>JAREIS010000237.1:0-600000 GCA_030060385.1 Muscicapa striata striata | reverse complement strand
ATGCATAGTAGGATTGTGTGCAAGACCTGAAGGAAAGTCAGGAAGGACTGAATTTACTATTTCAATCAAGATACATAGTCTAACAGAAAATGGAAGCATATTGACATTGCTACTAAAAGGTGACAACAGATGTTCTAGCTTTTCTTAAGGTGTCTTTATCTTCTGCAAAGCATAGGAAATGTCTTTAGAGTAGTTGAATAGCAAAGCTTCACTACATTTCCAGGCATAAAGAATACATCTTTTTATTTGTGGATTGTAACTTTACTTTTTCCAGCAGATTACTTTTCTAAGATTTTTATTTTTTTCTAATCAGGAATTCTACTACCTGCAAATGTAGACATGACTTGATGTTTGGAGAGACTGGAAGAAGCTGGAACATCTTCACTGGATGAACCATAAGTCTCTCCAAAGAAAGGCCTTGTTTGCTGTACACCAGTTTTAAACATCTGTTCATTATATTGGAATGTGGATGCCTAAAGTCCATGTTTTAAAGCATATTTCTGAACTTCATCTGGAAAATCAAGACTCAGTAAACTTAAGGACTCGAAAATAAATCCTAACACTTATTTAAAGGCCAAGTATTACTTTACAACGAAAAGTGGGCAGTTGACTGCATACATAACAACAGAAGATAGCACCACAAAAAACTGAAACAGATTGTCTTAATTTATTCTAGCAGCTTCAAGAATCAGCAAGTCTTGCATCTCCAATGTAAGCAGAGATGTCTTTAAGTGACTTTTTGGGTGTACATTTTGGATCTAGAAGAAGCCTGAATTTAATAAAAGAAATTATAAGAACTTAGTGAATATCAGATCCTTTCTGTCTGTATGATCCTGAGGGAATTTATTATTTTTTTTGTACACAACAGCATGTATGGATTTCTAGCAATTTCAGCACAGCTATTCTAATTTTTCTTTCCTTAACAGCTTCTGGTCTCAAAAGCAAAGTGTTCTGATAGTCTTTGCTTATTTTCAGGTGTCCAGATCTGACAACACTGAGAACTATGAGAAACCTTAACTAATTTTATTACTCAGTCCCTGGATAAGTACTTTTAATAATCTAGATTTATAGGTTAAAGAACACGAAAAAAATACAATCATCCAGAACTTTTTGGGTTCTCCTCTAGGGGTGTTTAGGAGACACGTATTTTCCTCAATATATAGTCACTAATACATCAAATTCAGGGCATTTACTCAAGAAATGTAGACATTTAAGTATTAGAAATATGAGTCAATATGGAAGATTTTGGAACAAATTGTAAATTATTTCTATACAAGTCTGCACTGATGCAAAGGAAAAAGGAAAAATCAGTTCTTACAGTAGTGTTGGCCACCTAGGAAAGGAAACTAAGTTAATCTGCCGGCAAAAATGCACCATCAACAACAGTCATGGTTAGATAACACTATCTCTCATCTAATTTTACTTTATTTGAAATGTCCCAGGCACAAAACTGTATAATATTTACTCACATGAAAAATTTCAGTTTATCAAATAGTGTTCTCTTTTCCCTTTTGAGAAGATATGCATGTGTATTGACATGCATGCATGAAATAACCCTTTTTTGCCATCTTTTTTTTTTTTCTGAAATATAGAGAGTCATTACACCTATAGGCACATAATGCTTTACAGCAGCACTTAGTATCATCTAGATCAGTAAAGACAGAAACATTCTTGAGATGCCTAAAACCTACTCAGGGAGGTTTTTAACATCAAATGGAAAGTATAGAGAAGACTTTCACAGCCTCATTTTATGAAAATTCACAGATGTTATGCACTGTGCATCCCAAATTCACCACAAAAATGTTAGGAAAACAAGTTGAATAGACAGTAATGAATCTTTTCAGAAGGATGAAAACAAAACACAGAATAAAAGACAATTTACTTCCAATAGTTCCTCAAACCTTTTTTAAAAATGGAATTTCAAATAGCAACATTAAACCTGCCCTTTTGTTTTATTAAAAACATCTCATTACCCCATACAAGCTCATAATCATAAAGATATATTAGTCTATTCTTACTGACAGTAACTTATTGCTAAGTCCAAATTGAATATTGGTGCTTTGCTATTGAAATGTCAATACCAAAAATTGCATGTAAGTCATTAGAATAAATGGCACCTTCAGATTTAATTGTCAAAGGAAGCCTAATAATTCAGAAGTGATTATTGTGGATTAAAAAAATCATACTTGTATTTTGGAAAAAAATTAAATGTTCTTTGTCAATTACTTTTTAAAACATTATATTATTTTTTGTGATTTCTATCTAGACATTATCTAATCACCAAATCAACACATGTGGAACAGAAAGAGCACCTTAAGCCTGCTGCTATGTCACCCATAGATGCTTTGGAAACTCTGCTCTTCGTTTTTACATTCATTTCTTCCTCTGTCATTCATCCAAACATATCCCAATTCTGTAAGCGTTTAAGTACATCCTTAACTTTCCATTAAGCACAATGCACAACATAATCATGGAAATTGTGATTAAGCCCTTGTAAAATGATAGCTTTAGCCATCATACTGTAGTGTTTTTCCCACTTCTGCTGGCTTTGTAAAACTCAAGATAGAGAAAACCGATGTAACACACCATGACATCTGGGGAATTGCACCAGCACCACTTTGAAACGCAGTATCACCCACTCTTTTCTGACAAATCTGATTGTAAAATGCCTATCTGCATGGAAAATTGTTGTGTTTGGGCTCTTCCTAAAAAGTGGAAATGTTCTGCATTTCTAGTAGTTAAAAGAGTGGTGAAACTGGCCAGTGATTTTTTTTTTTTTTTAACAAATATCTTCCATCCTCAGAAGGAACCCTGAAAGAAATGCTGCTAGTTTTCTTTCTATAATTACCACGCACCATCTCATGGCAGAGTTTCACTCAAGCAAAGGCTGAGTCACTTTTTTTCCTCTCCCCTCTCAAGAAGTACGATATATTAATATGCCCAGCCTTGGGCATCAGCTTTTTAACCAAATGCTGAAGAGTAGAATATTCACTCCCTCATTTCAGTGCTGGGAAAGCTGCTGATTTCATTTTTCAAAAAGCCTAATTTTCCACCTTGAACATACAAGTGCTTCTTTCAATAGGGGATAATTCTTTTCCCCAGCACAAATTTGGAGTGGCTTTTGCATAGCTTGCTGTTGAATTCTTTACCACATATAAGAGGACATATTTTGAAAACTTTCTTCCACCACATCTAAAAGAGAAAAAAAATGGCCATTTTAATGGCAAAATTACTACAGAAGACAGTTCTTTCCTAAAGACAATTAAGACAACTACAAAGATAAAATTTAGGGTTGGGACAAGAAAAGTGTCAAAGGAAATAGTAATATTATGCCTAGACCCTTAACAAAAACTGAGGAAAGTATTCAGGTTAATATTTTCTTGGTAATATAATTTTTCTGGCAGAACTAGCAGTCGTCACAGTAATTAATTAAAATAAAATCATGAAAACAAAGCAGGCCAGCTTCCTTGAGGTATTCTGATCTCTGGAAAACTAGATACTAGATTTTCCAAATATAGAACATTATTACTTTTAGATATAATTATTAAAAGCTATGTTTAAAAGGAAGAATACAAATCTCTTCTTTTAAAAATTACATAACAATGAAAATTACAAATGTAGGCCGGGGTCTCCAAGTGTCACCTTCCGTCTTCCTTCTAATAAAATCACAAAAAAGCACAGCATCCCCAATAAATACAGAATACAGAGACTACATATTGACATAGCAAATGCATTCACATTCATCTGGATTGTTTTCTTTTTTCACTCAGATTGATGGAAATATAGTAGAAATAAACTGGAAACTCAAAAATAACTTTAATCTTGCCATACTTTTCCTTTCTTCCTGAGAGTGTGGTTTATTTTTTAAAAAATCCAAAGGAACTAATTACATTTATTTTAAGTTGTAAGAGTATTCTAATACAATTCACTGCTAAATGTGTAGATTAAACACTAACCAAGGGTATTTTCTTTAAAACCTAGAGGTAATATAAGGTCATTTTAGACGTTTGAAATTTTAATAGCATACAATTAGAGTCAATTAAAATGGAACATTTACCTTGCAAACCAGGTTCCATAGATGCAAGCAGGAAAGACAAAAGAGTTTTCTACCAGGTTTTCCAGCTCCACTGCTTACTTACTGAAAAAAAAAAAAAAAAAAAAAAATTAGTCATCAGTTGTATAGAGCTTTTTGAAATGGTAATGCTTTCAATGAAAACGCCTTGAGACGTTTTCCAGTGATATTTAGCTCCTGTCCAAAAAGGAATAGAAAAGATTGTCAGAGCCATAAATGTGTCTGCTAAGGTAAACAGGGTTAGCGGCAATTGAAACCTCCTAATAACACCAAAAAGTAGCAGGCACTCACAGGCACTCAAGGGGAGCAGGCAACTGTGTTGCCTAAGGTAGGATAGAAAGACATTTACTGGAGAATCTGAAGGTGAAACTGACAAAGAATAAAGCCTGAATGGAGATAGAGGGGAAAAAAATCACTTCAACAGTAGGATTAACTGTTTTTCTCTGCTGGTGATAGTACTTGGCACCTCCACGGATTTCTCCATCCACATCTCCAACTCTATAATAAGAAAGGAGGGTTTTAGAATGTCTTGCCATATTGAATAAAAATCTGAACTTTCCATTTATTTTAACAGGACAGATGAACAAATACCTGTCTCACACAATGAAGGGTGAAGGATTAAGAAAAGTTCTGAATCGCATATGTGCCATGATCAGAATATGCCTGAAGTTTTTGATAAGCCAGATCTACACTGACACCAAAGACTAATAATGATTGTGCTATTTCTAAATTAATGAGTACAATGAAAGCTCTTTAGATCAACATGTCCCACACAAACTTTTCAGAAAAAACAACCAAAACCACAAAATCATTCTTCTTCCTGCCATACAAAAACTACTTCTCCAAGACCTTTTCCAGTTCCTGAAAAAATGACCTTGTATGTCTACATAAAACACATTGTGATCTTACTGAGATTGTTCTGTAAACTGAAAAGCATAATATAAAAAAAATAAGAATGTTTTTTTAAATATTCTTAGGATACAATATAAATATATAGGAGTTACAGGAAAGATATATCTCAAGTAAAGGCAAATTTTGTGATAAAATATAATATTTTATCTTACTCTTTTAACCAGCTTTTTATGTGGTATACAAATATGTGAGTTAATTCAACCATTTTATATTGTACTTTATGGTTTATAATGGACAAAGTAAACGGGCTAATAGCTGAACTGCAGAGTACATCTGTAACATAAGGAATTTATGCAATTTGCAGAAGCAGTCTTGAAAGGCAGCAATGAGCTGTCAGCACTCCAGTGGTACTATCTCCACTAAACACAAATATTTTCCTAGGGAAGTTGAGTTGCATATCCACCAAAGCTGTAGTTTTGGCATGATATTTACATCAATTCTCTATTATGTCGCTAGGAGATAACTTCCAGACAAATTGCAAATTTATTTAAACTCACAGCTATATATTTTTTTCAGGTTTTCTCTTCCTAGAGAATTGTAACTATTTATTGATTTTGCATTTTTTCTCTTGAATCCTCCTCAGAATTAACACACAATGAAATGCGTTAGAAGGAATAAAAACAATAACAACCAGAAAGCCAAACTAATTAAGAAAAAAACAAAAACCAAACAAACAGACAAACTCTACAAATAAGCCAATTTATCATGTCTCTAATTCTTTTTCATTTTGTTTATGCTGAAGCCACAGGGAAATATTTTAAGTACTGCTGTTGTTTCCTTCACCTTTGGCTGGATACATAACAAACCAAAAATAAGGGTGAGCATGAGCCATTGGAGGCTGAGAGAATTAAACTCTGAATCCTGCTTTATATTCTTACTAACCTTCAAAGGATATTTAAATATCAGATCTAAACAGGAAGAAATAGATGCTCAGGAAGTTCCACCTGAATATGTGGAAGAACTTTCCTGTGTTTGTGGTATGCAAAACCTGCTAGATGAAATCCTGTGCCATGTGCTCTGTGATGACCCTGCTCGAGCAGGGACCTTAGACCAAATGACCCACTGAGGGTCCTTTCACCCTGATCCATTCTGGCATTCTGTGATTTCTCTCCTCACCAAAATGTAGCAGCAAAATGGAGCATCAACATCAAAATCTCCTCCATTAGTAAAGGTCAAGGGTCAAACAGCCAAATGTTGATAACATCTCCATCTCATTACTTCATTATTTCCAAGGGTAAAACTCAAGTTGTAGAAGAGGATTAGAGGGGACTAGAGGGTTGGTGTTATTAAGACCCCAGTGGGAATTCAATGAGGGCAATGCAAGAGGCCATTAGAGAAGGTAAATTTTTCTGTGGCAAGAAGTGGTTCCTTCAGAGATAGGTGATTGTGTAATAGGTGAGACACAAACATGATATCACTAGTATCTCACCTTAAAACAAGCTGCCCTTGGCCCCAGGCTGCTCTTTAGGTGGTGCAGGGCTGATGTTGTAGAAACACACAGGCTTATTGACCAGATGTGGAAATAGCAGAGGATAGTCAGTGCCAGTGCATGTACACATGGGGAAAAAAGGCAATCACATTGGACAAAAAAGTATTGTGTACCCCTCAGAGATAAGATCTGGCAGTCCTAGAGAGCTGGTTTATGAGGGCATCAGCTTAGTTCTCAAGAAAAATCTTAAAGGTATGAATTTCTGTGAATGGAAGAGATAAAAAATAGAAAATACTGGTAGACAAATAAGGGGGGGGGGGGGTACCACCACTTCCTACAAAATCCTTGGCAGCACTAAAGAGCCAGATGATGTTTTATAATACCTATCAGAATAAAAGTAAGTCCAAAATAAAGTAAAATATTAATTTCACTCACGGA
Organism: Muscicapa striata striata; assembly: GCA_030060385.1. Classification (NCBI taxonomy): domain Eukaryota; kingdom Metazoa; phylum Chordata; class Aves; order Passeriformes; family Muscicapidae; genus Muscicapa; species Muscicapa striata. Next base: position 593,149 of record JAREIS010000237.1, on the reverse strand, counting down.
CTGTGCATGTAAAACATATAATGTTTTGCCCCAGATGCTGATTATCCTAGATTTTTGAAGGAAAAATTATGCACAGGAGTTCCCCTCTGGTAACTCTGGAATATTTTACCTGAATTTTTCTATTGCAACAGTGCATGTGCAGCCTTAATTAAGATGTTGCTTTAAGGAAGAGAAAAACTGTCACTAAAATCACAGTGAGAATATAAAAAGATCAAAATCAGTAGTTATCAAAATCAGAAGTCACACACAGAAACAGCCTAGAAATATTAAAGATTTCATTGGATTTTTTTGAGCCACATCCCAAACCCGTGAAATGTACTAAGACAGTCTTGTCCTAAGATCAGACAATAAACATGAGCATCGTGAAGTCATGTGATCTACATTGACCTACATTGAAAAAATTAAATGCCACAGAGCTAAATGCTGAAACACAACCAAAAAAAATGAATGCTTAAACTGCAGGAAAAGAAGTAAGTCAGATATACACAAGGATGATTTACATCTAAAGAAAGAAGATCCTTTAGATCTGTACCTTGAAAATATAATTAAATGATTTTATATACAAATTGGAGTAGGCTTTCAAGCATAAAATAAATGAATTATTCATACAATACAATTTTGTAAGGGTAGGGGCATATTTTTCTTTAGATTAAATCGCAGTTCAGGACTTCTTACAGAATTCCAAAGAGCTGTTACCCAACTGGTACTGAGGAGAGAAATAGCTATTTTTAAAATCCATCTTAGTTCAAAACATTATCTTGTAATGTAGGTTTCCTATCAAGCATTAATGATTTGAAGATAAAAATTTTCACATAAGCTTAAGGCAGCCACTGGGGTTTTTGGGGTTTTTTTGGGTTTTTTTTCTTTCTTTCCTTTTTTGGGGGGGAGGTTTGAGTTTTTGGTTTGGTTTGACTTTTTTTTTAATAAAAATTGACACATTTTTTAGATTTCATACAGTACATACATTTTAAGCTTAGAGACAGTTTTTTAAAAACCTAAACAAACTAGCTAATAAAAAATGTACGCTATGTGGGACACAGATATCACACTTTCTCTGAAAGCAAATATCAGAGACTTCGCACTGAAGAAATAAATTTAAAAATATCTGCTGCACACTAAGATCTTCAGACAAGGCCTTTTGAGAGTCAGCATTATGAATAGGCAGCAAAATTTTTCAAAAAGAATTTTTTCATTGCTTTTTTTAGAACTGTTGGTAAGTTTTGTCAGACCAGTGTAACTCACAGGCTCTTTATTCTCCTGACTTCGTTCCACTCTCGCCAATTAAGAGGAGTTTCAGAGAGAGACACAAAGGAAGTGTAGCTTTGTGAGGATAGACATTACACTGAAATAACCACTGCTTCCTGTCTGGAGTTAAAGGGTATACTATTCTCTGTAAATATGTAATTGCACTTTTGCATTTCAGATCTTAAACAAGAAAATACTGGTAATAATAAAATCAGGTCTTTAAGTTGACACAGCTGGAATTACTGACTTTAAATTGCAGAAAAATAGATCAAATTTCAATGGAAAAACCCTAAGGATGCTTTAGGTCTGATATAAAACATCTATGGGAATTTTTGAACCTCCAATATTTCCATCATTGTGAAACATAGGTAAAAAACTATCAGAAAACATTGTGAAACATGGGTAAAAATCTATCAGAAAACACAAATATACAGCCTAAAAGCATCACTGGGGGAGGGCAGTGGGTAATGTACTCTTGAGGACCATTCCAACTTATCTTCAATGATATTTTTAATAATTTCTAAGATTTAAACAATACAAACTGGATATTCTTTCGAGTACTCAATTTTTTGGTATTCAATCATCTGATCTAAAATATACATCCCCATCACTTTATTTCAGGTATCAGGAGTGATCAAATGTGAACAAAGGTTATATTTTTTGGTTTAAAATCATGATGAAACTGCAAAAAAGTCAACATTTCCCTTTTAAAAGATCATCAATATTTATAACATCATCAGTTTCTACAGTTCCTATTTTAACCATTATGTGTGAGATTTTTGAAAGCTAACCAATTTTAGATTTTTGAAGCCAAATAAGTTTTTTGTTTTTTTCTCGAAGACCATATAAATTTATTGATATTTTTGTTCAAAGTCAAAATATGGAGGCATTCTGCAATAAAATAATTAAATTCTGTCATTCTTTTCATTTTAAGAAGAGAATCATATAACCAGAAGAATGAATGCTTACTAAGCCTAATGCTTAAGAACTATTACAGACAAAAGTGATGTGAAGAAGGTTATGGTCATTGTAAAATTATTGCTTATTTTCTATGACTTTAGAAACTTACTGATTTTCCAATGAAAGTTACAATGTTCCGTCACTATTGAAATGCTGCAAACAAAATGCAAAATCATCAGGAAATGAAAGTAAAATACCTTCACTACAGGATAAATGTCAGTGTCCCTGAAAAAATCGTAATCATCTGACTCTCCTTTCACCACTTGTTCTTTTCGCCATCAAGAGCATTCCCCCATAAAGACAACACAAGTGTTAGTTTGATTTCTCCTCCTACCTCTAAAGTCCTCCTCAGGCTTACAGACACCTGTCAAAATCAACTTAAATGAATCTGGAAAACCAGAAGGCAATTTTGTTAACGTCTCATCGATATGTGTGTACTATCTTTAGGTTTTTATCTGTGCTATTCCAAACATTAAGGTAACTAATATAGATATATGCCTCCTACTCAAATCTCTCACCAGCCCATCCCACTTCCTTGCATGGTGGATAATACACTGCTTGGTGTGTTACTCATTGACAAAATTACACCTACTAAGAATTCCCTAAGGACAGACAAATTTCTTGCAATGAAATATCATCGAATACCTTCCAATCTGTTACACCATCACTTGTCAGATAGATTCTCTTATAGCTATGAATACCTCACAGTGGACCAATGTTCTGTAAACCCCTCCTATAATTTTGCTTAATTTTGGAGACATTTAGGAGTAATTAGTTAAAATAGCAGAAATTATTACATCAGTCTCAGGAGAAATCATCTCTTTTTACCATGGATAGTGGGAAGACACACAGTCTTAGATGAACCAAAGGCTTGATAAACGTACATTACATAACAATTCAAAACTAGCGGAGTTAAAAACAAAGTTTAAATACGTCACACTGAACAGGACAAAGACAATGCAAATACCTAAAAGGCTCACTACTCACACCATTTAACACTTAATCATCATTTTTAACTGTAGGTTTCAATCATACAGACTTTCGGGGACTGTTTTGTTTTCTTGCATGATAGCTAGTTTGAATAAATTGCTCTTCGGTAGAAAAAAGGAGTTAATGAAATTATATGATGTATATTAAACTGTTGCAACAGCCTGCTTTATAATTTTTCCTTTCTAGTTCAGCAAATAGAATTTGTCACAAGATAAAATGAAGTAATAAGCCCTTTTTTCAAGTGTGTTTCCCTTTTCAACCAGATAGCAGTTGAGATAGGTAGACATGAGAAATCAAAACAGGTATGAGAAAAACTTTAATTCGTATGTAAGTCCAACAGCTCTCTTGTATTTTCTATGTGACTATAATCTGTGTTTTTCATGTGCCTCCCACCACTCTAGCTTTCCTACCTCTATTGTTTACAAAAGCAATATGTCTTCCCATTATATAATACTTATTTCTTGCAGAGCAATGAGTATTTAGCAGGTTTTTTTCTATTAAAAACAAAGGACAATTTGCTGCAAGAACTTAGGGAGATGTTCATTTGTTCATTAAGAAAAAAAAAATAGCTTAATTTCAGCTCTACCAAAGTCCACAGTTATAATAATCAGCATAAGGGCGCTGCTTGTTAGCTTTGGTCGGTAAGCATGTCTCATCTTTTGTTTGTTACTCAAAGTTGCCCTGCATCATTTCTACAACTGACAAAGGTAAGAAATATGCTATTTGCTTTAGCCTTGGATACACAGAGCAATTTCAGTGCCACTGACATGGTTTGACATAGAGCTGCTAAAATCCATGGGTATTACCAAAGAGGGAGAACCAAAGAAGTAATTGCTTTGCTTACAGCTTCTCTGCCTGACTCTGAAACAAAATCAAATTGCCTCTGAGACTGCCTTTTTCTTCCACACCTAGATTTATCCTTATTCATAGTCATATACAGAAACAAGTGCCTGAAGTAAAAATGTTATATAAATCTCCAGCATGCATACATAAGAGTTACTATGCTTTACAGCTGTAATCTACCCGTAACGTAATTGATATCCTTTTGCAATATAAAAGAGAATATGGAACTGTCACTATAACTAAATCAACTTTATATGAATGTTCTTACACTAAGCCAACTGTTGTTTGACCTTGCACTTGTAACTTGACGGGTGATGCAAGACCAGACCTGGTTCATTTCAGAGGACTGTGTTTATAAAAGATATGACATTCATCTTCAGATTGGGAAGGTGAGCCTCTGTGCTTAAGGTTTGCAGTAGTTTTTGCGGAATTGTAACCTGGAAAAGGGTACCAACACTTTTATGGTTTCCTTACCCCTTAGCAACATTATTTTCAGGGTAAGAGCTCTAGCAATAAATATTTTGTAATATAGTGAGAACTTGGTGAAGCTAGTGAAGTAAATCAAAACACTCTAAACTCCAGATGCTTCATATCATGAGTTGACCCTAAAGCAAACAGATTACCATCTGGGCATATGAAGGAGAAAAATAAAATATACGCTTAAAGCAGCCTGTGTTTGAGAGTACAATGTGTGTAGTATGATCTAACATACTAGGAACTAGAAATATGTTCCACCTAAATGGTATTTGAGATACTACTGAAATGCTGAGCTGATATTTCAGCTATTTACAGCTATTACTGTAATAAGCTTTAATTCAACTGATAAATACTTCAATAAAATGAAATAAAATAAAATATAAAATAAAATAAAATAAAATAAAATAAAATAAAATAAAATACCAAACACCACTGCACCACTACACCACTGCACCACTGATAAAATCTGGACTAGTGTTTTATTTTTCCAATTAATTTAAAACATTCAGAAAACATATTTCAAAGAAAGGACTGTAACTCCCAAGAAAATTGAACTTATTTCACCAAGTGGTTTTCATGAACACTTTTCCTCCTACATGTTAAAAATCACAGTACAAATACTTACAAAGCAGATCATAAAATGTTCCCTCATGCCTTCTACATATAGAATGTCACTCTTCTTGACAAACTAAAGGATTTTGGTAAGGTTTATTATATGTATGATGAAATTTTCTGTACAATAAAAACCACATAGAACTTCCACTTCATTTTTTTTTCTGCAGAAAGACATTTTATAGCAGCCAATAATCTGAAATGTGGGTAAAAATATAAACTGAAGCCTTACTCTTGTGCCATGGACATTCTTATTTTCTACAAAACAGGGCAAAGTCAGCAGCAGATATTGTCTGAGTAGTGAACTCTGTTTGGGAAACAAGATAGAAACTGCAAAAACTCCCAGCAGTCAGTTTGGATGCAGATGTTCTCCGCTACCTTGCCAGACAAAGAAGATATCGGCATCCTGACAAATGGATGGAAAGGCTTCAGGAGGAGACAATTAATATCTTTACTGATTTGTTACTCAAGGTACACTGACTTTGAGTTAATTCCTCTGGAATCTCTACCACTTACCAGTGTTACAAGTGCTGTATTAGATGTATTTTTCCATTTTGGAAATATAGAGATCTTAATCATATGAGATCTCTGTGTTTACAAGTATATAATTCCTGCAAATTCCCTACACACTTCAATTCCTGCAGAACACTGGCTCAGGTTCAGGTCAATTTTGGCTGTCTCTGCAGTGCCTACTGTGACTTCATTTTATTTATGTCCATTACCTTTAGCAAAAACCAGCATGAACATGGATCTAATTCTGCTGAACTCAGCTACTAAAATGAAACACTGGAGTTTCTATTCCAAACTAATCTGAGATGCCCTCCATTCTTTTTAAATATTAACATAATTTATATTAGGGTTTATCTATTTGAGAAGTTTCTCTCCCTTATTTTCAAGTTCTCAGTAATTATAGTCTTTGTTACAGTCTCTTTGAACTTACAAATTAAATCAGTTTAGAACAGGTTTGGAAAAGGCTATAAGGTTTCAAGCCTAGTGGAACCAGGATCACTCCACCTAATGCACAACTGGTTCCCTGACCTTCTGATGACACTGCCTGGTATAGAAAAAGGTTTGCATATTACAGACCTTGTGATACAGTGGAATTATCCTCCATAAATTTTGAGCTGATTGTTATGGTATGAAGTTTAATCAGCTGCAACTCCTTATAGCTAAAATGTCTCTTTTTCCAAACTTAGGGGAGACAAGAGAAATGCTGAGGATGAGCATGTGTACTAGTTTTGCATAGAGGGATGTCGCCTGAAAGGAGGAGCATGGAGCACAGAAACACAGAAGGGCTGTTTCCCCTCTAGGAGCTTCATCTGTGGGCTTCAGGGACCAATCAGAGGGCTGATTTGGTGGTTGACAGCCAACCAATTTAACCAAATAGATTTGACCAGTTAAAAAGTTATTTTGCTTTCATAAGTTACCCTGGCCCTGGCCCAGCCTCCCTGGCCCCCCCCCCCATGTGGTCCGGCCAGGGCAGGGGTGGGGGAGCCACTGAGGCCCCCTCTCCCTGTTTTCGGCTGGGGGCCCTGGTGGCCAAAGGAAAGGGAGACTTCTCCTGGGGTCCTGGTCTCTCCCCAGTGTGGTCACAGCTCAGCTGGGGCCCTGCTGCCTGGAAGTGCAGCTGGGCTTTGCAGTTCCATCTCCTCCTCCACACAGCCCCTGCGGCCCAAAAAGCCCTGGCACGTTTTCCAGCATGGCCTGGCCCAGCTCCTTCACCTTCTGGGTGCAATTTTAATAATTTTGATGCCTGGATAAGACTGCAGATCTCCTCAGCTCCCCTGAATGAAAGGAGTAAAGCAAGGAGTCTACTGAAGACAATGAAATGAAAGCTAAGTTTCCAGATGGGAAGAGATTGAAGAGATGACACTGATAATTGGCTGAAAAACCTTTTTTTTTTTTTTTTTTTTTTTTTTTTTTGTGGGCTATGAGGGGCCTGGACTACTAAGAAATTCCCTTAAACTGTGGAAAACTACTTTGGGGGATGGTTAAAGTGCTTGAGGAAAAAAAAATCCTTAGCCCTGAGGGAATGGGGCTCTCTGTTTTGGAGACTGGAAAGATGGGCAAAGACATTTAATGGAAAAAAAGAGATTAAGAGAATTTTGTCTTTAAACAGCTTTCTTTAAAAGTAACACCCCATGTGTGTAGCATAACCCATAACACAGCTCTGGAAAGACTGTGAAGATGAGTTCCACAATTTGCAAATTTTCCCCAGGCGGATGCAAGATGAAAGCGAAAGTGAAGATACCCCCTATGCCTAAACCAAAAAATTAACTTTTCTCTCCAGAATGAACTGAAATGATTATCTAAGTGGAAAACTGACTGAAGTGTTCTCTGTATGTTGTTGTTAAGAAATGTGGAAGGTGGTGGAGGAAATCTTATTCTGAATTTCTTTTTTTTTCAGTGTTACTAATAAATTTCTGTTTTAATTAATCTGTTTTAAACAGTAATCTGTTCCTTTCTGGAATGTTATCAGTTCAAAACTGGATTTGCATCTCTTAAGAGCCATTGCCCCCATGGAGGGAAATAAGAATTAACCTCTACGTAAGTCAAAAGAAAAATTAATTTTAACTCAGTGAATTAAAGACTTTTGATTCCAATTAAAATGAATAAGTATCCAATTTAAATATTACTGTGGAAAGCTCAGCAAAATAATGAATTGACATATTTAAATTTTTTCAAGAAAGAATTACTTTGATTTATAAAAATTACTCCCTACCTAAAATTCACAGCCGTGTAATTTGGGAAAGGTTTATCTACACAACAGAAATACACACTTTGCAGTACTTAAGTTCAAGGGCTGGATTTTTAAGGAATATTTTAAGTGTGATTATATTTATTAGAAAAATATGTGACAATCACTATTAAAATTTTAAAATTAAAAGAAAAAGTTGTACAATATTAAGTTCAATAAAATTAAGAACTATTCCTCCTTAAGTGATATGATTTCCTTGATTCGTACATTAAGATTTTTGTCTCACTGTTTAGCTTTGCTAAACTTTCTCTAAATCATGTGACGAGTTTTCAACATTAGGCACAGAATTAGGAACCTTGATATAAGATATGGTATTCCCAGTTAATGTTGTCTTTTAAATTAGCCATTTGACTACTTTCCTATGAAAATAGATGGACCAGATGATCTTGCAGAACTTTCATGCCTCAGAAAAATAACAACTGGAAGCAGGAACGGGTGGATAAACTGGCTTTTTGTTTTAACAGAATCTGGTATTGTGGGTGTCTAAGTACTGACAGAAATGGGGAGAAAGAAACACTGTAAGGAAGATTTTGGTGGCTGCAGTCAGGACACAGAAAAGTAGTGATTTCCTTAAAAAAACTTAAGCTTATTAGTTTCATTGTTGTAACAAAACATACAGTTGTATCCCAGGAAGAAGTAACTTACGACAGCTATTTCAGCAAACTTTGCAAAGCTACTTTCTGCACCCTTTGCTTGATAGTCAGTAGGGTTTTTGGATACTTGGAACATCTGGGGAATAGGCCAGTAGTCTCTACATCTTTCATGTCTGACTACTCAAGGACAACATTTAGTGTCCATGATCAACTTGAATCACAACCAAAATTCTAAGTAAAGAATTGTTAACTGGAATTATTTAGTGCAAATATTAGTAGTAAAGTTACTGGCTTAGTACTTTTTAATAAAATCATTAGTTTTATTTGCTTAATCTCCTGTAAAAGAATGAGAGTACAAGAGATTTTTAATAATGTATTTATGTTTTTGAGATTAAAGATCAATAAATAACTATTTTATTAAGAATAATTTACTAATATTATTTATGTATAAATTTCTTTCGTGGAGTGAAAATTAAGGATGGTGCATCTATGTTCTATTATGCTGTAGCTTTTCTATCTGAACAGTGTCAAACCCAGAAAGCATGTAACCATCACAGAGAAGAAGCTAAGCCATCTGCTCAACATTTGCATAAGTAAAAATAAGTGGTTTTATGCTGCTGCTGTGTTTTCCATTACTATGTCTGAAAAGCTAATAATACTTACAGTATGTCTCAGACATCTGTGTTTAAAACAAAATAATAATTAATTTTATAAGATAATATTGAGCATTATTTTCTTGTGATTAATAAACATAGTTACATCAACATGTAATAATTTAGGCAAAACACAGGCATCCTCTTTTTGATATATTCTTTTACTTGTTAGCAAGGCTAAAAACTCTGATTGGCATCCCCACATTGCATAGAAGGACCAGAAATGAACTGAAACTCGGTGATTGACAGTCCACTGTCAAGACTATCTTTCCAGCCTAATAAAACCTAACAAACAGTGCTGTTGCTGATTCATATCAACTATGATATGAAGCAGAACACTAAGGTAAGGAATTGCTAATTTTCAGAGTTATTTTTTTTCAGAACCACAATAAACACTAAACACTTCAGCAGCTTATTCACAGTTTATTAATTACTCAGAAATTTAGGTACAGAAAAATACAACCTCCTTTTTCAAGCATATTCATTCAATATAAAAATGTTTAAAATACAATAGAAAATAATCTTTCTGAATTTTGCCAGATCTTAATTACAGAGTCCCATTATTTTCTATAATTAACTTACAGTTGAATAGTGTCTGTTAGAGGACATGCAAATCAGAACTGTGATGCTGAGCAGAATTCCAATCATGCTTGAAAGCCCCTGATATGCCAAAATAAAGAAAAGTTTCTGAAAAAATTTAATGGGGAAAAAAAAAAAAAGAGTTTTTAAAACTTCAAATCCTGTGTGGTTGCAAAAGAACTCAGAGACTCAATTTCTATAGTTTTAAGAATAAGCCTTTTTGGCATCCTAACAAGTAACAGAATGCTGAGACCATTCTCTACAAATATGTAGGTCTATATAAAATGATTGCTAGGTACTTAGGATGTTTTGTACCAGAACTGTGCTATCTATTTCAGAGAAAAAAATAAATACATTCAAAAGATGGTCAAGTTAACTTATAAAGTTTTTTGTTGTTAAAAAAATACATGAAATGTGTAAGATATTCCTTTCTGTATAAAGAACAGTGAGAGTATCTGATTGAGCTTTTATTCATAGTTTCTTCCCAGGAAAGAGTGCCATTTGCACCTTCCAAAAACTGTTGGTTTGGGAAGATTCAAGAAGTTACTGAGGCCAGATGAGAAAGCCAACTCATACCCACACTATAATACACACGCTCCTGCCCTTGCATCCAGTTTCCTTCCCAGTTTTTACATCTGCTTCTAAGGAGGGAAAAGCTCAAACAAGTACAGTTGCTCTGTTAACATCTTACAGAAAAAAGGAAGAAAATTGAAAACCAATAGGCAGTCCTGATGTGTGGTTGTTTTGTGATATTCATTATTCCTATAAATCCCCTTTAAGTACTGAAAGGCTGCAATCAGGTTTCTCTGGAGCCTCCTCCTCTCCATGGTTAATCATTCAACTCTCAAACTGTTCTCATAGAAGAGTTGCTTCAGCCCTCTGATCATTATTTCCATGATCCTTCGCTGGACCTGCTCCATCAGGTCCATGCCCTTCCTGTGCTGGGGACCCAGAGCTTAATGCAGGGTTCCAGGAGGGATCTCACCAGAGCAGAGCAGAGGGACAGAATCCCCTCCCTCCCCTGCTGCCCACGCTGTTTTGGATGCAGCTCAGGACACGTTTAGCTTTCTGGGCTGGGAGTACATCATGGCCAACCTCCCACCCACCAGCACCCCCAAGTCATTCTTGGCAGGGTCTCTGCCAGCCCCTTCATCCCCCAGCCTGATACTGGGGGTTACCCTGACCCAGGCGCAGGACTTTTCACTTGCCCTTTTGAACTTCAGGAAAATTGCACAGGCCCTCTCTCAAACCTGTAAGTGTCTTCTGGACAGCACATCACTTCCCTCCAGGGTGTTGACCATGCCACACATCTTGGTGCCTTCTGCAAACTTTAAGGGGAAACATTCAATTACACTATATCCTTGAAAAGCATGTTGTTGGTATTGGTCCTTCTGTGGACCCTTGTGAGACACCCCTCATTACTAGTTTCCACTTGAACACTGAGACATTGACTGCAACTCTTTGGACATGGCCATTCAGCTAATTCCTCATCCAGTGAACACTCTATTCATCAAATCCATATCTGGAGTTTAGTGGCAGGAATGCTATGGAGGACTAACTCATAATAAAGACCTTACAGAAGCAAGGCAGATGACATCTGTAGCTCTTCTCTTGCCTGCTGGTGTAGTCATTCCATTACTAAAAGCCACTTGGCTGGTCAGGTACAATATGGCCTTGGTGAAAATATGTTGGCTGCATCTGATCACACACTTCAGTGTAATTTCCAGGAGGATTTAAATCATATAAATAATAAATGGTTAATAAGCCATTTAATTTTTGGTTTCTGTATGTATCTACCCACACACATTCTACATTTGTAGTACTGCTTGAAATCCTCTTAAATCGCTGTTTGAGTTCTCTATACCCATTCTGGTTTCACTAGGTCTCTTAGCAAGATTAAGATGGAAAATGGAATGGAAAACAGCTTTTTAGACTGGTTCACAAAAATACTAAGAACTTATGAATAGCAGAAACAGAGCATCAAGGTAATTATAAAGGACTGTCTGCAGACTTTAATTCACCTATAGTTATACAGACAACTTTTGATGAAGCCAGCCTAGTCAACCAAAATGCTAACATCTGTAATTTATTTTAGCTCTCAAACAATCCTTTTATGCGGTTCCTAAGAAAACCACAAGAAACAAAACTTATTTTACTTGTTCTCCTCTGATTTTCCCCCTACAAAGGCTTCAGGGGCTAATTTTTGGTTCATTTAAATGAATTACATAGTTAACACAAAACTTAACTGTTGTAGGATTACAGTGTTAGACTCCTAACAATGCCTTTATCTCTTCTGTAGCTTGCTGGAGGTCATAGAATAATGTTCTTCGAAGTGCAAAGATTTTGCCTTCTTTGCTTTCTGAAGTGCTTTATGCATTTACCACAGATTATAAATAATGAAAGGTAGTTATTTTGAGTAAGAAAAGATGTTTACAGGGAAGAGAAAATATAATGCTTCTGTATATTCACTGTGGAACAAAAAGCAGAGCCATAGTGTTTCCTCACTCTGCAAAACAGCACACACAAATAGGTCATAGAAAGAAAGAAGAAACAATGCACAGGAGAATGACCCCTCAGAAAGAATTACCTAGGAAAGTAAAGGCAACATGATGTCAGGCCTAAATATTTATTGTAGCATTTGAAAAATGTGCCTTTTGTGACCACTGTTTCCATGTTTCCATCTGATAAACAAAGACTGGGCTGACAGCGACATAAATCACAACATAACTGATTTTTTTTTTTTTTTTTTTTTTTTTTTGCCGCCCTCACTGCAGGATTATTTTGCAGGAGGATTTACAACCTCAGCTCACCCCAGGAAGGAATAAGCACACACAATTGGCAATTTTGCTTGACACTTGATGTACAGAACATACACAAGTTAAGAGGTCATCATGTTATTCAAGTCTGGCTGCCATAGTATTAGATTAAAACATAGGTACTGCGTCTCAGCATGACATAAAGTTTAAATACGGATTTGCCTGTTGCCATCCAAAGCCACTTTGTAATGTCCTCTTCACTGGGGGAGGTGTGGACCTAGCACAGCAGGCTGTGATGTACCACATGTACCAGCCAGCCCCTTGTACCCCTCAGGAGATGGTTATCAGCTCACACCTATCTGCATGGGGAAGGATCAATTTGCACTTCTACCCTTTTCTTGCTTTTCTGCTCCCTAATGGTCCCAGCTGGGCACCCGTTCCACTGCCCTTCCTCCAGCTGAACAGCCTGTTAGCAACTTTGGTGAATGAAGTCTGCTGAGAAGTTGAGCTGGGTTAGTTATCTAAAAGATTAGCAAACTGTGTCAGCCTGCAGAGGGATCTAGTGAGAATCAGAGCCAGAAAACTGATGGAAATAAGAAAATATAAAAGGTAGAGCAGGTTGCTTTGGAAAGGTAGGATTAGTGTAGGGGAGGCCTGCAAAGGGGATTTCCCCTTTCTACAGCTCCAGGTTACTGAAGTCCCTTGCCCCATTTCATGTAACTGCAGTATTATGATCCATTACACCTTTGTGCCACACACCTAGCACGGATGTAAGTTTTCATGCAAGTACTGTAGACCACCTAATTATACAGAGGGCAAAAGGGATGGAAGATGACTGTACTGAAACTTACAATATCTTCCAGAAGGAAAAACTTGGCTAACACATCTAACACAGTAATGACAACTATTAGCGGTTACAGGGCAAGTTATTGCTAGTATTATTCAGTCCTTTTTTTTAATCAAGTCCCATTGTTTTTATTCTGTCTGTAATCACTTTCTGCAGATTTCTGCTGGCTCACAGGAATGATTATGTAAAGGAATGGCTGCCCTTTTCAGCAAATACAGCAGAAGATAAGTTCTCAATTCATAATTCACACAAGGAGCATGATTCAAGGAGCTGCTCTCTGCATTCAGTCAAGTAACAGAAATATATCATAATTCCTATGGGACCATAAAAACTTGTTTGAGTACAGGACACCTGGAGGAATACTTATAACAGAGAGTGTGGGAGCCATTTATTGCCTGAAATAAGCTACTCCATTCATGAGGAGGATGAGTCCACAATGATTGTGAGCTCTAAATAAACTCATGGTGGCACTCAGCTGTGCTAAGGAAGCTGGCTGATGTTCTCTCAAGGCCATTCTTCAAGAAAAGTCTTGAAGAATGCAGGAGATCTCTGTCTATAGGGGGAAACTAACATGGGTAACTCATGGAGCTGGTCCTTTAGAAGCTCATTTTGGAATATGAAGGAGGAAAAGAGATAGGGAGTTGTTGTGGTGGTTTGACCAAAAGTGACTCATGCATAAACCATCTGGATACTTTCTGTTACAGACATGGAGAAGGCAGGAGCTATCACTAAGGTTGATTTCAGCAAGGCTCCCAACACCTTCCCACAACACCGCTGTAGCCAAGATGGATGTGGCGTGTGTGCCCCACCAGGGGGATAAATATGGATTGAGTGGTTTGGCTCAGATGGGACGGCCACTGGGTCCTACCTTCCTGGAGGCTGGTATCCTGTGGGATCCCACAGGGGCTGCCTGAGGCTGGTCTGTGTCACATCTCTATCTGTGACCTGGAAAGGTAACCAGGTGCACCCTGTCAGGTTAGCCAGGGGCCCCAAACTGGGGCAGCAGACAGGTCCATATGTGTGAGGCCAGACAAGGTACAAAGGGCAGCCCTGTCCTAGGCAGGGAGAGGGTTTCTTGCTGCCACAGAATGAAACCATGAGCAATTTGTCCTGATCCACAGCTGAGTCTGCTAGGGGTAGAGTGTCAGAACAGAAGCCTCCTGAAGTCTCCGTCATCCTGAATTCTCCTACAGTGTTACAATCCATAAAGTATCTACTTCTCAGGAGATTAGTAATCTTTTGGCAGAAACAGGAAGGTGTCATTGTTTGGAGTTTTTTGGGCAGAAATCAAATTCCAGACAAAGCTCTAAGCCTTGCAGTGCAGGATGCACCTGACTCAAAGACGAAACAATGTGTTTAGTTCTGCAGAAATAAAACTACAAAGGTATTGGGAATCCCAAAAGAATAAGTTAATGTGCTGACTTGTAGGGAACTGTTCTTTGGTGCTGATGCTCGAGACTGCAGAGCTCAGAGTGTTCTGTGTTAAGACTCCAAGGCTTCTGTAGCTGTGTGCTGCTCTAACTACTGGCTGCCAATCCCCACAGGTACCAGAATGCTAAGGATGGTCCACTCCAGTGAAAATCCAACCAAAAAAAGAAAGAGAAAGAATGCTATCTGGACATAACTTCAATCTATTACCAACCTCTGCCCCACAGATTGTCCAGGTCTTCCTAGGAGAGGTAAATCTGGCTGTTGTTCAAAAGTGAAAGGTTAAGTTTAGGAAGACAAGATGTCATTGAATCAGATTAAAAGTAGAGTACAATTCTGTGTCTCACTGTTAACAATTTCAAACCTTCATAATAATCTAACTGAAGAAAAAAGACAGTTCTAATTTACAACTAGGCACAAGATCTGAAGGAAAAGAGCAGTAACTAAAGAAAAATCTGTATTCACAAAGTTAACAGGCTGCATCCACACACTTTTTACAACATCATGATGTCATTTTCAAAAACAAAATATGACTCTACACATTGTTTATCTCACTTAATACTACCTTTTTTTGTTGTTATTTAAACTTTCATGTTTTATAGTAAACCAGCTTACAGTTCATTTTCTGTCCACAAAAAATACTGTCTATTTAATTTCTGGACCAATAAATTTTAACACGGATGACTTTGGTAACTACAAAAAACAATGATCCCAATCTTTGAAATGCAGCAAGCTTAATAAATATTTGCTAGTCATAAGCATGTCCCTGTATCTACAAGGAAGTGAAAAGCATGTGTTCTATGGGAGCACAGGAAGAATTTTGCAGGAAACCTGTCTGAGATCCTGCCTCTCTAAGAAATGACGTAGGAAAATAACATGAGAAGATGATCATGGGTCTGCTAATTAAGGAATCAGTAAACTGAGGCATGGTGACAACTAGAAGGCAAGTTGTAATTCTGTGTCATAGAAGTATAAGGAATGAGTATACAAGGAAAAGGATTTCATGTCTTATACACAGAAGCAATAAGCAATAAATAGCTAGACCAAGGAAAGTTAAAAGGTATATCTGAAGACTAAGAAATGGTGACAAAGGAGTTTTAAAAATGTGGATTACTGTATCAAAGCAGAAATAACCAGTAATAGTTTTTGGCAAAAATTACTCATTGTTTAAAAAACAACAACAAGAAAACCACCCCCCCCCCCCCCAAAAAAAAAAAAAAAAAAAAAAAAAGTAAGGTTATAAGTAGGTGTTTGAAGGTGTTTAAGGAAAAAATATTATATAGAGACAGAGGAAGCCTATAACAAGAAAGACCCTAAACTGGAACCCAAATCCAAACACAAACCTCAAGGATAACCTTTCATAAATATTTTCACTCTGAATTAAGAGTGATATTTAGTAACAACTGGTAGTCAGGTGTTTTGTTCTTTCCAGCATTCTCTAATTAAATGTTAATAAATTTCTTTTTTTCCCAGCTGTCTCTACTGCATTGACATATCCTGAATGCAATGAAAAAGACCTACAGATTCTTTTATGTGTTATGGAAATGCATGAACTTATTGAGGGACTAAGCTGCTGTAAAGAAATGTGTCGAACGTGCTTAACTAGATACTAAAAGATAGTAAAGCAGCTTTGCTATTTGCTTGTCCACAAAGTAATAACTCCCCATTGCTTTCCGAAACTCTCTACACAGTTAATTTTGCTTTGGGCTGACAGACTAGGAGAAGGATTGAAGTCTGAAATATGCCTCACAGGACATCCAAACAGAGGTGAAAGAATAATTGAAATGCAGCCAATTTTCATGCTTACAGAGGTTCAATCCATGTAGGGTCAGGCAAGACCGGCTGCTCAAAGACAAATTACTACTAGTTTATAACCAAGTATAAACGTTTTTAATATAAATATGTACATTTGCATAACACTCCTGACACTTCCCGGTTTTACAGCTGCATTTACAAAAGCAAACAAACAAGAAAATTTAACAACTCCCCCACTCTCTAAGGTACTAAGAAACAGGATAATTTCTCATATGAACTGAATAAAAAAATTAATTCTATTCTTTGCCCAGTATTTGGTTCAGTACTAAAAAAAATCTTCAGACATTTGTCATCATGATTTCCATTCTAAGCTACTAAAATAGATACTAATGCTATATTTTTCGAACTTTTAGAGACATGAAGACTGATCAATACCTGAGAATTACATGGAATATCCAAACAAGACCAAGAAACAGGACAAATTGAGTCTAATTCTTGATGACGCTTGGATTACACTTTCTCTTTTCACAGTAGGACCGTAATGGATGTAAGTTTAACATTCTGCTTTAAAAAGTCAGTACCTTTTACTGCATTTCATCCTTTATTCACAAGAGACCCAAATAAAGATGAAAGTTCCAAATCAAAATGGTTACAGGGTCAAGGATAACCTGATTTTAGAATATAAATTTAGAAAACAGCCACACACATTCACAAACTTCTGCAGAATCTTTTTTACTTTTAGCAGCATGTGGCACAAATCAGCTCATTTACGTAACCATGGTGCATAAATTTCTGTATTTCCTTTTTCCATCCCTCATCTGCAAGGCTGTTGCAAATAATGAGCTCTCATATTAAGGACTTTTAGGATTTCTATGCTAAAACAAGTGACCTATATTATGATACCAGTGTCAAAGAAGATCCACAAATATATATAGAAGCTTAGCCAACACCTAAGCAGTACATGAATTGATCCACAACAATTATTTAACTGATAAAGTACATAGAAGGTCTATGTTCCAAATCCAGAAAAGTCTACTAATGATCAAAAATAATACCAGAATGATATTCCTTTGAAAAGGTCACATTTGCCTCTTTTTTTACTAAAAATGCTTGAATAACAACTTCAAGAAACATCTGTGCAGATGTCATAAAAATAAAGATAAAAAAATATGTTCTTTATCAAAATTATCACTACATGAGCACATATGTTAATTAGTGGCCAAAAGAAAATGCAAGTGCCAGGACATCACTGCACTGTTACTATTTGCAACTGCTATTATAGCTTATATTAGTGATATGTGAACCTCTATAAAGCTGTGTAAACTGCGCTTGAACTAAATACACATATAGATTAATACATACATTATAAACATATATGTAATACTTTTGTGTGTGTATATATATACACACACTATATATGTGTGTGTGTATATATATATACATATATACTCACATATATATATGCTCACATGAATATTTATATGGCAATGTGATTCAACAGAGAGAACTTTGAAAACATGAAATTCACAGATGTGAAAAATTAAATTTTTTTTACCAGGAGAGAACAGTGCTGAGTGGAAAAGGCTGACCATATTAAAACAGACAGGATAGTGCTACTCTTGGGGCTAAGGGCATTTTAAAGGATTTTGTATGTTTGTATCACAGGAAAAGATTTTTTTTAATAGCAACTGATAATTTTACACAAGGTACCTCATTGAAAAGAGAAAACAGGTAAGACACATCAAAATGACATTTAAGGAATCTCTTAACCTAAAAACTGTAAGTCTGTTAGAGGGCCAGATGCCACTTGATGGTGGATTCATGGCTGAGGAAGTAGTTGAATCCAGGTGAAAACACTATACCTCTGAAATGTCAATTTGTTCTTAGGAGATTCTGACAGCATACAATCCAGAAAACTAAGTAATATAGACTACTATGACCATCTTAATAAATTTATTGTATTCTAGTCCAATTCTTTCCTATCAGAAGGTAGGTAGATACACCAAGACATTCCTACCACATACTCAAGAATTGCTGGCTGAAGTGGGATATGTCTTCTGGAAGACTGTCAGCCATCTAGCGCTTGTCATATCGAATCATGCAGCACTAAAGCAGTTCAGTAACCTCACTGTAAGAGCTCCATTTCCCAGAGGTCTTGATATTTCAGAGTTACATTTGAAATTAATTGGAAACTCACAAAACACCTCAACATATAACTTGGGGCAAGAAGGAAGGCAGACAGAGGATATTCATTATTTCCACTCCATGGACATAAGGACTAAAATATATGAACTTTGGAAAACTGGCAAGGATAAAAGAATTGCTTTGAAACAGCAGTAGTTTTGTCTGTCTGAACTTGATATGATGACAATAATTATTTTTTAACATAAAGCCTGTACCTACATTGGAATAAGGTATATAATACACTATAGAAATAAGAACCTTTCATTCATTCTGAAAACTGTGCCCGACAATACTCTCTGATGTTTTTGTGGTTTTGTGTTATGGGAAACAGAAAATAATAATACTCTCTTTGCCTTCACACCTTTCAGTTTTACAGGATATCTAGATCATATTCCATTCACTCACTTTTTTTCAGGTTCATGAATTACTATCTCTTCACACAAAAGATGTTCCACATTTTTGCCCTTCTCTGTACTCTTTTATGTCTGTGGTGCACCTCTTGGAGAGAATGGTACAGGAGGTACTTAGTACTCAAAGGGTGAATTTATACTATGGTTTGTTCTGGTCTCTTCCCCAGCAGACTCCATGATTCTTCAGTGTCAGTGTCTCTGGGACACTACAGAGAACTCTATTATCTGGGATCATAAGGCAGCAACTAAAACTGCAGACTACCCAGGATCCTAGAGAACACACTGTTGTTTTTGGTGTAAGGACATTTCATGCCTTCACAAAAATTCAGACAAAAATTCAGACAAGCCTGAATCAGCTTATGCCCAATCAATTAAACCTTATTTATTGGGAAAAGCTAAGATCTGGCTACACTTCATTGCT
This sequence comes from Muscicapa striata striata, assembly GCA_030060385.1. Classification (NCBI taxonomy): domain Eukaryota; kingdom Metazoa; phylum Chordata; class Aves; order Passeriformes; family Muscicapidae; genus Muscicapa; species Muscicapa striata. The sequence continues at coordinate 573,638 of JAREIS010000237.1, read as the reverse complement.
CCAGTTCATGCAAAGCATGTAGAATTCAGATTGGCCAGCAGATGAACTTGGTCCATCTGCAGGGCTCCTAAGGGCTATTTGTAAGGTGAGGTAGAGAGACAGTCCCATCTATGATGACACTATTGTGTGTTCTGGTTTGCACCATGAGATCCTGAAACTTGTGATGTTTGGGAACAAGTAAATAGATGATGGATCCAAGAGAAGAAGACTTATATTATTCTAATTTTTTCTTAATTTAAAATTCCCCAAATGGCTGAGCTGTCATTGGAAATAGTACAGATAATCTATCCTGGAAAGACAAGCCTCTCTGCAATCCAGTGACAATCTCCAATGTCTGGAGTAGATATTATCCCCTATTAATGCTGGGAGTTGGGCAACTGGGCTCACTTTTGCAGAGAAAAATTTTATAAGCAAATGGAATGTCAAGGAAATTGCTAATGACAGAAAACCAAACAAAACTCAGTGATTCTGGTTTCTGTTCTCCAGATTTTCTCTTCTTCCACTTAAGATATGCAGAAAACAGCCCTACTTTGTCTCATCAAAGCATTACAAGGCTTACCTTTATATTTACATGGTATTTTGGCGGAACAGTATCACAGCTGTAGGTGGCTCTTAAACCACCGGGAAACCTAAAAGCCCAACTCTTTTTTCTGCTCATGCTGGTCTAATCAGAATGCCTGATAGCAAGGTAGATCTTACCCAGTCTTGATTTGGATTGGTATACATTGCACACAAAGGACGATTACTAAGAATATTCAGTCTGAGTGGAATTTTAGAAAATGAAGACAGTGAAGAGTTCTACTGAAACCTCTCAGCATGCATAAATAATATCTTGACATCACATACACAAAATGCACAAAATACTCTCTTGTTCATTGTACAAAATGAGATTACTGTTAAATAATTTAAGGGATTGTCTTGTCTCTTTATAATATAATTTATTTCTCTTATTCCTTTAATCCTCAGGTTTGCAAGTTTTGCCAATAGTACTAAAGGTGTTTTCTAATGCAAATGCTTCATTTGCACAAGAATTTCAAGCAAGAGAAAAAACTGAGACAATCCAAACCCCACTGACTAGGTTTAAAAGGTTTCTCTATTTAGAATACTGTACTTGTTACAGCTATGTACATACAAGCAGAATCATAATTTTAGTACATAGAAAATGTAAGGACTACTGCAATTCTCCCATTCTCACCCTCATCTTTAAGAGATACGTATATCAGAATAAATTCTCCAATTAGAATTTTTTCTTACATTTCCTGGATTATCCCAGTGTTTCTCCAGTTGAGAATATCCTCTTGAAAGGGAGAATTTTATTTTTTTTTCATTTGGGATGACTCAGAGAAAAGTACAATCCAAAGAGACCTCAGAGTCATCCATCAATCACATCACCTTAACACAAATTAGCTGCACTTATGCCTTACTTGACTGACTAAGCTACCTCACCCAGATCATCTGTTCAACTACTCCCTTATATGTACAGTTACACTTTATTTTTTAATCTATTTCAAAAATCACATTGTAGTTTGACTTCATTATGCTTTTTCTGACTGCCCACAGGAACAAGGTGTACTTAGTGCAAAAGGTTTATTTGTTCCCAAAGACAGCTATACAGATATGATATAGACAGAGTACATATTATGTCTTGCATGAACAAATTCTACTTTTGTCCTGTTTTAACTCCATTACTAGAAAGTTAAAGTTTGGACTACTGTATTGCTACAATGAGACACAGAGCCTAGATTCTTCTTTTTTAAGAGTTAGTCTGCAAGAATGGTATCAAAACCATCAAAAGTAGAAGGAGAAACTCCCCATGAATCAAAAGTTTGATATAGATGAGTGAGATGGATATCTATCGTTAGCAACAAAATCTGCTAGTTCTTGATAGCCTCAATCAACTTCCTAGACAGAATCAGTAATGTGGATTCCTGTTTTGCTGTCTTTCCTCTTATCTTTCATTGATAAGGCATAAGCTAGTGCAAAGTATCTTGTTGAACTTTTGAGGCATGAAAAAAACAGTATTTCTTCCTTATGTTGTCTCAAAATGTAGCTGCTGAATTAGAATTTTTTGATGCTCATCAAGACTAAATGATTTGTTTGCCTGTCTCTATGGCCTTTCTTCTCATCCCTAGTTTATGATCACTAATAGTGTGTAAGAAAGGCAGAGCTTCACTTCCAGTATTATATTTCAGTACATTAAACCTGAAGTCTTCAAAATAATTCCTAGTAGTGTGCCCAAACAGCGCTCCTCTCATCACTTGGCTGCTAATCCTTGGTTTGATCCAAAATATTAAAGAGTGTTGAATTTGAAATAAGAAATCTTTGTTTTCTGAACAGAATAAGCTTATTATTGTCCTACAGCTGCAGAGGATATTTTTGTCACTTTTTTAGACATTAATTTCTTTTTACTGTACATGATGCACTGTTTCGGTTGCAGAAACTTGTAGTGTGGCTGGATGAATTAACTTGTGCCATTTGCTTAAAGTTTACTGGTGGCTGGGCCAAGAAATTCTGAAAGGTTACTATGGTAACATACTGAGCAGACAACCAACTTTTTCTGTCCATCCCGTAAAACTATGCTTACTGAAAAAAAAGGGTAACTTCACTAACCCATCACAGGATTTCATTTCAGAAGATTCAGATCTTTAATTATCTTTGTTTCACTCTTAACTTTGGATGTAACTCCGTTTTGTCCAACCCTTTTAGCTATATGACCCATTCTCTGGAATAAGCCACAGCAAATGTCAAAAGCTTCTAGTTGTGTGGCATGGCATTTTTAAAAACAGACTATGACTATCAACCAAAAACATTCCATAATAAAAGCTCCCTTTATTTTTTCTCACATAGTCCATTAACAAAAAGTCAGCCTAAGAATGATGTGCTGAATGAAAAAATCAATTAATAAAACTGTACAGAGATGTTACTGTTGGTTACATTTTAAAGGTCATTGAAAGCATGTGCTTCTGTGCACACCTGCAGCAAAAAGGAACAAGCTGTTTGACTGCCTAAACAGAGAAATTAAATATACAGAGCAGATAATGATGCTTCCTGATACATTTCCCTCTCTCTCAAAAAAAAAAAAAAAAAAAAAAAAAAAAAAGTTATTAATTATAAGGATTCTGAACAAATAAATGGGATTTTATGCCAGGCCCAAAGAACATATATCGGCAAAAAGGTGAAGAAGGCTTGAATTATTTTAACCAAAAAAATGTTCTAAGAGACCTAGGAAAAGCATAAGGAGACATATTATTCTTCATATAACAGGAGTAAAACAATTGATTAATGAATACCTAAACATGAAAATCTTTCATCCAGCTATGCTGCCCAACTTCAACTAAATGTACTTAGTCCTCCAGAGTTTTATAAATACATATATATATTTACAATTAAAAGTGGCAAAGGAAAGCAAATAGACCTCAATTCCCCTTTCTAAGGGGAATTATTATTAGTAATGGACTTTGTCAATCTACTATACCTCTATTAATGAGCCACTTCATGTTTTTTCAGTTTGTTTCATGTACTTTTTAAAAACTAAAATCTCAGATGCAAATGTCCCTGCTTCAAATTGAGGATAATTCAGTCTGTTTATGTGAAAAAATCTCATCAGGTGCAAACTTAAAAACATAATGACAATATGTCTATGCAAGCAATTTTTAAAAATTTGAATCTATCCATCTAGTGCCATCTATGCATCTGTCAGGTTAATTGAAAAAAAGCCTAAATCAAGTTTTCCTCTCTTCAACTTAATAAAAATTTTGCATTCGACTTTGTGTCCAATCAATGTTAATAATGGCCATATGGCTGATCACAGAATTATGCAAGAAATTAATGAAAGTAAATAAATTAAGTGGAATCAGGCGAATATTTGGAAGGGCAAGCCAAGCTTCCTCAGCAAATATGAACTGCCAAAAATTAAAAAATGCAGCTCATACCTTATTGAGCCATGACAGCAAACATTCATCAAAGGAGAAGAATAACCCAGCAGTAGAGACAGCTCCTGCTTCTTAAGTTCTGAGTGACTAGCCTGTTAAGTCTATCTAAATGAACTAAAGAGAGCAACAGAGGGCAGGACTACTGAAAGGAATACACGGGCTAAAATAGTTAAAACACAGATGACCTTAAAATGCTTGGACAAATACAATATCTATAGACAGCTAGTAAATCTTCCTGCAAGATTGTAAACCAAGCTATATCAGTCCAGACCTGGCTTGATACTGATCCTTCAGTACCTTGACAAAGAGAGAAGTATATCTGAATTTGTCCTGGAGACAGCAGAACACCTTCCTGATCTTGTCAGGAAAAATATTACATCATTTGGAAAGATAAGCCCTAAAATTACAGTATTTATTCTTGAATATACTACTGTCTGTCTAGCTAAGGCCATAACAAAGTTTGCTACTATCACAAGCAAAAGTTTGCTACAAAGGGGTGTTACAGACTCAGGAAAGCTGCTGCAGTGTGTTCATAACTAGATTTGCATGTGTTACATGGATAAATAATTGTCTTTATTGTGTGACGAAAATTACCCCAAATGACAATTGAAAGGAAGCAGACCTTGACTGCAGAATGCAATTAATTACTGTGATATCCATATTACATATCATTATTCCAGTTGTTGCTCTATTTTATGACACTATTCCCACAGATACCACGTGCAGTACTGACCATAATAAAATAGAAGAAACACTCTGCCTGAATGTGGGAGATTATATGAAATATAAAAAAATTACCAATGTTAATGAGGAAACAGAATGCAAATATTGTTGGCATTTTACTTGCTTCTTACCCTGTAGCCATAAAACACTTAATTGGCAAACAATAATACTACCAGATTATGTGATAATCAGGTAAACCAATAAATATTTAGTGTAAGATGGAGCATGAGAATATAATTTACAGCTAACTGTGCTGACTTTTTTTGTTTTGGTTTGGTTTGGGGTTTTTGGGTTTTTTCCCCAATTTGGCTGTTGTAAGAAAAGTTAAAAATAGGTCAAATAGGAAGTCTAGACCAGAGGGTAATGCTTCCTTTCACTCCATTCTTTCAAACATCAGATATATTACCCCACAGATTTCATGACACTAATTTATGCCACTTCTTCATGGCCCTTATTAAAGAGAAAAAGGAAATCAGGTAAGAAATACTAGTCACCCCATTGCACAGGACTGCAGCAAAGCTCTTTCCTTACTAAACAAATATTATGGTTATAAAAAATAAAACAAAACACCAAAACCAACTAGGTACTGCTTTTCGTGCAGTGTGATGAATATCTAAGCAACTGGAGGCTTTTGCCTGAAGGGACTATATCTCACCTCCCATCTTGGAACAACCTCTTGTCTGTTCTAGCAAGTTTCCATAGATACGTGTATTTTTAAAAATATAGAAACAGATCATAAAGTTCTTACACTTTCATTTATCTATATAGTAACCTTCAGTGGAGACTTTGCTGGCTATCACAGTAATAGTCACTGCAGAACAAAAAATAGGAGTGCAAATGAAAATGCTTTCCAATGTGTAAGAATTAAACATTTAAACTTGATAATAAATAATTATATTATTCTTGGATTTGGATGTTGCTATTCTACCAAACTTCCAGTAGTTTAAAAGAACTATTAAAAATTCAAAGTAAGAGACAAGAAAAAAGCGAGTTTTTTGCAAATTTTATTTAGTTCTGCTGTGCACAGTCTGCCTAACTACCAATCCAGGATTAGCTTCTTTGTCTTACGAATATACATGATAAAGCATGGTGAAAAGTAAAATAAACACAGAAGGATAAGAAGCATTTTTCCTTGTGTTAATGTTGATCTAACAATAATCCTCCTAAATGAACATATAGCTAAAAGTTAGCCAAGAGTTTGTGTAGAAGGTCATAAAGTGAGAAATTTCCTTTAATTGTTCCTCTTGCATTTGGGAAATCTATAACAGAAATGTATGCATTTTAGTCCTTCTTGCATGAGCTGCGGCTGAACTTCCTTATCCCAAGCAGGGTGAGAGATGGGGATGAGATATATCAGTCACTCTTAGATTAAAAAACACAGTAGCCGAGGTTCTCTGTTAGACCTTTATTACTGCAGCAAAGTCAGTAACCTTTCTGTTTTATGTCAGGTCTCATATGAGCCAGAAAGAAAGGGAAAGGAGATGGAAAGAGAAGGCAGGGCAGGATTTATGTAACAGATGTATCAATGCACAATGGAGTTTAAAGGCTGAATCCTGATGTTTCCAGTGTGATGTTGTTCTGGAGGCATCAACTAAAAAATAAAAAACAGCACTTCATGCTCTTCTTATTTATAGTTAAACTATCTCTCATTGAGATCTATTCTAGCTGTATACACCATTTCTGCTTCCTTTAATGAAATCTGTTGTTTCCTAAAATTGAAACAGAAGTTACTCTTTTATTGTAATATTAAAACTATCTATATTATCTGCATATAAAAATTAGCTGTCTATAAAAAATCCTGTAAATTTTATCAAACTGTGACTGAAAATACAATTATTGAAGTAGAACCAGTTTACTGGAAATGCACAACACTGAAAATATGTAGTTAATCTTTGATTTTCTTTACAGCAATCTAACGGCATGACAGATATTTTAATATGAGGATTCATTGTTACATTGAAGTGTACTCAGTGCTTTCCATGGGACACAGTTGAGGCAAAAGGCAGAAAAAAAAATAAAAGGTGGAAAGACAATAAAAAATTCCCCTGGGACTTCAAGTCTGAGAAGAGTTTGTGAACTGATTAGAAGAAGAAAGACAGCTGACAGTGCTTTGTGGCATTTCTTTCAAGGACAAGAATATCAGCTCTGTCAGCTGCAAAATCGGCAGATTGTTCACCCTTCATCTTGGAGCCTGCATGTCAGGGTGGGAATGAGGGGTGACATTTCTACCTGTTCCCGTGTTCTTCCCACATCTCTTTTCTTTTTGTATACATTTACTAATGTGTTCTTTATAGGTAGTCTGAAATTGGAGAAGCAGTGAAACATACCAACTCATCCACTCTGTCTGCTGATCACTGCAAAAAATAGTTGTGTGTGATCCAGCACAACGCGGTGGCAACAACTGACCCAGAACAAATCCTATATCAATTTCTACATTGTGGTAGGCAAAATTCATTCTTGTACCTAGAAAAATTGAAAAGGAAAAACACCCAACTTCATAAACCAGTAACCCTACACTGAGAAGAGATTTCCACTAGGAAATCCACAAAGTACTACAACACTCTTGTTTTAAATTTTTTTTTTCTGCCTTTCACTGTTTTTTTTTAAAGGTTACCCCTAGATATATTAAGAGAATGCTGATGAATAGTTTTCAGTTGATGCCATACAATTTTCCTTATACAATATGTGAATTACACTACTAAACCAATACTATGTCAATATATAAGGAATTCTTATGTATCAATGGTCTGAGGTACAAGGCCATGTAATAAGCATGTAAATACTACAGAAATAATAAAAAACCCCCAACTGCATTATAATTTTGTTCTAACAATTCATTTACTTGGTTCTTCTTAACAGGTATCATCTGTCTCTTACTATGTCATTTCACAGTCACACAGACCACAAGAGACAGAAGTTTTTATTTTACTTGCAAAATTTTCAGCATCAGAACTAGAAACATGAGTAACTGAATGTTACCAGGTGAGAATGTCCTTTTTCTGAAAGCTGATAGCAAGGAAAGATACCATGATTTTCTTGGTCTTGTGCTTGTATTCATACATTATTTAAGTGGCTGGCAGAGTACGGCAACCTCTTTACAATCCAATCACAAAACTAAAATTAGCTGTTTATATTTAGTATACTGCTGCTATAAAAAAGTGTCTCAAAAATGCACATTGTTAATTTAGATCAACCTAGTAGAAGTAAAAAGGCCTTTAATCAGCAGCTCTGTTATGGTCAGTACACGTTTAGTCAGCACTTGATCTGATATTCAGGTTTGCAGCAAATATCTCAGGACTCATTAAAAACAGCAGGTAGATTTGAATATTCTCTCTCCACAGAGCTAATAACATGTCAGTCTTGGCAGGTAAAAGCAGGGTTGTTTGTGCATTTTTGATATTTAAATTTCTTCTCATTCCTCCTCAGCACACTGCATTATAAAACATTCAGCTCTTAGGCAGCTCCAAACTTGCAGTTTTCTTTCCAAATGAAAAATTAATATCCAGCAGGTTATGTTCAAATATCATGTCCAATTTCCTCACAGCCAGGCCAGGTAGTAGAACAATTAGCACACTGGTTTTGGGAACCCTGCTGCTTTTTAGCTGTTGCCTGGATGTAATGTTTCTCTCCCTCTGTCCCTTCTGTACATTCCCTTTCCTCTTCCCTCTCCATCTTTCTCCCTCTTTCCCCATCTTTCATGCACCCGTGCACACACAGTTTCAACTGCTATTTATACAGCTAGAAAAATCTTACAGTAAACAGCACTGAATTATAGGAGAAACATGTCAAAATAAAAAGTCCTTGCCCTGCAATCTAATGATACACTATAGTACAGACTCATGGCAAGAAAATACTGAACAGCAAGTGGTCCTTGCAGTCAAAATTGATTTATATTGAGAATAAAGCTATCCCGTACAAAATACTAATAATCAACTAATATACAGCAAGATAAGTAGACACTTTTGCTGCATTATGTTAACAGTTAGAAAAAAATCTGCCATTGTTCTTCTGTTTATATGTAATGTTATATTGATTGTTTTTCATGTTATTCTAACAGATGATCTGCCTGGCTTAATTCCTGTCTCACGAAGAATTAGATGTGTGCACAGTACATTGTCACCAGCTCTGCTCTAGAAATCAGCCAAAAGAAACAGCTAGAAACATCACATGTAATTTACGGTAAAAAAACAAAAAACAAAAAACAAAAAAAAAAACAAAAAAAACAAAAAAAAAAAAACAAGATAAAAACCCCAAACCAAACCAGAAGAACACAAGCAAACAAACAAACAAAAAAAAACAAAAAACCCCAACCAACCACCACCACCAACAAAAAACAAAAAAAAACCAAAAACCCCCCAAAAAAACAAAACAACAAAAACCAAACCAAAAAAACCCAACCAAAAACCAAAAGCAAACCATGCAAGTGAAGTTTCCCTGCTATAAGTGCATTGGTCTAATTGTTCACTGGCTCTCACAGGTACATCCTAGACCCTTGTGGTGCCACATGAACCAGCTCTGGCACCTCCCCCAACTCTCAGATAAGCCAAATGGACTCACAAACATCAAATAAAACAATTTTCTTTCTTGTCAGGTTAACATCCTGACAGTTTAGCAGGATGAATCTGTACATAGAGTAGACAAATAAGCACTGAAATTACTGCATGGGAAAAACCAGCATGGAGCTTGGTGTCAGGAAGCAATTGCTAGAGTACATGAAAGTGAAAGGGGAAGCCTTTCACAGTTGTGATTTGTTAGATCATATCTGCCATCTTGTGAAGCCTCACCACTAATTAGAACAAGAAAAATTGCATTAAATAGAGAGGCATATCCTTTCATCTTTCCCGAGGTCACCTTACAATTTCAAGTTATGTGTCATCCCCACTGAAAAAAGATTATGTTCCTGGAAGATGAATGTGTCCAATTGTATTTAGTTCTTCAAAGAGAATTAAAAGTTGTTTCTATATGTAAAACAAAAGGTATTTCCCAAGTTAATGTGACAATAAAATCTGACATATTTAAATAGAAAAACTATAAACAGAAATCATGATTTGAAAAAATGCTAGCTGCCGTCTTTTTCTTTGTTTGTTTTCCTAGGTTCATCTGCATGCTGCTCACTAGTTGACTGCAGTGATGGAAATCCTGTGGGTAGGAGGACAGGAAGTAATCTCCCCTACAGATCTCAGTTCTGAGCAATGCCAGCAAATGTAGATCCTGAGAAAATCCTGCTCCAAATGAAAATGGAAGTTTCTTCAACTGCTTCTTTGTAGGGTTAGTGAAAACAAAAAATAAAGCTTTTTTTTTTTCTTTTCTTTTCTTTTCTTTTCTTTTCTTTTCTTTTCTTTTCTTTTCTTTTCTTTTCTTTTCTTTTCTTTTCTTTTCTTTTCTTTTCTTTTCTTTTCTTTTTTTTTTTCTTTTCTTTTCTTTTCTTTTCTTTTCTTTTTTTCTTTTCTTTTCTTTTCTTTTCTTTTCTTTTCTTTTCTTTTCTTTTCTTTTCTTTTCTTTTCTTTTCTTTTCTTTTCTTTTCTTTTCTTTTCTTTTCTTTTCTTTTCTTTTCTTTTCTTTTCTTTTCTTTTCTTTTCTTTTTTTTTCTTTTCTTTTCTTTTCTTTTCTTTTCTTTTCTTTTCTTTTTTCTTTTCTTTTCTTTTCTTCTTTCTTTTCTTTTCTTTTCCTTTCCTTTCCTTTTCTTTCCTTTCTTTTCCTTTTTTCCTTTCCTTTCTTTTCCTTTTCTTTTCTTTTCTTTTCTTTTCTTTTCTTTTCTTTTCTTTTCTTTCTTTTCTTTTTTTCTTTTCTTTTCTTTCTATTTCCTCTATGTCTGCAGTGGTGATACTACTGCTTTATAAATTATAGGCCATTCCAACATACGTGAATCTGAATACTAACCAAGTCTAAACCAGTGACACATTTTAGGGTCAGATAAATCCTAGCCAGCAAAACATTAAGCAGGACAACACAGATGATGAAACCATAAAACCATGTTCTTACTTTATCTGGCAAATTGAATATGCTATTCCTGATGGCATGTGTGTTTTATGTAAGAATTGCTGAAACTTCACAATCCAAATTTTCAAATAAGAAGAATTTTGATAGCTGTGAAAATTTTATGGAATCAGTGAATACCCTGAACTGCAAGGGACATAAAATATTTATTGATTTCCTGTCCTTGCACAGGATGTCTGCAGGAGTCACACCTTGTGTACAAGAGCAATGTCCAAACCTTCTCAAATTCTATCAGAATGGTGGTTCTGTGGCCACTTTCCTGGGAAGCCTGTTCCATTGCCCAGGCACCATCTGGGAAAAAAAGAGAGAAAGGACATTGTCTGCCCCTGTATTTTTCCTAATGAGGTCTAGACTGCAGTGGAGTGTCCCCTCAGTCTCCCCTTCTCCAGGCTGAACAGACCAAGTGACTTCAGCTGCTCCTCATATGGCTTCATCTCAACACCCTTCACCTTCACCTTTGTTGCTCTCTTTTGAACTTTCAAACAGCTCTATAGCTTTCTTATATTGTAGTGGCCAAAACTGTATACAATTTTCAAGGTGAGACAACACTTTATGCAGAGCAGGGTGGGACAGTCGCTTTCTGTGACTGGTCACCTTCCCCTGTCTATGCATATATCCAGGGTTGCCCCATCCCACATGCAATATCTGGAACATTCCCAGGTTATATTTATCAGATTTTACAACTTCTAGCTGTTTTCAAGATCTGAAAAACCTTCAATAGGTGTCAAGGAACAGAGTTATTTTAACTATTAAAATTTTTTGTTTGTATTTTGGGGACAAACCGGGACACAATTTCTGATCTAAAACCAATCTGAACTCTGGAAACTCATAGGTTCTATTGCATGTTAGCAAAACTCTATGTCATTGCTTAGTGGAAACTTCTCTCAATTTTTTTTTCTATCACTTTATTATTATGCTCTTTTTTCAAAAATGTTTTGATTACTTTCCATTCTTTCTTCAAAGACTGGATCTTCAAGGAAAAAAAAACAAAACCAAACACCCACCCCAAAAACAACAACAAAAAAAAACTCCCAACCCTCTTCAAAACCCAAACAAACAAACAAACAAAAAATGTTCCTCAATAGAAAATTAAATTCAGTGTATCTTCATTCTTTTTTCGTTGCAAAAAAATTTTAATCACTAAAATGGTTGATAAAATCACATCTATTAAAAAAAAAAAAAAACCTCAACCATCACGGAGCTGTGAATGAGCAGTTACAGCAATGGCAAATTGATCATATTACAAGTGCTAAGCTACATTTTTGACTGTTATCCCTATCCAAAAATATACTAAAGCATGGAAAATTCCACGGAGGAATTTTCTGCAGGAAAAACACCCGCAGATTTCTAATGCATTATTAATTTGCAAAATAAAAATGGTGTTTATTATATTGAAATAGAAAGGAAAAAACAACACTTCTGGAAAAACTGAAGGTATTCATCATACCTTTGAGATGGGTGTATTACAAAGCATTTAGAAGCAATGAAACAAATGAAAAATACATGGAAATTGATAAAAATTAATATTGTCATGGTCAAAAATTAATGACTCATGATGTTAATATGCCCTTCTGTGCAGCAAAGAGAGGTGTTCATTGCATTCAGAGATACCTCCCTGGTACAGAATACCCTTTTTCATTTGCCTGTGTACAGGCTTAATTTGCATGAACAATGTCATGAGAAGGTTTCAGAAGGATCAGTGTGTCGTTGCCAACCAAAATGAGGAAACTTTCTCACTTTGGAGCATTTTTGTCAAACAGAAAGCTGATCCTTTGCACCATAACTAACTAAACTAACTAAACTAACCTGTTTTATTCTTACATGGTGAAGAGTGGCAGATAGGAAGATGAAAGAAAACTTATACTGGGATAGTGTTTAAAATTTACTTGCTGTGCTATCAGATGAACATTAAGAGTTGACATCAGAAATAGAATGAGTGGGAAAGGACATTAGGCCCCCACCCTCAATCCCCTCTCCCCCATTGTAGTAGCTTGGAGATCTGCTAGATCCAAAAACGGATTGTTTGAAACAAAAGTACTTCTCATTAGCAGCTGGCTTTGGTGAGGCCTCCACTGACATAATGCTGGAGTCAGTCTTGATCCTGGTAATTGAGTAGCATGTTTTAACCACTTTGTTCCTAACTACACCTAAATTATCTACTGGAGACTGTCTTCTCTTCTCAGAAAAAAACTGAAAAGAAATTGAATTTCATAGAACTTCTGGAAAGGTTACTTCTTCCTCTTGTAGGCATTTTTTTCACATTGCAAGGTCTTAGACACTTGTATTCTTCTCCTTTTAGTTCTCCATTTGCTTTCTTACTAGTGGCAGATAACCCAAAAATTAACTATCCCTTTATATTTTTTGTCACTTATATTTATCAATGGGAACCCAAATTCATGATCTTCTTCCTATATATTCGACATGCTGGAGTACCTTTCATGCTTCAAATTCCTTATATTTAGGACTTTCACTTCCCACCACTCCTTTTCATGTTGTGGTGCCTTCATTTGTCCCCAAAATGCAGCGTTGTAACAGATATTTGTACAACTAACCTCCCTCGTTACCCTTCTGGTTCATCTCCAAGATTCAGCATCTTTCTAAAAGACCTGCACAGGCTAATTCTCCTTGTTGTTACTACACAGTACCACAGAGTTGCTAGGGGCCATCCATGATCTCCTGATTTTCTTGAGTATTTATAACAGTGCTCTTTAGGCAGAAAATTAGGAAGAACTAATTTGGACTGGTTGAGTATGCAATTGTTTAATGGACTACTAACTAAGAAGTACATTTTAAAATATTTATGGCAATTCCTGTCATTTGCATGAACTAGAATTGTTCATCTACAAGATATGACTGCAGATCTCTGACTGCAGTCATCCATTGCTGCCTTCAAGGTGCAAAGCAGATTGGTACAGTCCATTTTCTAGCCTGTCTAAACATATTCACACAATAAAATAATAAATTCTATTTTTTGACTGATTTGTTTGAATGTGCTAAATTTGATGTATTTTTAATCTTGAGCTGAGACACTGATTGCTTCCCAGTATCAGATTATTAAAAAAATCTAATTATTACTTACCTTTCACAAAATAATTTTCTTTGTATACCAAAATTCTCCTAGAATTTTACTAATATTCTGACCCACAGTCAGAAAGTTTTGGGTTTTCTGGTAAAGTATATATAGCTTTCTATCTTTATACAACATATTAGGGGTGAATTCATTTAAAAATACCTGGCTAATTAACAAGACACACAATGCTTCTAACCCTTTGAATACACAATAATTTGGTTTCATTTGCTGTAATTATATTATCAGTGTTTTCTCCCAATGGTAGGCATTACAAGCAATGAGTTAATGACATTTCTATAACCAATCATTGTATTTCTTTATTCCATTTAATTGATTGCTGCTTTCTAGATTCAGCAACAAAATCTATCTAGTCTACCTGCTGTACCCATCCTTATACCTCATGCAATAGTTTTACATAAATTATGCCTAATTCACAAACCCACTGTGCTGTAAACAAAACAATTAACATTTATTATTTCTTAGTGTAGTACACCCTGTTAGTAAACCCTAAGACCACAGAAAGAAGACAGAGCCAACATATGTGTCTAACAGAACAGCTTCCTCCCACCTCTCATGCCCCTGCTCACTATTTTGATTCATATTTAGAAAAGCACATGATTCATTCAAAGCCTAGGAGCTGTTTCAATTTAAATCACATGCCTAAAAATATTGAGCATTTGCTCATGAGTCCTATGAATACAGAATCTAGGACTTGCATAGAAGAAAGTTAACTTTTTCTGTAAAACAACTCAGAAAACAAACAAAAAATCCCACAACCCCAAAATTAATTAAACAATCCAGGGGTGAGAAAAGTATTCCAGTTGATTCAAAAGCAGGGATGAAAAGAGATTATGATGGAGATTTAAAAACTACTTAATGATGGAGTGTGTTTGTAACCATCCATTTTTTAATCATTCCAAATGAATGGGCTCTGGGACTGGATTTAGCATATCCCTTTGACAAGAATATCCAAGTTACACAAGTGTCCATCTAAATGAATGGGAAACTGGAATGAACAGTATTTGCTCACTGTTCCTCCAGAGCCAAATGTATTTTCAGAACAGTCAATCTCTCTGCCTACCACAACTCATTGTCTGTGCCCAGTATTTAGTACTATGTTAGCCATGAAGTACTCATCCTCTCAAATGTAAATAAATATTTATTTTAAAATCAGTAACTGAAAGAAAACTCTGCCTAGATAAATTAAGAGAATTTCTTTGTATAGAAAATGGCTACTTATAACTTCTCCTAATACCTCCCAGAGTCAAGAAAAATTTCTATGAACACCTTTGAGGGTGATAACGGTGAAACACGTGAATATCTTTTCCTTAAAGAAAATTTATGCATGTTTATTTCACTGCATTGGAGGTTTTTTTTTTTGGTTGGTTTTTTTTTTTTTTTTTTTTTGTTTGTTTGTTTTTTTGGTGTGTGTGTTTTTGTTTTTGTTTTTGTTTTTGTTTTGTTTTATTTTTTTTGTAGTTTTGGAGTTTTTTTCTAAAAAATACTTTCTAAAATACTTTCCCAACAAACTCTTTGTTTTTACCAATAACTGACCAATTAAATTTAATTTTCTTTAACTGAATCATTAAAATAAAATCACAAAATATTTCTCTAAATCTCTATCTTGATAGGATAATGAGCCAACACACAAAGCTGTTATTTTAAAGACATTTCTATAATTAGTGTTGTATTTTTCTTTGTAACATCCATAATATTTATTTCAAATGAGCAATTACTAGAAATCACAGTATCTATCTGACAATTGAGCTGTTTCAAGCTGTTTCGCCCTAGTCACAAGCACAAGTATTTCAGGATATATTTAAAGCTTTTTTGCTCTTCCTATGACATCCCTCTGTGAGTCTATTCACACTAGGTTTTAATGAACTAACAACAGCAGAGCACACCTCACACTACACCTGGATTAGAACAAGTGCTGCTGAGGACTGGCACAGCAGCACTCATTGCCTGCTGCGTGGGTAAAGCTGTGCTGATCACCTACAGCTCTGCCCTGCAGGGGATTGCTGCTCAGCAGCAGGCAGATGAAGGGCAGTAATAGCAACAAGATCAACAATGCTTCTCAGAAAGTCCATTTGACTGCGTTTCTTTCATTCATTAGATCCATTAAATCAATGCCATCCATCATAACAATTCCTTTCCTTTTCTGTGCCTCATTTCATGGAAAAGCATATCTAAGTTTCTATAAGATTCCCAGCAATTTTTCGAATACGAAAGGGTAATATGATAGATATAATATAAAAGCACAAAGGATGCAATCCCCTTGCATGCATCAAGTGTCTCTTCAGGAGAAGTCCCTTCCTATTAGGGTGATGAGACACTGGAATGTGTTGTCCAGAGAAGTTGCGGATGCCCCATCCTGAAGGTTCAAGGCCAGGCTGGGTGGTGCTCTGAGCAACATGGTCTAGGAAAATGTGTCCATGTCATGTGGGCTGGAATTAGGCAATCTTTAAGGTACCTTTCAACCCAAGCCATGATCCTATTTTTAAAGTTATGATAATAAGTAAAGCCATGAAACCCCGTATTTTAATACATGAAGAAGGCAAGAAGTTTTTTCACTGGTTTAGTTGACAGAAGGAAAATAAAGGTATGGGAACTTCTGGTGTAGCAAGGATAGCCAATGAGGTGTTGAAATAAATTCTAGTTTTCTCAGATTTGTAAACTTATTAACCACTCACAGTTCTCATGAATTCATTATACTCATAAGCAACATTCTCCAATAATACATCTTTTGATGTATTTAGGTGTGAGAAGAAAATCACAAGTTATCAAACACAGCATAATTAGGTAACAGAGTGCACAGGCAATTAAAAAATTCAAATAACCTCAGTCAGAGCAATTTTGAAAATCTTTAATCTGGATTTATGAAAATATTTTAACTTTAAAATTTATTCAAAATGGCTTAGAGTCGATCAGTCATCCAAAAAAGCTATAAAAGCAGCATCCCTAACACTTACCAGGAAGACCAAAAATAAAGAAAAAATTCTATCCAAAGTTTAAAGATCACTCCTATAGTTCTGCTATTAACTCAGTACAAGATAACAGTGATTCATTCTCAGTATAAGGACTTCTACATTTGAGGGGCAGGACCATCAGTAGCTGACCCACGGCTAAGAGGCGCTGTCCATAAAAGCAGTTGGATAGCCCATAGTAAGATAAAACAGCATCAGAGGGTGGGTACGGGGAACGATGGGTACAAAAGCAAAGGCAGACTTAGTACTTGTTGCTTTTCTTGATGTCACCTGCAATGCCAAAAATTGGAGTTTATTTTGACAAATGGGGTTTGGTTGGGAAATACAGGGATCTAGGTGGAACTGAAATAACTCAGAGTTTCTTTTGGAGAGGGGAAAGGTTTTCTACACTTAAAGCTGTTCACTTCTTGTTAGAAGTAAACTTGAATTGCTCTGCTAATGTATATTAGATTGAATTAACCAAATTAATATACTGAAAACAAACCATGTTTTTCATTGAGTCTATAATTTACAGCAACAGTTCAAAAAATTACTTTCAAAATAAAATAAACACTTTTTTTTCCTTTCTGTTAATAATAATTGAGTAGATCTACTCTTTATCTAATGAAAATGTACATTTATAAAGTTTGATTAACTACATGAATGAAAAGTATTTCTAAGTAACCTGAAATATTGGTTTCTTCTAGTAGCTGAAGAAAACTTTTAAGTAGGGAGGAATCACATTAGTGGAGTACCTTATTACCATTACCTAATTTAGCATTCAGTAATTTTATGATTGCTTAAAAGAAAAGAAGCAATTTTATCCCAATCATTGACAAATTGCATGGATGTCTAGTAATGCACATTAACACCAGTAACAGTTTTAATTAATACCTTAGACATCTAAAAGCCTTTGTCAACTACTTTCTAAACCAATTTCCAATGGCTTTTTTTTTGCAAGTTGAAATTCCTACCCTATTTGATAAAGATTCCTTGATCTAAATCAGGCAAAAAGTATAAGCATAAATAGCAAAATATGTAAAACTTTGGTGCAGTGTATATTTAACCAGACTTTTAACCAGATTTTAACTATAATAAGATGATTAGTCTGTGGGGTAAAAAAACATAACAAATCATCTAAAATATAACAAAATTTATCTGAGGACACCATGAAAAATCCCTTCTATTAAAAAATTCTGCAACAGAATAATATTAATTTTTATGAACTCCCAAAATATAGATATATTAATTATATTATCTATAAAGAGAAAATAAAGATACGCAATTATAGCATGCAAAGCTACTACCTTGAGCTCCTGCCATCCAGAAATTTAATCTACTGAAGTTGCAAACAAGAATTGTGTACTCTCACCTCCCAGATGATCTGAATAGCCATAAGCTGTGTTCCTGCACAGCTTTACTTATAATCACTGCTTGAAATACAACCAACTCTTTATGGGTTTTTTTGTCTTTTTCTTTAATCATCCTCTGTGTTATCATCCTACTGCTGTCATCAAATAAATAAATAAATAAATGAACTAATTGTATGTTATCATTAACCATACCTTGCCCTGTAATTTTTAATAGTTCATTTGCTAAATTTTTAAGATTTTTTTTCCTACTCTTTCATAATGGAATCTTCATTTTTGCCTTCAAATTTAAATTATTTTTCTTACATTACCACAGCCAAAATAATCAGCTACATCATATAATTTTCCAGCAGAAAAATTTCCCCTTGCAGTCAAACACTTGAAAACTACTGATGATCAAGTTTGACATGTCACTTCATTTCAACCAGATTTCACAGGTATCTCAACAGGAAAAGAAAATCCAGTATGTGAAATAACTTTAGCTACTAATGAATCCTACAGTTGTACATACAGTAAGTGTTATTTTTATGCTTAATATTTTAAGAGATGTCTGGGATTCAACATACATACAAAATTTAAAAAAAGCTGCTTCATGATCATGACTAGTCATTGATACTAATGACTTTTCAGCCCTAAAATTACTTGCCCAATAAACTTAAAGTCACAAAAAGAAGTTGCCACTTATTGAAGGTCCTCTGGTGCACTTAGGACAGAATGCACACATGATAAAGGGATCTGAAACTTTCAGAAGTTTAGAAAGTTATCATAATGGATAAGAATCCCAGCTCAGAAGTACAGTTAAAGAAGTAATTTCCCTCTTGGTTCGGCTTCTTATTGAAACCTCCCCCTTGCCTCTAGATCCACATTTTTTATGTCTAAATGACATAAAAAGTGACATCATCCTGGTTCACTGAAGAAGCAAGACTAGAATAGGATTCCAGGAATGTGTTTGAATAACAAAGTACTGAAGTTAGGTAAGAAATGATATAAATACACAATAATAGTCTGCAGAGCTATGAATATATGAAAAATGTTTAAAAAGCAAAATCTTTCGGCATCACTACCACTAGTAGTGAAATGACTTAACTAGTTCTCACAGGGCAGTAATTTCCTGTTAATAACCATTAATTACTAAATAATTATTTTAATTTCACCATGATTCTTAGGATAATCTCACCATCATTACTGGTAATTACAAAACTTCACACTCTTTGGTAGTAGAATTGGGATTATATTGCCCTTCACACCAATCTTTTTTATTCTAGAAAACAAATATATCTTCTCAGAAAGTAATTAGTTGAGTCACAGTATTTCTACTCTTAGTCCTAGGATGTCAAACAGCCATTTGTCAGAATCCAGTGCTGAACCCTTTGGCACTTATTTTGTTATTTTCAAATAAGGAAATTAGGATAATTTAGTACCCTAGAAGCATATCAAGTGAATATCAAATTGGGGATTTAACAACCCTGTAAATAGTAACCTACTAAACCATAGCAGGTACATCATGGCAAATCATGTGATATAAGTTTTATCACAAAAGCTATAACTAAAGTCTTATTTATTGGATTGGAAATTCTGGTAAATAAACAATGTCTAGTAGAAAAACAAAACAAAACAAAACAAACATACAAAAAAAGAAAGAAAAAGAAAACACACACACACAAGCAAAAGGAGCTGATTTCCTGCAAGTCTGTCCCTTGCAAATTATTGAAAGAATAGAATTTACTCAATTCCTGCAATTTATAGAGTACATGTTGGGTATCTTTGTCCTTATTCATTGTGTGTAAAAGGCTACACCCTAAGTTAGATGCTAAATTTAAGTACAGAATAATGATTGTGAAAAATAATTAATTTTAACATAAAAACTAAGAGCTATAGTAATAAAAGCCTAATATACTGTCTTAAGCTTTGTCACTTCCATTTTTTAAGGAAACAATTTAACAGAATATTTTGGGATTTAGAAATGGGAGGATAACAAAGGCAAGGAAAATTTACGTCCTTAATTACCTCTTAAAATGAGCACACCATGAAGTTCAATAGCTTTAACCTCTCCTGGGGTTAAAAGAGGTCTCTTGTAAGCAGCACTTTTATATTACATTCAGTCATATGTCTTCAGAAATTACTTATGAAATGAACTGTCTTCATGTGTAGTAGTCAGGCATTTCCCCCTACTTTATACTGTGGCACCTCTGCAAGAAAAAAAAAAATAATTGCAGCCAATAGTAATTCCACGGGAAAAATTAAAATTGGTGTTAGAAAGTGAAAGGAAGATGATGCCATTTTCTAGTTAACTGGAGCATTTAAAGATTGACTACCCTATTCTTTGAGCTTAATTAAATATATTAAAATTGGTTGTGAAGCTAATCTATTCAAGTTATGAAAAGTGATTAAGATTTAGTAGCTTTTATATATAAACATATTCAGATTTCTTCACTTACATAAAATAACTTAAATTTGTGATCAGAACAAAAAAAAGGTAAAATTTAGAGTTTATGGCAAATGCACAATCATGTCTTTATTGTACTCAGAATTTATTAGTGGTAGAAAGCAAAATTTCAAAGTTACAGGAAACAACCTACATTCCTTATGTAGAGGATATAGAGGGTTTTACTATTATCAACAGTAATAATGTGGATAACAACTACAGACCAGTATTTTTTTCTGCAATTATTTTCTTTCTGTTTTGAAGCTGTATTTTACTTGAACTGAACACAGCACTGTACGTATCTGTGATAGCATGCTGTTTTATCAATAATAGCAAAGTGGTCTCAGAAGCTCTTCTCTCTAAAACACCAAATATTTTGCTAATCAAGTACAGCTCTGAATCCCATCTCTATGATACATGTGAAAGGGACATCTGAGAAGATGACTTCCAGAGGTAGATAACATTTGAGACATTTGAATAATTTAGTGCAGAAGCATCCCTTTTGCATACTCATCTAAGTGAAATTGATAAACATTCCATGAAGATTAGAATCTGTTATGAAGACATAAAACCATAGCCTCCAAAAAACATATAGAGAGAGTCTAAAAAAAGCTTTTTGTCTTTCAATGATACTATTTCAGTACTAATGATCAACAGAAAACATCTGATTAAATAACATTTTAAAAAGAAATTCTGATCAAAAATATTTGAAGTAGAGTTGACACTCATCCCTGTATCAATTTCCTAGTTGATATCTGGCAGATATTGTTTTCTCTTCATTAAGTATTGTAATGTAATTTGTCAAAATATTAATGATTTTACTCCAATATCAATTAAACATTTTGAATGGCTCTTTGGATATGAACATTACAATGGAATTTCTATTCCGTACCAAATGCTTATTCACAGAGCAACAAGACTAGAAAAGTCTTGCAAATATGATACAATATTCTTTTAGGAGTAAAAGGGGTAAATGAGAGTTCACGAGTTGTCTGTAACCTGAGAAGAGGTGTCTGGCAAAACACGCAGAGATATTTCTTATTACGATTTGCACTGAAATCCAGTTCATTGCTGTAGCTGCTCAGGGTCTGGATGGTCTGGATGGGTAAACTCTTTACTAGATAAAAAAATGGCTCTTTGGCCCAGACCCCAGAGAGAGGGTGGATGGAGTCAAATCCAGCTGGCCAGTAGTCACAAATGCTGCTCTCCAAGGCTCAGTACTAGGGACAGCTCTGTTTAACATCTTCACCAATGACCTCGATGAGTGTGTACCCTCAGTCAGTTTGCAGATGAGACCATGATCTGTTTGAGAGTTCAGGGGCCTAATCTCATGTACTGTAAAGTATGCCATTTTGGGGAAGACATTGCATTTACATTTAGAGAGAATTTTGCAGCTAAACCAGTATCTAAATTCTGGTTTCCTTAGCTTTACTGATTTTATGCCACTGAGACATTTTAAATCACATTTATTAGGTTTTACTCTTTAAATTTACTTTCATAATTTTAAATTAGAATTTGAGACTGATAGGTCAGTTTAATAATCTTGGCAGAATATTAACACTGACAACTAAAAAACTGATGATTGGTTACTGTATAATAGAGCTCAGCAGTACAACTAGCACTTCCACCTAAGTCAATGTCTATATTACCAGTATTTATATAAAAATATTGTCTCCCTAAATGCTGCAATTTCCTGTTCAGACCCATCCACTTGGATGAATTATAAACTAAAGGTTATTTCAGTAACATTCATCATGAGCTATGTCTTTCAGTTTGTAAATTAGCAAAAGCATGGAAGTAAACTATGCTGTCAAAAGTTCAGAACCCTTTTTACAATGAAAGTTTTAAAATTCATGGAGAGATAAATGATATCTAAAGAAGTTTTTGGAATCATAAAAAATGAGAATTATCTTCCATCAATTATGTATTGAAATTCAGTGTGGTTTGTTCACCTGGCCAACAGATTTATTTTCTGCAGAAGGCAAGAGTATGGATTATCTTCATCTTCCTCCTTCTTATTCACATTAATAAATAAGGTGAAATTGATGTCAGTGCATTATAGGCCTTCTGCACTTACCAAATGGTACCATAAAGCATTGTGTATGTGAAAATTTTACATCATCATCAAAAAGATATACTTAAATATCAGTCCCTTACTAAAAATCATAGTGTCTTTGCATGGATTTTTTTTTTTTTTAATTCTGAGATTTTCTAGGGCATGTGACTTGAGAGAAAGGATTGAAATGCTGTGTTTTCTTTCTCTGCCTCCCCACAGCAATGTTTTATGAAAATCTTACTAAAATAACTTCCTGAGACATGGACCTCATTACTGAGCCCACATATGAATCTGCATTACTTTCCAAGCACAACAAAATGTCGCAATTTTTAATTTTACTTGTGTCTTTATTCTAGTACAATTGTCTATGGTACTTCATGAAACATAAATTGTCTAGCATGAGATTTAAAGAAAACTAATGACAGCAGCCATGGCACACACAGTCTCTTCTCTAAGAAACAAAAAATCATTTGGGTAACCCAAAATTACTCCTAATACTTTATAAGGAATTAAATTTATGGAAAACATTTGCCCCTCTATTTGAAATTTTTTAACAATCAGCCAGATTCTGTGTTCTTATGATCTAGGAATAAACTTTAGGAATTTGCTGTCACAGGAGCTCCTCAGCTTCTAGACATAATTATTGTCTGTATCATTTCCAAGAAATCTCTCTGTACTTACAGTCACAGAGTTCAGTTATGAAAAATTTAAAATATGTTATCCAAACTGCAAATTTTAGATAAGATGACTAATCAACATATATATAGAGAAGAACTTTATACATAGTGTTTTTCCTTTCTGAGCACCAGCTTTCTTTGAAACTAATCCTCAGATTTTTCATATACTACATAAATCATATAATATGTCACAATACTCTTTGTTGTCATTTATGGGTAATAACTCTACTCTTCACATTCCTAATTCATGTATGTGGAATCATGCTACCCCTCCACCATAACTGATTGCCAGAGTCTTACATTTTTATCACTGTGAAACAGTTATTGAGAATGTGCCAGCTAAAATAATGCCTCTGGTATTGATTATACAAACAGGGTTATAGGAGGAATATAAAGAATCCATTCAAACTGCATGGAATATTTTGAAAAAAGAAACAACAGTTAAAGTGTTGTGTTAAAGAGTGCCTGGTTTTAATCCATTGAAGACAGATTGTGACTTCTCTGAAAGATCATAAGTCACGTTGGTGCTTTCTCTGTAGTTCTCTGTCTTCCTCTTGGTCTTTCTTCCAGGTCTCTTCCTAGGGACCAAATCCTTTACTTCCAAATCAGTTCTGCTAGCAAAGTCTTAAAAAAATACATGTAAATGTTAACTAAAACACTGAAACTTCAGGGAGTAAATATTCCCAATATTTTCGTGATCATGGATTTCATACCATCATCTAAGATTCTCAGAAAATAATGGAATGATCTGGCACACTCATGCAATTTGGAAAGCAGAGACATAGCTGACAAAGTATTTATACATTTATTTTCTGTCCTTAGAGTAGAATTATTTTGTCCATGTAATGACAAAACAGAAGACTCTGAGATTATACTAATTCTCCACAGCTTTACATTGTGGTCTTTTATAAGCCTACATTAGCACTGGCATAGAGCACACACCATAGAGCACTTCAGAAGGTAAGGAAAACAATATACTTTATGTTTAATTCTCAGTACCACTGATTCTGCTAAAAACACAAGTGTGATTAACAGTAACATCTTTGAAACTTCCCCTCAATTGTAGATAGACAGATTTTTAACACTAGCCGCCAGGAAGAAAAGAAAAAGAAAAGCTGAAACTATTGGCCCCTGGAATAAAACTGTGCTAAGCCAAAGTCAGTTAGAGGGAAATTCATAAATATTTATACTGGAATATACAGGAAAAAAGGAATGGAATAAACACCATTGCTCTGTCCTGTTTCTGTTTCAGGCTTATAATTCTATTCCTGTCACCCTCATTTCACAGTGATTTTCTGACACAGCTCCCTTCTTTGCTAGTAGGCAGTTTTCTTCAAAGAATATTGATTGGCAGCAGCTAAACAAGTTCAATCATGATCAAAAGAAGATACTTTGAAATAATAATGAACATCATCATAACTCCTATTAGCTCTTTTTTTTTTTTTTTTGTTTTTCCTTCCTTTATGAATAAAAATAACTATAATAAAGTAATGTGAAAAAAGGGGAAAAAAGAAGAGAATGTATTGCATTCCATAAGAACAGCAAATTCAGTCATTAACCCATCACTGCTCAAGTCCACCACAAAACATATTCCCAGATGCCACATCTAACAGGGATAGCGACTCAACCACTTCCCTGGGAAGCCAGTTCCAGTGCTTGAAAACACTTTCTGAAAAGATACTTTTTTCCGATGAGCCCAAGTAAACCTCCCCTGGAGCAGCTAAAGCCATTTCTTTTCACCCTGTCACTAGTTACCCAGCAGAAGAGACTGACATCCACCTCAATATACCGTCCTTTCAGGCAACTGTAGAGAGCAGTAAGGTCTTCCCCGAGTCTCCTTTTCACCAGCCTAAACATTCCCAGCTCCCTCAGCCACTCTTCAGAAGACTTGGGCTCAAGACCTTTCTCTAGCTTTATCACCCCTCTCTAGATATGTTGCAGCACCTCAATGTTTTTATTTTAGTGTGAGATTCAAAACTGAACACAGGGTTTAAGGTGAGGCTCCACCAGGGCCAAGTGTGGGGAGATGATCATGGCCCTGGTTCTGCTGGCTACACTAATGCTCATAGACCTGTTGGCAGGAGATTTCTTTTATCTTAAAAAATGGGCTAAACCAGTGGAAATATGGTTTGACTTCTGCACTTCAGAAAATGGCAGCGGTTTATGTTTACTAGAAACCAAGGTAAATGGGAATCCAGAGAGATGATTGGAATCTGGAAAATATTGTTCTGGCTTTCAAAACTGTAAAGAAGGAGGACCACAGAAACAGGAGACCTATCAGTCTCACACATCACTTGATGAGTGAGCAGCTGGCCCTGTGCTCTTCAAGGTCTTCATAAATGACTTGGTGGGGAAGGCTTGAAAATGGCACTAAGTAAATTTACAGAGGATAGAAAATTAGGATGTATTCCTGACTCTTTCCAGGGCAGGGAAGCCCTGCAGAGAGACCTGAAAAAATCAGAGGGCTGGGCAATTACGAAACACACTAAGTTTAACGAGCACAAATGGGATAAGGCAACCCTGGATGTACAGACTGGGGAATGAGAGGTTGGACACCAGCTATGCAGAAAGGGATCTGGGAGTCCTGGTCTGTGGCAAGTTGAATATGAGTCAGCAGTGCCCTGGCAGCCAGGAGGGCCAGCCCTGTCCTGGGGCTCATCAGGCACAGCATCACAGCCGGGCAAGGGAGGGGATTGTCCTGCTCTGCTCTGAGCTGGGGCAGCCTCACCTCCAGTGCTGGGGGCAGCTCTGGGTGACACAGAGTAAGAAAGATATGAAACTTTTATAGATAGTCCAAAGGAGCACAATGAAGAGGGTGAAGGACCTTGAGGGGAAGCCTTGTGAGGAATGACTGAGATAACTGGGTCTGTTGAGCCTGGAGAAGAGAAGAATGAGGGGAGATCTCACTGCAGTTACAACATCCTTGTGAGGGTAACAGAAGGGGCAGGCACTGATCTCTGCTCTGTGGTGACAGTGACAGGACCCGAGGGAACGGCCTGAACTTGTGTCAGGGGAGGTTTAGGTTGGGTATAATGAGAAGGTTCTTTACCCAGAGGGTGGCTGAGCACTGGAATGGGTTCCCCAGGGAGGTGGTCCCAGCACCAAGCCTGACGCAGCTCAAAAAGCATTTGGACAGTGTTCTCAGTATGCCTCGTAGTATATCATGCATAACTTGGGGATGGTGCCATTGAGGAACAGAAGCTGGACTCAATAATCTTTGTGAGTCCCTTCCATCTCAGAGCGTTTTGTGATCCTGTGAAACATTTTTGCCCATTTTAGATACTGCACAAAAAGTGCCTGGGTGAAAAAAGTCTGATTCTGCCTCTTATATTTTCAGATAAATAAAATCTGTTTTGTGTACTAGAAGTCTGGTTCTGTATGTCAAGAAAAGTCACAAGACCAAGTCATCTAGGGATTCTGACCACCATCCTGATGTGTACATTTTCTTGACGGTCCAAGTGAAATGAGAAAATTAATTATATGTGCTAAGAGGATGCTGTGGCATCAATGAAATAAAAGAAATTTCCTGTCTCCCCTAATGAATACTCTGATTTTAAAGCAGATTTCATATCACTGAAATTATACTCAGATTTTTTTGTGTACAAAAAAAAGTACTTTCCTGGAAGCTTTTTTGTCCAAATCCCAATGACACTGTTTAAACAATGGTCTTTTCGTGGCTTTTTTTTTTTTTTATAATACGGACAAATAAAGTCTAAATTTATATATGGACCTGGAAGAGTCAAGTTCCCTTTTCACAATGTGGACTCAGAATAATTTCTTAGCTAAAGGATTGTCTTTTTTTTCTATACAGTCGTTGCTGCCAGGAGTCATATCAGATCTGTTGATTTGAGAAAGTGAAAAAGGAGTGCATCAGAATGCAAATGCAAGCAAAAAATAGTATCTGCTATCTTCTGAAATTCATGGCTGATGCATTCTGTGTCTGAATTGAACAACCCAGAAAAATGCATGTTTTAAGAATCAAAATATATTTAGTATGGTTTCATATTTTTGAGTGCTTGCATTAGCAGACTGGATTGCACTTTCTATAACCAAGCAAATTAACCAGAACAATACAGTAGAACTGGTATGAAATAAAAAAGTTTAATCACCTTGACACAGTCTAACAATCACTATGACAATTATGTGAAAGAGTCAGCTGAATGTTCAGGAAAATGCTATTAATATCAGGTCTAAGAGGCATAGCAAATAATGGTTTCTGCCAGTATTAAGAATGCAAACCTAGTCAGTCAGGTTAATTACCTAACATGCAAGAAGATTCCACAACTTATCCTACTTTTCAGATAACAGCAGACTTCTTTCAGTGAGCAGTCTGTCTTATCAGTACAGGTACTGCAGGTGTTTCAAATAGCCATCTGATTGCTTAGAGAACAGTCCATTTGAACAACTGCAGATGACATGAAGAGAACAGAAAATTGCAAGTCTCGTGGAAGAAAAAAAAAAAAGAATTCAAGAAATTTCCTACCCTAGCTAAAATAATATGGAATACAATTTAAACAAAATTGTAAAAGAAAATTAATCTTTATAATAGAAAATTTAGGGGAAAAAATAACAACAACTTACAAAAATTTTTGAGACTGCCTGATCATTGCTCAGTGCTGCCAAGTCAACACATTGGAATATTGTGTCTCAAGAGAGGATTATTTAGCTCTTATTAGTTTGCAACTCTAAACATCAAACTGAAGTAATTGTGCTTAATATATGCTTTCTTCAAAAGAATATTAGTCTTCTGGTGTTATGTGGCAACAGGAGGCACACAACAAGTTTTATGGCTTTTTTTGTACAAAACCAAGAAATTAGCCACCATCTTTAACATATCATAAGAGAAAAACCTGAGAACAAAAATGCTCCAGAGTTTTGGTTTCAGTCTTAGCTAAACTAAATCTCTAATCTCTGGCTGTTTCAGATAAGTGTCTATTTCGCCTTCTTTTACTACCTTCAGTATATTTGGCTAGTTTCCATAAAGAGCATGTAAATTTAAATATTACATACGTTGTATGGATGCAGCATCCCAGCATTTCCTGGAGACCTTAATCTCTGTTTTCTCATATTTTAGCCACAAAGGGATAAACAAACAAACAAGCAAACAAACAAAATAATCCCCTTTCTCCTCTTAACTCTTACCACTATCCAATTGACATCCCACGTACTTTCCTTGCCCCTCTTCCATTTATTAGCCTGAAATACTGCATCCAAATTCAATGTTACGACCCATACAGACCAATGTGGTTTTTTATTTACAGTCTTTCAAACATGCAGGTATTTGTGTTGTACGTTCCCCTCTAAGTAACTCCTAATGCAGCTCTCTCTTCCCAAATTCAGATTTCTATGACTCCTTGTCAATGAATTTTCTATCTGATAGAAAAAGATAGACATATTACTTGTTATTAGAAGCAGTAAAAGGTGTCACAGTTAACATACATGTATCAGAGGGAGAAAACAGGCTTAGTTCCTGACAAAGAGTATAACCAAGTAAATCTCTTTTCCATGGAAACCAAGGTTTTAAAAAAAACAAATTAACAGCAAGCTTAGTAATTTTAGAATAGAATAGAATAGAATAGAATAATAGAATAGAATAGAATAGAATAGAATAGAATAGATGTAATTACTATATTAAAGTATATTTTATATATTTATATATATATATATTTATATTTATATATATATATGTATATATAAAACTATAATATTAGCAGAGAGGATGACCTTAATTGTAAAGAGAGGAACTAAGCAAACCATTTTAGAAGAAAACAAATAAGATAGGAACTAAATAAAAAGGGGTAAATGTCTCAGAATATTGTGGAATCTACAAATACTAGAAATAAATTGAAAGTTCATAAAATCTGTTTTTACTTTAATACAGAAGATTTGAGAGAACCTACAGCCTATAATTTCCCTAGAACATGAGTTGCCAGAACCTGCACATTCCCATTATCTTATATTCTTCCTTACATGAATATTTATGGAGAAAGTCCAGGAACCTGAAACAGGACAAACTGCATAACTGATCTCCATGATGGATTCTGAAGTCTGAGTCAGTGCTATGTTATGTGCCTGATATTCTAGAGGGAAGAGCTGAAAATCCAGAGGAACCTTGACAGAGTTGACTGGTGGGTCTGCACAACCTTACAAAGTTCGGCAAGTCTGAGTGTCAGCTCCTGCACAGGTATGAGGACATTCCCAACATGGACATTGTCTGGGTCGTGAGTGGGTTGAGAGCAGCCCTGAGGAGGACTTAGAGGTGTTGGTGGATGAAAAACTGAATGTGACCCTGTAAAGTGTGCTCACAGGTCAGAAAGTCAAACGTGCTGGGCTGCATCCAAAGCAGTGTGGCAAGTAGGGGAGGGAGGGGATCCAGCCCCTCTGTCCTGCCCCTCTGCAAAGCATTCAGCTCTGGGGTCCCTAGGAGGGCTTGGATTTGTTTAACTGAGTCCACAGGAAAGCAAAAAAATTAAACACCATGCTATGAAGAAAGGCTGAGAAAACTGGGTTAAGTTCTGCATATAAACTGCTCCCTTGATTTTAAAGGAAATGTTCCTAGGTGAAGTCTTAATTAAGACTTCATGTAGTAGAATTTTTAGACACTCACAAACTGGCTGCAAGGACTGTTGTTACAATAAATTGTTTCTTCAAATAGACATATTTCCAAAAAAATTCTATAAAACAATACAGTATTCTGCATTTCCTGATTTTGAAGACTATGATAATGTGTTTTCAGAGAGCCTTTTTTCTCAATAGCAGATCCAGAGCAGACTGAAAAGGCAGGCAAAATTTCCAGTAGATTTTCATAGACTGACTTGAAGAAAATAATAGAAATACTTGATAAATTTTTAATGGTCTTTGAAAAATCTTCATAAGTGGCTGTAGCAATGCTCAGTTCCTAGAAACGTGAAAGTATATCTGGGCATTTAAGACTGTAAATCTAAAATTCTAGAAATGCAGTACAGAGAATACAACTTCTTAATCTACTCTTTCTGGACAGCAAATTGCTCTCCATATTTTTTTAAAAAATAAGTTATTTTTCTTTTAGTAGTAAAATGAGTTGCCATCTGACCGTAAGTTTACATAATATATCTTTGATTGAGCAATCATTACATTCTCATGATGTAGACTAATGACATATCTAGTCTGGACTTAAGTTGGTACCTAAAGTATATAAACTACTTCAATTTAAATACCTGAATAAATATTACTAAACCAAAACATCAAGAAATACAGGTGAAGTTATTTCTGAAGGAATAGGCTAGACTGATACTCCAGAAGCTCTGTGGAGTTAATTTCTTCTCAGATCTCAGCTGAGATCTGTCAACTTCTCCGAAAATTCAACAGAACTTAAAAGTAAAAGGGCATCTGCACTCTTCAGAAAATCCTCAGACCTAAATCCATCAGAGATTTTCTCATTTCTAAACTGCAAGCGCTGAATAATTTTTGAGATCTAACCTTAGCACTACTGAAATAAAGGCTGGAATTTCAAATTATTCTAGCTGCTGTAATAGGATTGAACTCTTAAATTTTAGACCTCTTCAGTTTTAAGTGTTATTATGTATTCTGATAAAGCTAATTAATTTTTCATCTATTTATAGGTTTTAAAATATACAATGTATTTTTAAGATTTCCTGAGACCTAACACTTAAAGGGAAAAAAAATGTATTTGAATACTGTTTATATTTCCCAATTTTTCAGTAGGTAAAAAAAGAAATTCCTCTAGGAAATCAGAGGAAATAGAAAGTCTAGGAAATATTAAGCCATGAGGTATCCCCCTAAAAAGTGTTAAGCATGCTATTGATTTTTGCATATTTGAACAGAGTAGCAAAACTCCTACTAAGGTGTATTATGAAGCAACTAGACAGTGCAGTGAAAGCTTAGGTACTTATTTTACCGAGTTAATTCCAGACAACCTATATTTAATATGAAGCACATTGGTACAGAACTATCATAAAATGCCTAAATGGGAATAAATCTATTTATGCAGTCACATTGCTTTTCATTTTTCTTAAAGAAGAAAATAAGCCTGATACATGAATAGTAATTTGTTTTCTTACTTAAATATTGCAGGAATTTCTATGCAAATACCTGTAATTTTTCAAAGCTGTTTGGAAGTCAATCTAGTTTTTGAAGTCACTACTGCAGAAGAACAGAAAGTGAGTAGGAAACAGGATCATTACCATTAGATCTTGACACCATACAGAGAAGATTCTGATTCTGGGGGGTGTGGTCCCTAAACTGAAGATTAGTTTAGATTTTGCCAAGAAAAAAATTAACCAGAAGGAAATCAAAATTTTTCAAGGACCATATGTTGATATGTACAGAGAACCATGATATAAAAGTCCACCATAATTCACCATTCTACTGTCAATTCCCACACTATCCTCTCTATTCTGCTAATTAAAAACATCAACTTGGTTATGATTGAAGCTTTATTTTAAAAGTAACATATCACAGCCTCCCAGTGATTCAGATAAAGACATTCTGCTTTTCAGCTGAGGATATCTAGATTCTTGGTGACTGTTGCCACAGGGCTGCAGATTGCTCAGTATTTATCTCAGAGAGAAAATAGGCAGAACTGATACAAAAAAAGGAGCTTATCTTCTCTTTATTTTGTGATTAGGTTTTCTTATCTGAAAATTATAGAGCTTACTTTCACCCCACTTTAAAAATAAATCTTTCTAAACACATGTATTTGTCGCAAGGAAAGAGGAGATGGCAGATACCTGCACTAACAGAAATCAGAAAAGTATGTGATTAATTTTAGAGTTTAAACCATAATATTACCAATTTGATACCATTAACAGTCTTTCTCCAGAATAAAGTAACTCACTGATGCCTGAAGAATTTGTAGCTCTCTCCATTCGACAGCCTTAGCTTGGCTTTTAAATAAAGTTGTCATAACCAAAGCAGGCTACTGCTGTTCCTTAGTTCGTAGATAGGAGACCCAGAGTACTAACAAAAATGCTTTAAGTGGCTCCATTATTTTTTGTCTTAGAAGTGAAAGAGCATGGAAGAGGAGAGGTATGGCTGTGTGAATTCTTCTGAGACTTCTTAGTGAAAATAATTTATGCAGGGAAGACCACAGACCGCCAAGAGTGCCAAGAGTCAACCCTAACCAGGAGTTTAACTCCATAGAATGGTTTGCAACAGCCTTGCTTGATTAATAGGTGAAAAAACAGATTTTGCAGCCTAACAAAATCTAGGTCGTCATTGTCTATCAAAATCTGGATTACTGCCTTTTCTAGTAGCAATGCAGGTTCTGAACAGGACAAGGTTTTTGGCTGATGTCTGTACTCAGTGACTGGAGCTGGGCTGGATCATCGCTGTTGGTCCCTTCCAGCTGAAATATTCTGGCCTATCCCTATCCCTATCCCTATCCCTATCCCTATCCCTATCCCTATCCCTATCCCTATCCCTATCCTATCCCTATCCCTATCCCCATCCCCATCCCCATCCCATCCCATCCCATCCCATCCCATCCCATCCCATCCCATCCCATCCCATCCCATCCCATCCCCATCCCATCCCATCCCATCCCATCCCATCCCATCCCATCCCATCCCATCCCATCCCATCCCATCCCATCCCATCCCATCCCATCCCATCCCATCCCATCCCATCCCATCCCATCCCATCCCATCCCATCCCATCCCATCCCATCCCATCCCATCCCATCCCATCCCATCCCATCCCATCCCATCCCATCCCATCCCATCCCATCCCATCCTATCCTATCCTATCCTATCCTATCCTATCCTATCCTATCCTATCCTATCCTATCCTATCCTATCCTATCCTATCCTATCCTATCCTACCCTACCCTACCCTACCCTACCCTACCCTACCCTACCCTACCCTACCCTACCCTACCCTACCCTATCTGATCCTAAATAAATCAAAATAATAATCTTCACTATGATTACCTAAAGGATATAATTTTTTATATAATTGTGAATTAGTTGAAGAGAAACAGTTTAGCATTTCTCAAATAAATTTTTTGATATGGCCTCACAAGGCTGACATCCAAAACACTTGACTGTGACTTTTCATATAAGACTGTTGGCTGTTCTGTTCAAGTAGCACAGGTTTAGATAGCTTAGAAGATATTCTACTTTTTCCACACACAAGCAGCTAGTACTGTGAAATATATTTAAGGTGACTTTTAGAGTAAAACTAGAGATCACAATATGTTTTCAAACATTTTTGGGATTAAAATAAAATTCTGTCTTGAAATAAAATCCAGGATCTATTAGGGAGGCACAAATGAGTAATTTGCTGTTTGATACCTGTAGCAGGTTGACTGCTGGCCAAACACCAGTGCACTCCTGAGAACCATTTACTCAGTTGTTCTGGAGTGGGGCCTATATCAGACCCCTACTAGAGGTGGAAACATTTCCATTAGTACATTATCAGAATGAAACTACATATAAAGCTTGCATAATCTAATAGCTTTCCACAAAGTGTAAAAATATAAAGGACAGGTACATATTTTAATATTTTCAGGAATACAGTCATGATACATCTATTAAACAGTATTAACCATGTTGTTATGGATTCTTAAATTAAAATGTGCTTACGTTCCCCTATATTTCCTACAATTTTTTCCTATGCATACTATGAATTTGCAGATTTGCCTTTATGCTATGTTCTGAAGTGCATTATTTTGGCTGCTGTTACTATGTTTAATTTTTCTTCTTGACATGTTAATCAGTACAGAGGATCACCATGTTAGGAATTGTCCATACTGGTGAAGACTAAACACAAGCATCACCAATTACTTAATCACCAGTGTTTTGAATCTCTGGTATTTTCCATTACAGTGACTGTAATTTATTTAAATCACTGATGCAATTTCTACTGTACAGGAAATGGAGATTGTGAAATTCTGCTTCATCTAAACCACTGTAAAGCTAGAACATATTAGAACGTGATCTCAAATATCTTCATATAACTGACATCAATGATTACTGAAGTGATTGCCATTTTCTTGCATAAGAGAGAAAAAAGAAAAAGTATAATTATAATAAACTTTCAACATTTTATGCAAATATGAACACTTCAATACAGAAGCAATTATAAGGTAGAATAAATTGAAAAGATGATTTCTACTTTTGATAATTCAGTATTTCTGATTAAACTAAGTACAGCTGGTTGTGACAGGAATAATAATTTTCCATACTTGAAAGCTGGTGTCCTGAGGAAACCTAGGTGTGATCAGCAAGGGAAAATCTTCATGCTCCTAATTTCTTGTGGTTACTATAGAATAATAAATTAAAACTAGCTTCATTGGGAGAGGGCACAAGGTTTTCCAGCTATTTAGAAAATATGCAGTTACATTAATTCTGAAAAAAACCCACTTTGTCTCAGGTTTTTACAGGACATAGAAGATTAATAAAAAAGGATATTTCTTGAGCTCTAATATCCATCATTTCTCCTGTCTGTGGGCTGCAGATTCATTATTCTTCTTTTACATATTTTATTCCACCAAATTACCTTATCTAAGGGAATGTAGATGCAACAGAAATAGAAAATCCAAGAAACATTATCTGCACCTTTTTCTGTATACTCATCATACCATCACCTTGCTGCAAAATGCTTACAAGGTGCGAAAAAGCCAGGGTGTGACTCTGGAGGTGCATTTATCATTTTACAAAGGGATAAAGGACCATTCTTTTGGAAAACAAACTTTAAAGTTAGCCTCTGGAAAACAAACAACTGATTACAGCAATTTCATGATACAAGAGAAAAGATAAAACATAAAGAAATCAATATGAATTCTCCAGGCTTCCTGTAAATTTACTAGACCTTAGAAGGATGGTGCAGCTGCAATATTTAAGGTAGTTTTGACCCTTCAGGGAGATGAGGGGAAAAAATTTCAAACACTCTGTACTCTGAGTGAGACAGAAACCTACTTTGTTTCAGTTGTGGACATCTGAACATCTGACATATAAAAACAAATAGAATGTCGTGTTTAGTTTATGAAGTAGCCACCCAATATAACCATAATTTCCAAGGAGCAGAATTCAAAACTATTAAGTCTATCACATATCACAATATTATGTATTAAGAAAGAAATTTTCACAATCTACAACATTAGGCCTCAACACTGCCTAAAATATACATTTAATTATTAATCAAGGTTTTCCCTCATCACAACCAGATTGGTCTTGTTAGTGCGCTTGCATTCTTTGATATTTGGCCTAGAAGGAATTTAAAGTTGAAAAACATAGCAGTTAAGAGAAATAGGGATTGCTGCTCTCATTCCTTAGCTACTATAAAAAGCTGTACCATCTTCTCAGAGGACAAGATGAAAATGGAGTGTGTATTAAAAAAATTAAAAATTTATAATATAGCTGTCAATATAAGCAAGATATGGAAGTTATCGGCTGTGTAAAGACAAGAACTTGGCCTTGCTGGAGGAAGATTGACTCTCTTATGAGTATTACTGTTGTAATATTATGGAAAAACTAGATTTTCATAATTCAGATGTCCTTTTCGCCTCTCAAGTTCAGCTTAACACATTGTTAACAGGCATTTCCTTGTAAGACAGAGTAACTTCTTGTAAGACGCAGTGATTACACTCTTGCTGAATGTTAAGTATGTGATATGCCTGGTCTGCATTTTCAATGAGAGCAAATGGAGTGCATAAACCTAGACATTGCTGCACCTCTTGATAAGAAGACTGCCAACCTAAGAGCTACAGTCAACATCTTGCCTTTTGCTATCTTTTCTGTAAAGGTTACTAACATCTCTTGGGACTTGTTTCAATGCAAGTGAACTGTTCAACATTTTCTGCATGCTTAGTCATTTCCCTTCTAGTTACTTCACCATCTGAAACAATGACAGGAGGAAGAGACACAGCAAAAATGGTTAATAGGCCATAATTTAACTTATGCCAAAGTGCTGGGGCCACGTGGAGCAGGGAGGGGGATGGGTTCCCATTCCCCAAGGGAGCCTCTTGAGAGGCACATGGCTTAAAACAAAGAGAACAGTCTCCTTCCTGGGAGCCTCCCCTGAGGCTGCGGGGACCAATCAGATACCTGGGTTGTGATTGACAGCCCAGGAAACCAATTAGAAGGCTGTTGCGCTTTCACAAGTCACAAGGAAAATAGGGTTAGTGGGTTCTTTTGCCTTCCGGTGGGGCCGGGGAGAGGAGCCTGCAGGGCTCCTGGCCCCCGGCATGGGGCCTGGCCCGGCCTCAGCGCAGCCCGAACCCCGGCAGGGGGGAGGGCCCGGCCCCGGGAAGGCCCCAGGGTGGACCCGGCTCCGGCTCCGTGGGCCCCGCGGGGGCGGGGAGGGAACGGGGACCTGGCCCGGCCCGGCCCGGCCCCGTCTGGGCTCGGCAGGGCTGCGGCTCGGCCCCCCGGTTCCTGCTCGGCCCGGATTTTCCTCTCCATGCAGCATGGCCGAGCGGGGGATGGGAGAGCTACCGAAGCACCAAGCACCCGGCAGAAGGAGGTCCAGACGTCTCCACGCGGTCCCCTTTGTGGCCACGTTTTCTCCCAGCATGGCTTCAGCCTGGCTCTTTACCGTTTGGATACAAGTTTAACTCTTAGTACCTGGATGTGACTTCGGATTTCCTGAGCTCCCCAGAACGAAAGGCATGAAGCAAGAAGAATTATAGAAGTCAGCAGAATGAAGACCAAGTTCTCATAGAAGGAGAGATCGAAAAAGTCGCCACTGATAAGTAGCTTAAAACCTTTTTTTGTGGGCTTTAGAGGATTGTGACTTTATTTAAATTTCTTTAAACTGTGGGATATACTTGGGGAGGTTAAGTGCTTGAGATGAAGACCTTTTTTGCCTCGGGAAGTGAAGCTCTCTGACTTTGGGACTGGAATATTGGACAGAGATATTTGGTGAAGAATGAGATAAAGAGACTTTCGTGTTCTCAGCAGCCTGCCTTTAAAATGGTACCCCATGTGATTCAGCTACCCATATACAGCTCTGGAAGGACTGTGAGAATGGGAGGAAGAAAAAATCATAATTTGTAGTTTCCGGGCAGATGCAAGTTATGAGAGTGAGACGCCCTCTAAGCCTAAACTAAAAGAAGAGACTTTTCTCTCTAGAGTGAGCTGAAATGATTATTTAAGTGAATAACTGACTGAAGTGTTCTCTGTATGTTGCTGATATGAGGAAAGGGGGAGGAGGGAATAATCTGGAAATCTCATTCTGAATTGTTTTGTGTTATTAATAAATTTCTTCTTATACTCTTTTAAGCCTGCTTTGTCTTTGCTCCTAAATTCAATCCCCAAGAGAAATTAAATATATTAAAATTGGCAAACCCCAGTCACAATGTGACAGCCAAATAAAAAACTAGTCCTGACCTATACAAAGAGCATATATGAGACAGGAATTTGTCTCATTAGTAAATCAGATGTATTAGGATGGTTTCAAATCAGTTTTTTAAAAATAGCTGTATCTTTCAATGGAAGTACATAGTTATTTCCATAGTGAATCCACGTAATCATTGATGAAGGCTGAAAAACTATTAAGGATTTTTTTTTTCTTGTTTATAAGTCATATTAAATGAAAAAAAATAGTTTGGATCTCTGTACAGCAGATTTCCCATAAACTCTGAGAAAAATTGTACATTCTACAGACATTTCTGGCACAGAAATTTTCTGTAAAATTCTGATAATTTTGGTCATAAAAATGGTGTTAATTACACGAAACACAAAACATAGTTTCTCAAACAGATATTTGAATAAGAAATTGTTTTCCTCCAGGTTTAATGTCTGTTCTACTTTCCCAATCTTTATAAGAGTCAGAGATCCATATTACGATAAAAATTTTGCCCAGGTACTAACATTTCTGTTTATGATAGACAAATGGAACTGAATTCAAGTATCTGTCTTGTCATGCTGCCTATGAATAAAACATTATGAAAAACCCTCATTGCTTTTCCAATTATAATGAAAATTTTCCTTGAAATTTATGTTGTTTTTCTTATTACATTTGATTATAAATAATTTATCTAAATATTTTTTTCTTCAGATATAACATTTTCAAAACAGCAAAAGATATTTTTAAGTTAATGTCACAATTTTTCTTTTTTTTCCATTTTTTTCTAAAGAATGCTAGTCACTCCATTTGGTGCCTGAATGCAAGTCATCAATGAAAAATCATGATTTTGCAGAACTTATATAGAGCCAGATAAAAGCATATTCCCAGTATTAAAACACAGAGGGAAAAAAAAAAAAAAAGGTTGGAAAGTTTATTAAGTTTGAAAAAGGCTATGGAGAATTACATTGAATAAATCTTGGGCACATTCTGTAACTACAAGACAATCCTATCAGCTTTTCTTACTAAGCACAAAAAAGGGA
This sequence comes from Muscicapa striata striata, assembly GCA_030060385.1. NCBI lineage: Eukaryota > Metazoa > Chordata > Aves > Passeriformes > Muscicapidae > Muscicapa > Muscicapa striata. The sequence goes on along the minus strand of JAREIS010000237.1, from coordinate 535,093 downwards.
AGAAAAAGAAGCACCCTAATGTTTCCCAAATTCAAAAACTGTTGTGTGGCATTATGTATTCCTGAGTTTACCTCTCATTTTCTCCAGTAAGTACAGGAAAATAAACTTTCTAGTGAGAGGCCCCAAAAATGAGTTTTTTTGGCAAAATATATTCGGTCCAGTACAAAAGTCTAAAAATTTCTAAAAAAGCTCTTTTCTTCTATCTTTGCAAGATCTACTGCCAATTACAAGGCTTTAATTAGAGAATTGAAGGGAACAGCTATAAAACTGAGCAATGCAGAAATAACACTACAAATTATATTCTCACATTTTCATTTTTTAATAGTTTCCACTGGGGATTTTGTTACTGTACTCATCACTAGATGGACTGCCTGCATACAGTATCTGTGTACAGAATCTGAGGAGTAAATTTACTTAGCTGAGAATAGACACAATGCAGAACACAATGTAGCATCAGTGGCCAAAGGGTATTCTATTTTCCTGACTATTTTCTGTTACAACACCATTGGTCAAGATGAAAGAAAAATTCCCTCCTTGCATTATTTAAAAAAAAAAAAAAAAAAAAAAAAAAAAAAAAAAAAAAAAAAAAAGGTAAGGTACCAAAATAAATACTCATTGCAAAAGTTGAAACAAAAGCTGAATTGTCCCTTCAAAAACAGACATCAGTCCAAATACTGTTTTCCAGCCTACGGCACTTTTGGTCAACACAAATGCTGCTGTGTTTGAAAGGAAGAGGAGGAAGAAGAGTATTGCATAGAAGCATCTGCATACCCATCTCTAATGACAACAGTGTGCAAAAAGGTTTCTTTCATTAGCTCTTTGTTACGACTTCTAATAGAGATTAATTATCTGAAGAAGGAATATTTTCACCAAGGCAAAAATCTGTCATTAACATAGCTGTGCTTTGTTTAGGCTCGAAGGAAGAACTTTCTCTATGAAGAAATACAACCTATAACCCCCAGTCATTCTTATTCATTGCCTTTGAATCTTCTCAAACTGGACTACTCTGCCTGTGATGCGGTGCTATGGCGTCACTCGCACTTTCCCACTTTTGAAAAGAAAAATGAATGTCTTTATGCATTTTTAATGTATCAACTTTAAAAAAACAGTGATAAATTAAATGTATTCCACTCTATTTTTATGGGAAGTCAGGTTTAATGCTGCTAGCACTCTCATTCAGGATATTTTTCTACACTTTAAATAACTTTGTCATGACCATAGAGTAATGGTGATTTAAAAATTCAACACTACATAATTCTGTATCCAGATGAATGTAATTTTCAGAGATGTTCTTTAAAATGATGGATTAGATTTATCCAAAATATTTTAAGGAAGCACCTAAGAAAGATTATTCTAAGAAAATATCCATCTATGCTTTCCAGCTTTTAAACACTTAGCTGGTTCACAAAGTTTGTGTTGAAACTCAGCAAAACTTGTTATTATCTAGTAAAATAATTTATTTAAGTCATATAATATTTTTGTAAATAACTTTGTGGGCTCCTCCCAGTTGACTGTTGTTTTCATTTATGTAGGCCTACTTATACTAAAGTCACTACAAACACTTTCAAACTGTACACCAATGAAAAAAAATCTAAATGCATGTACTCAGAGAACCAGGAAAAAATCACAGTGGTCATTAAACATAATTCCTTACAGAAGGATATACACAATTTTCAGCTTCACACAAATAGCAATTAGCCCCTATTGACAGTGTGTTGGATTCTGCCTACAGATTAGTATTTCACTTTGTGTCTTACCCAAACCAAGGAATGCAATCCTTGATTTCTCTATTGACTAAACATGCCAGTAAGAAGAAACTCCAGTACTGTACAAAAAGCATTGCTACCTAGAGGTCATGAATGTGCAGCCATAATTATGACATGTTGTACAAGAGGTGTTTTCTGGGAGCTTTACAACACTGCTTTCACAGATGCTTCATTCAGCTGGCAGATCATAACTGAGAAGGCTGAAATTCCTCTAAGGTTAAATGATGGAAGTGTCACCACTGCAACAATTTACATTTATGAGTCTTGAAAAGAAAATTCCTTCTCCTCAGTGTTGGGTATGACAGGATATATACATATACTTCAGGGACCTGTGTCTGTCTGAAGGTAGAAATCTTCCCAAGAGTTGCTGGAAAAATTTGATTTTTTTTTTCCTAGGTTAAGGCAGCTTTTGTTTTAAAGAGATGTGGAAGTACTACAGGAATACCTACGAGATATGCAGATGCTCCAGAGAGTTTACCTTGTAGAATAGACTAGGTGTGTTTCTGTAAAGCTTACAAAGGTCCCAAGATGGGCTGTGAAAGATTCTGTGATAAATCTCATTATCTAGTACTATGAAGAGGTGCAAGTATTCTGTTCACTAAGTAGCAACATCTGTCACTAAAACACAAAATTATTGTGTACTGAGCATATGCCCTCATCTTGACTACCTGGCTTTAGCCAAAAGTTTGATCACATGATCCATGGCCTGAGTAAAAGATCAATTTTGACCTTCCATTACCATTCCAGTATGTGCTGGTACACACTTCAAGTGGTTCATAGATAATAATTTTGATACTAAGACTATAATAAAATAGTTACTAGTTCATTGAGAAATCAAAATCCACGAAAATTAGGAGAAATTGCTTCAACTTAAAAGGTCTTGAAAAAGGTCCTGCTAGACATCACATGATGTTATCTCTCCTTACTTCCTCACCTACTCCTTTTTGCAATCCAGCACAGAAAGCTTACTCTTCTCAGCTGCTAGCCACAAGAACCTTTTTTCTCAAGCAACACTGAATATGACATATAAAATGTGTATCTATTTTTCTAGATATTTTATTTATCTAGCAAGAAGAAATATCACAGCATAGTTTCCAAAAACTTTTTCCTTTCTAAACTTTGGGGAAAAAAGGCTTGCAAAAAGAACAAAATTCTGAGTATTCCATTTTGATATATTCATCCTGACTAGATGATGGTTACTTATACTCTGATCTCACAGTAACATACACTGTGTAATTTTAAAAGATTGAAAGTAACTGATAATGGCAAAAATATGTCTAATGTACTTGAGTGTAATTTTATAATTTTTTTTCCTGTAGTCTAAAATCCTTCATATTCCAGGAGTATTTGGGTGAAAATTAATCTAATTTTAAAGCAGGCATTAAGTCCTCTATGGTATGGTAAAAAGTTTCCTTTTTCTAGCATGTTTTATTTTCTTATGAAATGAATGTGCTCAATATTTTAAGCTCTTTAGAGATTGTATTGCAATTGCTCTTGCTGCGCATCATGCTGCTATTGTAATTTTCACCTTTATAGGTAGGCAGAAAATTTTTATGCAGAGTCTCTGCAAAGACTTCAGAATATCCTTGAAAAATATGATCTTTAAGACATATAATACAGAAATATTGGGAATATAGGGAACAAAATCCTATGGAAAAGTGTGTATAGCTCAGCACAGACAGGGAGTGGAATGACCAACAGATTATGGTCTCACTCTGATTTCTCTGGAAAAGATGTGAAAATTCAAATTATTTCTTGTTGACACTTTTCCTACTTATATTTATTGCTGATTTTTTCTGGATGTGGATTGACTGCCTCCCAAGTATTTGCATAAAACAAAGGTTTCTAAAGGAGGTCTTAAGCCTCCTTGTGACACAGCTATTAAGTACAGCCACTAAATCTATGCACAGACTACAAGCAAATATCAGCCTCAATTACCATGTACTTCTATTTTCCAAAAGACCAGCAATAGCTGCATCCTAAGATAAAAATGGCACTGTCAATTAATTGCAACATTTATTCAGAAAATACTGTGGTGTTTCCTTATGGTAACTACTATCCAAGTAACTGTGCTCAGACACCCATATCGCAGCATCACATGTGCAATTTTCATTGCTTATTTTGTTTGAATGATTAGTGAATTTTTTAAAAATTATGATTATTTTATCTAAACTTCAATTGCTACATGTTGATCAAAAAGAGCATAGGGCATATTTTAACAGTGCTTTGAATAATCTCTGGTTTTATCCATTTTAGTTCTTGAATAAACTTCTTATGTGTGCATGCTTTCAAAATAAGCCCCTAAATGAACTTCTAACTATTTGATTAGAAGAAACTTGATGGAATTCTTTGTATAATAGAGAAAAATTTGCTCTATGACTGCTGAAGCCAATCTGAAACAAAGTAAAAGTTGCTTTATCCATGCTAAAAAAGAAATAGGTTGGATAGGGAAGAAAATAAATTAGGAGTTTGATGGGATTATGGGATTTCTTTTCACTGAGACTAAAACTTCCATAAGGATCACTCAAATGACAAGTGACACTAGCAAGTTAAACACACTTAAACACCAGTAATAGGAGAGCTACATTTATTTTATAGCAAGAGTTAGAAAATAAGGTGAGAATATGGAAATAAAAGTATATATTCCCAGTCATATAGAGCCAACCAGAAAGTTCATAAAACAGTAACAAGTTATATTTGCTCTGAAATCATTAATATACCATTAAAGTTTATGTAAACTCTGAAAACCCTCGCACAACTCAGAAAACTATTTGTAGACTGATTCTCTTCTTCTCAAGAGTACATCAAAGGTGGCAGATTTCATATTTCAGACACAACTAAATCAGAAGAAGTTAATACTGCACAAAACAATGTAAGAAATACATAATCTATTTAAATATGAGAGAGAACTCAGAAGAGTTCCTCATAAGACTTTTCAGACTCCCAGAACTCAGCAACTTAACAATACCAGTATTTTTCAGCTCCAACTGGCTAGCCATTTATGCCCAAGTTCCTGGACATGCTTCAAGACATGAAGCTTCAGGCACCATTGAGAAGAAGCACCTTTGGGAGTCTTCCACCCCAGTTTTCCATTAGCGTCACTTTACTTTCACACATCAAGAGGACATGGCAGCCTCAGCTTTCAGGGTGAATATTTTTGGAACAGTAAACGTCTAGAGATCAGCATGACACAGCTTTTCTCATTGAAAATTTGGTTAAATTTATTCACTTGAGATCCCCTCATCTTCAGAAAAACCCTGTGTCTGAATTACTCTTTGGAGAAGATTATTCAGTTACTTCAATAACAATCAGGATTGAAGAACAGATCCATACATTTTAGATTTATGCAAAACTCTAGCTTTCATGTTGGAATACAACTTTCAGCTTAAAATTCCCGTGTGTGTGAGCTGTCAATCTTGACTTGTTTTAAGTCTTAATAGTTTTTTTGCCATCTTAATGCTCTGCAGTCAGCAGACTGATTGTCTTACAGCTATTATGATACTTAACCAAGTGCCACTAGGACCTGTCCAAAAACCTTATGCAAAATATAAAATAAAATTGCCATCAGTTTCCAGAACTGCACAGCACTGTTGACAGACCACTACCAGCAAACTGTGCCTCTGCTTTCTGGCAGCAGTAATAAATCCAAGTATCCCGCTGCTTGCAGAGCTTTATTTAAATATACAATGCCAGTGCAGGCTGATCTCTTCAGGACTATGACAAGTACCTGGAGAGTTTTGCAATTAATATTATTATGCACTTTCTGCCAGAAATGCCCTTGAAACTCTGAAATGTTCCCTGCTGTATCAGGGAAGAACAAAACTACTGAGAGACAAGGAAGAGGAGCTCATTTGATAACCAGGGCTGTCTTAAAATGTTAAACTGTGAAAAAGCAAAATCCTTTTGAAGGTAATTGAGCTAGTCATTAGCAGTACTTTAACCACAGCCATTTTAGAGATTTGTGACAGGTGTAGGAAAAAGCAAACAGCCTTGATATATTCCTCATTCTTCCAAGCCTGTGGGATTAGGGGCTGAATTTGCATTAGGAATTTAATTCTTATCAGAATCTTGTAATCAAAAGTTTGGTAGAGCTCTATGAACTTGTGAGTATAGAAACTGCATTTTTAAATCTTTTGATCTAAGAAAATCTAAATTCATCTTAAAGAGGACACCCAGTCACCTAGCACTCAACTACCTCAACTCTGTTCCTGTTTCTGGTGACACTGTGAAAAAGCACTCTGTGACTAAGCAGTCCATTTGACGTAAAGCACTGGAGACTCTACCAAGTGTGGTGCTAATGTAAAATCCTTACATAATATTTCAATTCAGCATAAAACAAGCCAAAATCAGAAGAAATCAAATAAAAATATCCCAATCCACAAAAATGCTACAAATGGCATTATGTTTCTGCTAGACCATCCAACTGTATTCAAGACCTGTCCTTAAAAATTCTTAATTTTTTTTTGTTAAGAATGGGTTAAAAGTTAAGTCTAGTCTCCTATATTAAATTAATTGAAACAAAATAAATAAATCTAATTATTTGAAAATTACATTAAAAATTGGCTTTTATGAATATTCACTACTTCTTACCAATGTTAAAAATACTGAGAACAGAGGTAAAACCAGATGGTTCCATATGAAAGCAGTAATTATTGCATCAGAACAATGGTTCATATCCTCACTCTGAGAATAGCCAATACCAGCTGCTTTAATAAAAATTACAATAAACCCAACAGTAGGCTGTTACTGCTTTTCTTGAATTGAAAACATCACAGAGCCAAGCAATTATTTTTTTCATCAGCAAATTCTCTGTAATAAACACATTCCCAAACTATAATAGCTATTTTAAATGGCTGTGCATTTGAGCAAGAAAAAGTAATTATTCTCCAATAATATTTCACACTAGGCTTAGAAATACTCTAGTCGTTATTAAGTCACAGAAAAAATGCACATGAGTGAATAAGGCATAGTGCCCCTATTTTCCACAGGATGCCACAAATTTCTTAGCTATTCAGTTTTTGTGAGACTATTTCTTTACATGCTTCTAACATACTTGGTGGCCACAAATGAAAGATTAGAAAGGTGGGGCAATGTCACATTTTATCATTAACTTCAAGCTGAAGTTCAGATAATCATCATTTAAAATTACGCATTTTGATTTAAGCTTCTAAATCAGCAGCATGATCTTACAAGGTCCTGAGGTAGGGAAGCCATCTATAGATAGAATATTGTATCAATTAATTCTGCAATTGAGGCTTAAAAAAAACCCCCAAAACAGACAGAAAAATAAATCCATCATGCTGTCTAACAGAAAACAAAACAATTTGTGTCTAAGCAGTATGACCTGCATATGGTCCCACTTCAGATTATCCAGCCACTATCCTTTTCCAGCTATTTTTACACTATTACATTCTAGTTTGGGGTTGGTATTTCTACAGCATTAATGTTTTTCACTAAAAGATGCACAGCAAGAGACTGCTGAGACTATTTGCTCTGTCCTTGTGGATGTGCACATGTCTGTGTGCACGGCTTGATGCTGAAAGGCTGCTCAGAACCTAATCTGAGCAGGACCTAAACTTCCTCACCTCAAATATTCATTGCCTTTACAACATCCAAGAAAAACCTATTCAACACCCCAGAGCCCCCAGTCTGTACATTTAAACATTTTGCTAAAGGAAAGAGAACAAGTTATACATACATCACACATACATGTCTCTGCATATACACAAATATTTGTACTATAAACCTTACTAGGTGATGCAGTAACAGATTCTTCTTCCCTTCTTATTTGGGCATTGCAGGCAAGTATTTTGAATGCAGTATGAAGGTGCTGTATCTAACTGTTGCACAGCACAGGAAAATATCTTCCGAATTTCTTTTTGCCATTTTCTTTTCTAAATTATACAAGATAGTCACCATCTGAAGAGGAATGAGTGCAAACTATGTCCCAAGAATGAACAGATGCTTACAGATACAGCATGCTTATATGCTGCCCTAGAGTGCCTCTTTGGATTTCTCTAAACTTCTGTGAAGAGTCTTAGCATTTTCTAGAACTGCAGAGTTTCACTACAGGTAAAACTGGTTAAAGATCAAGCTTTGAATTCAACTACTGCTTGACTAAACCAACTTTGCACAAGAGTAATGTTACACAGAAATAAATGCAAATATTTGTATGTATTCGTCTGACACTCACCATTGATCTATAAATTCAGGAAAATCTTCTTTGCCTTACCATAATGCAAAGTGAATTTTTCTCTTCAAGCAAATGAACGCCTTCAAGTAGAGGTACACATATAGTTCTATCAACAAAATCATGTCCAGAAAGTTTCCTAGTAAGGGACACATGTTTTTTTCTTTGAGAACTGAAGCTAGGTACTAGCTCTCTAACTTCTTATACATCAATGTCACCTGGTATCTCACTTGTTTCTCCACCACAACAGGGGTATGAATGGATTGATAGTTCCACATGATTCACTAGCCTTTACAATTCTGAATATATTAGCTTTGGCAGATAGATATTTGATGCATAATTCAATACAGAGCATATAAAATATTAGGCATGACTACTCAATAGAAGTTGCATAAATATTTCCAGTGAAATATTTTGTTATCAGCCACTTATAACTTGCACTTCACAGGCTGTCACACAGACTCTTGGTCTACGTTTCACGTTGGCAATTGCAGCAAAATGAATTTGCTCATTTTGCACACAAAGATATACACATACTCAGGCTCCCCTGTCTCTGTACATTTTTATGAGAATTGTCACTGCACAGACGTCCCTCTCTGGTAGGCATTTCCGAACTCTTTTAGATATGTGAATAACAGCACACAGCATTCAGTGTGCTAGAAAAAGCAGAGCCTGAGGAAGAGTTACAAGTTTACTGAGGAAAGCATCCTCAGTGATGTTGTGTAAGAACCATCGTGGAACCTGTGCCATTCCCCAGGCAGCACCTCACACATGGGCCATCATCCAGCTACACAAACTCCAGTTCTGCTATTAAGGTTGCATCTTTGATAGTTTGTTGGTCTGGACATGATTTAATGTAATTTTGAATGGTAGAAGACATATAAAGGAGGTAGATCTCAGGAGAACACAGATTTTTTCCCAAAGTTACTGTTTCCCTATTATTTTAGACTTTGTGTTACTGAATAATTTAAGGAACTATTTTTACTATTTAGAAAACCTTGACATTTGTGTGCTGAAGCCCACAGGAAGTTCTCTTATAAATCAGTGACAGCAAGATTAAATAACTGATTGGTTTTTAATTATTATTAACGTAAACATGGTAGGTTTTCCCACTGTAATGCACACTAATGAATTGGTTCTCTTTAATGTCTTTATCAACAAACTGTATGAGGGGATTGAGTGCAGACTTAGTCAGGTCATTGATGACACCAAGGTGGGCAAGAATGTCAAACTGCTTGATGGTTCAAAGGCTATACAGGATGTTAAAAGTGAACTGCTCCGTAAATAACCAGTAATTCACAGACCTATCTTTGTAGAAATCCAAAATATATAAATTAATTTTTAAAAATTACCCCTTCACATTGAAGAAGATTGTATACATTTGAATAGTACAAATGTCTTTTCCACTTCAAAGATCACAATTGTTCATCTTATTTTAAGTTTTCAATTGTTCTTTTTGTTTCTCCCCTCTATCATGTTCTTGTATTTAAGGTTTTTTTTCATAGAAGTCAACATATTTTCTAATTTTAAATTTTCTAATTTTAAAACCTTCTTCATTCTCATCTTCATTTTACATAATAAATACATACACAATAGTTGCTTCTGTTCTAAGCTCTAATTAAGTACTGCAGCAGACAAAGCTTTTTTTTTTTTTTTTTTTTACAGTTTCTCATCAAATTTAGCTTTAGGAACATATAAAACTTGCCCCATGCAATTATGTAATCAATCAATTACCCAAAACAATCTTAATGAACTGAATTCTATCATGGGTCGACTGTTCCTCATTCTGCTTTGAAGCATGAATGCACACTCATACAATGTTAATGCCTGCTCCACATTTCTTCCCTGTAGCCAGTGCCATTCTACTCTGAGAAGTGATTTTTCCCTTTACTGGGACTAGATAACATGAAAAGTGAGTAATACAAACCCATGTTCTTGAAAAGATACCAGGATTCTGACGGGGAGTGTTTTCTGATTGAGTAGCTTCATCAGGGTAGCAGAAGAAAAAAGTTTTTCTAAGTGTAAGAAGGCTGTTTTGCTACTTTCTAGAGGAAAAAACAATTGCTTTATGCTATGTGTTCTATATTTAGTTAATTTTTAGTTAATATTTTGAAGCAGTTTAAAATCTCTTCTAGGGTCAAAATTGAAACAAAATATTTTGATTGAGATTCAACTCTTGTTTGTGTGCTGAATACCAATTTGCAAAGAACTCACCCTATGCTTTTTTTTTTTTTTCATATTTCAGCAGTACAGTGTATGTTTAAAGTTTGGAGAAGACATAAAAGATTTTGGTACCCTGATTGTATAAGTTAAGACATATTTTGCAAAATTCTGGCTCCCTAGATATGACACACAGGAAAAGCTATTTTCTCTTTTTGATAGTTTATCTTCATCCTACTGATCTCATTACAAACCTTGTTCACTTCTAATGGGATACTATAGTTCTTGCACCAAGAAAGATTTTTCCCCCTTACAGAACCTGACATTTTTCTCTCAGATTGTGTACTATATAATGAAAAAATGATAGAAAGGTACAAAACTGTGTTAAATAGTCCTTTCCATCTACCTGGTACCATTTTATTTAGAGGGAAAACCACAAAAACATAACAAACACAAAAACATACCACCAAAACTGGGTAATTTCCAGGGATCCAAGATGGACCTTGCTGATACTGCCTGTACATACTGCTGTTTCACTGGCTCTGTTTACAGATGGCTGAAATTCTCCACAGCCAGTTACCTGTGCTTTAGTCTGCCCTCTCAGCCTCTTGGGAGATGGAAGATGTCACCAGTGCAAAGGCTGAGCAGGGCTCACTGCACACTTTGCTGGCCACTCACTCATTTTAACAGCTATTATCCACCAAGGCAGCAAAAAGTCCAATATAGTGATGCTCTAATGCAGGATGACCAGGGACAGCAATTTCAGTACCAGCCAAGAACAGGCATGTTGCTTTTAGCGCTCTTCATGAGCAGGGCAAAGTACTCATTTGAAGTTTTCATCTATGCTTATTCAATTTTTTTCTTCCAAAAATATAACAATTACTGAGAAATTATTCAGAGAAACCTCACATTCTGGTTCCTAAAGAGTTCACTGGTTTGAATCTAGCATGACAAGGGAATGACACCTCAATGGCAGGGCAATACATAATAACCATCACTGTCTCTAATCACTATTAATTATATGCAGTAATTTTCAGACTTCCAACAAAACATATGCTGATGAATACAGCAGGATTTTACTCCTCCTCAACTTGCCAGTAATAAACGCATTGCCTGAATTAATCAGGCTCTTGTTAGGCAATGAAAAAAGCCAGTAGCTGTCAGTGAGCAAAGCCCCTGGTGTGCCAGAAACCAGGTGCCACCTGAGCATGCTGAAGGACCCTGAGCTATCTTTGGCATCTGGTGTGTGAGATACAACATAGAAACATGCCTGGAAATTTTCATGTTTCAAGTCAACGTCTGATCCAATAAAATGTTTTTGGGACTCCTGAACTGGGCTGTGCTAGAAGCAGAGGGCATCAAGCACTGTGAAGATAGCAAAAGAACAATACCTCTGGGTTTTCTGCACTGTAAGAAACCACTAACTGGGCACACTGGGTCTGCATATGATGCACCAACCACATTGCAAGCCAAGCTGGATGTCAATAATTCTGTCCCACTTCCATAGTGACAAGAAATCAATAGTTATCCACAGTGGTTTTGGCTGGGATAGAGTTAATTTTCTTCATTCTAGTATGGAATTCTCTTGGATCTGTGCTGGCTGCAGGGTTGATAACACAGGGATGCTTTAGTTCTGCTGAGCAGGGCTTACACAGAGCCAAGGTGTTTGCTGCTCCTCACCCACCCACCAGCGAGGAGGCTGGGCTGTGCAGGGAGCTGGGAGGGGACACAGCTGGGACAGCTGGCCCTGCTGACCCAAGGGGTATCCCACAGAATATGGTGTTATACTCTACACATAAAGCTGTGAGGAGAAGGAAGGAGGGGTCATTCAAAGTGACGATGTTTATCTTCCTGAGTAACACTTGTGCGTGGTGGAGTCCTGCTTTCCTGGACACCTAAACATCTGCCTGTAGATGAGAAATGGCTTCTGCTTTACCTTTTAAACTGTCTTAATCTCAACCTATCTGTTTTCTCACTTCTACTATTCTGAATTTTCCCTGCACCTAACAACGTAGTTTAAGTGAGTGGCTGTGGGGTGTTTATCTGCTGGCTGGGGTTAAACTACGGCATATCTATATGTAAATGTTAAGAGTTTGGATGAAAAAGTTGGCAAAAATAACATAGTGGAACCCTAATGCAGCATGTAGCATAACACAACATTGAGAGGTGGGTTAACCTCAGCTGGATTACAGGTGCCCACCAAGCCCCTCTATCACTCCTCCTGAGCTGGACAGGCAATGGAAAATTAGATGGAAAACAACACGTTTTCAACTAAGTGGAAATAAGACAGTTTACTAAAGCAAAAACAGTAAGTTGTGCCTGCAAAAGGAAAAACATTATCTTGTTCCGTACTTCCCATCAGGAAGCAACATCTGGCTACTTCCCAGGAAGCAGGGCTTCAACCACATAGTGCTTATTCTGGAAAGCAAACACTATAAATAATGAATGCCTCTCTCTCTCCTCTTCTTAGTTTTTGTATCTGAGCTGATGTCATATGGTATGGAACATCCTTTTAGTCAAATTGAGTAAGCTGACCTACTTTTGTCACCTCCCATGATCTTGCCAGCTCCCAGCCTACTGATGTGATGCAGGGTGATAGAAACAGTGCTGCAGTGCTGACACTGCACCAGTGCTGCTCAGCATTACCTAAAATAATGGTGTGTTATCAACACTTTTCCAACTACCAATGCAGAGCACAGCACTGTGAGGGCTGTTATAGGAAATTGAACTCTTATCTTATACAGACCCAATATATGTTTCAACTCATATACTCCAATTTCTGCCTCCTTGTAGACCAGAATTGTCATAGAGCCATAAAATCAGCTTGGAAGTGATGTTTCAAGCCCATGTAGTTCCAATTCTTCTGGCCAGGGACACCTTTCATTAAACCAATTTGCTCAGAATCCCACCCAGACTGGCCCAGAATACTCCCAGGGATGAGGCACTCAGCTTTTCTGGTCAAGATCTTCCAGTGCCTCACCACCATCACACTAAGGAATTTCTTCCTAATATCTAATCTAAAGCTGCCTTCTTTCAGTTTGAATCGTGCGACATACCCCCATGAAAAGTTGCTTTTAATCTTTCTTGGTGGTTGCCTTCAAATACTAAAGGCCGCAGTTAGGTAAACTGGGAGCCTTGTCTTCTCCAGGCTGAACAATCCCAGTTGTCTTAGTCTTTTCTCATAGGAGAAGACCTCCATCCCTTGAATTATCTTAATGATCTCCTCTGGACTTGCTCGAACAGGTCCATATCCTCCACATGCAGAGGACTGAGGACCCCAGAGCTGGGTGCAGGGTTCCAGCGGGGGTCTCAGAGCAGAGCAGAGCAGAGCAGAGGGGCAGAATCCCCTCCCTCCCCTGCTGCCCACGCTGCTTTGGATGCAGCCCAGCACACGTTTGGCTTTCTGGGCTGGGAGTGCCCATGGCTGGGTCATGTCCAGCTTCTTGTCAACCAGCACTGCACCAGGGCTGTTCTCTATCTGTTCATGCCCCAGTCTGTGCTGATACCGGGCATTGTCCCATTCCAGGCACAACACCTTGCATCTGGCCTTGTAAACCTCATAAATGAAGATATTAAATAACACAGGTTCCAACACAGAGCCCTGAGGTTCACCACTTGTCACTGATGTCCATGAGTCCGCCACTGTTGGCCACTACCCTGGGGATGTGACTGTCCAAAACTCTTTTATCCATCTAACAGTCCAGGTAAGTGACATCTGTAGACCTGCTCATGCCCACTGATGTAACACAGAAAGTCACTGGTGTTCCTGTCTGACACTAGGCTGGTCAGGCAGGACTTTCCCTAGGTAAAGCCATGCTGGCCGTCCCAAATCACATCCCTGTCCTCCATTGTGCCTTAGCACAGCTTCCAGCAGGATCTGTTACATGATCTTCCCAGCCACACAGGTGATGCTCACAGGTAAGTTACCAGAATTCACCTTTCTTTCTACCCTTTTTAAATATGAGTACAATGTTTTTTCTATTCCAGTCACCTGATATTTCACTTGACTGCCATGACTTTTCAAATGTCATGGAGAGTAGTTTGGCAACACCAGCCAGTTCCCTCAGGACTCTGGGATTCATCTCATCAGGTCCTATAGACTAACGTACATTCAGTTTCCTCGGACCATGAACCTCATTTTTTCCATACAATGGGAAGGACTTTCTTCCCTTCCCTATTCTGCTATCCATCCACTCAAAGGGTGTGGGAAATGAGGCTGCCACAGAAGACAGGAGCATAAAAGTTATTGAGTACCTCAGCCAGTTTGTTTACTAACACTGGATGCCTCAAGACAGTACGAAGTATAAAGCCAAAATGTATTTTTTCTGTTATCTCTTAAGAAAACACTCAGAATAGTATGTGCAAAATATTTTTCAAGACTAGAGACCTTTAAATACTTCCATCTACAAATGATGTTTGAACATATAGTTTCATCAAACATGTTATAATATAGTCAATATTAAAATACTGATGCTAAGAATGTCTCAGGTCCACTTCCATAATTTCATTTTCTATTTCCCTAATTACCTGGTAATGTAATTAGAAGTAAGGTAACATGACATTACTTGAAAAGAAATCAAATTATATTTAGCATTTATTTATTACAATCACAACATGCTTCACTTTCCAAAGAAGCCAAAGTAATTGTTGGCAAGATTGGAAAGAGTTTATACCCCCAGTCCAATAAAGTATGTGAAACTTGAAATCAAATGTCAAAGCTGAATTTTTCTCCACTAGAGGCATCTCCAAATGATAATTTCTCAAAGGGATTATTAATGTTTAATCATCTCTAGAAATAGTGCTTCCCAATTTACTCTTTAATATGCAAACTAACTTATCATCCTGCTGATATTTACTAAGAAAATACACTGAATATTTCTTTCCAGACTTCAGAATGGTACCACTCAGCTAGGAAACTATAGCTGCTCAATGCCTAGATAGGACCCAGCAGTTCTGCTTAGCTGCAAGATATTCCTGCAAAATTATTTTCTTACTGCTATTTAAATAAGATGGAACCCCCATTATTAAGAATTTCAAGAGCTGAAGTGTATGCTTCATAAGGTTTATGCTGTTCATTTACAATTTTAGGAAGTCCTCTTGCAAACCTATCCTACTAAGAATCCTTAACTGTTGTGATGACAATCAATTTCAATTTTTTTGTACTGCTATAGGAATTAATCCTTGTACCAGGTTGCGACAGTGAAAAACAGAGAAGATATGAGGAAAAGTGATCTTTTTAAACAAAAACGGGGAGGCCATGACAATTTGCTTTCAAGAAAATAAAGTGACTTTTCAAAAAGCTTGTTTTGAGAAACTAATAATGAAGAACAACATCTGCAATATTTAAAGATTTATTTTAAACTGTTCTGGAGAGATCAACTGCCTCGCTATTCTTCCCCTTGATATTTTTGTCTCTTCTTTTTTTCACTCTGTTAACAAATTATGTTTGGAAAATAAAGAGGAGGAGGACAAGGCCATCTGAGATTTTTAAGAACAAAAGCTCTAAAAGATGATACAACATTGGAATAAGGGCATTACCTTCCACCTCCAAGCAGCCTTGGTAGTGGTTAGACAAATATTTGTGACAGCTGAAAAATGCTGAGCATCACATTTCCTCCTTTCTTTCTTTTGTAGCATCTGGAATGATAGCAGGTAGCAAAGTCCAACACATGGATTTTGAGTCTCTTTCTGGGAGAATATGAGGCTAAGGGAATATGGGTCTCTAGTATATGAAAGACAGCACGAGTTTCTGTGCTTTTAGTCTCAATATGCAATATGAAATTCCCATAAAAATAGGCCAAAGATAAAGTCTTTGTGTGTCAGCCTATTCTGAACCACTCCCCAAAGGAAAGAAGCCCTAACAACGTTCATGGAAGACTCAGAAGCTCTTCTAAGTCACAGTAGCAGCTGTCATCTTGCCTGCAATTTTTAACATTCTCATCTATATCCAAACCCACTTTCTTCATAAGGACTTCCAGAAAAATGTTTGCAAAGATGATCTGTGGTGATTTTTCAGAAAATACTAGCATCATTCATTTCCTGGAGACACTGAAGATGCCAGAATGTTATTCAGACTGTTAAGCCAGTAACTCTTTTACCTGATATGCTACATGTCCTGGTATTCCCATACTTGGGAAACTAGCTCTTGAGATGTGATATGAAGACATAAACTCTACCTATATATATACCTATATATATACACCCTATCTGTATGTATATGTGTGTATATATATATACGGTCCATAATTTTCCTCCATCAAAGGGGAAACTTGGGTGCATCTTGGGATGCAGTTATGCAATATGGTATAACTGCCATTGTCTAAAAATGGTCTGTGGAAACAGAGCTGCCAAATGCATGGCTTCTTAGATATGTATGACAATTGGAAAGATGCCACATACAAATCTAAAAGACATTCATTGCTCTTCTAAAATGATGTGCTTATGAATCCTTTATTCACATAGATAACCATCAGGGTTCTGAGGATGATTCAGACTGTTGTCCAAGTTAAAAAAAAGTCAATGCAATCTGTGCAGAAAACAATAGCAACACAGATGAAGCCCTGTGTTCTTGCCTCACTCACAAGGAAAATATCTTTACCTAGTAACAAACAAGAAGATTCAAACCTTCAGGGATATTAAAATATTCTTCTGAACAGCTGAGCTGCAGAGATGATCTCAGGACACAGTTGCTAGTCCTGACATAGTAGCTGCATTGCAGCTTTGGCTTACCTCAAAAGCACCTCCCACTGAGATAAATGATGATAACTGATGCCAGCAATACCACTGAGTGTTGCCAACCTCAACTAAAACCCACAGGCCAAAGTCAGTATGTGTCACATGCTGACAGTCATTCAACTACTTCCCTCTGTAACAACTGTCTCCACTTCTATCTTGCTTACCTTTGATGCTTTGCCCTCTTCACTGCAGATAATACAGCCGTGCTACAAGGAGTTGATATTATGGCTTTTCCTTAGAATGCCAACATGCATTTTGGCACCATAGAAATGCTTGTATAAAAGAACACATGTTCTTCCACTTCCCGTTCTCCATTTTTAGGGAGTCAGCTACAAAGAAATGGAAGAATTACAAATAGATCATTACACCAGAGAGTTAGATATGTGAGAATTAACCCTCTCAAGTGTCAGTTAAATTTTTTTTCAGAAATCCTAAATTCAGGATAGCTGGTTTTTTGCAGATTCTTGCTAAATTTTAAGAAAAACAAATTAGCTTCATTTGACATTTTTGTGCTTGGCTTTTGTGCTAGCATTAAGTGTAGCACATCTAATGTATTTCAAACACAGTCCAAAGTAGGCATTTCAGGCTTGTTAAGACTAAATTTATTTAAAACCTGAGGCAGGAGCCTTATGAACATAATAACGGCTGCATGTGAAATAACATATAATTACTATGATCTTATGGTCAGTGTAAGCATGAAGGATCCTTCATTAGTGCTCCAATAAATCTGAACTGAGTGCTATGCTCATCAACTGGCTGTTGATTACGCCTGATTAGACAATCCACTAAACGGTAATGCCACTGATGAACGAGCACACTGAGAAATAGAATTTTAGCTTCTGACATGCTATTTGCAACTGCATGTCTACACCTTTGTTCCAGTTCCTATCCCAAATAATTGCCAGTGACATGACACCTAAACTAAGCCCTTTTCTTTTCCACAGCCTGAGGCTTCATTAAATTATTTTGCCAGACTACAAAGCTTCTGTAAACTATGAAGTTTGTAAGATAGCAGGTATGTGAAGCACACACTTTTCATTAAGTAAGCTATTTCTCCTCACATTAGGTAACAAGTCCCACTTTCGATTTTCCTCTGCTGATTTGGTAAAATACATGGTACAAGACAATAAGAAAATATCCCTCTTTTTAAAATACCTGTTCAACAACATACCCACTGAGAAAAAAAATATGTCAGGATCACATTCTATGCCAATGCCCAAAAGTGAAGATATCTTTTCCTCCTCTGTGTGCTGTAAGAATGATTTCATTATTGCTTCTGTGTAAAAGAAAAAAGTTGAATGATCTGCTGGAAGTCGTAATGGGGAGAAGTGATACCATTCTACAGCATTTGCCTGAATCCTGTTTAGAGCTTCACAAATGGATCTGGTAATAACATCCCACACAGATGGTGAGAAATAGGAAAAAAAAAAAAAAACAACCCAAAATTTACATGAGCCATAGCAGTAACTACTAAGAGAAAGCATTCCAGAAACAAGATTTTGAGATGGAAGAAAGCAGACAAGGAGTTTCAGATGTTCTGCAAACCACCTGCGAAGAGGTTACTTAATAAGACAGTAGAAGCTTCCAGTGATGGGATAGGGTAAAATCTGCATCTGAGGGCAGGAGAATAGAGAACTGCAAGAAGCTTTGACAAAATTTCTACCAGAGACAATGACTGGAGAAGAAGGCAGCATGTACATCCAAGAAACTCAGAAGAACAAGTAAAAATGAGGTAAAATGTTCTAAAACATGCAGAATTAAATATCTGGGAGAAGTAAAGACAAGCCCTGGAGACAGAACAGGTAACATGGCCAAAAAAAGAGAGGCCATGAAGGCACTATGCTTGCCATGAAGATAAGGACTGTAGACACATCACTCTGACTTGGAAAAAGATTCAGTTCTCATTTCTTGTGTGAGATACAGCATTGTAAATGTATGTGGCTGTGACAGCTTGGTTAAAATAGCTCTGAGAAATACTAGGCAGCAGCTGCTGGCCTAAATTTCTAGAAGAGACAGGACAATAGAAGAGAGAGCACGAATGGAATGTCTGCCTGGCAACAATGACCCTCTGGAAGGCCACTCAAAAGGAGTAAGCACAAAACTAAAATGGGTGAGAGGGGAAAACATGGAAATGAAGGCAAGCACCAAGAACCATGAGAAGTGTTAATGACCACATCAATGGAAAGAAGGGGAGGAAGCATGAAAAATATTGGGATTGGTATGTCATAGGCATGACTTGTAGGAAAAGAGACAAAAGCTAAAATGGTGAGAAACAAAACAAGGTAGAACACAACCAAAAAACTAATTTAGGGGTGCATAATAAAAAAAAATAAAAGTGGGTCTTCCCTAAAGTATTTAAGCCAGGGAAGCAGTCTGGTGTCTCTTCTAGGTTTGCCATGAAGAAGACGGTTGTCAGATAACAATGTACCAAAAAGCAAATAGAAAATAGACAATGGTGGAGAAATCAACTGCTGTCCAATTCAACTTGAGTGGCTGTAAATCATTACAGCAGCATTAATGTTAATGGGACTCCCCCTTTGTGTCATTGAATGAATGGAACATGGAGTTGGGAATGCAGTCACAGCTGGCTAGGAGGAAGGCATCCTAAAAGACAACTTGATCAAATAACTGAGAAAAACTAGAGAACTGTTAAAAAAATGAAGAAAACCATTCTCCATAAAATAGCTTTGTTGAAGGACTGAAAGTGATGCTCTGGCTCTAAATTTATTTCAGATAGAATTTTATTAATTGTCATCAACTCCCAGGAGTTGGACTTTGAAGGCCCTTTTAACTCAAGTTAGTCTACGATTATGTGATAAGAAACCTATGCAGACTTATTTAAGTAAATACTGCATGGAAGGTACTATGAATTTTACTTATACCCTGTCTCCAATAAGATTACTTTCTTGTCCATGAAATTTTCTCAGGTCATACAGTTCTTAAATGTTAGAGATATACATTACTGAAGCACTGGTGACTGAGAACAGACACACCATCCTGGTAAAATCCACCAAATTTATAAAAGAGATAAACAGCTTGAGAGCTGAGAAGGAGGAATATGTCAAGAGCCAAGTGAAAGAATGTCAACTGAACACCCACCTGCTTGAAAACTTTTTTCTCAAATGGTTTGCTGAAACTAAGCCTAGTTGTCCACTGTGTAAAGAGATGAAAAAAATATTGTAACTTTAATCAGAGTTTTGGACAGATAAATTATAACATCTCAAAGGACAATTATGTCAAGAAGGTTTCTGGTATAATCTAATTCTCACTGAAATCATGGCACCATTATTTATTAATTCTGGAAAAATCCAATACTTCCTTTAGGCTAAGGAGATAGATTGGCAAATCTAATTAAATTAAGAAGTCTAGGGCTTCAATATGCAATTCAGAAAACTGTGGAGATGGCTTGAACCACATCGTGAGAGACTGATTTTGGGAGTACCAGCTTGGAAGCCATGCTTACACTTTTCACATTTAAAATTAAATAATGGCAGTGCAAACATTGCAACACAAAAAATTCAAGTATATGTATAAAAATATTGTTTGTTTTAATTGCAACATTAAATACTTGTAGAAAAGAAAGTCAAAACGAACATCCGTATTTTAACACAAAGGAAGAGAATTCATATTAAAAACATTTGTTCAAAATTGTATGACAAAGTACTCCCTTTGAAATTTCATACAGCTCTGAAATCTCCTTCCTACAGTCATAAAATATTTTTGTTCCAGGTTACAAAAGAGTAATTACCTATATGCTAAGTGCTTTTTAAATGAAGAGAACTAGTAAGCCATAAAATTATTTCAAAGACAATTTCTGCTTGCATGCTGAGTCTATTTCAAATGTATCAATTTTATTTCCACTTTTCCATAAAGTGTTTTTATACAGCCTAAGTAAATAAACATGCTGATAGTTAACAAAAAGTCATTTTATGCAATTTACTGCACTTTTGTTGAACTTTTTGTATGTAAAAGCAGGAAAAAAAATGGCTCAAAAAATGCACACTTTTTCCTTTTTTTCCACATTTTTAAGATACCTTATTATTCTTGGAACTCAGTGTCTTGTTATAAGAAACATACTGCACTTAAATAAAGAACAAAGGAATTATGCCAGAAGTTTGCTTATAACATGTGGCATGGAACAAATTTTCATCACCAACTAACAGTAAACCAATAAGATACATACTAGGTTATACAAATAAAAAATAATGCAAAGCAAGTGCTCATTGTGCTTCCTGGCACAACTGCTTATTACAGAGGTGACTGTAAGGTATTTCCATTATAATTTCACATTTTTCTTTACTCATATAACTTCCTAGGGGGAACTTCTCAACTTGCTGTTGAACACTATTTTTTTTACAGCCTTTCTGCAGAGAATGAATGTATAAGCAACTTTCTATAAATAAGTGTGCTCTTAGCATTCAGTGTGTTTCAATAAACCCTGAATTATCAGCAAATGTGGATGGGTGATTCTACAAGACAAGAAAATACATTCACCCCTTTTTGCTCATGATTACATCTGAAGTCAAGGGGCTGGGCTGGTCAGTTAAGGAAGATTCTGACACCCTTCTCAACTTATTGAAACACCATGCCACCCCACAGGGATTTTGAGGATGGTGTTGTGAAATGACTGTGTTTGTACCCATCATTATATAAAGAATTATTCTTAAATCAACATTTTTCCTGGTGAAACCAAATTCACCAAGGCTGCCTTTCACTTGCCAAACTTAGTATGGCTTTCAGTCAGCCTTTCTGTACAGATCAGACCCTGCTGCTCTTGATCATCTCCTTTCTACAAGATCTTCACACAAGCCTTGACAATTGCTCCAAAATCTTTTCCAAACCAAAACTAAAAGTTTAAAATTGTGTTTTTACAGGAAAATATTCTAACAGGTTTATGGTGAAACTTCTGGAATTTTCCTATGCATAGAAACCTGAATACCAAAGCAACTATACCAGTACAAAACTTTTATCTGTGAAACCATTACATATGGTTGCATTTTTAAAAAGCAAAATGTGTAATTCTATTATATATATTTGTCTAAGTTTCTCAGCAATTTTCCATGTGACGTGATTGAGAAAGCAGAGCAAATAGAATAGAAAACAACATGGGCTTGCCAAGAATTGAAGTTTTCAGAAACAAAACAAAACAAAACAAAACAAAACAAAACAAAACAAAACAAAACAAACAAACCAAACCAAACAAAAAAAAACACAAAGAAAACCCAACAAAAAAACCCCCCCACAATTGACTAATAAAGAAACATTCTGAGAAAAAACATGTTGACCACTGCCATCCACCAAAATGGAAAACATGATCAAACTCAAGGATTAAACTCTAACACACAGCAGGAGCAAATATTCAAAAGCTGACCTAGGCTGTGAAGAACAGATGCCTTCTCTACCTTCCCAACTCAGTGAAAGCTGGATATCAGAAATATCTGCCCTGGCTGGAAATCTTGTCTCTGATGGAGACAGGATTGGGCCCCCATCTTCTGCTGAGGGAAGATCCAGAACTCCCTGTAAACTAGGCACATCATGAGAGGTGTGATTTCGGACTCAAGAACTCCCAGTTTTTGACAAACAAAACTTGTCACCGAGCCAGTTGTCAGGATTTGTCAGTCATCAGTTCCTGATCAAACCTCTTCCATTTGGAAAGCTTACAGGAACTTTGGGAACGGACTGTTTAAGGGAGAGGCTGGAATGTATTTTATACATAAGGATCTCATAGCACTTGGTTTGCAATGACTCACAAATCATGCATTCTACTCTCATATCCATATAGGGAACCAGGAAAATAAATAAAGTTTTTTTCAACCCTGGGCTTGTCCAGTTCTGTTGACACTGCCATAATGCATGAACTTGTATGGAAAAGGAGAACTGCATACCTTTCCCATCAGCAAATGAGAGGAGAAATGTGCAATGAAACTGTAAATTATTAGGAAATTAAATAAATAAATAATTAAAAGCTAAAATGTTATTCTACAATTTAAATGGAGGAAAAATAAATAGTTATGATTAGTTATGCAAAGACTAAATTGATGTGTATACTAAAATTTCAAAATAACAGAAGACTGAAATAGTGTGGTTCTAGTTCATCCAGAACATTAGCCAAAAAAACCACAATTTTGTAAATGGCTTTATGTAAATAAAAGTTTAGCCATTTCAAAAAATTCAATAGAGAGGCAGTAGCTGATCATACTACCTATTAAAAAATTAGACTAGATAAGGAGAAAAGGCATAATTACATTCCTCTATGAAGTGAACTTGCAACCTGATGGTCATAAGGGAGACATATCTGTTAATGAAATAGTTCAGTTAGCAAATACATGAGCTTATTGGTGAGAATGTACAAATCTTCATTCTGAAAGTTAATTTCCTTCATAAGCAATCACATGACAGATTAGACAATATTTTTGTGGATTTTATATAAAGAAGTTATATTATAGTGTAAACCAGAACATCTGCTAATTACTTTGTCTATCAATTTAGATAGTTTCTCTCCAGCAAAATTCTATTTTGTACTTTGAGCAAAAGAAGGACCTGAGGCAGAGAAAAACTCAAATTGATTTGAAGAAGAAGAAGGCTGACCCAAACTGATGCAGTGTACTCTTAGTACAGATTATCTGAAAAAAAAAAACTTTTCTCTAATTTTGAATTTAGTGACCTGTAGTACCACGGGGTTTCCCATTACAATAACAGATCTTTGGTAAGCAACTAAGTAATTATGGTTTTTTACATCACATACAATCAATGGCTACAGCAGCAAATAGCATTGACTAAGACAAGATAGTAAGGAATTAATTTTGGTTTCATCTCTGTAAAGAAATAAAATAATAATCAAAAATATTACTAAGATAAGTAGGCTACATAAGACCTTTTCAGTGTACTTGGAAAAAAAAAGGTTATGACTTCTTTTTGGTTTGATAGTGCTTATTTTCTTGTATAAATGTCTTACATAATGTATTTCTTAAGACATAACTGGGTATTTCTCCCAACACTTTCCAATTCTTATCATATTTCTTAAACATTTTTTTTTCCCTTTGAAAATCAGCCATACCTGAACAGACCTAGAAAAATCATGGTCCAGTTGTGTAAATCAGACTTTTAATGCCATTGGAAATTCACTGAGATTTCTGAAAGATTCTTTACAGGTATGCTATTCTCTGTCTTGGTTATAACCAACAGTCTCTGTGGCCAGTTAGGTGATGATTAGTGCTTAAGTTAGAAAGCAGAGTTGCAGACTTGTCTTCTGTATACTGGAAACACAACTGTATAACAAAAAAAAAGTTACCAGCAGAAAACGACTCCCCGTGTTTGCTTATATTTTATGAAATGTTGTGTTTGCGTGCAGAGTAGGCAGGATTTTTTTTTCAAAGATTCCAATCATGAGATGAAAAATATGAAGATTTTGAATCTCTGCATATTTTCTAAATGTCTAAAAGCACATATTTTACAAATGTTTCCATAGAAGACTTCTGTGTATGGATTCCTTCTTGCATAAAGTGCAGTTTTAAAATGTGTAAAATTTATCTGCATTTGGGAGTCACAGTATTGCAGAAAAAGGTAGGACAATCTATTACTATGTTTAGATGCAAATGCCTTCTACCTGTAAAATTACAAAGATGCAGCCTGTATTTTCATAGACCTTGTCACCTTCCTTGTTTTCATATTCATGAACAAGGAACACACATCCTAGTTCAGCAGCCTCATGAGAGTCCATTTCTGCTCTCTGCTTCTCAGCAGGAGCACAGATGCCATTTCCTGCTAAAACTGTTTCATTCTGAAAACAAAAAGGAAACTGAATACACTGCAGACAGTCCAAACAAATAAAATAACACCATCCAAAAACAGTAATGAAGAAGGAAGGATGATTTCCCATTTATGCTCCAGCCATGTGTCAGTCCTATCTGTAATATATACAATGATCTTCAGGGCTGTGACACGTTTTGGACATTTTTGCAATACTTTTTTAGCCTCTCACTTTTGCACCCGAAAAGAAGGATGGCTGAAGAACCAGACTGGGAAACAGAGACATGCAGAACAAGAATACATATCCTAGTGCATGTTCTAGCTCTGAGTAAAGGGAAAGGATGCAGATGATTTTAGATGCATTGACTTCAGAAAATTGGTATGTCTTGCTTTATAATTTTTTTGTAGGCTCCGTGGTGAAATCAGAACCTAAAGCACCTGTGGATGCCATAAAATCTGAGGCCATAAGGAAACTTCACCCTGAGAAACTGAGGTAACCACAAATATAAGTCATTAGGTGGCCATTGGACACGAAATTTGGGGATTACAGTTTGAGAATGAGGTGACTGAAATGTATATATATGTTTTCCCTTTCACACAAATCTCTCTTTAGACTCAAGACAAATCTTTTGGCTTTTAAGAAAATACCACTGTGAAAGAGACAGCAAAGACAGGGCAAAGACAAAGCTAATACTTCCTTCAGCCTTGTTATATGACCAAAATCCCCAAATTTCCCTCTTTTTGCTTTCTTCTAAAATAATAAAATAGTATAGGTATTATTCTTTGGAGCACATTAATTCTCCTGTGGGATTTTGCTCTGCAGAAAGCATTCTGCAAAATGTATCGACAAAGAACTATGAACTGCATTTAAGACCATTACTCTACTTAATTACTTTTTTTCCTCTGGCATTTCAGAGACTCCACAAAGCTAAGGGCAAAAAAAAAAAAATTCATTAAAAAAGTTATAAAAAGTTAAATTGCACAGACAAAAGCATATTAAAGAAAGTCCTTTACAACCAGTGAAGTTCAGCTAAGGCAATACCACTGGCAAAGCCTGCTCAAAAGATACCATGCACCAACTACCACCACTGCAAAGAAGGCAGCTCAATTCCATCTTTCCTTTATATTAAGAAGCTGGACTCTATGGAATCTTCAGAGCTAGTGTTTATGCTTTGCTGAGGTGCACCTACCTCTAAAATATCTCTTTTCATGAGGATCAAGTTTCTCCTTAAAGGTAGTCAGGGTCTTTTGTCTGCATTATCCAAATGGAAGGCGTAATAGAGTCATTGGGACAGTGCTGTAGAATCCAGTTGCCACACACAACATGCCAGAGTCATGAAACTCAAAACAAGTTTAAGACTCTGGAGTCTCTTGTGTGCATATTCCATGGACACTAGAACAAATGTGTTGTGGAGACCCAGAAAGGTATTCCCAATTAGGGAACATGAGAGGCCTCTCTCTCACTGCCTTCTCTTGATACTCCTGTTCTGTTCCCTGTGTCAGCCCCTGTCCCTGAGTCTCTGGTCACTCCCACCCTGATTCTCTGTTGGCCCTCTGCCCTAACCCTTGTAACACCCCCATGTCCCCTGGTAATTGGTCTCTGATGTTCTCCCTGCCCTGCTCATCCCATGTACTTAAACCTGGACTCTCATAAGCCCTTTGGCCTTTGTTCCCTGAACTCTGGATGATGCACACACGTGGCTGGAATAAAACATCTCTGTAAAACCCCTACAAAGGTCCTTCCTGCTCTTTCACCTGCTATCACCCCAAGCAACACCAGATGCAACAACGTGTTACCTTCTGCTGGTCCTGGGATTCAACAGGACATTTCTGTTGTTGCTGCTAACCTGATATATTTGTACTTAAACCATGTAACATGACTGCCTCTGCTGGTCTGCTCTCTGCGTGGTTGCTGTACAGTCTTTTGTCATCTGTTATCATCCCAGTAAGCCTGGAGCAGTTTGGCTTCACCAAGAGACAGAAAAATAAAAAATTAAGCACTAATCACTAACTTTTTCCTGTGCTGGACTTGAAAAGCCATCAACGGTTATATGAAACTACATATTCAATTTTGAAGCCTTGTGCATTACCACAGTCAGATCCCTCGCTTAATAGAAAGATGGCATGGCAAAGCTTTTCCTATTTTATAAGAAAAAATCAAAAACTAAACTAACTCTGGACAGGTAAAAGTACATTTAATCACAGAATCTAGTAAAAGTATTCAGTGAGGAAAACTTTAAAGGATAACCTGGGAAGAGATATAGAACTGGAAAATACCACAAGTAGTTGCAAATCCCACTATGTGAAATTTCTGCTAAACTGCAAAATAGAATCAAGGATAGCAACTCAGCTAACTTAAAAAAAAGTACTGGTAATAGTGTAACAGTTTTGAAGAAAGAGAAGACTGGATTTAGGATCCTGCTTAATCTACATTGCCTTGAGATCTCGCCTCTAAGTGAAGTAATTAACACATGGCCATTGTCATGATGTAAATTCCACAACTCACATCAGCCTGTACTGCCCTCTTCCTGGTAGAAAGGTCTCATGTTTCTTTGAGACTCCTTATGCCTGAAAAGCTGCTAGATATGTGTTCTTGTGACTTTCTTTTCTTGAAAGGTGCTCAGATGTGTCCCAATCTTATGATGAGACCACTACAAATTAAGCATATTTCCTGTGCTGGGGACACATGGAGCTGGGGGCGAGGGGAGCCCGGCTTTCAAGAGAGCCTTTTGAAGAGCAGGAGGTACTGAAACAGGAGAACAGTCCCCTCTCTGGGAGCCTCCCCTGAGGCTGCGGGGACCAATTGGAAACCTGGGTAGGTGATTGACAGCCCAGGAAACCAATTGGAAGGTTGTTTCATTTTCACAAATCACAGGGGAAAAGGGTTGGTTGAGTCTTTTGCCTTCCGGTCAGGCAGGTGAGCAGGAGCCTGCAGCGCTCTGGGCCCCTGGCGTGGGGGCCCGGCCCGGCCCCAGCGTGGCCCAAGCCCCGGCAGGGTGTGGGAACCCGGCCCCAGGAAGGCCCCAGGGTGGACCTGGCCCAGCCCCGGCTCCGGCCCTGGCGGGCTCCAGTCCCGGGTGGCCCCGGGGTGGGACCCGGCTCGGCCCGGTCTGGCCCGGCCCTGGCTGGGCTCGGCGGGGGCCACGGCTCGGCTCCCCGGTTCCTGCTCGGCCCCCCGGTTCCTGCTCGGCCCGGTTTTTCCTTCTCCATGCAGCATGGCCGAGTGGGGGATGGGAGAGCTACCGAGGCTCTCCTGTCCCCCTGTTCTGAGAAGAGAGGCTCCAGCCAGGCATGCGGCCTGGTGGCCACGTGTTTCTTGCAGCGTGGCTTCAGCCTGGCTCCTTACCTTTTGGATACAAGTTTAACAGTGTCTGGATGAGCCTCTGGATCTCCTGAGCTTCCCAGAATGAAAAGAATAAAGCCAGAATAATTACAGAAGTCAGCAGAATGAAGACAAAGTTCTCATGGAAGGAGAGATTGAAAAGTCGCCACTGATAAGTAGCTTAAAACCTTTTTTTGTGGGCTTTAGGGGATTGTGACTTCACTTAAATTCCTTTAAACTGTGGAATATACTTGGGGGGGTTAAGTGCTTGAGGTTAAGACCTTTTTGCCTTGGGAAATGAAGCTGTCTGTTTTTGGGACTGGAATATTGAACAGAGACATTTGGTGAAGAGTGAGATAAAGAGACTTTCGTGTTCTCAGCAGCCTGCCTTTAAAATGGTACCCCATGTGTTTCAGCAACCCATAATACAGCTCTGGAAGGACTGTGAGAATGGGAGGAAGAAAAATCATAATTTGTAGTTTCCGGGCAGATGCAAGTTATGAGAGTGAGACACCCTCTAAGCCTAAACTAAAAGAAGGGACTTTTCTCTCTACAGTGAACTGAAATGATTATTTAAGTAGATAACTGACTGAAGTGTTCTCTGTATGTTGCTAGTATGAGGAAAGGGGGAGGAAGGAATAATCTGGAAATCTCATTCTGAATTGTTTTGTGTTATTAATAAATTTCTACTTATACCCTTTTAAGTTTTAAGTCTGCTTTGTCTTTACTCCTAAAGTCGATCCCCAAGAGAAATTAAATATATTAAAATTGGCAAACCCCAGTCACACCGTGACATTTCCTTATTAGATGAAAATGATGAAGTACATCATGAGATGAGAAATAGGACTTAGCATTGGACCAAAAACCCTTTGAGATGAAGAAAAGTATAAAACTTTCAGAGAATTCAAAGCACAAATTCATAACAATTGAAAGAGACCCAGGAATCAATAGCATGAAAGACATAAACTTCAATGCAAATGCTGAGTATTTTACACATTGTCCAGAAATTGATTTTCTTTCCACCTCTCTATTTCAATCTATTCCATTGTGTTCTCCCACGAAATCCCTACTGACTGAAAACAAAATCTGAAATTGCTGATTACCCTAGATACTTCTTAATTCAGACTAAAAGAAAAGTTTCTTCTTGTTTCCTAATCTCCATCACACTGCTGAAAGCATTAGTGTGCTCTTTCCTATGCAGTCATTTCTATGTATTTTTTAATCTAAAATGAATATGGAACATTATTTGTGCATAGACTTAGCATGATTGGTTAAAATGAAAATCAAATGAGAAGCAATCAAACAAGCAAACAATCAAAGCTTGGGTTTTTTTCCTTTCCTTCCTCCTGCTGCTGCTATTTACATAGTATCTTAAGCTCCTAATAATTAAAAATCATGGTTCAGTTACCTTTCTCCCTGCAAATAATTTATGAGCATGCATAGTTTCTTTACTTCCTAGTTACTAAGTTTTATAAAAATGTACAGAACACTTTTAAAATGTATTTGTGTACAATGGCTTTTCAATTGCCCTTTTTGGTTTGTTTGTGAGAAGAATTGAGTCTGGGAAGGCCCTTAATACCAGGAAGCTAACCAATATTATTCAAACTTACATGAAGAGTGAGAAAGAAGATCTAGGAAACTACGGAACTGTGAGTTTAACCTCAGCACCTGGAAAAATAATGGCGAAGATGATATTGAGTCCTGTTGAAAGGTATCTAAATGACAACGCAATAATCAGGTGCAGTCAACATGGCTTCACATAGGGAAATGTTTAACTAATTGATATTTTTCTACATACCTGCCTTGTGAATGAAGGGAAGGCGGTGAATGCAGTGAGGCAGGATTTTAGTAAGGTTTTTGACACTGTCCCCATTAGCATCTTTCTGGACAAGTTATCCAGCTGTTGCAGGAGCAGGTTCATGACACTGGGTGAAGAGCTGCCAAAAGGACAGGCCAAAAGGGTTGTAGTGAAAGGAGCTGCTGACTGTCACCAGCGATGTTCCTCAGAGCTCAGTTCTAGGGCAATTCTGTTCAAGATTTTTATCATTGATCAAGATTCAGGAGTTGAAACCCCCATTAGCAATTATGCTGATAATACCAATCTGGGAGCTGGTGTTGACTCTCTTGAAGGGAAAAAGGCCTTGCAGAGTGATTTAGATAGAATGAGCACTGGGCAATCATCAGTGGCATGAAATTTAACATTGGATTCTGCACCTCTGAGGGAGTAACTCTGGACAAAAGCATGAGCCAGGAGAAGAGTGCCTGGAGATTCATCCTGCAGTCGGGGTCTGGGAGTCCTGGTTGGCAGCAGGCTCATTGTGAACCAGCAGTGTGCCTGGGCACCAAGAGGGCAAGCTGCATCCTGCTGGGCATCAAACTCAGCACAGCCATACGGTGAAGAGAGGTGATGATTGTGCTGTATTCAGCACAGCTGTGGTCTAACTAAGTCATGTGTGCTGTACTGGGATGCACAATCTATAAGAGGATGTGAAGGTTCTAAAATGTGTCCAAAGAAGGACCCAAAACTGCTGCTTCTGTGATGAGTGGCTGAGAAATCTGGGTTTGTCTAGTTTGGAATAAAGGAGGCTGAGGGATCAGCTCATTTCCCTGTACAGCTTTCTGAGGAGAAGTGGAGAGGGAGGTGTTAACCTCTTTTCACTGGGATCTAGTGACAGGAGGCATAGAAATGGCTCAATGCTGCATCAAGAGAGATTCAGACTTGACATTAGGAGACATTTCTTTACAGAGAGCACATTCAAACATGGGAACAGTCTTCTTATGTGCTCAATGATGCATGTCTGACAGTGTTTAAGAGGCATTTGGACAATGACCATATTATGAGGTTTTTATGTTTACTCAGCTTTGAAGGGGTCAGGCAGTTGGATGGGATGATAATTGTAGGTCCCTTCCCACAAAGTATTCTTCCTTTGTTTTCCTTTCCCAACAAAGCGCTATGACTAATCACAATTCAGATTTTAGAATCAAGGAAATGTATCAAGTCTCTCTAAAAATTCCAATTGGGAACAACAAACTTTCTGAAAAGAAGTTCAAAAAATTGACAGAATTTCTTTCTTATTTTAAACAATTTTAAACAATAATAGCAAATGTTTAAAACTAAGTAGCAAATCTTCTACCTTGAAAGCAAACAACCCTTTACCATAGCCACAGGCCCCACAACAAAGCAGCTGCTGGCAACTTTTCAAATACCAGATGGTTAGAAAAGGTCCTTCTTTTATGCCTGAGACGTCTTTACAACTCTGCACCTCTAAAGGAAAAGAGCACCATTATAAAAAAATACTGTAGCCTTTTATAAGTGTTGACGCACAAAACCCACTTCAATCCAGAATGCCAACTCAAGAAGACCTGGTATTTACAGCTTATTAAGTCTCGATTTGTATAATGGAAGAGAGAACCTACATGTATCATTCTACTTTCCTATGAGCTCAACAGCAGTACTCTTTTTCAATAATTTTGTACTTGAACTTGTTTCAAATGCATACTAAATCCTGCAATCATGTCTCTTTCCACCCATTCACTTTCTTCCCACACACAAGTTATAGCATCTAACATGCCTCCATTTTTCTAAAACCTAAATTTGGTTTAGATCAACAGCAGAGTCTTGGGAAGATGGATTCAAAAATATGTACACCACATCCACATGGGAAGAGCAGAATTACTTGTCTACAAAAGTTTAACACAAAAACTGTCATTCAGCACAAAACAGACACATTTTACGGTAATGCTCTGACCACAACACAACAATGCGGCCAAGGAGTGCTGGAAAGAAGAAAACATCCTGCTATGGCTTGTCTTGAGATGTGGTAATGTCTGAGAGGAAATAGGAAGTGGAGATGACAGAAGGTTTAATCCAGAGCTACACTATAATAAACATGTATAGAAGCAATAATCAGGCTGATTGACTATCAGATGGAAGGCGGAAAAACCATTTCTAGCCACCCTTGTCTTTCTCAGTGACAAGAGCCCAACAGCAAATTCAGGCTTGGTGACACAGATTAATTCTGTCTCTATGGATATGCCTTATCCTAGAAAAAAAATGAAAACTTTTCATTAAGCATTGCATTAATATTTCTCTGCTTTGCAACGTATTTATGGATTGCTCAATTTAAGCAGAACATTTTATAAAACATGACATTTGTGTTTGCTAAGCAATAATTAATAATCAGTGATATCAGTGAATTGTGTCTAAATGCGTTCCCATTAAATTTCACTGTGTATGCATCATGCAGTTACTAATTAACTGAAATTACAATTTTAATCTGAACAAACAAACATTTAATCTAAAGAAGTCCTTGTGTGATTTGCCTTTACTACAGAATTAACTGAGTATTGCTTGGGATAATTAAAAATGTTACTCACATGAGTAAGACAGCTAGTACAAGCATGTCTACTAAAACATAGTTCAGGAAAATGTAGGAACAAGCTTTAAAAAACCATTCCACTCTTTGTCCTTTCTATTTTGCTTTAAAAAGTCTTAGAAGGTATTGCTTCACATACAATATGTACTAATTAATGCAGATAACAAATTCCACAAAACATTTTTAAAAATCATTGCTTCATTTACATGTCCCAAAGTTGTTATAGCAAATACTTGTGAGATAATTGTCCCATAACACTGTTAAATTCCTAATTTGTCAATGTAGAGAAATGCATTCTGAAATGCTGATAGTTATCAACTGATCATTACAGCTTTAAATTTACCTGAGACCTTGTCATTTACCGATGGGCATGAAGAACTTCAGGTTGTGGTCCCCTTTTTCAAGTGACACAAACACCTGCAGGGTTTCAAGCAGGGTTTTCTGGGAATTTGAGGGTGGCATGCTAAGGCCATTAGCACATGTCTGTCTTGAGAACAGAAAAATCTGGGCTTGGGCAGTCAAAATATCTTCATAATAAAGGAAATCTCACCGATGCACTGTCAACATGCAACGCGGCTGATGATTATTAGGTCACAAAACAGGAAAGTGCCAGACATCATTTAAAGACTACGTATGTAATCTCTGCTCTAACACTGGCTAACTGCCCTTCTGAAAAAATATGCTTCAGCAACTGCATAATATCTAAGGATTTAATTTTAAACATAGATTATTCAGACAGAATGTTAGAAAATATGTTCCGAGCTTGGCATAAGTAAGCAACACATTTTATTTTCTCTTGGTGCAATGTTTAATTGATTCTAAATCTGGAAATAATATTTATGTAACGCTGTGAAACCATAATTATCTCAAAAGCATCTTTATTGTACAATATTTTTACCTTATCTTTTGTTTGAAAAAAGGGACAAAAGAGTAAAAATATCCAAGAACTAAAAAAAAAAAAAAAAAAAGAAAGAAAAAAAAAGGCATTTTCCAATGAGCAAGGAATGATACCACATACATAAAGACCTGCATTTTGCACAGGTAAATTTTATGAGCTGATGCAGTAGAAGAAAGCACTGACATGAAGAAATACTATTTCATTGCTTTGATTTTCCAAACCCATCAGCATTTTAGCTTGACAGAATTTTTGAACTTTGTGTTAGCAAAAGCAAAATAACACCTATCCACACAGAATTGTGAAGAAAGAAAGTGGATGCTTACATTTCTAGATTTAAATGCATCACCATGTCTTCTGACCATTACTTAAGCTTATGTGTACTCTGTTAAACACTGATAAAATAATTATCAACTTTTCATACTTCACATATTTTACTGTTTTGGAAAGATTAATCTATGTGGTAGATTTTTAAACAAATATTTGACACAATACATAATTATTGCATATTTTTTTTATATTGCATCAGATAAATTAATATGTCTTAATATTTCAGAATAAAGAAAAAGAAAAAATTCCAGATCCAGGACACTACAACATAATACTATGAAAAAATTATATTGATTACTTAAGAGATCAAGAAATCAAGAGGAAGTGTGGATTTCTGATTATGACAATAGAATGAGACTTACAAAATTCAATTTTAATTCACTATTCTCTTTTAAACCCCTCTTAGAACATTACACAATGTATTCATTTATTTTATATAATGCTCTCTTTCTTTCCTCTAAGGTTCCTAGACTTTTCTTTGCTAGAAAAATTGACAATGAAGATGAATTATTTGACTGTGCAACTTTCATATGGCAGAAATTGAAATTAAAAAAATGTATTCTCAGCTTGCAGATATGCATATGTGCTAAATAGTAGCATCCAGTATCCTGTAAAAGAGGTTGGCATGGGAACCACCTGTTCATCCAAACCGTATTATATTTTCCATAAGGAACTTTTAGGCTTGGATCTTAACCCTGGACAATAATCAGGGCCTTTAAACCTCTTCAGCCTAGTACACTGAAAGAGATGCAGTTATATGAAGTACTTCATAAAGTTCTGAAATCATAAGTTTGCTAAGTTAATGCAGCTAGTTTGAACTTAAAATATGACAAATAGTGTTTTAAGGAAAAGTATCAGCTTGACAGGGGATTGAATCACCTCATTCGTTCAAAGACAACAAACCAAATACTCTTTTGGAAGTGGATATCCATGGTAGTGGAACCACCATTCCTGAAAATGTTCAAAATATGATGCTTAGAGACACAGTTTAGTGAGGGACATGGGAGGTTTAGGTTGATGGTTGGACTCACTGATCATGGAGATCTTTTCAAACCTTAATGATTCTGTGATTCTTTCTCCAAATGGAACAGATAGAATAATAGCCCTCTGCAATGTAATGAACGCTTTTTAGAGGGAAACTGTAGGTTTTGCTGATTTCTGTTGTTAGTCTGAAAAACTTGCTGGTTGCTTTACACTATGCTATTGATAAACACTCTTGGAGCTGGGTGGAGAAGAACATAAGGAAGTTCAACAAAGGCAAAGTCAGCATCCTGCTCCTGGGGTGGAATAATGCCATGCACGAGTACAGGCTGGGGGCTGACCTTCTGGGAAGCAGCTCTGTGGAGAACCAGCCTGAGGGGGCTGGTGGACAACAAGCTATGCATGAGCCAGCACTGTGTTCCAGGGGCCAAGCAGGCCAATGGTATCTAGGGGGATATTAGGAAAATCACTGCCAGCAGGTTGCAAGGGGTATCTGCTCAACCCTAGTGAGGTTGTACCTGGATTGCTGTGTCCAGTTCTGGGCTCCACAGCTCAGGAAAGATAAAAAACTAACAGAAAGAAGTACTACAAGGATGATGAGTGGACCAGATCCTCTCTCTTATGAGGAAAGTCTGGGAAACTGGGCCTGTTTACTCTGGAGAACCGATCTTAGCAAAGTCCAGAAATGTCTTAAGGGTGGGTGTCAAGAGGATGGTGCCAGACTCTTTTCAGATGCCCAGTGTGATGAACAATGACAGAATAAGGGATGAGAGGCACACACTGAAACACAGGAAGTTCTATCTAAATAGGAGGAAAAACTTCTTTGAGGGTAACAGAACCCTGGAACAGGGTGCAAGGAGAGGCTGTGGAATCTTCTCCGGAAATGTTTAAAATCAGCCTGGGTACAATACTGCAGAATCTGCTATAGCTACACCTGCTGTACTGGGGGGGTTGGGACATATGTGCTGTACTACAGAAGAGTAATACATAAAATACACTCTGTGTGATTCTTTGTTACTACTGCTGCATTAACGTCAGGGTAACTGCAACTACGCAACTTGCTTTTCAACTGATACTGATCTACAGATAATACAAAGGTAGTCAGAGTGGACATCCTCCTCTGTGGAGGGGCTGGGGGCTCCTGTCTTTTGGGAGTGCGTCCAGTAGATATATTTCTTTTGGATAGAAATCTCAAAAAATTCAAAATAGTCATCATATTCTTCCCAATTACTAAATAAATGTAACTTTTTGAGTCACTGAATGTTATATTTTCAATGTTCTGTTGCTACAACACAAATTCTGACATGTCAACTCTTTATATCATACATAGTAATAAAGTCAAAGCATCATTGAATCTGCAAAGTGTGAGTGTTTGTACTGTATTCAAAACTACAACTACCCTGTCATTTATGAAAATAAGTTATTTCTTTTCCTGCTAATAAAGCAGAC
Source organism: Muscicapa striata striata (assembly GCA_030060385.1). Classification (NCBI taxonomy): domain Eukaryota; kingdom Metazoa; phylum Chordata; class Aves; order Passeriformes; family Muscicapidae; genus Muscicapa; species Muscicapa striata. Next base: position 499,140 of record JAREIS010000237.1, on the reverse strand, counting down.
AAAAGACAATTTTCCTCAGAACTCAAGAATAAAGGGATATAGAATTAACAGATATATGATGATTTCCTAATTAAATTGTAGAGACATGCTAGAGAAATTTGGAAACTTTTTATGATGTGTAGGGTGATAAAGGAGCATTTAGAAATTGTTTTAGTCAAATCACTGTTTCCAGGAGAAACTACCATTCTGTTTGAGTGAATTTTTGATGGGATGGAACATCATTGCTGTTGTGTTTTATGTCTCAACAGAGGGAGCTTTAGTCTAGGACCTCTTGTCTGTCACTATGGCAAAACAGAGAAAAATTATTTTAACACAAAATTATAAAGCATTCTCTTTTGGTTTTTTCTTCACTTTCATTTTCAAAATTTAAAAGCAAATTCAAAACTTTTATCACAAGGTTCCACAATTAAAAATTAAATGCCATATAATTCTATGAAGTTAGGAAATATATATGTCTCCACAACATTGAAAAAAAGCAACAGAGCTTAGTGTGGTTTCAGTAGAGCTGCTCTGAGTCAACCCTCCAAAAGTCTGGGTTTTTTTTCATGTGCAAAGATATACTTATATATATATACATAAATACTTGTAGATCCCATGGAATGTATGTATGTATGTATGTATGTCCCTAGAAGAAAAAATATTCATATATATATATAAAGGTATATCTATTCTTAAAAACATTATAGTCAAAGATTTTAATAATATAACGGGTTTTAATAATAATATAATGGGATTTTTTCAACTGTTTATATTGGATAAACCTGCCTCCATATTCATTTTGGAACTCATGTTTTTTTCCAACAATAAAGCCTTGAGTTCCCCAGGATGCTTCTCAAACAACAGTTATAGTTTTTTTCATCACGGAGCCTTACTGAAAAGCCTCAATCCAACCAATAATTTAACTCACAATATTAAATCTTACTATAGGTTTCAATGGGGCTAGGCTGGCATTCTTCTTTTTCAATATTTCTGGGTACATAATTGAAATAAAGATGTCATAGGAAACCAAAAATTCTGACACTTTCTGAAATCTGTGCAGAATCTGCCTGGAAAATATTGCAAAAATTAGCACTTTTTTAGTACAACAAAGAGTGATTGTTACATTTTCAATCACAAACATTTACATTAAATTACCCCTTGAGGAACTATTCCTATCAGTCCAAGTTATTTACACATATTACCAAAGTAATGAACTTTATATGAATATATTAAACCATTGCACTAATCAGTACAGCCACATTACCCAGCATATTTTAAAAACTCCAGGCATAATTGAAAGAATGCCACACCATCTGTCATTGCCGTAATTCTCACAGTTAAATACTCTTATGTTCTACAATTTTGGACACATTTTGATGATTCAAGGATTTTAGCTTTATTGAAAAAACAAAGCAACAAACTGCTTTTTCCATCATTAACATATTTTACTTTCATTGAAATCTTATAGCAAGTCACATTTCTTTTCAATTCTTGTTTCCAATAAACTTTAGGCACTCTTAAAAGTAAATAATTGGCTTTAAGCCTTGCTAGTTAAGCAAGACAGCTTAAAAGTCTTTGCCTTATACATCACAGTGTTGAATACTACAGGACAAATAAAACCTGCTCAAATGAACTTAGCATTAATATTTTGAGACTATTTTATTGCTTATTTTTAAGAGTTCTGTGTTTCGCACCTTGAAAAACACTGGTGGTAGTGATACGCAGGTGGACATGTCTCTGCTCTGGCTTCATAACTAGCAGGTCACTGTGCCACAATGTGCAGATGCAAAGCCTGGACAATTTAGCTATGTGAACTGTCATATTTAAAAAAAAAAAAAAAAAAAAAAAAGGTGCAGCATGTACTGTTAAAGCATCATTTGCCATTCATACCAAAAAAATACACGTGCTTGCATTGTTCTTTTGACTGCAAAAATTCAACAATTGCAAAATGCTTAACTGATCCATGATTGCTGTGGAATGACTCCTGAAATTACGTCCTTCCACACACAAATACTACTCCACTAACACTGGTGTCTCAGGTACTATAACTCAGTCTTCCCATTTGTTCATTCTGGCCTATGTGGGGTTTTTTTGCTATGAGGTACTTTTTTGTGCATATGTTAACACCTTAAATCCCATGAATAGCTTTGTAGGTTTGGGCTCTTTTCTTTGCTTTTGGGTTCTGCTTGTTACCAGTGGGCTGCCTTTGGAAGGAACAAGTACAAATGTGCAGATTTCAGAATGCTGGTGCAGTCAATGAAATAATTTAATGTAAAGAGCAGCATATGAAAGAGCAACTTGCAGGTTTCCTGTCCAGTGCTACTACAGGGCAAACTGAATTCAAAGAAGATCCAAATGTTGAATTAGAGATTAAAACACTTTTTTTCTCTACCTCACTTTACATTAAAGAATAAACACCGAGCAATAATGAAACTGAAAGAAAGAAACCTGATGAGAGGAACACAAGCTACATATCAAACCTACTGTGGTCAGACTTTCATTTCATGACCACAATAAAACCAGCCAGAAGCAACAGCTTCTGTAAATCTTTTTCAGTGTTAAAACATAAAAACAGCTAGATAATTTCCTTCATTATGTATGAAACACCCTCCTTCTCTTGCCTCTCCACCCCCTCCAAAAAATAAAACACATTTCAAACCAGCAATAATTTCTAATTACATTTCTAATTATAAAAACAACAAAAAATAAGTCACAAATAGTTAGAAGACTGATTTAAGAAGCTGGTCTTTTTCATATTACTCTTCAGCAAGTAGAAGTTTTACTGATGAACTGGTGCTAGAGTTTATAATTAGGCTGAGAATGTTATTATGTGTAATGGATGAGATTCTTGTTAGAGACACTGCATGCAGGGAACTCAGTGTATCTGACAAGGATTAGATCACAGAGTCCACAGGGCTAAAGACAAAAATGTACACAGTGGGTCGGGATGAATTTTAAATTCCAACCTTTTACCCAGATGTTGAACAGTAGTTATATATATTATATTTATATGCCTTGAAGCTGTAGCAGCAGCCAGATATTTTACTTTCAGTGCACTGGTAATGTTAGTCTCACCCTTGGAGGATGGCAAGGGACTGTAGCATAACATATGCTGCACAAGCAGGAAACAATTTTAAACTATTTCTAAAATATTATCATACAATGGCCTGCCATCCTCTTGCAAAGTGCCATTTCCCACCAGAGATTGACAGCCACAATGGATTCCCTGGTGTTCTAATTTTACCTGGGTTGAAATCTCCTCCTTCAGTTTCATTAGTATCCATCCAGTAGTTCTTACAGTTGTTCCACCAGGTTCTGGTAGGTGGGACAAAGGCTCTCTAAAATCATGTGGCCATATGGCAACAACACAGCAGGAGGCCTATGTTGTACCCTACCATATAAGACTGTACCAATGGCAGCCAAAATTTGTCTTTGTTTATCTTGCATAAAAGCAACACTGGAGGGAATTCATTATTTAGAATGATGACATAGAGACTATAGAGACTGACTTCTAATGAGTTGAAAACATTAAGTGATTTTTATGATCAGTCAGAATTATCTGATGCAGTTCAGTTTTGAATATAAAATATCCAGTGCTTTAGTGATTACCACAGTTAGAAATCTCTTATTAAAAAGCAAACTGAGGACAAAGCAAAAAGGAAAGTTGAGAAAAATCATTATCTGATCACAGAACCCCACTCCCCCCAATAAATTGAATTCTGTTATACAACAGAGACTATACCTCCATCTCCTCAGCAGAGACAAGAATGGGGATGACTAATGGTTTACAGTGGAAGCATGATACAGCATATGTGGGGACTACATGTGCATTGATGGAACTCACAACAAATTAAAGAGAACATCTCATAACTATAACTTTTTAGACTGTCTTTAATAACAATGTTATGACTTATTTCTATTGCATTCATTTTTTATACTAAAAAAAAAGGGTGACCAGGTCTGGGAATTAAATACTAAGATTTCATAGCTATAGGAAAAATTAAATTAAATCAAGTCTCAGAAAAGACGCTCCAGGTTTAAATGTGGTAATTACACAGGTCTGCATCACGGTTAATGTAGTATAGATTCAAAGACCAAAGGACAAAAGCAGAATGAAACATTTTCACTTTAGCTCCAGGTTCTTCTCAGTGCTGCTAAATAATAGGGTAACAGGCAATGAAGCAATAAAAAAGTGGGTTTTTGTTTTCTGGGTTTGTTTTTTTGGTTTTTTTTTTTTTGTTTTGTTTTGTTTTGTTTTTGTTTTTGTTTTTGTTTTTGTTTTTTTTGCTGGTTTGTTTTGGGTTTTTTTAACAGAAAATATCTACCTAAGAACTCCAGGCTCATGACATACAAATAATTTATTTGCATTAGTGCAAAACAGTGCATTAGCCCTGACAATGACCACAGAACAGCTGTAAACTCCTGGTAGTGTTGGGACATGTTCCAGTATCTGTCAGTTACCAGATACTAAGTAGACATGAGGATAACATAAAGAAAAGCACAAGGCAACTGTTCATTATTATATACAGTTATTATGTAAAAAGTATTGCAATGATCCAGAAAACTGAAATTAAAATGACTAGGAGAGGGTGACTCAAATACTGGACTGTATATTAAATTAAATACTTTGGACTGTTGGCCTGTTTAAAGATACAGATGGGAGGAAGCTTATTTGGTCCTCTGCTTCTCTTCTTGAGTAGATACAATACATTTCTCAAGAAAATGCATCCCTGTGTTCTCACACTGATCAATTCACCATATGTGATATCCCAATATTGTCTCTCCTCTTTCTATTCTTTCTTGTGCAAAGAGCTTTGAAACTCCAACAATTTTCAGAAACAAGCAAAACAAGACCAAATAACAATATCTACTAGAATGACTAAATTGCTGAAAGGCCTCAAAATGTTATACCAATACAGGTTTATAGTCCCATCACACTCCAGAGGGCTTAGATAACCATGTTAAAACTAGCATCTAGAGACCTTTTCTTGCTGTGTATTTTGGTTTTTCTCCCAGCCAACTCATTTATTTTGGGTGAAGAATTGGTAATAACTCTAAAAGACTAAGATGTACATGAAATAGATTAATAGATGAAAAGCCAAAAAATCATGTTATTTTAAACCTGAAGTTTACTGGTGTTATCAGCTAAGGGACAATGTGCTGCAAGCTAGTGCAACAGCTTAAAGAGCAGGTTCTATATAATCACTCAGGCAAACATTGCACTCCCAAGGAACTGTGAGTCCCAGTCTACAGTAAGTAAAAACAAACCACATAAAAAACCAAGAAAAACCCCAAACAAACAACCTCCCCCGCCAAAAAAAAAAAAAAACACCAAAACCACTGCAAACCCTAGATCCTCTCCAGAGCAATGGTGTGAGAAGCTTATCATTCTTGGACCGCAGCATATTCTCAGTATTGCTTTCAGGTTCCAGTGGACAGTGAAGACCCTATCTTCCAACCCATTCCCACTGAAAATTTTACATAAAAAATAATGAGTGAGCTTTGATAAAGCATACACAATATTTGCTTTGTTATTTTGCAATGACAGCAATTGACAATTATGACACAGAAAATAATTTATCTATTTCCAGAAAATAAATCATATTGAATGGTTGTTTTCCTGAAGTTTTAGAGAAATTTTATAATCTTCAATAAAACTACTATGTAATTTTTCCTAAATAAACAATGTGGGTACAGAAAATATCTGACTTTCATGCTATGAGTCAATACAAAATTCAAAGACTTATAAGCAAAGAAGGGGTCAATAATGAGAGTTCATGACAAAGAGGAAGAATTCAATTATGGAATGGATGACACTGATAGCTTTATGAAAGGCACAGATATTTCTTTACATTTTTATGAAGTGTAAAGTGCTCAGAAAATTTCCATTCAACTTCCAAACAGGTAGAGCTAAGTCTTCAACTAATTTCACACAGATTAGTCAAAATTTTAGTTCGTTTGGCATAAGAAGCTTTTAGGATCCATAATGCCACCACTGAAATACCACTGACTGGCCTTGAACTTGACTGTTGGTTTTACGCAACTTGTGAAGCTTGTTTAATCCAAGCTCCAACCCTCAAATGAAGAAAAAACAGTAATGTCTCTGGAAAGAATATTAGTGTGCAAGCTGCACGACTGTACCAGCTGTCCACTGAGAAAACTGAGGAAGAAATGCTCTGAAGATAAAAAGAGCTAAGTAATGCAACAGCTCGTGCTAGGTGTGATAGCAGCAATCTGGTGGCAATTTGTTGCTGTATAATGAATGCCCAGAATATACTGCAGGCAATGAATCAGACACTGAATTTATCAGTTGTTCTAGGAAACTAAATTAAAAACTCATATTTAAATTTCAAAAATTGGGAAAGAAACATTAAAAAAATTACATTCATAAGTCTATAATTTCCTCTTGGAATAATTGGATCTGTTGATTATCTTAAGTTTTAAAACCCGAAACTTACAAAAGGTAATGGTGTCAATTTTTATCATTTTACTTTCTAGTCAAGCACCCAAGTGCCATACTTATGAAAAATATTTTAACACAATAGGGTCCATATAGATCCATAACTTCTTTCAAAAAATGTGATAGCTTAGCTGTATTTTTGTTGATTTCTGTTAAAATTTTAAACTACCACTTGCATATTTTGATTGTCTGGATGGCAGAAATTTTCTTAGTATGCCAAAAAGCATTTATTTGTGACAAAAAACTAATGAAAAAGCCCTCAAAAAATTAGAAAAAAAACCCCAGAAAATATCTGAGGCCATGTCATTAGTCTCTGGTGCCTCAAAATTATGTTCAACAAAGTATTTCCAACAACATAAGACTATCTACATCATTCTCAAATTGGTTTTTCTTTTCTGTTTGTCACTCTAATGACCTGTTTTAATGAAAGAATGCACAGATGACTGGTTTTTCTCTGAAAAACAACTATTTTTCTTCTGATGATTACCTTTAAGTATTCAAGGAAACACTAAAAATCTTTCAAAGGGATAATATGCAAAATGAGATCTCTCCAAAGTGATCAAAGTGATCATAGATCTGACTTATCTTTCTAATAAGGGGCATTGCTTCCCTGATTGTGGAACTCATAGCAATGGGACTTACACCATGTAATCCATAGTAAACACTAAGGATTCTCATGGCATTAAAAATGCAAAAGACCCAATGTAACTAGAGAAGAATGACATCTGGTCTCTGTCACTGTTAAGGCAGAAATGTAGCAGCATTATTTTGACAAGAATTATTTTGTTATTTTAGCACACTGAAGACCAGAATTTAGCCCAATTTGCCAGGCATGAACATTCGTCATTAAATCATTCTGCATGAATGTACTGCTATTCACTTTAATTTGTCCCTCAAAATATGAAATCTATTTGGCAAGGTTAAACACCTCACCCATAAACATAGCCCTGAGTGTAAGGCAAGACAGATTCCCCAGTCAGTGTCAAATGCAGCATTCACTGTGCCTCTTTCAAAGGAATTCATTTAAATATACACACAATTCAGTTATGTCCTTTATAACCTTGCAGTGTTAAACCCAGCTCAATTTCTTCTTTAAAAACCAAACAATTTTCAGTTATTGTTTAACATATCAGTTACCCATCTGTAAAGCAAGCTTAGCAAATTAATAAGCCTATGCTAAACCAAGAGCATGTAATGTCAAAACTATAAAAGATACAACATATAATGCTGCCAAATTATTTACACAATGGAAATATGCAGTATAAATATGATTATAATTTTGAGGACAAATATAAGATAAAGCCTGATGGAGAAATGGTCCATGAAGTTTAATCTACAAAATAAAGTTGTTACTTGAGCCATGCTTAGATGGCTAGTAAGACTAGTATACTTTGAATACTGCTTGTACCTTTAAAAGTGATCTGAAATGCTATAGGTTTGACATTCCCAAACAAACTAACTCCGCATAACCTGAATTTGACTGGCTTTGTTCTCAAGCCAATTCATCTCATTGACATATTCAGGCACATAAAACAAAAGCACAGTCTCAGAGGATATCTTGGTTGTAAGGAACCCATCAGGATCATCAAGCCCAGCTCTGAGCCCTTCCCAGGATGTCCCCAAGAATCACACCATGTGCCTGAGAGTTTTCTCCTAACACATCTTGAGCTCTGTCAGGCTTGGTGCTATGACCACTTCCCTGGGAAGCCTGTTTCAGTGCCCAAACACCCTCTGGGTGAAGAACCTTTTCCTAATATCCAACCTAAACCTCTCCTGACTCAGCTTCAGGCCATTCCCTTGGGTCCTGTCACTGTGACCACAGAGCAGAGATCAGTGCCTGCTCCTTCTCTTCCCCTCACAAGGATGTTGTAACTGCAGTGAGATCTCCCCTCAGTCTCCTCCATGCTGAACAGTCCAAGTGGCCTCAGCCATTCCTCATATGGCTTCACTTCAAGGCCCTTCTCCCATGTTTTCTTTCCCTAGTCCTTTGGTGATGAGAATTCATGTAACATGCCTCAGGTACAGGGACAAAATTCTTTACACTGTTTCTGAATAAATTTATGCATGTGTATATTTCAAGCACACTGTAACAGTTATTTATATTGAACTTCATTTCTTGCAGAATTTTATGCAACCTATTTTCTCATTAATTCTCAGATTTCCTGAGCATCTTGTCTGGTAATCTAATACTCTTGGTGGACCTTCTCTGGACTCACTCCAATGAGTTCATGTCCTTCTTGTGCTGAGGATCCCAGAGTGGAGAGAGCAGACAGGCAGAATCCCCTCCATCACCCTGCTAGCTGTGCTGCTTTGGGTGCAGCAGGATACACAGTGGAAGGGACTTTCCTGCTGCTACCCTCCTCTCCCACTCCATCCACTTGTGGGAAGATAGGTTGCCACTGAAGATTCAGGCAAAGTATTTGTGTTCAGTTTTTCTTCAAATATTAAAGCTGACACTGGACTGTTCTGTTTTTTCACAGTTGAATCTGGATCCTGAGAGGGATGGCTATGAACAGGCATGAGTTTACACAAACCTTTTTTTGCTTGGCTATTGTCAGTTTTCATGGAGGAGGGTTTATGTTGCTGATACCAGCTAAGAACATGAGGTATTTGTCAGGTAGTGAAAAACACTTTTCTGTTCTTTATGACAAGATATCTCCAAGGACTAATATTATTTTTTCCAGATATGGCATGCTCAAGAAGTGGGTTATGGCAAAATATAAAAGGTCACAAGATGAAAGCAGGAATCAGCAACATGAATTAGAAGTCTGAGACTGATGAGCGAATTTAAATTCACCACAAAATAGGGCATAAGAAGAGGGTCCTCCAAAAGGATAAAATAGGATTAGAGAGATGGAGCATCTCTCCTATGAGGAAAGGCTAAGAGAATTGGGATTGTTCAGCCTGGAAAACAAAAAGCTTCAGAGTGACCGAATTGCAGCCTTCTAGTACCTGAAGAAACCCTACAAGAGAGGAGGAGAAGGACTTTTTGCATGCTCTTGTAAAAGAGCCCAAAGCAGTGGATGCCCCAGCACTGTGATGCTCCAGACCAGGCTGGATGAAGCCTGAACAACCTGCTCTAGTGAAGGATGCCCCTGTACATGGCAAGGGGATTGGAACTAGATGATCTTTAAGGTCCTTTCCAACCATGTCCACTCTATGATTCTCTGACTAATATGCCAACTATTATATAATTAGTGCTTCTAATTGTCAACATTGGTTATACTGTCAAAAATAACAAAAAATTTAACATTGTTCTGAAATTAAAATGAAGTAAAATCTTTTCCTGTTATCAATGCCTTCTGACTCCTGGTGTGTAGACAAGTGTGTAATCATACCGGACTTGTCAGCAAATGTTAAAGGTATTATGAGAGAACTTATCTGCATTACATGATTTAAGTGATTCTGAAGAGGAACTTTTAAAGATGGGGGGAAATTTTTTTTCAATATTCCTGCTAGAACACTGCTCCTGCCATACCTAATACTTATTCTAAAGAACCACTTCTACTACTCACAGGAATGACAAAATATCACCTGAAACCAAAAATTACCAAAACTAAATTTGATTTTCCTGCATTATCAGCAGCAGCTGGCAAGTCTTGTTAACACATAATTTATTGTATTAAGTTATGTGTTACTTTGGGGATTTTGCTGGCACTTATCTGTAAATGTGCAAATTATTTATTCTAACACTTTGTTTCTAGTAACTGAAAAAAATTATTATAAAGGTGTATTTGTAAATTCTGTGAAATTCTCCTACAGTGAGAGGCGGAGATGTTTCACAGGATGTGTGGGAAGCTACCAGGTGATGAAAATGAAAAACATTTTTGTGAAGATTTATTTATAGCCAAATTGCTTTTAAAATGAGAAAAGCGCAAAAGTATAATACTTAAAAGCTCACATATAAATGAATTGTTTCTTGATGGCATGTATACTAGTGACAGCTAATTTTACTACTAGAAATCTGTAACAGAGCAGGTGGTATTACAAGATAAGTGGAAAGCTGGCAGGTGCTTTGAGCAACCTCATTAGCTAATATATTAATATATTAGATTATTCTTTTCATAAAGACCTTGCAAAAAAACCCAAAAATAAAAACAAAAACAAAACAAAACAACCAACCAACAAAACAAACAAAACAAATCAAAAACTCGACCAAAACACAAACCCACCAAGAAACCAGAAAACCAGCCCAAAAGCCAAAAAAAAAAACCCAACTAATCAACCAACTAAGCAAAACAGATCAAACTCCTAGTTTAATTTATTTGTTGCCTATCACATTTTACTTCAAAAACATTCCATGAGATTATTGACAAGTATGGACTAATAGCTCTAGATTTCACCCATTCCAATTTTTAATTAAGCTCCAGGTTCACTGTCACAATTTGGTAACTTTGTTGCTTTGATTTTTCTTGTTCTACTGTAGAACATTCTTTAACTATTGTCTTGGTTTGGAGGACAGATGTCTGCTAAGAGAGGTAGGAGCCACTGTTGGAAAATGAGAATATAACTCCCCTCCCTCCAAATTATTAAAATTTTGAAATTAAGGGTCTTTCGGGCAAAGATATGGGAAATAGGAATAACAGTTCTTTACTAGGAAAATTAAAACAGAAATACAGTATTACAAAAAACAATCCCAACCCTGACAGAGTCGGAATACAACCTGACACCCTGTCAGTCAGGGTGTTGGCAGCAGTCCCATTAAATGGTGGCTACAGTCCCCCTGCAATGGCAGGCATGGTTCAGCTGAAGCAGTGCTCCTGTAGAAGGGTGCAGTTTTCCTCTGAAGGTCCAGAGATGATGTGGAAAGGTCTGGTGTTCCTCTGGAATCCAGTGGAAAGAAGGGTAACTTGCTGTCCAACAGCTCTATTTTTATTTAGGTAGGTTCCTCCCCCTGGCTGGAGCATCTCCCAATGGGATGATGTAATTATATCAGTCATACAATGGGACTTACTGGCCCATTAGCAGATGGTATCTTCCTGGAGGGAGGATGGGTTGTGGGAAAGATAAAGATGATTGGCCCACCTGGTTTTAAAGATGGCCCATTAGCAGATAGTATGTGCCGCGGAGATAAGGAATCACTGCCACACGTGGTGTCAGCAGATGGTGATAGAGTACACACTTTTGGTCACATCCTGCATTGCAACCTAAGACAACTGTACTGGCAGCTTCTCTGCTCCATTACTGTGGTGCTTCCATGCTGCTCACAGCATCTGACATTCTTTTCTACTATAGGGGCAATGAAATAAATTGCATTGAGGACCTCATGTTCTTCCTCTCTTCTTGGAATGCTGCCTCTGGAATGCTCTCCTAGCATTACACTAGGCATTGTAGTTTGGCAGACTTCCTTTCTGCTGCACAGGAGTCAAAACAAACAGCATGCAAGAATGCAAGAATGGCTAGGAACAGGGCAAATATATGCCAGCCTCACAGGCAGCTTTATAGAAAGTGTATCAGGCAGTAGTGCAGTCAGACCAACAGAAGCAACAGATGATGTGCCAGAAAGCCAGATGAGAATCCAGATGTCACTGCTGGGAAAAAAAGCCTGAGAAAACGCCACTACCAAAACACTTCCCACATTTCTGAGCTTTGTCTCTGGATGACAGAGTTGCCAATTTACCACTTTAGCTGGTTTGAAATGTCAGATCATTCATAACAGATTGATAAGGTTCAGCTCTCTGATAAGCACTAATAAGACATGGCATAGGACTGCAAGTCAAACTGAAAAAAAGAGACTACACCGATCTACGTTATGCAAATCAGATTTTTTATGATTCTCTGTCTGAATGAATTAGTATCAGACTAGAATGTTTGTAAAGCATAAAAACCTCTTCATTCATAGGAACTTTTAAAAGTCAGTGCTTCGATGACAGTATTTCTCAAATAATATCTGAAATGGGTTGTTTTGGTTTTAGTCTACACTGCAATGTATACTGCAAACACAAAAGGATTGATGGAACATTCTTCAAAAAATCATTGACTTCCCAAACTAATTATTTTCTGAAAATGTACATTTGAAAATATCTTCATATTTTTAAATACTGAGCATTTAGAAATAAATGCTCACGTTAAATTTTCAACAGTAGCATTGCAGTGTCAAAAAGCCTTCAAATATATGAACTGTCCAAATTAACACTTCTGTCAGAAATGTTTTACTTTCTTAACACCAAAACTAGCATTGTCTTTCAATATGGCATGTGTCTTCAGTAACTTAAGTTTTATTTGTACTAAATTCACTTCAAATATAAACAAAAATAAGTGAAGACTGCCTTCTTTTATGACATATTAGCAAGCCTTCTCTTGCATAGTGAAACTTGGATAACCATTGCAATACATTTCTTCCGTAACACCTTTCTATTATTCCATATATATTTTCAAATAAGATTCCGTACATATTGCTAAAAGGCTCAATTTTTTCTGCCCTCACTTCAATACATTAAATGTAACCTTTCCCTTTATTGACTGTCTTCCACAGTGTCAAACAGATAGTGATGTAAGCTTAGAACTAAAAAACCAGCAAATATGTGCATGTTATGTGAATGCACATATCTGAATTAGTGCAAGAGTTCTTTCATGTAAGATAAAAAAGTATTTCTTATCAAAGATGATGGCAATCCAATGTTTGAGTCGATAATATAATTACAACATAATTTCTGGTTTAGAGCTGCACAATGCCAAAACTATCACAGATATTAAGACACTCAACCAAAATTTGGTAGCAAAGTCATATTTTTTTAAGTGAGTAAATAAAATTACTAGAAATTTTACATCTGCTTCTAGCAATCTCTGTACTGGGATTGAACTCTGCTGATGTGAATCCTCTTAGACTGGAGGGTAAAGGATTAACAGCTGATCTAAAATATCTGTTCTGATCCAGGTGGGTCAACTTGCAGTTTCATGTACAACTGTAGTAAGGTCAGTTAGTTTCCTGAGAAGACCAGGAGTTCTTACCTACAGATTAAGATCTAAAAATCTGTGGGGATTCAAAATACATAATCTTCATGACAGACAACAAAATACATCTTGACCACAGTTATTCACAACTACTGCAGATGTCAAAACCTACAGATAAGAGATACACCATACAAGCAGTCCCAAAACCTGGTAATTTTCCACACAATATTCATATTAATAAACTTTTACATTAATATTTATTATTTAATATTTAATAAATGTTTTCTGAAAAAAGCCCTTAACCTATATTTATTTATTTATTTATTTATTTATTTATTTATTTATTTATTTTTGAGAGTAAATGTTCCCATTGAATTCAGATCTGTAAAACTAATTATCTTAACACTATATCATTATGGCCTTTCTTGGTAATGTTGTGTCTGCATCATAAATTTTTATAATTTTTCCTTTTCCTTAAAGCAGTGTATTACACTTTGAAAGTGACATTTATTTAGGTGTTATATTAGGTTCATTTTGGTGTGTTCATTTTGAAATCAAACACCCTATTGACCTGTTTCTTCAGAAAAAAATCTTACCCATTTCTTTAAAAAAGAGGAAAAAAAATAATGCCTAACTCTAATGACACCTTTAAATGTACTTGCATTAAAAGTGTCTCAATTAAGCTTCAAAATTTGTACCTGCAAAGCTAAGTGGAATGAGGAACAAAGTGTTTCCCAGTTCAATTACTGCAAGATTAGGTTAAGACATCACCTGCATGCTGACTAGTTTATAGCAATAGCACACTTGAACTTCAGAAAAATTAAGTAGAAAGCTGAAACTACTACAAGTTGATTTTACATAGGAGTGCTATCTTTTGCTCAAACTGGTGTAATTGTCTTATGGTCATGCAATCAAATTTCACATCAAGCATGGAGTTTCTAACTATTGCTATGAAATAAATTAGTTTTCTCTCTCACCTTAAGTTATTGTTTGGATTCTAGATGCTTTTGCTGTGTAATATTCTGGAGGATCTGAGATTTCTTTCAGAAGTTCCCACCTGAATTTTGATGGCTTCAGCTTTCAATTACATCTGGCTGTTTTTTGTTTTGTTTTTTTTTTCCCCACCACAAATCTATTCCATTCCATGACTACTGCTTGAAATCAGAGTATAGGAAAATGTTTATTAGTTTACTACTTCCAAATAATATATACTCTGTACTCATCATGAAAGTTTTAAAAGTTTGTTAGGGTTCACACCATCTTTTTCTTCATGTCCCTTATTTATTCTGTGAAAAGATCTTAAGGGCAGAAAAGTTTCAAACATATTTAGGTCAAGCATGTACTATGGAACCCCACTACATAAAGTGCACATAACATATATGAACTATTCAAGTATAGACACATGTAAAGGTAGAGAGAAAACAAAATAAATATGTTTTCTATGAGTCAACTGTGCATGATTCTACTCAAGAAACATTTAAACAAAATCTCTTATTGGTTACAGAATACACTATATAAGCACCTTATAGATTAACAATTCTTAGTGGGATTTAATTTTGGATTTTTAAATGAATTTTTTTTAGTCGTATTTTCTGTGGATTAATTAACGCTGATTAAAGATCAATAGAAAACTGTTTTCCTAGTAAATGGCATCAAAATATATTTTCAGCAACAAAAAGAAGACAATAAAACACAAGGATCTCTGTTGCAAACATCTTTTACACACACAGACACACTGCTACACAAATACTTTTAAATTTTTTTTTAATTACAAAGTTATCCAAAGTGAAAACAGAATGTTAACATATTTATGATATCAGCACAAAAGGCTAGAGCTTTTCCATACTGTCCACAACATATTTTAAGCATAGAACTAGTCTGGGTTGTTTTGTCCATTTAAGCTCTAGAATGGGGAGACAGGGTTTTAGCTCTATAGCATCAGTCATCAAATTCTAGTCCACAGGAAACTAGTCATAATAAGATGCCCAAATTATTCACTGTAAGAAAGATAGAAGACTCACTGAAACAAACCATGTATTTCCACACATATAGGAAGGAAGTACATTAATGGAAAAATACTAAAATCATAAAGGATCATGCTAAGTTCAGTGTATTCTGCTTTGTTAGTCACATAGAGCTAAACTGCAAGGAAGCCGTGAGTCTGATTTTAATTTGCCTTCAATTTATTTGATTAAAGATGTCTATGAAAAGGCCTGAATCTAAGAGAGTGAATTTTGTATAAGCACAGAGGGCTTGATTTTTACTAAACTTTCCTTACATTGAATGAAGAAGACTTTTCCTAAATGAACATAGCTGCTCATTCAGCTCCACATGCAAACAGACCTTTTGCAAACTCACTGAACTGTAATATAAATCTCAGTTCTGTGGCCAGATCAACCTTTCCCTTAGGTTTTTACATTTCCTTATTTCTTCCACTACAATATATTCTTAGATGAACAGAAACAAGCTGCTGTAACAGATATGTTGACTGCCACTCAAAAAAACCAGCATATTTGTAATTGTACAAACAAAAGTTGATGATGACACTAATTAGTAATTACCATTAGACAATTAAGTGACTAGGAAAGAAAAACACTAATGCATAATGTGCTTCATGGTGTGCCTGACAATACATACATCACATTTAACAGATGGCAAAAAGTAGAAACATTATCTTTCAGAAAAACTATTATTTTTCACAATCTATCAATACAAGGATTTCTTAGGACCAAACCAACATAGAAGCACAGGTTTCATGCAACAGCAAGTTACTAAGATATTCTGTATTCAAATGTCACAATGCTTTGAAGGCTTCCTGAAAGTGTATCACACTTAACAATTGAAGCTTAACAGAGTAAAATTCATAATGACACTCTATCAGTCATTATCCACAAGATTCAGTTGATGCCACCGATACATCCAGAATTCTTGTGACAAATACAAAAATAATAAATTAAAAAATTACATTCTTTCATTTAAATTTTAATATGAAAGGGAGTTCAGTCCAACATCAAGCATTTCCTACAAACACATTTGGAAAGTACAGGACAGGAATATACTGTGGAAGTTGTTCCTTATGATTTAAGGAAATAAATTTCCTCATTACAACTAAATACTGAAAAAAATATATAATTGAAAACATGAAAAATTAAACGACTCCTTCAGGAAAAATATATTAGATCAAATCCCTTAACATGAGTAGCCATTTTTTAATGACATTACTTCTTCTCTTTTTTAAAAAAAAATTAATAAACATTAATATATTTTTATATTAATAGAATTTTACAACTAAAAAGCTATATAAAACCCTCAAATTTGAAAAGTAGCCTAAATCTTCAAATTAATTATTTTTTTGTCTATTTCATGAAATGAAGGAAATTAAAACAAACAGAACATAAGTGAAACATAAAAAATACCTAAATTAAATATACAAGCATTAATGTTTTCATGACTTTCTCAGATTAATACGAGAATTATTCACTCTTAATAATTAATACACTCCTGATTTACTTATGAAAACCTCCACAATCAGTAAAATCCTAAAATACCCTAAATATAATCAGATAAGGCCTGAAGTATTGACTCAGATTTCAAAGGTTTCTAAAGTGGTAGAGATAGCTAGTGTAAATAAAAGACCTGGCAGCATTTGACACCTATATTATCAAAATATAGGCTGGCAGGTGACAAGGCAAATTTTTAAAGTGAGAGTACGCCACTGAAAAATAATGTTACAAAATAATGAAATAATCAAGCCTTAAAGTACAATCCACATGCAAAAGGTCAGCTTTAATATTCAGAATGAAGAAATTCCTAACAAAATAAGTGAAGGAATAAAGCACCTTAGATCTCTGAAACGGGAGAATAATTCATTCTAATGAACTACAGTGTTGTCTTCACTTGTACATTTTCTAACAACATGACCATCTATGTGCTGGACTTTAATCATACAGAATAATGTAATAAAGATAATTTTCTCATTTCCTTGCCTTAACATCTGAATTTGATGCACTGTGAGTATGCCACTTTAAAAAATATTTTAAAATAACTTAAGAACAGGAAGCAATGAAAACTCTGTGAAGAAATGACAATTGTTACATTGCCCTATACCATTAATTTTATTTATTCTGTGTACTTCTGTATCCTTTAATAATTAATGAAAAAAAAAGAGAAAAATGCATCCTAATAGACTGTTAAAATATGATAAATAATATAACTGAAGATAAAGGTACTGTAAAAATTAATCAGTAAAAACTGCAAGAGAACCCCAGCCTCCTAGTATGTAAGTGTCTTCCTGAAAATATGATCATAAAGATTGACGCTTTTGAATAAAAGAATGGGAATATGCTTTACTGTGCAGCAAAGTTTTTACCTAGAATTTATGTGCTCTTCTCTGTTCATTTTGTAAAATTCAACCAGAGAAAGGGGAAAAAATGCATCTGCCACTGCTGGTGGCCTAGACCGTGTCAGAGAACATTTGCATGTTTTTTTGGTCAGAAATTTCACCATATTTCAATTCTGAGCTGAAGGTATCATATTGTCTTTATTTTAACTAAAAAACAAGTCCTGTAGCATAAGAGAAACAACTGTTACCCTCTAAAAAATTAAAAAAATAAGTAGTCCAATGGTATGAACAGTAAATTTCTATTAAGTTTTGCCTTTTTAGTGGGGAAAAGAAAGAAAATTTACCTTTCAGCCTTAACACAAACCATGTCAATTACCAACAATTCTTATCGACTTCACTGAAAATGCACTTCTGAAAGAGTAGCAGGTGTATAAAACAACCTATAATCAGTCTGCAGAGTCCTTATTTTGGTCAGAACTAAAAATGAATGAGAGTATGATTCATCATTCAATAAATATGAGAACCCACCTGTGTCCGACTCAAAATCCAGTAATTTGTGTGTGTCTCAGCAGACTCAATGGGTTTGGCCAGACTTGACATGTTCATAATGCTCAAATGGATCATATACAGATATTTTGGCATTCATGCTGAAAACAAGACAATTGAACTCTCTGAATTTCCTCATATTTATAACTATATAGTTCAGTTTTCCTAGTGCTTTACCAAAGTTGATTCAAATTATCCTAGGATTCAATGTATTCAAACCCATGCATCACTGAAGGAAGAGTGGCTGGAAAGCAGGACAGCAGAAAAGAACCAGGGAGTGCTGTTTGACATGTGGCTGAACACAAGTCAGTGTGCCCAAGTGGCCAAGAAGGTCAATGGTATCCTGGCCTGTATCATCAATAGTGTGGGCAGCAGGACCAGGATGATGATTCTCCCCCTGTACTCGGCATTGATGAGCCAGAACCTCAAGTCCTGTGTCCAGTTCTGGCCCCCTCATGACAGGAAGGGCATCGAGTTGCTGGAGCATGTCCGGAGAAAGGTGTTGGAAATGATAAAGGGTCCAGAGAATAAGTCATATGAGGGACAACTAAAGGAGCTGGGGTTCTTTAGCCAGGGAAAAGGAGACTTGGAGAGCTTTACTCCTCTCTGGAACCACCTCAGAGGAGGTTGTAGCAGGTGAGGGCTGGCCACCTCCCAGGAAACCAGAGACAGGACAAGAGGAAATGGCCTCAAACTGCACCAGGGGCAGTTCAGGTTGGACATCAGGAAGGATTTCTTCACTGAAGGGGAGATCAAGCATTGAAACACCATACCCAGGAAAGTGGTGAAAGTGTTCAAGGAATGATTGGGTGAGGCACTTAGTGCTATGGTTTCATTGATATGGTGGTGTTTGGTCAAAGGTTGGACTTGATGATCTTGGAGGTATTTTCTAATCTAATCTAATCTAATCTAATCTAATCTAATCTAATCTAATCTAATCTAATCTAATCTAATCATTCCATTATGATGTTCTAGGATTCTACTTCAAAAGAATACTTTAAATCTTCACAAGCAATCTTTTTGCTAAAACCATCTATTTCCATATCTGCTTCCAAAACTCATATTGAATGATCAACTTTTGTGTTCGTAAAGAGAAAGCTCTGTTTTTTTGTAAGAGCTGAATTGCATACAAGCCCCTGATCTAATATTATGCTAATTTTCTCAGCAGTGGAATGTAGTCTTCACAGATCAAAGGTGTAAATAAAAGCACCAGAGTTTGTATGTTCACATTAGCAATAACCTTCTTTCACCTTTCTCAGTGTCTTTCTGGAGTTGATATCACCAGATGCAGCTACTTAGAACAGCTGGCTGTCAGCTGTTGCTTTTAGTCATGTCCTGGCCAACAATATAAGATTTAGATATAGGCAGAATCAACCAGTCCAAATACATTCACTTGGTTAATTTTATTGCAGTTTCATTTTAAGAGCATTTTGGGAGTGGGAGAAGGAGTGACTGGAATTGAGTGAAGAAATGATAAATATAACTATTTCTGACAGCAAGTTTGGCAAGTATTCAACACTTTACAGAATCAGGACCACTAGTTATCACCATTTCCTAGAATGAACCAGAGATTCTGTAGTCTGCTGCTGTGACTGTAAATTCAGAGCATCATCATGTGTATGAGAAGACTATTCCGATGCTACCTCAGTAAAAAATAAACCACATAAATTTTTTAGAAAAGAAGAAATGGAGAAAAATATAGCAAAAAACCACACTGAAAACCATATATAAGAATAAAAGACCTGTGGACATTTTAAGGCTTGAAGTGACATTTCAAAAAAAAAAAAAAAAAATTAAAAATTAATCAATTGTATGGAAATTTTAAAGTGAAGAAATAACTTTCATTTAAATACATTTTTTCTCATAATTTTTATTTCGCTTTATGCTTTGTAAAAATAAACAGACAAAATCCAGAAAAAAAATCAGTTTGACATCATGAACACTGAGGAACCGAACAATAATTTGGTGAATATTTTTGCATAGAGGTGTGCTGGTTTTGCATTAAAGTCCCAAGGAGGAGGAGCACAAGCACACACACAGAGAGGTGTTTTCTCTGAGAACTTCCTCTGTGAGTTCCTGGGACCAATTGAAAAGCTCATTTAATAACTGACAGCCTGGGAAACCAATTAAAAAGTTACTTCGACTTCATGATTCACATGGGTAAAAGTAAATCTTGCTCTTTTGACTTCTGGCTTCTGAAGGTAAGGCTGGCGAGCTCGGCCTGGCCCGGCCCGGCCCCCCTCCCCATGTGGCCTGGCCAGGCAGGGGTGGGGGAGCCACTAAGGCCGCCCCCTTTCAACTCAGGGCCCTGATGGCCGGGGGAAAGAGAAACCTTTGCTAAGATCCTGGTTTCCCCCCCAGCTGTCCACGCAGCTCGGGAGAAATGCAGCTGGAAGAGAGCCCAGCCGAGCCTCCCCCACACAGCCTGAAAAGTCCTGGTACGGCTCCCTTCACCTTCTGTGCGCAATTTTAGCCCTTCCCATGCTCGGAGAAGATGCAGATCTCCTGACCTACCTTGAATGAGAGGAATAGAGCAGAAAGTATACTAAAGTCAGTGAAGTGGGAGCCGGGTTTGCAGATGGGAAGAGATTGAGGAGACGCTGTGAGTAGATTGGCTGAAAAGAACCTTTTTGTAAGCTATGGGGTGGACAAGACCACACTGAAAATTCCTTTAAATCATGGAGAAACACATGGCGGGGGCGGTGTTGAAGTGTTTGAGAAAAGGATCCTTTGCCCCGAGGGAATGGGTGTCTCTGTTCTGGAGAATGGAAAGATAAACAAAGACATTTGTTGGAAAAAAGAGATGAAGAGAACTTTCTGCCTTTGAACAGCTTGTCCTTAAAAGTAATACCCCATGAGTTTTTGACATAACCCATAACACAGCTCTGAGAGGACTGTGAAGATGGGAGGAGTTTCACAATTCGCAGATTGTCCCAGGCGGATGCAAATTGTGAAGGTGAAAACACATGAGAGAACTTTGTTCTTCTCTTGGAAAAGACCCTGTAGCCCAAAGAAGGAACTTCTCTCTCGAGGGTGAAGTGAAATGATTATTTAAGTGAAAAACTGACTGAAGTGTCTCTCTATGTTTTTGTTAAGAAATATGGAAGGAGGAGTGGGAGGAGGGAGTGATCTGGAAATCTTATTCCGATATTTTTTTTTTTTTGTGTTTAATAATAAATTTCTTCTTGATACCCTGTTAAGTTTTAGGCCTGCCTTGTTTTTGCTCCTAAATCCTATCTCAAAGAGAAATTAAGTATATTAAAATTGGCAAATCTAAATTAAACCAAGACAACAGGTTAGGTCATTAACTTTAAAGTTTATAAAAATATAATATTCCTTTTCTAAACAACTTTATCTTAAAATTGATCTGAATGGAAAGCTTTGTAATATTAATGACAGTTTAATGAGAGTTTGGCTATTATTTTTAAGAGCTTATCTGGGAGTTTTGACGATTGTTTTTAAATGTATTTAAATTGATGAAAATATTGGGTCCATTAAACAAATGTTACCATTTTATTTCCGTAGACTTCCACAACCTGTTTGTAGATAAGAAAACATTTGTCATCTAATCAGTGTTATAAAATAGATTATTAAAAGGAAAAAAAAAGTGCCAAACAACAAAAAACCCTAAACCAAACCAAAAGCAACGAACACAACAAAAACCAACAAACCACTCCTAAAACCACCAGATCTCCCAAAAATCCCACAGAAGATCCTTAAATATTAAACAACAAAGAAATATTTCAGGAAATATTTAAATATTCAAATATTTCAGGAAATTTTTCAAAATCATGACTTCTGGCTATATATGCTCTAAGAGATCTATCACCTAGCTTTTTGTTTCCAAGTATAAAGGTTTTCTGTTTTAAGATCACAGAAAATACAGTTCTGTTAATCTCTATAAAATACTTTCCAAATTAATTTTATACATTACTTATAATACAAAACCTAAATTTTTTCTAGTAAATAAAATGCATCATAAAAATCATTGCATATTTGAATTATAGAAGTAGAATGATGAAAGGAAATTATATATATTCTGTAGAAAGAAATAGCCAAAATCAGATCTGGAGTGTGGACTTCCATAGTCCATGGTCACAAATGGAGCTGCAGTCAAGAAACTTCTGTTTGTCATATTCAGCCAGTACACTGAGGACACTGGGAAAGCACCAAAGTAGTTTTGGAAATACTCAAAACTTGTTTTCTACAAAAAGTGAGAGACTTTTCCACATGCATTTCTTAAACATGAAGCCTGATTACATGTCTTGATTGGTGTACAGAAATGTAACGACTGTAGTTTTTTTCACTTGTCTTATAGAACAATTTCAATTTCAAAACAGAATGAAGAAGTATTTTATCGCACCGCTTATGGTATTCATTTTCAGTACTCTCACATTTCAGAAAGTAAAGCAGTCTTAAACAAAGCAGATTTATTCATCAAAGGTGCTCCCTTTAAAAGAAAGGCTTTCATTCTGGGAATAGTACATGGATAAAATTTTCATATTTCCAGTAATTATAATCACTCTTAAACTGCTCAGTTCTGTGTCTAGTTGAATTGCAACAGACCAATATGAAAAGCTCACCTTGAACATTTACTATACCAAAATTTAATGGAATGTAAAAATGTTTTAACCTTTTTTGAACTATGTGTCAAAGTCAATTTGACTCAGCTGAGGGAATGAAATGAATCTTGCTGTTTTAAAGAAGCCCTTCACAGTGTCAAAACATAACTCTTATTACATCTTGCCTTTTTATAGGTGTTTTTTTCCAATAATGTTCTTATAAAGAAACTATTTTCCTGTATATGGCAATGTTTAATTTCTTATTCTAGTTGGTTTGCTATTATCAATTTTTGCTACTATCAATTTTCCATTATATCCGGCCTTCCAATAATAAACTTTTCATGGGGTAACTCAAATGTGGTTCAAGTATGAGCAATTTTGCCAACTCCCAATAGTAGTATTATCCCAAGTACAGCTGTGAAACCAAAGTGTAAATGAAGGAATTTTGGAGTGTAATTAAAAAAACCACAGGCAATCAGTTGCAGAAAGTCTAGCTGTAGATCACTCTTTACTGTTGAACTCCAGGAGTGTATGTTGAGGACAATACTTCAACATTTCCATTAATGGCCTGGGTGGTGGGCAAAGTGTGCTCTCAGTATATCTGCTGAGAAACAGGAAACACACAGGAGTGAGTGATTGATAGGTCAGAATGGTTACACCACACTTCAAGTGAGCACCACTGGGAAAATGAAACGGGTTATGACATTAAGAGCGGGAATTGCGAAGACCTCTGCCTGGGGGAGGATGACACCCAGAAGCAGTTGAAAGTTAACCACAAGTGGAACATTAACCAGCAGCGTGCCTTCGGGAAGTCTCCTGTGCTCCATTAGAAGTGCTGTCAGCAGGTAGAAGGATGTGATCCTTCCCTCTAACCAGCTCTGGTGAGGTACTCCTGGAGTGTTGGGTTCAGTCCCGGACTCCTGTCTCCAGGAGACACATGACATTGTGAAATGAGTGCAGTGAAGAGTTACAAAGACAATAAAGACCAAGGAGTAGAAACTAAAATACCTGGGACTGTTCATACTGGGGAACTCAGACAGCAATCTCAGCTGCATGGAAAAATACTTGATGGGAAGGAAACAAGAAGACAGAGCTGAGATCTCCAGATAGCTAGCAAATCACAGTGACAGGACAGAATGCAACAGGCACAGACTGAAATGCAGAAATTTGATACAAAAAGTAAAAATGCTTTTTTTACTATAAGGGTGGCTGGACGTTGAACTCATTGCTCAGAGTCTGTGGACTCCCCACCCTTGGAGTCAGTCAATATTGAACTGAACACTATCTGGTATACCTTAATATGCTCTGATCCAGGAACTTGGAACAGCTGACTTTCAGAGGAGTCTAACATCAGCCTTTCTGGGATTCTGTAATACCACTCTGTAAGCCTTAACAAAGACTATGTATTCAGAACTAACATGTTATAGAGGTGAATGACATCCAATCAGATGTACAGTTTCTGTCTTATACCAACTAGGTGTCTAAACATCATTTCTGCCATCAAGCCACTCTATCCTCTCTTTAAAATGTATTTTGAACTTTGAGAATTTAATGTAAAACAGTTTCAGAAAAGATTAAAGACATTTGTATAATTAGTTTATTAACTGCTACATATGTTGACATATGCCAAGGATGTACTGAACACTGGAATGTCGTCTCTTTCATATTTATAAAAGGGAGACTTTAACAATAAACAGCAGCCTTTGACCTGCTGAATAACAGGAGATTGTATTAAAGAAATTGCTACCTTTGCTTAAACCTCATAATTTGGAAAGAGTACACCTGCATAATCAGAAGTGTAGATGTTTGTCCTGTTACTAAGCTCATGCAGCTTCCCAAGAAGAGGGAACTCTAGAGATGGAAAACTATTGCTTTTTCCTTTAGCAGGCAGGCATCTTATATCATGGAACTTTATTCACCACAGACAGGATAGGCTGACATTATTATAATTTACAAAAAATATTTGCCTTTACCTCCTTTAAATATATGCCCTGGTTATTAAATCTGTACAGTATAAAGAAAACAATGCTAAAAGAGCAGTAAAGCTGTGGAAATTCTTCCATAGAAACTGTCCAAAGGAAAATAAACGTGGTCTTCTCATACTAATAAATATTTTTGATTTTTTTTTTTTAGCTAATATATTTAATAATCTTTAAAAATACTCAAAATTGACAAAATAATTTGAGAAATAGAAACGAAATGTCATTAAAAAGAGTTTTCCAGTAAACATTTCCTCTCATGCATAGCCAGAAATAAAAAGCAAATTTAGGTTGTTCAGAAGTCTAAATTGCAATATCAATACAGTTTTTAAGAAAATCATTATACAGCTATAAATATCTAAATTCTACCAGCAAAGTTAAACTAAATACTGTAAAATTTTTAGCAGCATATTATCAGGGTATACAAGAAATGGTTAGTCCTTCCCTTTCTTATGCGTCTGCTTCCAATTCTATGCAGCATTTATGAGAGTCTTTTCTCAGCTGTGAGAGTGTTAATAAGGTGTGCTGCAAAATGATTTTATTTCTGTGCTTCTGTTCCAGAAGTGGGTCACTTGAAAAAAAAAAAAGCAGCTTACTCCTAAGTTCACACTTCAGAGTATGCTTTACTAATTTAGGGCCAAGGAGCTTGAAACAATCAATAGCCATGGTAGGAAGGAAAATAATTAGCAGAGCTATTTTATGTGTCTCCAACTTCCCTTTCATTCACAAATACATCTGCAGAAAACATATGTATGTGAGGGCTAATATTATTATCCCAGGCATATCCTATATATCACTGCATTTTTTCTTTCATCTTTGTTTTGCATTCCACCCTGTGCAATTCTGTCTAGCAAAGACAGAACTCCAATGTACTTTTGTGCTAAACACAAAATACATTGTGTCCTTTACTACTAAGAACAAATTATTCATTAGGCATAAAGACATCCTTGATCTTTTACATTCAATGAATTTTCTTTGCGTAATCACTCAGTTCTGCACTGAATGATAGGAGGTGTCCAATTCATACTAGCAAATCCTAACAGCAGAAAGAAACTAAGATTTTTCTGGACTATGTCCAGGATATACCTATGAAAAGCCATCACATAAAATTAAATTGGTAGTGCTGCACATCTTCAAATACATTCACTGTGATTTGTGCCTGAAAATTTGTAATTTCTCTCTAATAGAAAACAATTATGTTCTTATGCTGTATGATTTGCCATGTCATCTGCAAAGTGTGCAGAAAAGAGTGATGATGCAGCACTAATGTTCTGCCTGCTTCTGGTTGCCCTGTTCTTGCACACAAATATTTAGCTGCTAGAAGGCAGCACCTTATGCTCTTTTGGCACGTCAGAGACAATCCTTTAAACAAATACTCCCACATTTTCCTTTAGTTAGAGCTTTAGTTTGGTTTAGCTGAGCAACAACTTTAACCAGAATTTTTAACTTGGGAATTATTTCCTTAAAATCACTGGAAACTCTTTTTCCTTTATTTCTTAAATGCTATGTCGAATTAGAAAACACAGTACGTACATATTTTAGTCACATGGCTGTAAGAAAAAACCCAACAAAAACAAGATAAGTATATTTGTTTTGCCATGGAAAGGAAAGGAAGAGTTGACACAACCTTATCTGACACAACCAAACATATCTGAAGAGAGATATACCACATTCTCTGTTTCACAATAAAATAATTCAGGTATTTCATTGTCCTTATTCTCCCACACTCACCACCTTTTGTTGTTGTTGTAATTTGTAAGTAGCTCATGAACATAATATAACCAGAGAAACTCAGAATGTACCTCAGCAAGACAACTCAGGGCAAAATCAGCTATGTATGTAACTCAGAACCCATCACAAGACATTTGTTGAGCCTGTTCTTACAAACTGCAGTGATGGACCAATCTCAACCTCTGAAAGAAATATTCAGTCAGCCTTAGCAAAAGAATGCATTTTCCAACAAACAGCTTACAGCTGGAGCTTAGGAAAAGCAGTCCAATGCAAATGGACACTACAGATTAAAAATCACATTTTCTCTAAACTGATAAAGAAGTTAACATAAAATCTCTCTCTCTCTCTTTTTTTTTTTTTTTTTTTAATCTGAATGCTATACAATTCAATTTTTTAATTACTTCAGTCAGCAGTGTATATATCATAGAACTGACTGTGTCCAATTTGTTGATGTGCAGAACCTCACTCATTTAAAGAAAAGAATGCATGAACCACAATATACAGAGAGGTATCTAATGGTATTTTCACATTTTAGTTTTCCCTTTTTCCTTAAGTATTTGCTTACAATATTCCTGTTGTCTAAATTCACAGTTTCCAGATGCCCATTTTCATTCCAAGTTGACTTTTTGAATGTATATGATAGTTTTGATTGTCATTTTAGAGTGGCTTTGAGAATTATTTTAGCAGTAAATGAAAAGTTAATATTGCCACCATAAATAAGAAATTAATCAGAGCTTTTCAGGTATCTCCTGTTACTAATGGAGATTGAACAACTACTGATGTGGCATTACTAATAATGTGCACTCAAAATTCAAAAATCATCTTAAATGTCTGAAAGCAAGTCTGTGATTCTAGAAAGATAAAATATTGTGTCCTAACAAAGCCTGCACAATTTTTCCCTCTGAAAAGCCCGGCCATTAGCAGCTATTTGAGATAGTGTTCATATCAAATTAAAAATCAAATTAAATCCTGTATTATCAGCAGTAAGTTTAAAGGTGACATTTCCTCTGTAAAAACAAACTAACTAACAAACAAACAAGAAACAAACAGAAAAAAACCCAAACAAAACCACCACCAACAACAAAAAATGAACAAACAAACAAACAAAAAAAAAACCCCAAACAAACAAACAAACAAAAAAAACCCACCCACCCAAGTAACAATCTCAAGGATATTTTGGCAGATAGCATCCTGTTTAAACTAAAATTATGATCGTTCCAAGTGATGATTTGAAAAAAATTGTGCATGTCCTAGGGAAATTTTGGTAACATAATGTCAATGATATTTTCCAATAATCAACTGGTTCATCTTCCACATTAGTGCAACTTATCTGCTTTTTGTAAAGAAGGGGGGTAAAAGGCAAGGAAGTACAGGCAAAGTAGATTGAAATTTAAATTTCACAATCTTCTATCTGTTTAAAATAATTTTTACTAACTGTGCACATATCAGGGTGCAAATAAAGTAAAAATTGCTAAAGTAGCACATATATAATTTTTTTAAAGATGAAGTAAGACTATGAGCTTTATACAGGCATAAAGTTAAATATGATCACAATTGAACATGGTTCTCCAAACAAAGAAGCGGGAAAATTCAAGGGTCTCAAAAAAGAGACCTGAAGAGTGCTGAATTTCCATAGAAAGGAATTCGGGAGCTGAGAAATCAGAGAATATGTTGAAATTATAAACCACAGTAACACATAAACACACATAAACACAAGAAGGTTATTTACTTTGCAGAGTTTTAGAAAATACTTTTTACCTTTTTACTGGTACAATTCCAGTTGGTTCCATAGTGTCACTCTGGACAAAAGCTGATGTAAAAGCATCAACTCAAGTACAGAAATCAACTACAAAACTTTTCTCAGCAGATGAATGCCAATTTATTACATCTGAGAATGTAACTCCACATTTCAAATTCAACATTTTAGTCATTGATTTTCTTCAACAGCAAGTAATTCCCTCTTTTATCTGAGCAGTAATGAAATAATAAAAGCATAACAGAAGTAAAATGTTTTGAAACATTTAATTCACCATCTGGATTGGCAAAAGAAATACCAATTAACTTCCATTTCTCCAGTTATTAAAGACTAAATGTTTATTGAAATATATTTGGTTTTAATGCCTAAATGTCACTTGTATCTTTAATAGTTTACAAAAGTGCTGTGTTTCCCCTTCTTTTTGTGGTGCCTCTAACCCTGGTCCTACCTCCTCTGTCTATCTAGGCTGCCAGAGTGGAAATTGCCTACAGGCCATACAAGAGCCTGATAAAGATCATGGTGGAGCAGGTGACTGCTTCCTGAAGGATGTTAGGCCATGGGAGGAACCCATTAGTCCTGGAGCAGGGTACCAGGGTGAGAAGGAGGGAGCAGCCGAGAGGATTTGTTACATGTTGACCGCAGTACTGCTCACCCATCCCCATCTGCTGATCAGGACATTGCTGGGGAGCAGACTGATGATTTGGGAATGAGGGAGTAAAGGAGATCTTGGGTAAAAGGCATGGAGAAGTGGGAGGAGGTGAGTTTTAAATTTTGTCTTTGCTACTCCATATCCAAACATATTTTAACTGGCAATAAATTATATTAATTTTCCCTAAGATGAGTCTGCTTTGTCCATGACAACAATAATCTAGGGATCTCCCTCTCCTTATTTCAACCTACACATTTTTAAATGTATTTTCTCACCTTGCCTCTGCTGGGTGGGGGTTTAGTGGCCAACCTAGGCCAGGCATTACACATTACACCATTACATGCACTAACCCATCCAGATAAATTTAACACTGTCATACCATGATTTTCAATCAAGTACTGAAGAAGCCAGCCCTCTGTATATTACGTATTTAGCATGAGAGCTAAACAGCTTTCTCCTTTTAAGGGCCAGAATTATAATGACAAATTTTGCAGAAGCTAACATCATAACATTTTCATCACTAAAACTGCATGAGGTGAAGCCACCATGCTTTCACTTGCCCCTGTTGTTATTACCTAAATAAACAATGAAAGAAATGTCAGTACCTTCAAGAAAAAATGTAGATATCTTCTAAAGGTTCTGACCAAAAATTATATTTTGAGTACCTCCGTACAGAGACAGACAACACCTGTATTTCAAGTTATATTTTGTTGTGTACGTGCACACTCTCATACATTCAAGAGGCAGAACTAAGAAACAGCAGTTGGAGACCCTGCTCTAGAAAGCATTCCAAAATTCTCTTGGCTTTACATGCATGCTGCTTTCCTTATAATAGCAGCTCCCACCACTATTTTGTTTCATCAGCTGTCCCATGACCACCAATATCTGAAGGGAAATTAGCCACATTTTCAAAGCCACACGTGCAATATATTGCAGGTTGTATATATATTGTATACAGGCTGTTGAAGGACATTGGAAAAGGTGTTGCTTAAGTTAAAAAAATAAGTAATTTTATACTGTTTCTGAATTGTCTCTTTATGAAGTCGTAAAATTGATTGATATTTAATCAGATTTTTAATTATTCTGATGAATTAAACAAGTGACATTCACATGTGGATAAATCCTTCTCCACTTTATGCTTGTTAGATAATGGTTTCAGTATGTCAAAGAGTCTCTTATGAGACTTTTCGTTCTTTAAGCTGTATTCCTTGGTATATTCAAGTAACAGACCTCATTGCGAGTCCCAAAGATTATAATGCTCAGACCATAAAAGCTTTGTGTAATCCTTTCTTTCAAACTCTTTCAAACTTCAAAACACACAGTTTACTTCCTGAAAACTATATAAATATTGTCATTATAAATATTATACTAATTTCTGAGGAAATAAAAAATATTTCATCTTTATAACATACCTATGTTCCTAGTTTGTGTGTGTATATAATTCAGACAGAAATTAATGCTAAATGTTACTTTAAAAAGTTACTACCTAGAATCTGATAATAGCAGAAAAACCCTATTAAACTACAACTTTATATTCCAATATTGGCAGGATTCCCAATGCAAAGAAAGGACTTGTGATCATGTCCAGAGTAGGTAGAGGCTACATCCTAGCTGCAGACATGCGGACATGTTAGCTTGGTTAAAAATACAGAATTGACATATTCTGAGACATTTTTTTCTACCTGTATAGAGTCAACTGAATATCACAACTTCTTAAATAATCAACTATGCCACGTTGAGAAAACTGTGCATGTGCACATGACTTATCTCATGCACATATGAGTTTTCCCTTGTACCTTGGGATCTTGTTAGTAACACTCCCTGACATCGTATTTAGAAATGTGATTCAGCAATCACTGGCTTACTGACATGGCAGCATGTAAAACAGAGTGGCAAAATACATATAAGGATTTCACAACTTTCTTCTTATTCAAACGCTTCATCGTCTGTCAAAACATGAATAAAAACACTCAGAGGAGGCACTTCCTTTGCTACCATAGTCTAAAATATTCTACTGAGATTCAAAATCTCTTATGCATTTTAGAGATATCTCTTATTTTAGATATATATAAATTTTAGATATATACTTTATGTGCTTTCAGGAGGGATAAGGAAAATTGTGTAAAGACTCTGAGATTATGACTTGCTGTCAAGATCTGGCAATGTGTTGCCATCCCTCAGAAAATACCCACTGCCCAGGGCTGGAGCTGCCTGGCTGCTGTCCTACTCCCTGATGAGGTGGTTGGAGAGTCCTGGCTAACTGGTCCCTCCTTGCTACTGTCATGGGGACAAGATTTTTAAAATTTAAGTATGTCACATGTGGCCCTAACATGTGCTATCAGCAAAATCAAGTTGAGTCAACTGACTCTGATAAAATGACAGTTTTACGGTTGTGGTGCAGTCATCAGAAATTAATTCTGTGCATTGTTCA
Organism: Muscicapa striata striata; assembly: GCA_030060385.1. Taxonomy (NCBI): domain Eukaryota; kingdom Metazoa; phylum Chordata; class Aves; order Passeriformes; family Muscicapidae; genus Muscicapa; species Muscicapa striata. Next base: position 467,811 of record JAREIS010000237.1, on the reverse strand, counting down.
GATACAGGAAATCTCTTTGAGAGGAAAGAGGGGAGAGTCTTCTCCTAAGAGGGAAGTACAGCTCAGGATAAGCTGCAGCTACTTTTGGAAGTGTCCCATCAGACAGAAGCCCAATTCCCTAATGCATTAAGGTTCTAAACAAAAAGGAGAATTCCAGGGTTCCCTGTCTTAGCAATTTGCTGAAGAATAACGTTTCAAATGCTCCTTTAAACTGTAGACAAGGCACAGAACTGGGAAGACTAGTATTTTAACAGACAATGAACATTGCTCATCTAATGTTGAATCTCTCAGCAACACCCCCCCTTTTGTTTTGTTTTTTTTTTTAATCTGAGAATCAGCTGTCTGTTATATACATAATGTGGCTGTGTGATATATTGATTAAAAACCATTGTAAACACAAATTTAAGTCCTGTAGATAACATTCCTCTTGCTCAATACAATGAAGGTCATGTTTTGAAATGAGTGTGTTAAACTTAATATGTCACAAGTTTAAATGACTGCTTACAAAGCAACATTTCAATGCTGACATCCATGATGTACAACACAGCTACATAAATTTTAGGGTTTTTACACTCATAATGGCACTGATTATAATTCTAGGGAGGATATAAATTACTACTGTAACATTGTGCTTTACTGTAGAAGGTGTCTAACACCTACACACATTTTACCATTCCCTTGGTAACAGTAAATTAAGAGCAATATACACTCTGGGTAAAATGTGGCCTGCACAGTACAAAATTAAAAATAAATTTTGATGAACTAGGATTTTTTTTTTCAAACTTCCATCAATAACTATCAAATTTACAGATTATCAGTAGTGAAGAAATTTCACAATATAAAATGTACATAGAGGAATGCAGCAGTATACTCTCTTTAAACAACATAAAAATCTTCCTTATTACCAACCCTGAAACCATCATGTGCTCTTTTACCTTCAGAACAGGTAATGTTCTGTACATGGTTGTTTCATTTAGACTTTATTGTGACTGTCAAAACAAAATATGAGATTGATCTTAAGAGACACACTGTAACAAACATGCTAAGCATTTGCCTTAAAGTGAAAAGAGAGAAACAGACACCAGGTATATCTGCTACAATAAGTATCTTTCTGATTTCTCCCTTCCTGGGAGAAGGAACATCCTGGTGCTATTCTGCTTTACCACTTTACTTTAGAACCCAGGGCAAACAATTTTCCAAAGCTAACTTGCCGGAGTGCTGCTTATCTTGACTGCAGAAAGAGGAGGGTCAATCTTTGTCTAATTCACTACCCTGACTCAGCTCACTGTGATACTCAAAGCTAAGGCTTTCAGGGCCACTACCCTACAAATTGCTGAGATCGGTTATCCAACCACACCCACAGCCACTGAGATGCAGAAGGACAGTAGGAAAAGAAATAAATGAGTGAACAGAAAAACACTTAAATGAGACTTGGTCAAATAAAGGGAATTTTGCACTTCCAAGAAAGTGCAGTAATACTTATTGTGGTGAATGGCGAGACTGTCTCCAAGATCAGAAAGGTAAATTTGCATCAGAGAAAAAGACACGATCCAGAACATCTAGAGGTCTCAAAGGAAGACTGGAGATAAAAGCTAAAAATGGTCCACTGAGAATGGATTATACCTGACACCCTGGAGCCTGCAAGTACAGAAGGGCTCCCAAACAGCAACAGTACATCAGCTGAGGAGACAGAAGAGATTTTTCCAAGCTCAAGCTTAAGCTTTGCACTTAACTATTCCCATGAAAGCTACACAGGGGATCTGCTCTACGATCTCTGATGCCTTTTAAAGAGACAACATTTTGGCTATCAAACACAAACAGAGTTTTACAGCTTTGACTTGCAATTCATTACACCTTTATAGCAGTATATTTTGGTGTACATCTAATACACAAAATGAAAGGTTTTTTCTCTTGTTATGCTTACCAATTTCAATGTTCTTTGAAAATGTCTTAACAAACACTTTCCTTTCAGAGCTCCAGCAAACTTGGTATGTGGATCGTGAGAAGTTTTCATCCACATTTTCAGGCAAATAATGGTTATTGAATATGAATATTTCAAAGCCCTTGTAAATGTTTTAAAGTAATTTCTGCCTGCTTGCTATGTTAGTTAGAAAAACTGGGGCTGTTTGCATTAGAAAGGCAGCTAAACTCTTTGGGTATTCCTTTATATTATCATAGATCTTGGCGTGCTGTTTCAATTTTTAAGTGCAAGTTATTAAAAAAATAGATGCATATTTTCCTTTCTGTGGTATCAATTTCAAAAGCTGAATTCTTCTTAATTAAAAAAAGGGCTGAATTTAGTCTAATCTATGCAACACTTCTACAATAGAAGAAGATGGAAGATAGTGAAGATAGAGGATATCAAAACTAATTTTAGATATGGAGATATACAGTAATAAAAAAAAAAGCCTTAGAAAGAAGTCCATTCATTTTAGAGTAGAAACATTGTCTTCCTTTTTTTTTTTTTTTTTTAACAAAAATAACAAACATATTATTTGTTTTTAGATAAGTCTGGTATTTAAAACTGGCAACAAGTAACTCTTAGAGTTTCCTATAAATATGTAATATAATGGAGAGGCATTCTTGATGTTTAAAAAAAGTTCACAAGAAAAGCTTGTTTTGACAAACTAAATCTATAGAGAGCAACATATGTACTAAGAATAACATTTTTCTGATGGCTAGGTAGTTTGTAACAGCTATAGATTTATATATTTACTTTTTAAACTATTTTGAGCATTGATTGAACAGACTTCAACAACTGAAGTGAAACTGCAAGTGGTTTAAAAATAAAACACTCTTAAAATGAAAACAAAGAGCTCTCCAGTACAACTACATTGTATAGAAAGGCTCTAGGCAATTATTTTCTTCATTATAGTAGAGGCAAAAGAGAAAGAGGTAGCAACAGAAGAGGCAGGAATTCACACTACAGTAGCTCAGTGGGAGAAAAAATAGAAACAAAAATATTAGGATAAACTAAATAATAATCCATGAGCTAAAATAAAGTAAGCCCCCATGTGATTAAAGCAATATTATCATGAAAGCAATAATACAAGATTGAGGCTTTAACTATAAATTTAGATATGAAAGAAAATGGGAAGGAATCAGTATTGCTTATCAGAGTTGACAACAATAGAGAGGTCTAAAGATATCTTTAAAGATTTTGAAAAAAATAGATTATTTTTCTTACCCTCTGAATACCCTCTCTATGAAAAAGGTTAACAGTTACAATTGACAATTGCAATGAAAAACAATGTCAACCAAGATAACTTCAGCTTTGGGTCCTGTCAGATTACTTTTTGACATACAAGTGTATGTCAAAAAAGAGTTTTAGCCAAGGATTTGAAATAATTTGAGTGTATGCCCACAAGTATTTCCAAACAAAAAAGTTATTGTGTCAGAAAACGCATACAGCATTTGTCTCAACAGTGAGCAGGCTGGCATGGAACCTGGCAGCAGTGTAAATCTTGCACATCTGAAACATCTTTTGAAAGTTTCCTATCAGTTGTGTAAATTAAGTAGCAAAGGAAGGTATGATTACAGTAACTAAAATTGGCTCTTGCTCTAGTACTTTTCCCATCTCAGTATTTAGGTGACAAATTAACACTACCACTCATATAAAAGCACCCATACTTCATCTAAATACATGCATATCTTAAAAATCACACAGATATAGACTAGCTGCCATTGTTGTGCATATATAGCACTCCCCTGATCTTAATAAGACCACAAGCCTCCTTTTAAAACTTTCATCTTTAGATCAAGGTCTTTGGACACCATAATAATCTTGAAAAACAATCTAAACTCCAGGCAGTCTATTTACTTTGTCTTGAAACCCAATAGCATTTTTTACTGATGAATCTTCTTCTTTAAAAAGCTAAAATATAATTTTCCTTCTGCAAAAAAATTATTTGAATAAATCATTAGGAAAATAAAATTAGCTGAAACTCTGAAGGTTTATGCTTTGTTCATCTTATGATCTATTTTCATTTCAGGAACATGTTTGGTTTTACTCCACAACAGAGGAGAACTTAATTACGTCTCCATCCACAAAGCAGATCCTCCGCCATCTGCAAGAATCCTCACCTTATTCTTCCTGTGACCCGTTGTTCTATATGTCAGGATGTCTCCTATAGAAGTAGGGTAGAGCCATGCATACTGCATTTGAACAAAAGACCTCTCAATATTATGAAGTGCTACTTTTATATTCTTTATGAACTTTTATACCATTCTGTGTGGGACTTGCAAAACCATCTCAGTCATGCAACCAAATGTGCTTAACACCTCCAGTGAAAACACAGTCTTTAAAACAGCTTTAGCACAAACATAACATTAGGGAAAAAGAAGATTTTTTAACATTACAAAAAGATGAAGCAAATAAAAAAATAATCTCTGTGAAAGGATCCTGGAAGAATGGGTTCCAAGATTACAGAAAACTTGTTTCTAAGGATAATATGATTGACACTTAAAAATATTAGACTGGAAAAAACTTTTCAAGGAGGTGTGTCCTCCTCTGCTCCCTGTAAGGGAGATCACTTATGTTTACACCCAATGTCAAGAATACTATGACCTCCCTTGGCAAACTAATTTGGTGCTTCCTTAAATCTCTATTCCTTAATGTGTATTTCCCAAAACCAGCACATCACATCCTGAAATGATTATGCAGGTTGAGGAAAGAAAGATTACTTATGTAACTAGTGGGTTATTTTTCTGCTTATTGGTCAGAATAAGCAGAATAAGAAATTTTTAATTAATTTTGTTCAATTTTATGATTCACTATGGTCCTTTTCTAAAGAATTGGCCATTGTTTGTGTTTGTATAGTTGGCTCTTCTTGACTAAGTGCAGTACACTGCAATCACCTCTGTCAAAATTCCCCTTTTCTAGAAACTTCTTGGAAACAGGTGGAAATCTAGTCCCAGCACACCTGCAGTATTTCCCATCTTCTTGTCATCTACAGATTCAGAAAGTACCAATTTCAGATTGTGAACACATTAAAAAATCTCACTTGAGAAAGGCTGTGATAATGTTGCCTTAAATTTAGATGGGAATAGATACTTATATTTAACATACAGTAGCACCAAGGTCATTCTTACATCTAGGTAAAAGACCCAAATTGTCATGTAGATCCTTTATGATTTTTCATAGATTTCTTATATGCAGGACTATTTACAGAAAAAAAAATCTATTAAATTTTTGAATTCTTCCTTTTTTACCATACATAATGCCTTCACTGCTGAGGTGGGCAAACCTAGTGAAAGCCTACTAAGCCCAGTCAAAGTAGTATGGTACTTAGTATAAGAAATGAAAGGGCATACTTTGGATGGAGAAGAGGACCAATAAAGTTCAGAGAATAAAGTAAAATAATTTTAAGGAATAAGCAAGTGAAAGGTCTAAAGAAAAAATACGTATTTCACTCTTGCCATATAGGAATGAAAACTAGCCAAATAAAACTTGAAACAGTTGAAATACCGAAAGCTTTTTTTTTTTTTTTTTTTTTTTTTGGGGATTTGGTTTGGTTTTTGTTTTTGGTTTTTGTTTTTTTTTTGTTTTGTTTTGTTTTGTTTTTGTTTTTTGTTTTGTTTTTTTTTGTTTTTTGTTTGTTTTTTGTTTTTTGTTTTTTGTTTTTTTTTCTTAAACTGAAACTGAAACCTGGGGACGGGAATCCAAAGAAAGAAAAAATGGAACATTAATCAGTTGTGCTTCTTCCTCCTGCCTAAAAATCAACTGTGTTTTTACAAACAAAACTGTGACAGACATGAAATATATCTTCCCTGGTGACCGGGCCATATGAGGTACAATACTGTTAAAGAGCTCATGCTGCCCTATTAAAACATTCCTCAAAATTATGACAAATGTTCGTTTACCTGAGTTCATACCCAGGATTATTTTACTTATTGTAAAATAAGTAAATTGTGGTATTCAATTTATATCACAACTTTGAAATGACCAAAGTTTGTCTTATCTTTTCTATTAGTTAGTATTGCAGGAAACTGGATAAAGAAAATGCATTAATAGAGAAGTTAATGAAGTTGGGTCAACCGCATTATAATTTTAGTCTCTATAGTTATTTGTTTTATTCTTAAAACACAAGAAAATAGCTCATAATTATTTTGTAAAAATTACAAATGCTCCTTAGGTTGAGTGTCGGACCTGAAAAAACTCTTGGTTGCAATCTTCAATTTTATTCTGTCTTTTTAATTCTATTCATAGACTAAATTACCCAGACACCGAAAGAGATGTTTCTTTATATCCTTGTGGAGAATCTCACTCGTGAATTCCCTTCATATCCAAGAAAATAGATCTGTAAGTACCTCAAAAATAAGGCAATGCCAGCACTTCATTTTTGAGAAAAAACATATTTCTTTTCACTAGTTTCCTTAAATGGTGTTTTTAAAAATCATAAACTGTGAGAAGAGAAAAAAATTAGGAATAAATCGTCCAATAAAATTAACACAGAACAGAATTTCAAAGATTCTTGCAAAGCATAGCACACATTTTCAAATCTTAATTTTCATATCTTGCACCTCTACAAATGTGACAACTTCATGAGTTGCCTGTGAATGTTAATACTGTGAATATCAGTAAAAAACAAGAGATTCCAAAAGAAGCCATATAAAAAGTACATTGATAGATGCAATATTGATAGCAATATTTATTCAAAAAAGCATTGTTTGAAGATAATTTGAAACTTTTTCTGTGGGGCACAATGGGATTTTAAGGTCTTTTGTGATGGGGATGATTGCTACTACCAGAAGCCATTTTATACTTTTCTTGAAATTCATATTTATTTTTAATGTATCATTGGTATTTTCAATTGCATAGTCTCATGGTATTTCCTCTCAGTTCAATAGAGAAAAAGGAAAGTACAAGATAACTTTTCCTGAACTCTAGGTGTTCAGTGGAGATGACAAATCAGTACATATTAATTTTGGCATTTACTTGGCATTGCAAAGACGAATGAAACTGTGATGTTCTTTTCTCAAAATTTGGATCAATATTTCAAATGTTACACCTTCAGGGGAAAAAGAAGAAATATCATAAAAAGCTCAAATGTCTGCAGGATTTTATAGATGGCTTAAATGTCTGCAGTGCCATTGAAGTTTCTAACCTGTGTTTCCAGACACATAAAAATTCTCTGTCTTTCTTTTACTTCTTTACACAGGGCAAGTAAGAGACATAGCAAATAAAAATGAAAGGTGATTTTAAAACTTTTCCTTCAGCATTCTATGGCATACAGTGCAATTGTCCAAAATTTAAAGGTAAAATGAATAATGCATTCTAAAACAGTTCAGCAGAAATCTAGGGTAAAATAAAAGATTTTTAGTTTTATGTTTTGGGTCATAAAAAATTTTAAGCTTTTAAAAAGTTGCTTTTAACTTCTAATAAGATGTATCAGAAGTCAGAAATACTAAAAACTACCATAAAAAGCATCACAAGCTATGTTTCAAAATGAAATAATTGGGTCTCATTCACTGTAAAATGAAACTGATAGGTTAGGATAAGGAAAGTCAAGTTATATTTCAAAGAAGGCTAAAACTTCCATATGTTTATTAAAGGAAAGATAACTTATGCTTAGTGGTGCTTTTTGGGGGTTGGTTGGAAGTTTTTTTCATTTTTGTTTGTTAGTTTCTTTTGATTTGGATTTTTTGTTTCTTTGTGTGTTGGCTTTTCCTTGTTCATTTGTTTTGTTTTGCGTTTTGGTTTCTTGGCTTTTGGGGCTTGCTTTTTTTGTGGGGCAGGTTGTTTGTTTCATTTTGTTTTGTTGTTTTGTTTTGTTTTGTTTTGTGTTTCTTTTTTCCCTGAAAAATTAAAGCATTAGTAACTCTGGCATGAAGCTCCAAACAACTGCAGCTCAAATGTCAATGTATGGGGTAAGTATATCAAACCCGTAACTATGGTTCCGGCACTCAAAAAAAAAGATAACTTCCCCACCCTCACTAAAAACAGGCAAAAAGACCCCAAACAAACAACAAAAAACCCCAAAACAAAAAACAAAAAACCTTACCAACCAAACAAAAAGTTTAAGAAAAAAATCAACTGCATTTTTGTGCTAGAAAAAAGAACCATGGTAGTGAATCCTGTACATTTCTCCTGAATTAAATTCTAAGAATTATGAGTTCTTAGAATTAGTGTGATTCAATTTCTATTATTCACTTTAATATATTTGAAGCATCATTATTTCCATGTAAATTCATTTGGGAATAAAAAGTGCAAAATGGTAAAGAATAATTAAAATTTAATCTTGTGCCTCACAGCTTTCGTATTGTACAGTTTATTCATTCAATGATTTCCTGGAGTTTTCTAGTTATCAGATTTATTAATTGAATCAGATTATATCCCTAGAACAATCCAAAAGTACTAATGAACAATCACTTACTTACATAATACAATAACACAAAAATTTTTTAAAACCCACCAAAACTACAAGGTACTGCTGGCAAAATGTACCTTAATCTTTTATTTATAAATAATGCTTTTAGGACACAGACTGGACTTAAATTCTAAACTTTTAAAGGTTCCATTTTGACACTAAGCCAACAGAGTCCCTGTGTAATTCTTCACAGTATCATTGGAGGTGTAATGTGAATCCAAGACTACTACTCTAGTCTTCCTCAATTTGTACTACTCTTCCAGCATAAATTTTAAATATAACCCAGATTATTTCCCCATGAAAGATTTTAGTCAGGAAACACTGAACCTGATACTGATTTAGAAAACATACTTTCTGTCCCCCTTGCCCTTTCCCATCCAGTCTCACCACACCTGTTAACTAAATTATGTATTTAGATTTGATTAGTTCCTCTTCAATTTCATCCATTTTCAGAGCCTATTAGAAAATGGAAATAAGTAAGGGAAATAGATAATATCAGAAATTCCATGCAAATATCTGTAAGGAAATACATGAAGAGTCTGGGGAAAAAGCTCATGCTGTTCAGTACATATCAAAAAAAAAAAGCCATAGATTACTGCAGTGTCAGATTTCTAACATGCAGATCACTTGCAGCAATTGGTGAGAAAATACGAGATTAAAAGGGAAATAAAACAATATGGGATTTTTGCATTTCTTCATTTTTCTCTTTGCAAAACTGGTTCATTTGTTATATATTTATATTTTATATATATATATAATGTTTATAATTTCAGTTATGTTTTCATATAATTTCTAAGTAGAAAATCTGAGTGTCAAGCAGCTGTAATGCATGCCAGTAAATCATCCTAAGAAGTTCTTGCATGTAATTTTACCTTCAGACTTTCAACATTATTCATCCCTCAGTTTTGTATTCCAATTGTTCCATCTCTACTTAGTGACCCTGCTAGAAAACTGGAAGGTCAATCTGGCCACTTTTTCTCCTTGGCAAATATATTTATTTCAACACTTATCTAAATGTGCATCAGAAATATTTCAAAAGAAACAAAGCTATATGACAGCTTTATAATTTATAAATTATATAAAATTATAAACTATTTTAATACATTATTTTAAGGTGCTTTTTGTGTTCTAAGTTGACATCTTTTTGGCAGTTGTTTTCTTTAATGGGATTCTGGAAAAAAAAATTATAAAGATGACTCTTGCTGTTTTGTAGTAACATGCCTCAAGACTAAAATAAAATACTGACCAAAACTGAGAAGGGATAGAAGGATAAATGATAACATAAAACGCAGAATCCAAGGGAAATTAACGTTTTCAGGTTTGACTGGAATCATAATCACTCATTTTCATGGCAAGATGATGCAAGAAAAAAGAAAAGGAAAAATGTTTTTCCTCTTTTATTGCTTTGTTCACACAGTTCTACCTCTATTAAAATAAATAATTAGAACCTGATTGTTTCATGCAATGCCTAAATCTCAAAAGACCCAGTTTCTCAACACTGCAACGATTCCCTCATGTAGCTGCGTCCTATCCCACTTGAGAAGGATTCACTAATTGTTTGCACTGCCATCTCAAGGATGTAAAATAGTATAAATAACTTTTTCACTGTTTATTTCATTACTGTCTTACCAAATACACAGTCAATGCCTAATTAAGAGCATAGTAAGTGGGCAGTGATGCACAAATATAATCTTAAGGGCTAATTTATCCGGCACTTCTTTCGATGCTTCTTTTAAAAATCTTGATTGAATGTCATGGTTTAGAAACCACATATTTTAATGCAGCTTCACCAGTTTAATATCTCTGTAAATTGTTTTTGTAAACACACAATATAAGAACATATTATGTCATGAACCTATCTTGAAATACAGCTCCACAACGCTAGACCTCACCATGAGAGGTTAATTATCAAAATATTCTAAGAGATTAAGAATTAGTCAGTCCTTGGTGGACTGGCAAGACAAAATAACATTTATATACATCAGAATGCATTAATTAAAAAGCATTTTTACATGTCCTCTGTTTCATATATCTGTCAGTCTTAAAGACATTTAGGCAAACAGGAGATAAAGCAAATGGCTTTAATTTCAGCTTACACTTTCTCCATTTGAAGCACAAGGTAAAAAGTAGCTAGAGAAATGAACTTTTCCATGATAAAATTTAAGTATGGAGGTCTTTCTACATTCATTTGTAACCTTGGCTAAGCAGTATATCTACAGTAAATTGGAAAATAATTAAGAACTATTCTAATTTTTCTATTTGTTGGCAACTTGCCAATATTTTTTTTTTTTAAGAGAAAATGCTGAATCTGTTAGATTATAAGAGTGTATAAATTAAATATTTTTTTTTTTTTTACTAGAACTCATAACTTTTACTGGAACTAATTTCCATTTCACCAGTCACTACCTATTTATCTGAGGCCTTGGGGTAAGCATGTATCCTCAAAATTGTTTCAGACATCCTTTATTTTACTTGCATGTTTAGCGAAGTCAGTTTGGTCACATGAGAAGGGTTTAAAATATATTATTTGAATCATTGGCCAGGCATACAGAAGAATTCAGGGAAAGGTTTATTAAATTTATGGGCTCTTTACATTGTATTTGCAGATTTTGATATGTCCTCTATAATGAACATAGTATATAATTCACTTCCACAGGCTTATTGTTGTCCATGACAATTTTTCATCTAAAAGAGTGCTGAATCATGTAGTCTTTAACAGTTGTTTTATATATTTATAAGGTTCTGTGTAGGATGAGCTTTGCTGTTCATAGATGAATCATGACTTTCAGCTGAAGGTAGGAAGAGCCCATCTGTCTAACTTAGAGAAAGAAGTCTCTATAAGAGGAAGTGTTATTTCAGTGACATACCTTTCTTGTTTCCTTAACACACTTTAACCCTTATCTATTAGGCACTGAGACTATTTGCCATGGCAGAATAAATGAGATTACATGAAAAGTCATTCTGTTGTATTTCCAAAAAATACCTTTTTTGGCATCAGTGTTACCAAATTACACATTCTATAATTTTAAAAAGAGGTAAAAATCAAACAAACTAAAAAAAAAACCAACTAAACATGATTTCCAAACAGTTTACAAAAATGTAAATTTGCAGGTAATCTTGAAAGTGAAAATGAGTTAAGGATGAATTAGTCAATTCTCTGAACACAGAAGAACTGAATTGCAACACAACAGTTAGTTACACTTGGTGCATTTAAGCAAATCTCAATGCCACTTTGTAGAACCTATCTTTATAAGTTTATCTTTTGAATCAAGTATGCTATAAAAATTAATTTCTTGAGATCATCAATGTCTGGGACATTAACAAGCTTTCTGTTACTTGTACACACTGCCTGTTCTACTTTAACAAGTAGTTCAATTAATATGTGCTGTAAAATAATCCACATGTCCTTTATTTCTGGAAACTGCACTTCAGACTTGGGGTTACCTGGCCCAAGAATCTGACTGTTCAGAAGTCCTAAACAGGTCATCCTTCTCTCCTGAGAATGTTATGCGCAACAAACAATGAAGCAAAGAATGAAAACAGCCATGAGGTTTGCTTCAAAAAAACCAATCGCACTTCAAATCCAAACAATTCGATCAGGGCAGGAACACCCCATGGTGGCAGGAGGCAAAACTAAGTAGTGATCCTAGTCCAAAGAAAAATTCTGATATAAAGAAATTTAAAGTATTCCAAGGTCAAATACTATGCAATAATCATAGAAGGGTTTGTGTTGGAAGGGACCTTAAAGATCATCTAGCTCTGATATCCCCACCATGGGTAGGAACACGAGGACGCATTGTTTGTGGAAACTAGCACATGTGTGTTTATGAACTGTCACATGGTTTTCAGAACATGGCTGTAAACACATCATTGAAAAATTTAGTATTTGCTCCTGGAAACAAGCTATTACATAGACCAAATTTATCCAGAACTTATGAAATACTGAGGCATCCTACAACAACTTATTACAACTTCTCCCAAATGAGGAGCTCATTTAAAAATCATATTCCTGAAGAAGAGGAAAAAAGCTGCCAAAATCCTGATATTGTTTCTCTGCAGCATCTACATAAGTTAGAGAGCTCCATTTGCTCAGAATCATTGGCAGGTAAAAATACACTCATGAAACTTGAACTCTGTTCTAGTTCTTTTTGAATGACTTGCAGAAGAAACGTTATTCAGTTTTTTAAGAAAAGCTAGGCACGGAGTTTCCATATAAACTACAAACAAGCAAAGTGTGTTTTTATGCCTTCTGTCATGCAGCATAGAGACAGAATGTATTGGCTTCCCATAAAAGCCTTTGTGTCAAAGTATAAATGAGACAAAAATAGTACCAGACATTGACATCCTAGATTTTAACTAGACCAGTTGAGTAAGAATTCTATAATAAATATTTAGAAAATCATTAATCTGTGGCAGGCTAGAAGCACTTAATTATCAAACAGCATTATTTAAATTGTATTTAATTTTATTTTTCTATTTGTATTTTGTAAAAAAACCCATGTTTTTTACAATGCTGGAAGTGTAGAATAACAAAATTCTACAGATGGTAAGTTTGTACTGTGTAAGAACTCATATGGACTTGACGGCAAAAACGGAGTATTCCTAATTTAAAGTTCATTTTGATGAAGCACATACATGTATGCCTGAGCAGTACCTGACATTTTTTTTTAATCTCAATCCTACATAGAAAACAGATAGATAATGGAAAGATATATGATTCTAAATTTTTTCAAGGCATTTGCATTATCTTAACTTAAAAGTTAATTTTATAAAAATTGCTTTCTTTATCTGTAATTTTAATCTAAGAGAAACAAAGAAAATCAGAGAAACTGGAAATAACCAAATACAAAAAAAATTTATATGAAGGCAAACTAAGGAAGTGTTGTATCACCCATGTAAAATGAGAAAATCTATTTTAATGATGAAAGGAAAGGAAGTGCTTGTTCGCCACACCCAAAGATTTGCAATTAGGAGGAAGAGATTATTATTAACTCAAAAACTGGCAGATAAAGACCTTGAATAAAGCTAAAAATGTATTTAAACCAAATCTTTTCTGCATTTCAAGGTTTCATGTAAAATCACTGAACCAGTCTACCTTACATGTCAAGAAACCAAATTTTTCTTCTTGTACAACATATGCAGTAGAATGACTATCTCTTCATTGCAGAAAATTGAAGAAAAGGATACATTAGCATAGCAAGACTTCTAGAGACTACATATTTTACTTTGTTCTGATTTAACTCTCATTTCATATTCAGCTCAGAGTACAATGATGCTGACTAATCACCTGTAACACAGCAGATGAGTGCATAAATTGAAATACCTCTAAGTTGGTTTTAAGTCAAAACTACCAAAATAATCTTTTAATGCCTACTGATGCTTGTATATCATTCCAAGATAATGTATTTACCTAAGAAAGAGTTACATGATAGATCATAAAAAAATCATACAAGCTCTTCTGAAAGACCGCAGGCAGCACTACAACATACTCCTTCTGCATGCCCTCCTTTTGACATGCAGGGCAGTTATTTTATTTACCTGAATTTAGTTTAGACTAACACAACTACACTAAAAGTTAACTTTTTATTACAGAAATCTTTCACCAGAATGTCACTCCAATAACAGAGTGAAAAGTTAGCACTTTTATGTGCTGCGTCTAAAATGATCAGTGAGACTACATCTAAAAGAAATGCTCAGCAGGGTTTGGTACTGCTTCCATAACAGTCCTTTAAATTGCTATTGCATGCAAATTGTCCTTAAGACATTTAAAAATACTCTTTATTTATACAGAGATCAACATTAGAACAGTCAAGAAATGTACTATTTCTTTTGTGGAGAAGAAAAATGCTAAAGAAAATGATAACTGTGTGCAGAATAGTATCCATATTTACCAAGTCTCAAATTAATAATAAGAAAAATATTCCATCCTTTTGCATATGATTTTTTCCAAAACAGTAGAATTTCAAATACAGGAAACAAACAACAACAACAACAACAACCCATAACACAAAAAAATCCCAAAAACAACAATAACAACAACAACAAAAAAAAACAAAAAACCCAACAACAACAAAAAAACCAACCAACCAAAAATGCAAGGAGTTCTACACGCTATTTGTTTAATTCCATTGGTTTATTGGAATACATTTTATCTTATACAAAGGAAAACAAGCCTCTCTTGCCAGTCCCACATTTAAAGACTATATTAAAGGCAGAAGAAGAAGACTCCTCAAAATAATGCAAATCACACTATAATTTCCGCAGCAAAGTGGCATATTCTAGAGAAAGGTTAAACCACATGACGCAACCAGTATAACCAGATGTTCACTGCCTTCTTTCACCATTCACGTTTTCGTGACTCAGATGCTTAAATACACAGTTATGGTTAGTTTAGCTTTTAAATGAGCCTTTTGGGTGGGTAACCTACCTACTGATTTCTCCTTAATTTTTGTGCAACACTGAAAAGCAGAAGTCAGAGTATGCATGCTAAAATCAAAAATTTCTCATCATAAAAACAATAAAATTATTATAACACATCTAAACAAAAACTGTGCAGGTTTATAGACTGTGGACTCTTGTGCCACATCACAAAGTCCAGTGATGGGGTTGCAATCTACAGCTCCCAAGTCATCCCTTTTGGACCTTCCTAATTTGTTTCCAAAGAGCATACACGTTAGGTAGTAAATATTCTGGATTTTTCTCCCTATTGTACGTAGGGAATGGGAAAAGTAAAATTCACTACATCACATTCATTATTTTTTTTAATTATGTATTTTTCACAGAGAAGATTTATCCTTGTACAGAAATACCCACACACTAAATTTAGAAACATATTTCACTTCAGCTTTTGTTGGATGAACAGTATACTGTTGTATTAAGATATTTTGTACTCATTCTGAAAGTAATAAAGGTTTGAATTTATTTGTCATCACTGACTTTGTACACATTTTAAACTGGCAAATTTCTGTCCAAAAGTACATTCCTGTTTTTGACTTTGTATTTTATATTCATTTATGCCAAATCTCTACCGTCAGATTCTGACTATGTCTATTTTATGGGAACACATTTCAACACAGCAGGCACTGAAATTAATTTACAAAAGAAAAGTACTGCATTTTAGCTTTATATGTTCCTCAATGGTGTTTATCTTTTTGAAAGGTAAAAAAAAAAACCAAAACCAAAACCAATTTCTATGCTGTGTACAGCTTTTATATCTGTTGAACATCATAAATTATTTAAATTTTCAAATCAAATTTCTCTGTCTATTTTGGAAGTTGAAAATAGTTAAAAAGTTCACAGTGCTCAGACTACATATATTAGCAGTGTATAAAGAATCAGTCTGAAAGGAATTCATGGTCTTCATGGTTTCCACTTAATATTTTTAACAGTGTTATTGCCCAGCATTCACACTCAGAGTTGGAACTGACTGTGCTAAATGCAAGTCACATATTACACCCTAAACCTATAAGTTTCTAAATCACCTTTAACAAAATCCATTAAAATAATCAGCATTGAAAAAAGGTTTTAATGCATTGGTTTGAACGCTATAAATACAGGAAATTCCTATGTAGTTTGGTATTAAAGGCATAGTAGTAGAATAAATTTAAATAGCAGAGTCTAATAAATTTAGATTAAGTTAAAAATTATAATTGAATTTTATTGGAGAACTGATAGAGTCTTCCATCATAACTGTAGAAATATATGCAAAATCTGAGGGCTAGAGGTTTGGTTTAGGGGAGAGAGGAAGCTGAGACTGCTGGTTTTTCTCAAAAAAAAATAGCAAAAGACAGAGGAAATAATTTTGTCATAAAGAATATGAGAGAGAAGCAAAACTCAGCACCAAATTTATTGATATATTGATTAGAAAGTGCTTCCATAAAAGTATAATGAAGACGTTCCAACTGTACAAGTAAAATATTTATTTTGATCTCTCCTCTCCTCTCCTCTCCTCTCCTCTCCTCTCCTCTCCTCTCCCTCTCCCTCTCCTCTCCTCTCCTCCCTCCTCTCTCCTCTCCTCTCCTCTCCTCTCCTCTCTCCTCCTCTCCTCTCCTCTCCTCTCCTCTCCCTCTCCTCTCCTCTCCCTCCTCTCCTCTCCTCTCTCCTCTCCTCTCCCTCCTCCCTCCCTCTCCTCTCCTCTCCTCTCCTCTCCTCTCCTCTCCTCTCCTCTCCTCTCCTCCTCCCTCCTCCCTCTCCTCTCCTCTCCTCTCCTCTCCTCTCCCTCTCCTCTCTTTTCTTTCTCTTTTTGAAAGTCCTGCCCAAAGGAATTATTGCCTTCTCTGCAGAAGTTATCTGATGATGCTGAGAAACCACAATTTATTTTAGGTCTCCAAGCAAAACATTGATTCTGATCAGGCAACAATTGAATAAAATTCAACTGTAGAGCTTAATTAATAATGCAAAGAAGAGAGCAAACAACCGTAATTTATAACACAAAATAGGACATGCCTATTCTATTTTTTTAAGAGAAGGGATATGCCATTTATATTCTAGTGAAACAAAAGACATTATCTGCAATGTCTCTGAAATGAGAGCCACACCTTCATAAATTAGAAGAATCATCTGTGAGTTCTCATGGAAAAAAATGTCTTTGCTAAAACAGCATGTCCTTATTAAACACATTGCCTGTCCAAACTTCCTTGTACTGCTAACAAAATGAAGGTTTAACAAATTTATTTGGCAAAAAGGAACCCAAAGAAAGGTCCTGAAACCTTTTCTGTATCTGGGCACTGCTCTTGGAAATTAAGATCTCCAGCAGATAATATAACAGAACCATAACATTTTTTTTTTTTGTATTTGTTATTCCCCTCTTTTTACTAAGCATTTGTGTTTAATGCAAGCCTTTTGTTAAAGTGAATTCATATCCTGTCAGATTAGAATACAAAGAAAATTTCAGAATATTTTGCATAGAATTATGGTGGTCCTTTAGTTAAAAGCAGGGGTTTTTCATTATTTTTTCCTGAATCTACAGAAAAAAAAGAATGACAAGAACAACAGAACTCAAATGAAACACCATTGCTGTTCAATATAACCTAGACTTCCATTTATCCTGAAATGATTCGAAAGCTATTCAGTTCTGCTTCCCTCAAGTAACTCATCCATTAATGCATGTAGATTTAACTCTGTCTCTTCAAATATCTGAGGGTATATGCTTGGAAATCACAGGTTATCTGTGATGATGTGCCAATAAATGGGCCCTAACATTGCACTTTGAGGCATAATTTAATTTTTAATCGTTGCCTTTTGACCTGTTGTCTTTCTTCTAATGCATATGCTTGAATATATCAATTAGCAGTAGTAATAGTACTTATAGTAGAGAAAACACTGAAATTAAGTGTTAGTACTCCTGGACTAAGTACTGAATGAAAGACTTGTATATACTTAACCAGCAGCCTACTCATTAGTAGGCATTCATGGAACAGGACAACATTAAGCACATTGCCACAGGGATGGCTATTCTCCTGGGCAGTGCAGCAAGTCTAAGACTACACCAGGTATCACTTTATTCTTAGCTAATAAAACTTGACAAATGAATTCTCAACTATTCAGTTGGTAGCATTGCTTTCAGGGAAGCAATATGCTTGATGTTTCAATCAGCAAAGGCAGTGAACTTATAGCCCTGAGCTCTGCCAAACAGTGATCCAAATAGAGGGACAATGACTGCTGAAACTTTTGCTCTTCTTAAGCTGTGCCATTTTCTGCCTCCTTCATTTCTTGCTGTGCCCTGCAGACCTTGGCATTGAGAAACAGAAAGACTGTGAAGGAAACTGTAGCAGCAGGATTGCAATACAAGATGTTGACATTGGTAATTCATCAGCTAAGATACGAAAAAGCTATTTAGGAAAGTACTGTACAGTTTTCATCTGATTATCTAAAAAACTGTCTCGCTAGAATCCAGAATAAATTTTCTCCCTCATAAGTCATTTTTTTGCACAGATATTTAGTATAAGGTAGAGACCAAAGGAATGGAAAGGGGAATTCATACTGCATGTTATTACTAATAAAAAAATCTAGTATGGTCAGTAAAACATTTGATTAGAATATATAGAAACTATTCTAATGCTTAAGCATTGTAAACTTTCAGCCTACGGCATAAATTTTCTATTACCTAGTAGCTGTTCAAGTGATATGAAAAGATAATCCAAAATTAACAAGTTTCACTTTTTGCTCTACAGAACTTCGGACACAGTTCTTCCCGTCTGTGTTCATCTTCCTTTTCACCTTTTTCTGGCCAGGTCAAAGACCTCCAAATTCTCAGCTAAATTTTGTGAGATACTGAATTATTCAGTTGAGAGCTGTAACAGCTATAACACACAGGATTAATCACAGATCTTGTAAGAAAAAGTGTCCCACAGTTCCTCTTACACTAAACTTCCTGTAATTTTTCAAACTACTGTAGAAGTGGAGTCTGTGCCTACAAGCAGGCCACATATACATAGCTGGTTTTTTTGCAGTGCATGATCCAGAATATTCTTACACATGTCCATTGGTTCTTAAGATTAGATATAAGATGTTAAAAATCTTGTTACTAATAATGAGGGAAGGTCTCTGTTTTCTTAAATAATAAAAATTTTTGAATGTTCAGAATAGGTAGCACAGCAACAAATTTTAGGAATTAATATAGTATTTGTTTTATTTAGTTGTAGGAACTTATGGATCTTGTGAAATAAAACCTTTGCACCAAAAGGTTAATTTTATTTATGTGATTTACTCTTTTTTTTTTTGAGGGTGGAACAGATAGTTTACATCTTATTCACCTCATTTATTTTATCAATGCTCTTTTATCAATGCTATTTTATCAATGTTCTTTTGAATGATTCAGCGACAGTGTCCGTAGTGGGTGACCTCAGTGAGCCAGAGATAATGCTGACCAAGCAACACAGAAGCCAACTAATCAGTTTGCAGAAAATAGTTAAATTTCAGAAATATCATGCAAAACTCAAAGGAAAAAGATTCTCCCCAAAACTAACAAACAAACAAACAAACAAACAAAAAAGCTATAGACTTAAAAAGTAAAAGGAGAAATTTAAACAGAGAAGAATCAGTTATCCTTTGTCAAGTGCAGGTGTACTGGTTTTGCCTGCAATAGAATTAGTTTTCTCCATAGCAGCTTGCAGGGTGTCATGTTTTGGATTTGTGGCAAAAACAGTATCAGTAACACACCCGTGTTGCAGCTATTGTTGAAAAATATATAATGTCTGCACAACATCAAAGAAATTTCTGTTTCTCACACTATCCTGAAAGCAAGTAGGGCCGGGGATGCAAAACACATGCTGGGAGAAGACATACCTGATGTCAGCTGACCCCCAAGGTATCCCATACCACACAGCATCATGGTAAATGGATCAATGAAACATAAGAAAGAGGAAGAAGGAACATTTGGACTTTTGGTATTTTTCTTACAAGTAAACATTACACATGGTGGAACTCAGCTTTTCCATAGAAGGCTGAACACCTGCCTGTTCATGAAAGCAGTGAATGAATTCTTTGTTTTGCTTTGCTTGTGGGTGTGGCTTTGCTTTACCTAGAAGTTGTCCTGATCTTAAAATACAATGTTTTCTCCCATTTTTTCCCTCCTGATTCTGTCCCCCATTTCACTAGGGGGAAGTGAGCAGGCGTTGCTACCTGGAGTTAAACCACAGCAATACGAAAGAAGATTCTTTTAACAAATCGTTTATTCATAATAAAAAGGTGTAATGAGAAACAACTTATCCTAACTGAAACAGAGAACAAGTCTTTTATTTTAAAAAGAAAAAAAAATTAAAAAATTTCATAGTCCCAACACAAATGGGACTTTTTTATTTAACAAGTGATTACTACTGACCAGACAGGGATAACGATTCTCCTAGTGACCAGATGGAAAGCAACGTACATTTAAACAATTAAAAAAAAAAAAAAAAAAAAAAAAAGTGAGAAATAATCTTGATGGGAAACAACTTTATAGAAAATGGAGTGATACTACTAACAGAGAAGATATAACATCAACTTACTGTACTTTGTCATCTATGACTGTTAGAGAACATGGTAGTGAGCATGGTACAGAAACTGAAAATGGGGGATTATGCCAGCAGATGGCAAGTAACTAGGAGCCTTTACTGAGGAAACCTTGGAATGAAGACAGCCAAGCAGTGAATTAGACAGGTATAGGTGTCTTCCAACTCAAGTCATTCTATGGTAGAACCAACCATCAAGAACATACACATTAAAAGACTTGTAAAAAGGACAGAATTATGGATGCACCAATCTATGGAAAAAAAAAAAAAAAAATGCTCCTGGATCACAGGCTTATGGAGGGAAGTAAATTTTGATTGGCTGTATATGGACAGGGCTAGTAATCCATGCTCAGAATCTAAGTAAACTCTACTTAAGTAGATTTTTAAAGGAGGAAATTAATCAATAGTTCTATATAAACCAAAGACATGAAATTATTTTATCACAGTAATTATTTAAGAGCTGGCAAAGTAGCAGACCCCTGCATGAAGGCATTGTGATTCAGAATTAGTGAAGAAGCTACAGGTGCATAAAATAATTCATCTATTGTAGCTAGAACTGGATGGGAGTATTTATGGAGCTGTGTACACTAAATCATTAGCAATAAGCCACAATTTCACTTCGAACAATGAATGCTTAACATTTCAAAATGTCACTTTCCTTATAGCTTTCATAGAAACATTACAGTCAGGTAGAGAAATAAGTTCTTCAGTATATTTTTGAAAAGTCTCTGCCCAGAAATGAGTGGATAATTTTAACAGCAGGTAAAGACAAGTAAGGAGGTGATGGTCTGCTATGAGAGTACTGGTTTTATATTAATGCCAGGAAAAAAGAAGGATGACCAACTTCCCAATTTTGTGTTCTCGTTACCTCTAAGACAACTATTTCTAAATGAAAATACTGGGCATTTTATTTCCCTGCCAAAAAAAAAAAAAAAAGGAGTGCTGTAAAAATTAAACAACTTCTACAAAGTGAGGAACCTAAAAACACCCTTAATTGCCAATTTAAAGATTCTTCTAAAACTATTGCTAATAGCACAACAATAATGAAAAGAGAATTACCATATTTTGAGCAAAAATTGGAGCTGCATAATGCAGCTCCACACATCCAAAGGTGAATCTCATTTATAATTTAAGGCAATAATGAAATAGTAGAGTAGCTAGCACAAGCTTCCTTTAATGTCTTCGTATGTATTTCACTCAATGAAATTTTTGATCAGACTTTTTAAGAAATTAACGCATAACAGAAAGGAAAAAAATATTCTTTCAGATCTTGTATCTTAATTTGCCCTGCTTTTTCACCCTATGGGTTTAACTGCAATTATATTTTACCATATATTTGCCTAATACCAACAATTCTTGGCTTTCTGAACTAATTTTGGGATGTATTATTATAGCTGAAATAATGTACTCCACCCATGCATAGTAACATGTTCAGAGGTGTGAATTTAATACAATAGAAAAAATGAGTGCCCATTTTAAGATGCCCTTTATCTGCTGCACAAATTATGTGTTTTCTCCGCATCATAAGTCACGTTTATCTGCAGAAACCTCCAGAATAGTAATATATCTTCTGATAAAGAGGATCTGCACATTTACATGTCCAGATTTATCCTTCAAAATCAGTCTGTGTACCAAATTAGTCATGCAACATATACAATTTATCTGCTTTTAAGTGGTTCAGACCATCTCATAAGATTCAGTGACATAAGAAGACATAATCATAAAGATGTTATGGTCATAACATGCAGCACTGATCTCATTGCCTCTCTTCAAACAGGTGAGCCACATAACTGTGCAAACTTCAAAGAATTCAAAGCAGCTATTCTTATTTTTAAATGCTCAAACCTGCTCACATAGAGAACAGACAACTAACTATAGGAAATGTTTCAAATTAGTTATTGTATTTTCTCTCCATCAAAGGAACACCATATTACAGCAGTCAAAAACTTTTCAACACAAAGGATAAATATCAGCGTTCTTTAAGGAACAGTGTAATAGTATATACGAAACAGTATATATGGAACAGTATATATGAAAACAATCAAACAAATAAAAAAACAACAAAACAAAAACAAAAACAAAAAAACCCAAAAAAAAACCAAAATACCCCCTCAATTCAACTAAAACAAATACTATAGAAAGTGATCACAAAGCAGATTTCCTGACTGGTATCACTACCAATATGCATTTTTATGTGTAGCAAAATCTCCCAGTGCAAAATACTGTACAAAAACACTGAGCCTCCAGACTAATTGACCAATGAAACCTCATTTATGCAGTGGGCAACGATGTATGGATGTATGTGACAGTACATTCTTGTTGCAGGTTGAATCTCAGGGAACTTTTTTCTCTTTTACTATTAAACTATTTTTTCAAAATTCCCCTCCTCACCCCCTCCACCCCCTGCCCATTCTATTGTATTGCTCTTCTTTTCACATGCTCTGGATGTTTTTACATACTCCTGACATAAAATAAGACAGAATTGAAGCAAAAAATAAAGCAAACTAGGGAAAAATACTGAACTACAACTATATTCCATCATATATATTCCATCACAAGATGCATTTGTTAGAATCTAGTTTTCAGTTGGGAGGTTTGCTTTGGAGAAAAAAAGAAAATATGTTCTGACAATGTCAAAATTATTCTGCTTCCTTATTACATCTTCTTTCAAAATCTGTTTATATTTATATATATTTAAATGACACATGAAAACATGAAGATGAAATAGAAACAAAAGATAACACAAAATATTGCAGATCAACTGTTTTTGCTTCATTTTAATTGTCCCCTGAAAAATAACAAATTGAGAAAACATGGATTTATCTGGAAGGAAACCAATTCTCTAAATTTAAAATCATAAAGTAGAAGTATAGTCTTGGAGCGTTACTGAATGGGTACAGCTGAATGCAAAAGCAAAGAGTGAGCATTATGTCTCCTAGAGCACAGTCTTTCACTCAGTACAAAGAAACACATGTCTAGCAAGAAGCAGTAAGAGATACTACTTTCCAAATGTCTATGCAAACTAGGATTTACATCTTTGAGTTTGTTTTGATGTCTCTTTCTTAAGGAAAGAAGCCATGAAACATTATTGCATAAGACTAGAAGTCTTAAAAACAAACCTCAATGTCTTCTTCTTCCACTGCATGCACGCTACTGCAAAATCATGTTTCAGAATCTAGTCTTCAGCTCCATATTCCCGACATGGATTACAAAATAACCTAAGTGATTTTAATTGCAAAAAGGAATTACTGTTATCCATTATCAAACAACAAAGATGTGTTGGCCAGAGGCCAGCACAGTGTATCTCCTCTTCTCCTCTATATATTATTATTATCTATTCCTTAGTCTGTGAATATGGACAATAACAAACATTGGTTAAGGTCCCAATTTATTTTAACTCTCAAGTCAAGTTCTCACACATCTGATTTTTAAACAGTTAATTTTTTAAAATTGTTTTACATTCTAAGTCAGGTTTCTTTTGATTTTGATTTAATTTTTTTTTAAATTGGTCATCTAGAGAAAACACTACGTTCATTCATCATGGATTTTGGGTTTCCATTTCAATAATGCAGTTGAAATCTTCAGAAGAAATTAAAACTGAAAAATTAAAACTGAAACTAAACACTTATATGCATAGTACTATGCAAAAGAAACTAAATTTCAGAATTAAGATATAAGCTTTAATACCTTTCAGAGACAAAAGACACCTAATACCTGTGAAACTCTATGCTATTCTTGGAAATGGTATATCTTGCAGCCAGTTACAAGTGCGCTTACACTTCATTTGCCTTCAAGAATCTGAGATTGTCTCCTTTCTCAGCAGGTAATGTACATTCATGATTAACTGTCAATGTCTCCCACCTTGCACATAGTGGAATAATCACTCCATTCTCATTTGCTTCCCCTGTAAAAAAGCTTGAGGGCATAGTTTTATAATGATTCGTTCAACTTTAATTGTGCAAATAAATCTTAGTATTAGCTTGGTAACATCCAGTTGTCTGATCTGCCACAAATCTAAGCAAACTCTGTGTTTAGACCTTTCATTCTCTTCTCTCCAAAGGCTATTTGTTCTGTCCAGCCTATCTTTTCCACATTTTCAACTTTGACATTCTCTGCTAAATATTTTAGGCTTTCCTAGTTTGACTGCTCTGACAGATTATAAAAAAGAATTTAAATTATTCTGAAATACAATTGATTATTTATATTCAGAAATTTTGACTTGCAGCTGTTGCTGCCTGAGAGGATTACGGAGCGGTGAGAGGAAAACAGCAACATGGCAACTCTCTTACTTGATGCAAGAAAGAGTGCAGTTTATTGAAGAAAGCTATTGCTTTTTATAGTACAGTTCGTGCGAAAACAAAATACAGAGAGTTCATTGGAGAGACAGAGAGACAGCTCTTGTCTCTCGTTCTCCCATAGATCCAGCAGGTGTGTTATCTACGTTATGATTCTTTCTCTTATGTTTACAGTACAGACAGAGGCCCTAGCATGGGAAAGGTTTCAGCTAGGCCTGAGGAAGTTTCACAGCCTGAGAAAGGAACTCAGACCCTGTGAGAAAAGGCCTAGGCCTGCAGCAGTGCCCACATGCAGCTATTGAAGTTCTAAGTGGTAACAAATGCTTAAAATATTTCAGAGTGACTCAGGTTTTGGTGTTTTGATTTTGATGAGTTTTTATGTAAGTTTTTTTCATATCTACCAGGTCAACTCAAGATTTGCTGTCTGTACTGGGTTTGTATTTCAGCATAGGAATATTGTCAGTGTCACTTACTTGAATTATGGGAAGAAGAAACAGAAAATAGAAAATTAAAAAAAAACAAAAAACAAAAATACAACCAACCGACCAACCAAAAAAGAAAAGAAAAAGCACATAGCTCTAGACACACAGAACACAATTAGCAAATATCAGTTCTGAATACTAAGCCCTTACCTACAGCTTTCATGGCTCCAAGATCATTTGTCTCAGTTTCGTTTAAGTGATTGCAGCTCTGTAATGCTACGTGAATGATACAGTACCTCATTTGCATCTATAACAATGCTCGAACAGCCTCATGATCAACAAAACCAAACATGTGGCCTACTTGCAAATGAAATAAATTTAAACAAAAACATTTATCTTTTTCATTCACATCAATCCAGTTTGGATTGATCAGAAAAGTATGCTCTGAGGACTAATTACAGAAGGTGTGAATTAGAATATTTATTTTACACTAAGTCAATTCACGCAAAGTGAATATGATCTGGGTGCGTTTATCTGTTACTTTTAAACTTTCTCTTCTGATTTTTTGCACTTTTTAAAAAACAACTATTTAGTTGCTGGAAGCAGCATGGTAGCTTTAAGAAAATGGATGCTTACTACAAATCACTGTAGTTTTGACAGCTAAATAAAGTCTTTGAGAAGTGTGAGTGGTACTAAATCTCTCAGGAAAATCCTCTTATAAGACGAGATGTGTAAAAATCTTCATTTCCTTTCTGGTCTCTAGAATAAGGAATCTTATTTCTGCCACTATACATTATACAAAAGAAGGAAAAAGGACAGGGAAGTAGGTACCATATGGAGTGACAGGTCAGAAATTTCAGGAATCAAAGTCATACAAAGAACAGCACTTTAAACATTTCAGCTTCAAAGAAGGAAAATATTTTTGGCCCTTTTGTCACTAAAAGGGTAATTACTGGTCAAATATCTCTCTTGGAGGAAATGGCCTCAAGACGCCTCAGGTAAGGTTTAGATGGGATATTAGGAAAAATTTGTTCACTGAAAGGATTTTGTGGACCAGGGTGCTCATGGAAGTGGTTGAGTCACCCACACTGGAAGTATTTAAAAGCAGTGTAGGTGTGACACTTTGAGACATGGTTTAGTGGCAGACTTGGCAGTACTCAGTAAATGGTTGTATCTTCAAGGATCTAAAGAAGTCTTTTCCCCAGTAAAATATTCAATGTTTCTTCTACAGTGAATGTCGAAGTAACATGCTGTTTGTAGTTTAAACATCCAACATTGATTTAGTCCTGGTATCCATCTCTGATATGACAACAGTATTATTTAGTTTCTTTTAGGATAGTTCATGGCAGTCTTCAAGACCCAAATACCTATAAACCAGGTATTTACCTGCCTTCTGTATAACTCAGACTCATGATCTGTGGCTCAGAAACCTCTGTGCTCAAATACAGACAGTCTTCATAACTGCTTCTTAACTGATCCGTTTAAAAGAAGCTGGAAGCAAGTTGAAACAGCAGATTACATTTAAACAGAAGCAAGAGGGTAACTGTGAGAAAAAGGCTGCTGAAAGTAAGCTTTTCTATCAATAATACTGTCCAGGCTATACCGTGTGAAAGTATCCCACAGGAATTTACCTTCAAATATCTGTCAATCTGATACAAGCGTGCTGGATCTGTCATGCAGAGTAATAGCTTAAGAACAAAATTATTTACATGCAAGAGTCACTGTGCCAACCTGAGGAGCCTGATTTGTCAAAATATGTCCATGTTTACTGGCTTTTAATAAATTTGACTACTTCCATTATTGATTCCAACTGCACTTATCTGGAAGCCACACATCTTCCTCAGTACTCAGAATCTAATGATAACGCTATTACTCAGCATCCCTTAAGAAATTTGAGTAATCCACCAGCATCACAGAGATGTTATCTTAATGGCAAGGAGGAGATAAAGACTTATTCCTTCACCTGAATGTTATGTTGAAACTGCCTTTTGTATTTTAGTTCCTTTGTTTCCAAGAGAAAATAACGATCAATTCTAGAACAGTCTTGAATTACTTTTGTGACCAGCACTAACCACTAATGACCTCCATTTGTAAAGATCTTTGAGCAAATTTGTATTTTTTTCCAGATGGCCCTCTAAAAATCTACATTAAATTAAACAAATTTAATTTCAAAATCTCTTTTTGAAGACAAAAGACAGTGTTTTATTTGAATAGTATTCAAAAAATATGCTGGAGCTCATAAATTCAAAACCATCAGCTGAACTCAACACAGTCTGTATTTGGGGCAAATAATTTTTTTTTTTCTGACAAATTTTATTCAAATAGAAGATAAAAAGCAGTGGCATATAATGTGCTAAAGAAACAAATTTTTATATGATTCTTACATGGCACGAATGAACATTGATCAAATATTCATGATACCATGCAAAATATTTCACTTTTAAGATTTTTTTTTCCTCAGAGGAATCACATCATCATCACTTATGGCAAAGTTCTAGACAAAGATAAATCATTTCCCAGTAGAAATGTGTATGTTCCAGCCCTACACCTTTTCTTTTGGGTGTTTGTTTTAACCTGAAATACATTTTGTTCCCTTGGGCAGAAGTAACAGTGACTTAGTCACTTTCACCAGATGGCATGCTTCTTACTGAATTGAAAACTGCACTGAAGAAAGAGTATAATCTTACTGGCATGACAGTTTTCAAACCAGTCCCTCTTGCCGTGATCTAGAGAAAGGAAAGACATGTCTTTCTAAATCAGTCTTTTGTGGTAACAAAAAATTAGAGACTCTCCTGCTTAGCAACTCCACTGAAAAATGAAAATGTGAAGTAGTTTGAGCAGCATATTGGTTAAAAAATGCTGTGAAAAAAGAGGTTAAGCAGACATACTTTTTACTAGTAAGAACTAATTTCAAGGGTTTTTTGTGTTAGCCTTGCTTCGTGTATGAATACCTACATTCCTCCTGAAAAAGAGTATGAAAACTCACTCCAGAAAAGTTTGTAACCATTACATAATTTTGATAACAGCAGGACAAAAAGGAGTAACTCGAAGCAAAACCAGGGAGGCTTAAATGGAAGCAAAAGACAAAAACAATAATTCATCAGTAACTTCAAGTTCAAAAAAGAGCTAAAAAACATGTGAAATGTCTTTTATAATGATTGCATACTTTCTTAATTTAAATGCTCATGGCTTTTCCAGTAACAATATGAACAAGCTGTCATGTTAAACCAAAGCAAAAATGCTATCAAACAATTGAGTAAATCTTGAAGTGGTTTACAAGATACAATAGCCTGTAGGACTTGGATGGCTGTGAAAGTCCAACTGAATTACAGTGGCATTTTAATACATAGCCGGTCTAACTGTAGTAAAATAAAAACATGACAGCATTATTTATAAAGCCCTCTTTAAACTTTTTGAGGAGAGGGTAGGGGAGGAGAGCGGACAGGAGAGGAGGGGAGGATAGGAGGGGAAGAGAGGAGAGGAGAATTAATTCAAACACCACTTGGAAAGTTCAACTACTTACACTCTATTTATGTACTTATCTACCAATCTAAAATATTGGTCTACCTCCTTCAAAGGACATTCTTCAGCAATCATTAGGCAATAGATATCTTTCAGCTAGGAATAGTTTGTGGAATTATTTTTATTGTGCCTAATTAGAAAACTTGCAAAAATATTTTTCAGTCCAATACATCATTGTGATGCTCATTGTTAAAAGGCAAATAACTAAAAGACAACCATTGTTACAGCCATTGTTCAATAAAAGTTTTTATTTATATGTAGGCAATACCCATTTTTCTTTCTTAGTGACAGAAGCTACAAAGAATTTGTTATGACAGCACTAAAAAATTCTTCGTGTTCTTAAAATAAAAATCAAACATTTCCAAGAAATCTTAAATTTCTTAACAAAAATGAGAGAATCTTCTCTATGAATGTGTATACATGTGCTTGTTGAAAACTCTAAACTTCTGTTGTACCATAACTTAAAGAAGAGTTAGGTTATTCAAGTATAATTAAGATAATGGTGTCTTATTTTAATCTAAAAGAGAAAGAAAATACCACTATATTTGTTTGGGGCCTCTGTATTTGTTTCCTTTGTAATACGTCCTGTAAGTGTTGAGTTTACATACATATCTATCCCACAGGTTTTTTACACATGTGAATTCAGAGTAACCCACAGATGAATAATCTGGTGAAGTCTGGCTGTTTCGTTGGAAGAATATCCTTATCCTAAAACATCTATAGATGTGTTTGGTCCAATTTTTACCTCATCTTTGAGGGTTTTGAGATCAGCATGTTGGGTCCTGGGAAAGAGCTGTGATGTTACCTCTTTCTGTTTTAAAAAATACTCTGACAAAGCAACAAAAGCTAGACATGCACCCTGTAGCATATGCCTTTTCATAAATGAATACAGTAAATATTCCCTCTTTAAAATGTACTGTCAACTGATTTTACTGATTTTACTGTCAAAGATTCAGCATTGACAAAGTATCTGTAGAGATAAATTCACTAAATTATTACTACAATTAAAAAGCCACCATGTTGTACAACCCAATACCTGTGCTACTCATTTGAGACAATTCAGTTAAGCCCCTGAGACTTATACAAAACATAGCTTCATTATCTGGACTAACTCATGTGATATTGTAAGCACAAATTAATCATGTTTGAAATTCTAACTTATTGTGCAATGTACTAAGTACAGCCTACTGGAAAGCTAGTCAGACATCTGTAAGACTTTTTCAAAGGCTTTTGTAGTATAAAAGCTTTATGTAATTTCATATAGTTCACCATTAAAAGCATTTATATTTAGCATTTATAACAAAGCTTCAGTGTTTTCTAGAGTTTTTAAATATGTTCTGTAAAGCAGTAACTATCCATGATAACTTAAAAGATTCGATAAGTGCATTTCTTAAGGTATCTAGCAGTAAGCAGTGTAATATAAAACTGTAAAAATGTTTAGGTTTACTGAAGTCATTGGATGCAGTGTAGCAGAATGCTCTGCTTCAGTAAGGGTAAAAGGTAAAACAGTTTGCACTTTACCCTATTTTAAATTTATCCATAGTAGACAGAGGAAGGAGAGTCACACTGCTTTTGGTATTGAAGAATACTGAGACCACAGTGACTCTTCAATCTCAAAGCCAAATATTCTTAGGACAGTAAGAACAATGTCTTTCTTGAAGGAAGCTGGCACCAGTCAATGTGTGGCAAATTTTTGGGTAAGAGAACAAACAAGTGATAGCAGTACTTAGGTAAAACTGATGAGCTGAGACAGCTGGCCTGGAGGCATGACTGATAGTCAACCATTTTATACTGGAAAAGCCCCATACCACTTTTTAATTCCAGGGTCTTCTAATATTCAACCCCTTTTTGGAGTGTGTGTGGAGGTTTCCTCCTTGAGTCAGGAGACCCCTGAAGGTTACTCCTTAAGTGAGTGAAAAAGATTTCCCCATAGTCATTGATATGAGTGAGTAATATCAATCTGCACCTAAATATTTTGCTAGTTTTAATATAATTACTTCAATATAGTTTTGAAAATATTGCACTAAAATAGATATAACTACCTATATTCTGTACTTAAAAATTCTGAATTCTTTTAGTCTAATAATTAATATGATCATCATCTATTAAAATAAATTATTTATTTTTTCCTTATAAATATATTTGAGATGCTGTCCTTAATCATACAAAGGACAAATCATATAAATTGTACCTATATAATCCTTTAGATCTAAAGCAATGACCAAGTCTCACAAGGATTGGCCCCAGATGCACTTAGACATCTCTCTAAGAAGGTGTTAAGAGAGGAAAGTGGTTCATTCTAGATCTCATGACACAATGGTAGGGTTTCTCTGACAAATCTTTTTTGAAGCTCCCTTTCTGCTTACAGCACTTATAAAGAAACTGGTTTTATATACATAAAATATTTGAAGAAAATCGGAATTTTATGTACAAAAACGTTCTCTACCCTCACCCAAATTATTGTTTGCTACTTTCATGCAAAGTAATATTTTCATAACTGTGCAACGTGTTCAGAAGTGAATCAGACCTTTTTTTTCCCCCATTTTTAAATCCTAATACTAATTATGAAACAAAGCGGCCCATTTTCAGTAACTTTGAAGTTTAAATGAGGAAATATCTGAAACTTCCACAGTTTTCTTAGATACTGTGAATAAACCACTGTTGAATGTTTTCTAAGTACCTGGATTACTACTTCATCAAAGAACAACCCAGAGGTCATTTCCCAAGGATAAAAAAAGTTTTTCATGCTTTTATAATAGAGGGTTTTTTCCCCTGATTTTTACTAAAACAGGATCCTTATCATTAAGTCTTCTACAAGGTAACAAAGAAAGAAATGCAGCAGCCTCCTTCTCCTGCCAAGCAGAGTATAAAATGTATGTCTGGTTTTTTATGGCTTTAACTGAAAGCAAGGCAGTGAGAGGAGTAGGAGAAGAAGATTTTAGTTTGACTCAAGTCAAGGAAGACAGAACAGCCTTAGGCATAGCAATGCTATCCTGTGTTACTAAAATCACTTTCCTAGCAGCATAAGAAAGTGACTCATTTTAAGACATTTCTGTTGTTACAGTGCAGTCTATATGGTATTTCTTGTATAATTCAGTCACACTTCATCCAATCTCAAGATATTCACCAATTCAGTGAAGTGTACTCTGACATGAATATAGAATGAGCTTCAGATTCCAACCAATGTAAAAAGTGCTCATAAACAGGACTGCTTACTCAGGTCCTGGTGAA
Organism: Muscicapa striata striata; assembly: GCA_030060385.1. Lineage (NCBI taxonomy): Eukaryota > Metazoa > Chordata > Aves > Passeriformes > Muscicapidae > Muscicapa > Muscicapa striata. The sequence goes on along the minus strand of JAREIS010000237.1, from coordinate 435,982 downwards.
GAGATGGTTTCCCCACTGCAATGTTGGCAAAGTCCACAAATGTCATTCTTTAAGTTGAAACAGCAAACTTGGAAATCAGATATAAGCATATTGCTATAAAAACCAGCAGGAGATAAAAGTCAGTGAGTATTTTTGTACTGATATGCCTATGTCAAACACTTGGTTGCAGCATGGAGATATCAACATCAGTCTCACTATCTAGGGTAAATAATTATTCAGCCTAGATTCTTCCAGTTCAAAGCTAACATCATTACTGCCTCATCCTGTGTTCTACTTTAATCCAAAAATGCTACTTAAATTCGTATGTAAACTGACACCCTCTTGAGTGGAGTATTACCATGCCAACACTAAACCCAGTCCCCCCGAATCTTCACATCAAAAATGATGGATTATGAGATATTGATTTCTTTGGCTTTTTATCACTTTTTCTTCAGAGATTCCAAAATTCTTAATTGATAACTTATGCAAAAAGGTAAATGACCATCATCAAAGCCAATGAAATTTACATCTCCATTTTTGGAAGTAATTTAAGAAAAATAATTTGATTTAATTTTTGATGCTAAAAAAGCCAATTGTTGAAAAGCAATTCATGCAAAAACTTCAACATTTTCTGTCAAAGTATCTATAGTCTTGTCTTTGAAAAATATTTTCTGAAAGTCTCAAGCTAACTACTGTTGCCTTTTTGGGAATGCATTTTTGAAAATATAGCCACTACATTTTAAGCACCTAAAACTACCAAAAAAGCCTTTTTTTTTTAAAGCTTCACCATCATCATGTTATACAGTATGAACACATAGGAGTGTAAATGTAATTTTCATCAAAAGCTGGACTGGTAAATTCTGTATCTGGAAATAGACCCCAAAATCACATGCACAGGTCCAACTACCATCCTAATTCCAAGGGGTAGAATTCTCTGCAAATGTCAAGCTCAAAAATTAGTGTCTGACTCTTTAATCACTCAAAATTAGACAACAGAGAATGCCTACTGACTGTCATTAGTGACAGCATCATCACCTACTCTTGAAAGAATCCCACAGTGAGTTTGATACTAGGAGAATCTCAGTCACTTTCTGGTTAAAAAATGACTTGCAGTTCTCCAGCCAGAACTGAAAACACTCCTGAGACAGCTTTACTGGAGATCAAAAGAAGTTTCATTTATATGTAGCCATTAAACACATGTACTCTTTTATACTGTTATTCAAATAATTAAGGCACCACACAGGCCACAGTGTGCCAGAGCACCATAGTAAAAAAAACAACAAAATTGAGGAGTAAACAGACAAATGCATAAGGACTTTTAAGGCATTCCCCTCTACATAAGTCCTACAAAACTTGCTACCACTTCATATTTAACTTTAGAGATATTTTACTTTAACAGTCACTGATGATACCCTGAACTTTGAAAAGATGCCACACATGAAAAACAGCTCCTGCTTGGTTTTCTTGGCAGGGTGTTGCTGCTGATGGTTTTAGGTCTGCAAGACCCTTTAATTTTGTAGTTGCTGTCTAGTAACAGTGTTGTTGTAGTGATGATGTTCTAAGTACATTTGTGACCTCGGGGTAGAGTTATTAGAGTAATCTATTCTCAGAAGTGTGTTGAATTAATAGCATCAGCCATACACTGTGATAACCCTCCAGTGACAGAAGGGATTACCTTGTCTCCGACCTTCTTGTTCCTTATGCACTTGGCTAAAGACTTAATTGACTGCATTGACAACTGAGCAATTGAAGATTGGAAAAGCTAGAATTGCCAGCTAGCAAGTACAGGATTACACAATCACCTTCCTGCCAAGAAGTAAAAGATACACTTAACATGCTGATCTACAACTGGTGAAGATACCAACAAACACAGAAATTGAAAAACATTCCCATTGTTGCTTTTTGCCTAACATTTTCTGTTTTTATTAGCTATGGAACAGAGATTAGCATGCAGCATATTTCTCCTCATGCCAAACACTTAACCAAAACATGTTCAGGCATTTAACCTTCCTGAAAAAAAATATTTATTCAAATTTTTTGCCATTTGCTACAAATCCCAGATAAATAACACCACAAAACCAGTAAAAATTGATTATGCCGTATATCAGAGAAGAAAATTATTATTTTAAGAAAATGAAAATGAAATATCTTAAAAATACCATAGAGCAGTGCCATCTAGTGATTGCCACCAAAAATAAAAAAAGTTTGCATTAATATGTGATGCAAACAGAGTGAATTTTATCAGTAACTGAGCTTGATTCTTTTCTCAGGCAAAACCTATGTGGAACAAACTGCAAGGGTAATAACAAGGTATATGAGAGGTAATGCACTTACCACTTCAAGAGAGCTCAGCATTTGCATTTCAAAGTAAAAATGCTACTGGTAGCAGATTTAAAGAAAGAATCTACCATCACAATACAGTGTTAGGAAAGCAGTTCTTACTCCTTTCCAGTGCTTACGCATAACACAAAATAAATAGTAGTGAGCAGTAGCCTCTTTGTTACCTTTGAAGGATGTATTGGCAAATATTAACTGGAATTAAAGTGAAGGAAAAAGATAAAACTACATAGTTCATACAGAGGTCTAAATTATTTTCCTGGCAGCTGCTCAAAATGGTCTTATTATACCCTAAGTGAACCCTGACCATAAATATTCTTAAATATTGGATTCCTCATATAAAATATAAGAATCCTAGCACAGGAGATAATACTGAAAAAAAAAAAAAAAAAAAAAAAAAGCATAAATATTGATTATTTTTCAGTTTGTGAAATATTTCATTATTAGCAGCATTCTTAAAATTTAGTATGCTTTCTCATAGGATATCTATTTAACAACTAAAGTTCACTGAAATATTATTTTGGAACTCAGATTTCAAGTTTGCATAAAAATGTATGCAAAAATACCCACTAAACTTTTAAATAGACATCAGTTTATGTTAGGAGAAGAGTAACAGGTCATTTCTGCATGTGTGAACATAGACTGGTCGAGCAGAAGTTTCAAAATAACTTAAAGTTATGCTGCTTAGTGTAAATTTCAGTGAGCCTTAGTAGTGTAAATCCTCTGGTGAGTTTAAAATGTAATTGCTTTAATTTAGATCAACAGAGAGGACCACACTATTATGTATATATTATAGGATTATTTTCTGCAGTTTTCTGTTTGCTTCAGAAATACTGAACAAACAGTAAATTACAAAGTTTTGTTAGCTGCTAAACCTATATGAAACAGAATGTACTGGTAACTTGTAATGGGCCCGAAGCCATTACCTAATTTTCAGAGTTATTCACAATTTCAGATCAGAGATATGATCATATCGCCTTCAAATAAAATGTTACAGCAGAACACATTCTGTTTTGACAGCTGCTGAAGAAAGCACATCCACGATATACTCCAAACTGACTTTGGATGTCTGACATCACTTTTGAAGAAGTTTTAGGAATTTCCAGCTATGTCAGCTTTCAGTATCTCTTTTTTCTCCTTTTTTTATCTCTATGCTGACCTAAGGAGATGTCCAGAGTGAAAAAACTTGAAGACAGCAATAATGATATCTCTTTTAATCAAAAGTGAAATTTTTAAAAATATACCAGTTATCTGCATATCCCCTCCTCTACCATTTGGGCCCATTGTTTTTTTCTTTCATGTGTCCAGAAAGCATAAAAAAATATTACTAGTACAAACAGAAACACCACACAGCTAAGATGGATGTAATTAAAGCAGAAATTAGTCTCTTGATACATTACAGGCACTCATTTATTATCCTTCCATATATCAATAATACTGTGCTAGAATGTAAATGCAATATAACTGTGACCTTGATTACATATTTAAGTGTAAATTCTAGTTGTATCAAGCATGATACAGATTCCTCATACAGAACATCTACAATGATGAAGATTGATTGTTCTATGTGAAACATTTCCTGACTTCCAGTAAAACTCCATTTTCTAGTTAAACAACAGTGTCTCTGAACTGCAGACTAAGCAATAGTTCATTGCTTTATAAAGGGCAACAGTGAAAAAAAACCATTATCTTTAGATGCACCAAATATTCAGTACTGTTGCCCTAACTGAATGAGCAAGGAACTGTTTCAGCCTGCTAGCTGTTAAATCTGACCATAATCTCTTTTCCACAACTCTCACTTGACATATATTCAAACAAAAACCTCAAATACTTATAACAAGCTGCTTTAAAGTAAAATCAACCAATATTAAGTAGAAGTAAAAACTCAAATTTGGTTGTTGTCTAATAATCTAATCTAACAATCTAATATCAAGATAGTGTATAGCACACTGCATGATTGTAACATGGTGTTCATGTAAGTATATGAAGGCTTCTGTCTACCCACACTGCAAAGTGAACTGTTTTTAAGCAAGACCATTAAGAGTAGCATGTACAGTCAAAGAACCATGTAAATCAAGCTGGTTAGTGGTGCAGTAACCAATGGACCAACAATTAAATTGATGGCTTCTACTCTCTGGTATGCTTCCTTTTGAGCAGTGTACGTAGCTTCAGCTGAACAGTCAAAGCCCCACAGGAAAAGATAAGCCTCCCAAGCCCAGGGAAGCAATCATGCAACATGGCATAGTGCAAAAGATTTTTCATGATATTCAGAGAATGCACTCTTGATTTTTTTTGAACCTTGTATTGCTGTTTAAAAATTTTTGCATGGCTATAACACCTCTATACTTTTGGCGGGAAAAGTTTCTGAAATTTTTACTTCAATACTTTTTAGTTAATGGACTATTAATTTTAAAACAGTAATTCAAATTTCTTTACCCATCACTCCAGTTTTTGTTTGTCTAATGGGGAAAAAAATCATAGAAACTAGAATATTTACTATTATATATCTTCATCATATCTCTATTTTTTTCCATTTGGAAACTTTATCATGTTTATCTTAAAGTACATATAGGGTTCTAATTATCAACACATCACAGTGATTTTTTCTTTTTTACATTTGTCTGTTTTCAAAAGTACAAAAAACTGTTCATAAAGCAAAAGTACAAAAAAATTGTTGAATAGATCTAAGCAAGATTTTTGTATCTTCCTTAATATTTTTTATTTTAATGTATAAAACTTTTAAACTTGTCTTTCCACAGTAATTGTTTGACAGGAGTAATTTGATGACTTATTTTGCAGTCCCCAATGCGTAACACTGCTTAATTACTTCTATATCAAAGTAGAAATTATATCTATATATCTATCTATATCTATATCTATATCTAAATCTAATAATATATAGAATTATATCTATTTCTTACAATAACTAGTTTTTCCAAAGTCCCAAATGATTCTTGTTCTGAAAACTCTATCCTTAAAAAACAGGAAAGAACTAATGGCTCAACAAAACTTCCATTTTCAGAAAAGCATCGGAGAAAAACAGAGAAATATTTGTTGTAAAGAATAAAAAACCTAAATTATTTACAATATTTTTCCTTTCTTAAGGACACACATGCAACTTTGTTCCTTCAATTGAGATTTTTATAACAGTATATGAACAGCTTAAAGAAATATGTTATCAGTACAAAAAGTATTCTACAATAAGAATGTAATTGTACATTCACTTTAAGCCACGCTGGCAGTGAGAATGAAGCTGGACAGGACTGTTATCTTAGCAGATTAGTATACTTGTCTCCCTAAAGTGGGCAGCAATCATATCCTCCTAATATGTTCATCTAGATGTTTTGAAATGTTGACTTCATTTATTTTTCTCAATTAATTCCTTAGGGTTTGACCACTATTTTGTAATTCCTGTCATAATTTTTCTTCCTAATAAGTGGCTATCCTCCAGATCAGATATAGCATTTAAAAATAAATGATAGATTCAGAAGTCACTCAGGTGCTCAGTTATGCATTTCCTTCAGAAATCTAGGATGCAAGCTATTGCAAGTTTATGATTTACTGCAGTTTAATTTCTACAATTGTTCCAATGCCTTTATTTTGATACGTCTTTTCACTACCTTTGTAATAACTCTAAGATAATTACTTCCTATTCATTGTCAGTGGAGACAACAGAAAAAATAATTTCTTGGGGTTTACACTTATGTGAATCTACTTATCTGCTTTACAACCTATTCTAACAAACCAAATCCATTCCCAGCTGGAATGAATTCTTGTTTGCACAAGGGTCTGTTTATGTTGTGAGCACAGAGAAACTTTATCTCAAATTAAACTGGTCCACACACTCTTTGAAGGCTTTTACTATCCAGATTGCAGTAAATGAGCATATTCTGTTTTCACGTGTTTCCTATAATGCTTCTTTTTCATTGCAATGTGTGTCAGTTTACATCAGGAATGGAACAGTCAAAAGCTGGCACGAGACAGCTATTTTATCAATAGGTTTGGTTGGCCCCATTCAGTAGTATAAAAAGCAAAAAAAACCCCAAAGCAAAAACCTGACATACAAACAAACAAAAAGACAATCAAAAGGACTATAAAGTCATTGGCTAATGTAGAATTCTGCATATTCTTCCAGACCACCTCATGTACTGCCATAAACAACCCATTTCCACAATTGTTCCTCCCCACATACATTATTAACCTTAAAGTTTTCCTGGCTTTCAAATCAAAAATCTATTTCTGCTACTACTGGTCAAAGTAATACTTTCTATTTAATACAATGGTAAGTCTCATTTTTTCTTCTGTATAATTTTCTGGCTTTGATAGTTACAGCACTGGAGCCATTCAGAGGAACATCTAAAGCAAGTCTTGTACTCACATGGGGCCATTGAAGATGAGGGGTTTTCAGAATCTCAACATTTCTAGCACCCATGAAAGAAATAGCAGCACAGTCTCTTCTTTCAGGACAATTATTGCTATGCCTGGAAAATTGAATCACAGTGCTTAAGCATAAGTGTGGTTGGTTATTTTATGAGAACAGCCAGGCAAATTGATGTTGAGAGGCCACAGGCTTGTCTGGCTCTCTCATTCCCAAACCCCACTGTTCCAGCTTCAGTCTGCCCTACTCTTTTCCATTTCAGAGGCATGAGATTTTGTCACAACCAGCCACAAACTCTTCCTCTTCTTTACTAGTCTTAAAAGTGTTATCTGTTCCAACTAAATGTCTGCAGAGTTGTAAAATCTCACAATCTTGAAATCTCTCCCTTCTTTTCATTCTCCAGTGCCTAAAGAGAAGCAGAATTTCATCTTCCCAGGGAGCTTGCTTCTCTTATTTTGTCTCTCTTGAGGTTATCTCAGTCTCCATAACCATGATAAAACATAGTTGGGCTTTTGTATGTGTCCTCCCCACACATGCTACCTTCCTGCATAACTGATGCATTCCAGATAGCATTGTGATGATTTTAATTGACTTTGGTACATGTAGGCCTGCAAAAGGTGTAGGGCAGCCATGAGAAAAGTGCTGAGGCTTATGTGCAGTGAATGGTAATCACCTTGATGGCTTGTCACAAAGAAACCTTTCTGCATTAAAGGAAACAGAATCCTGAAGATGCCAAACTGAACTTTTCTTCAAGAAATCCTCTTATGAAACCCTTCACAGCCAGCATCTACTGCTATTCCACAAATACTTTACCAAAACACAAGCTGAAATGCAGTTTATGAATTTCAACAACTGAGAAATAAATGCCATTTGAAGAAAACTTTGTATTTCTCAGAAACAAGATAAAGTGAAGGAAGTAATGGGATAAAAGGGTAATCTGCAAGTTGGGAAGTAAATAGAGGCTGACAGTCTAATTAGCTGTCCTGTTCCATGACCAGCCTATTTAGTTTCTTAGTGGTGTGATTCCCATATTACACTCTTAGCTACACAAAAAATACCAGAGATGGGAGTGCAGTGAAACCCCACTCTTCCCTTAGAGGTGGAGATCTGCATTTGGAATGCTCAATGATAGTATTTGACCTGCCTCAGTAAATGCCACCCCACAGTTATTATAAATATTCAACACTGAAGAGAGGCGTACTTAAAATTATTGGTGGCGGAGGAATGGGGAGAAGTGAGGGGTGTCGAGTGCTATTGAGTTCCTATAATCTTAACTAGTGACCACTAGTTTCTCCTAGGCATTAAGCATGAATGTCAGAACAAACGCAATTTTCTAAAGTATAACTTCAAATATTAAAAAAAAACAGAAAAAAAGAAAAAATAATTAAGATTTCTTACCTATAGTTTTATGGGATATATATGGGTTTTTTACCACTTAAAGTAATCTGTCTTCATATAAAGCATAATGGCTTTGAAAAGCCATGCAAATTTTATTTTAAAATTTAGAAATAGAACACGTGTTTATTAAAAATTATGAAGTATTAATCATAATACTGTTATATAAATACTAGCTAAACAAAAATAGAATATATATTCTATTATATTCTATATATATTCTTCCTTAATCTGACCAAAGGACGGCATTTTGCAGTAAATTAAACAAAACCCACAATAAAGAAATATTTTTATAGAGACAAATATTTCTGCTGAAGATTATTCTATTCACTCCATTCAAATACCAATAGTTTTATTTCCAACTGTGACAAAAGTTTGCAAATTTCTATTTTTTTTTTCTTTCATTGCAACTTTTAATTTTGAGATTGACAGCTAATAAGGTATGTAATTTTATTTGTCCAACCAAAAAAAAAAAAAAATTCTGTCTTCTTTGTTTTAGGAAATTTAATAGGACCATTAGGTGAAAATCCAGCTACTCATTTCCTTCAGACAGACTTATTCTTCTGAATATGTATATATTTTTAAGAATCACCTGCTTTGACTATGCCATTTAAAATACACCAACTTAGGTATAATTCTGGCATTTCCTTGTAACCTTTGCCTACTATAAAAGGAATAAGAAAACTATTAGCAGAAGTGCAAATCAATAGTAAGAAACAGTTCAAAAATTTTCCACCTTCAATAAAATATTAGTTGCAATTCCCACTTATTTCTATTTGCATGTAAGTAGGAGTATTTCTGAAGGATGGGTTAAATGGTCCACTAATTCCACACAGAGAAGAAATGTTCACTAAACATCCACACTGACTTAATAGGACTTTTATAATAATAATCAATCTGAAACATTAACGATATATCATAGTTACATATTCTAACAATATATCATAATTATATAACACATATCATATATAACAATGAAAACATAAACAATATATCAATATATAACAAGACTTGTCTACAATCTGCTGATACAAATATCTACTTCCAGTTTCAAGGGGAATAAGAGATTAGACTTAAATAACAATTTTGATTGATATCTTTATAAATAATCTCATGAACTGCTGCTTTATAGAATAGTTGCTGAGAAAAAAAAAAAATCACTATTTGCATTTTATCAACAGAAAATGGGACACGAAAATGTCATTATACAACACTGATGACAGTTTATCTTCTCTGTTTCCTCCCTCCACAGATTTTCATCATTAAGAAATGAAATTGTCCCCAGGAATCAAAAGGCTTATGAGATGGGAAGCAGCTCAAATATGAATTCTACTCAGCATATCTCATGGGAATAATATTGATATCTCAGCACAGAAAGCATTGATAGGTATATTGCATATCTTGAGGACCAATGTCTATAAATTTCAAATATTCCAATCCCATTCTTTACAGAGTTATCTCATCTATTTTAATGTTTTTCTAAGGTAACAGAAAGGACATACTCTCCAGAAAATAAGAAAATTTCATGCTTTCAAATTAGGTGAAAAATGAGTGTCTGGCTGAAAATACATGAGATGAAAACATTTTGGAAAATCAACAGTTAAACTTCTCACTACAAATTAGAAATGAGCAATAATTTATAAAGATTGATAATTAGACACAGCTTAGCCAAATCAGCCTTATGACAGAGGCATGTAAATCAGTGATGAATTAGAAACAGAAATTTCTTAAATTTCCTGAGTATCCATACAAAAAATGAAGAGAAAGCACAGAGAAATGTACTATAGTCATAGTCAAATAAGCTCCTTTGCAGTAGGACAATGCAGCAATACACATTCCTAGTATCATATAAATTTACTGAATTTGATCTACTTATCTCTCCACTTGTCCATCATCTGGATTTTTAATTATTAGCAACAGCTATAAGAAAATCCACCTTGTCACAAAGGACAAGCCAATGAACCAACAGATAGCTACATACAGAGCCTTCAGAACTCCTTAACCTTTTCCCCCCTCCCTTTATTCGCTAGGGTTTATACAGTCAAAAGGTATACAAACAAAAAACCAAAACCTCTTAAAACTAGCAACAGTCATATCAGCATGACTTAGAAAAATCACCACAGGAGTTCCTCCGAGGATCCTTCTCAATACCCCCCTCTCCAATAACCACACCCACCCTGTGTTTCTGTTATTTGAATGGTCTTAATACAAGATATGGAAAAGTCACTAGCATAGGCTTACATGGTTAAACTCTGCACAGGGCTGCTAATATTCCAATCTTCAGACCTCCTTAACTGTCTGTGTTGGAGAAAAACGATACAGCTTCAGAACTACAAAGGGCAAGTTACTTTGGTCTTTTTTCTTAACTGCTGGATACTGAAATCCTGGTATTAGTTCACAGTAGCATGCCAATAGAGTATTAATCACACTACTTGTGGACAGCTGCTTAAGCTAACAAGCTTCTCTAATACTTGTATTTCTTCACCTCTTACTGCTACTACACAGGATAACATTTCCTCCTAGAGCCCTTTCACAGAATGTCTGGATTCTAGAACGGTAACAAAAGATCTGATACCTGTTATACTACCAAACCACGCTGTTTCTATGTAGCTGATCACACCTTGTGTTGTTCCTCCTATGTAGGTGTTATTCCTACTCTCTGAAGAGGGAATTCAGAACAAGAAACGTAAGAACGTTTTCAGGGATATTCTGTTTACCTAAAAGGAATAGTATCGCTGTTCTGATGCACATATATTAGCTGCTGTCAAAATCACTACTTTTCAAGAAAAATAAGGAGGTGGCACAGTAGCTGAGGAGTCAACCATTTTTAGTGCTGAAGAACAAAAATCACTACTTTTCAAGAAAAATAAGGAGGTGGCACAGTAGCTGAGAAGTCAACCATTCTTAGTGCTGATCTGAAGAAAAAATCCTATTTTAACTAGGATATTTACATGTATATATACATTGTAGGAACATACTGACGTTAGTGTACCTGTGTGCCCCATTATGTAGCAAAGTAGACCACACAGCAGCTCTAACTCTACAATGAAACACTTCCTGGAAAGGGTGTAGCCTCTAATGAAACTGCTAGTGCCTTGATTGTATACTGAAGGGACAGAGACCATGTCTTTTAATTTTGGGCTTTTCACTGGAAGGTAGGAGCTCAGGAAAGCTCTGTTATTCTACCTCCTACTTTTTTTTTTTTTTTTTTTTTTTTATGTGGAGGCAGCTGTTGTAGTTCTGAGTGATAAATTAAATGCTATATAATTATTTTACGGCATATACATTATTTTGAGGTTAAATCTTACACATACTTTACATTGTAGATCTGTCGATTCCAGATGTGTCACTGTAAAAAGTGGGGCAAGGCTTCAGAATTATTGTGTTCTTGCTTTACAGGTTATGGCTTATCTCCATGAACACTACACAAACTAATTTTCACTTCCATTCCCTTAGTGCTGTAGTTTTGACTGAAATAAAGACTGCATGGCTCATTTTCATGACAAAGGCACAGAAAAGCTGTGTGGTTCTTTCTGCCCCCACCACCACCACCCAGCATTTGGCAAGCAATGCAAGTTCAGATCTGATTTATTTTTGAAGTGTTCAGTGCTTTCATATGAGAGGTTTTTCTTTTTAAATGAGAAAGTCTTTTGAAAGAACGGTATTTTAGAACAGCAGCATGTAATAAAAACACACTGCAGTTCTTTCCTTGGCAAGGGAAGCTAAAGGGGAGTACGCTTAAGAACATTCGAAGCATTGCCGTTTACTCCATCAGCTATAGAACAGGACTTGCAAAACCTTATATTTTAGGTTCAAGAGACTGGACAAATGATGAATCGGTATAAGATTTTCTTGCGTTATTTTTCTTCCAGGTATGTTCAGAAGCACCTGCATGTACTTCGAGCTGCTCCCTAAAAGGGGGGGCTATTCTGGATTTGATGTGCAGAAGGTGAAACAGTGCCTTCACCGTGCATCACCACCATCACTCCCCAAGACCCACTTTACTGATGCACGTACTCCAACGAGCACATCCACCACAGCAGCGGACGCAGGTGTAGAAGCATCTCTTGGCTGGTGACAAAGGACTATTGTGTTTGTGGCACGTCGCTCTGAGCCCCGGAGGACTCCCGCTCCCATCGCACGGTTCCCCGCCCGGTGGGAAAAGCTCTTCCCCAGGGAAGGTGTGATGCTGGGCACGGCGTCCCGCCCCCCCTAGTCCGCGACAGGGGCAGCCCGACATCCCTCCTTCACCACCCCCCGCTGCCGGGCAGGCAGCGCCGTCCGCGCTCGTCCAAGAGCCCTCGGGGGGCCAGGGACGAGGCCAGCCCGGGCGGGCGGCTGTGGAGGGCTCTGCTGCGCCGCGTCCCGCCGACTGTCGCCCCCCGCAGCCCTCACATCGGGAGACGCAGACCCCCACGACGCGGGGATCCTCTTCCCCTCCAGAGCCTCCCCCCGCGAAACTTATTCTGCCTTCACGGGCAGGCTCCCCGCGGCCGCCACCCCCGACGGCACCGGGAGGGTTCCGGTCGCTTACCTGGCGGCTGCCGGGGCGCTCCCTCACGGCGAGCGGCGGCGGGGCGCGCCGCAGCCGGGACTGCCTCTGCCGCCACCTTCACAGCCCCCTCCCGAGGTGAGCGATGCGCAGGGTGGCGGCGGGTAACGACGGGGAGCGGTGACATTTAACCGGGGTGCCTCTCCTCCCTGTCGGGCTGGGCGGACGATCACCGCCCTCCTCTCCGCGGGCAGGCTGAGGCGCAGGACGAAGCCCAGTCCATCCCCGGAGACCCAGACGCAGCGTGCTGCCCGAGCCGGCGGCTCCACTCCTCTGCTGTCCTCTCCTCCCGATTGGCAATCGCCGCTGCGACTTCCCTGCAGCGAGGATCGAGAGACGCTGCAGCCGCAGCAGGGCAGCGGGGGAGAGGGCTGGGCTGGCCACCTGCCCCTCGGCGGGGCCAGGCGCCAGGGGGACAGCAGCGGGGCGCAGTGGCGAGCGGGCGAGGCGGCGGCGGCAGAGCGGGGAGGCAGTGCCAGCTCGAGGTGAGGGCGGGCGGGCGGTGGGGAGGGGAGGAGGGGGCGCGTCTCTGTCAGAGGCGGAGCGGCTCCTTCCGCGCGGCTGCTCACACGCCGGCGAGTCCCGCCGAGGCAGCGGCGGCACCTCGGGGAGGCAGAGCGGTTCGCGGAGTGGCGGGCGAGCCGCCCCTATCCCGGCTACTGCAGGGCCGCGGAAAGGCGCCCCCGGCCGTGGCCCTGCCGCGGGCAGGCACCGCGGGCCTTTATTAACCCTCCGTGCCGTGAGGAGGGAGCGCGTGCGGCGCCCCCGCAGCCCCGCAAGGCGCGGTACCCCCGCCTCCCCGACGCGGGCGGCGGCGCGGCTGATCCCCCCTATTCCACCCTTACTCCCGCCTCGCCGCGTTCCGAGGAGAGCAGGGCGGCCCCGCGGCGCGGAGGTCGGGGCGCCCTCGGCTCCGCAGGGTGCCGCGTTCGGGGGTGTGTCTCCCCAGGGAGCGGGGTAGTGCGCGGAGGAGGGGAGACCCGCGCGGCTGGGCGGCCATTTCGAGGGCGGCGCGGTGAGGGGGCGAGGGTTGGCGGGAGCCTGCGGCTCGCACCGGGACCGTCCCGCTGCGCGTCCGACGGCGCCGCTCGGGGCCGCTCCGGGAGAGAGGAGAGCTCTGTCCGGCGGGGCGAGGGGGCGCCTCGCGGGGGGGGGCCCGTGGGCGAGCGCTGGCTGGGGTCTGGCGCGGCGCGGCGACGGGCACGGGCTCGGGCTCGATAGGACGGCGGTGCGGCTGAGGAGCGGTGACTGTCGCCGACGGCCTTGTGTTCTGCAGGCGGTCGCGTCCGAGGCATCCCCGAGACCGTGCTGCGGAGACGACGCTGACCGCGTCGGCGGTGTGAGGGCGTCTCCAGCCTCCTCGTCCCTTGCTCGGCTTGAGCTTGTTGATGGAAGAGCTGTTGCTGACCCAGTTCCTCCCTGCACTTGCAGAAGTTAGTGCTGCATGGGGTTTGCAGCTCCGTATCTCACTCTGCATTCTCTGTGCACTTTGAAATAGTTCGGATTTAACACATTTTCTAATGGAGTACGTGGAGTGTCAGGTTTACATTGTGCAATTCAGGAACAGAAATACCAGATCTCTAAGATAATTCTGAGAATGACCTTTATTTTTTTTTTTAATTTATTATTTTTATTATTTTTTATTGTTGTTTTTGTTTGTTTTGGGGTTTTGTTTCTTTGTTTTTTGTTTTGTTTTTTTGTTTTGTTTTACTGGCAGCAAATCGTATCCCTGTCATATTCCTGTCCGTAGAGAGCCGTCTGGACACTGCAATTCTCAGAAACCTGCGTGTTCTAAAACGGATGAAAAAACTATACAATTGAGGAATTTCACTTACCGGCAGGAGCAGTGACATGGAAGTTACAAAGAATCAAATAGTGATTGTGAGTTGTGCAGTATTTTGCATTCTCCAGTTTCATTCATTCAGGTACACAAATGTTTGAGTGCATGCACATACACAGTTTGCACAGCTTTTTCCTAACATAACAGGGTGTGAGGTAAATGAAAACATGCATAACCCAGACATGCAATGTTGGAAGACTCAGAATAAAGGAAACAAATGAAACATAGTCCTTTATTATTTTACCACCAATGTCCGAGGTTAGCAGCAGTTAACAGCAATTAGTTAAACAAACAAAGAACCAAACAAAAATAACCCAGAAAACATTGCTGTGGTTTCTGTGTAGTGCTAGCAACACAGGTATTCTGAGGAAAATACACTGATGCCCAGTAGAAATTTTATATTACATATAGAAATTTCTAAAATTTTCCAGTTCAGTGAATTTTTTCTAAAGGTATATAAACAGCAAGATAAAGTACTACATCTACTCAAAGAGGTGTGCTGACAATGAGAAATGAGAGTTTCTTCTGAGTACTGCCACCTTTAGAGTGTTACTCTGAGTGAAAGACAAAGCAGGAGAGTTGTACACGAAGACTGAATTACTATAAACTAAAAATAGAAACAGGAAAATGCTACGGTTATCACTGGGACCCTTGGAGTTGCTCTTGAAGAAAGGAGATGCTACAGGTGAAATCTGGAAAAAATTTAAAGACTGAAACTTAGGCAGAAGGGATCACCAAGGGGAACTTCATTAAACAATGGAGCAATGGAAAGCTTCAGCAACACTCCTGTGCCTCCAGTCAAATCTCAGTTGTGATGACCAGTTCAATGTATTATGCATATTTTGTGAATCACAAAATGAACTTTTGCAGTAAGATGCCCAACCTCAGTGAAGCTTGAGAAGCCTGCTATTTTCTTTCACTGTAGGTATTTGGCTTTCAGAAGAGATGAAACAACATTGCTGAGAAAAAAATCAAATGTTTCTGTACTGCTGGCCATTCAGTCAGGCCTCCATATAAAAATCGAAGCTGGTGAGACTTGTTTTATCCTCCTGGGATGTATGTGCATAACACAATCTAAAAGCATTTTCAGAAGTGCCCATTAGCTCTTAATTGAAAAGGGACTTTGAAAGGATGTTGTAGGTCTATTTTGCCATAAGGTCTGGAAAAGGAAGGAAAAATAAGATCACAACCATACTTTCTTTGTAATAAACTCTGAAAAAGTAGTTACTATAGATACAAGAATGATTATGCATTTACCTTCAACTGTATTGTAAGTAAAGATTACAGGACCTCTTCAAATGAAATTAAATAATCTTCGAATCACTGAAAATTTAACATGAAATATCAAATGTATCAAAATGTATCAGCTATTTTTAGTTGTTTTGTAAGATTTCCTTCAGTCACTGTACTGGCCCTCAGAGATTTCTGTAGCAAAAATTCAAACAGTGCTGCTCCTATTTGGTTTGGTATCTACAATAAGTTTTTTTCATATTTTTTGCAATGCTTAGCCTTATGATTCTCTGAAGAACTGGGTTCACAATGGTGTTCTCATGGGTGTTTTTACCCCAGTATCTAGCATATTATTTGGTATCTAGCTAGGATGAAATCATAGGTTGAATCATGGTTTGGACCTTATCATTATTTGTATCTCAATCTATAAAGAAAAATAAATACATTAAAGAAAATTAAAAAGAAGAAGAAATTATTTAGCATCTGCATATACATACCAGTATATGGTTTAAAGTTTCCTACAAGTGCTTTCAGTGATAAATGAACTCAAAAATTTAACTTTTAAGCATTTTCAAAATATATGTATTTTTTAAATGCTGCTCACATACTAATTTACAATTGCCTGTGAAAAAATTATATTTTGAAAAATTAATATTCCTTGTATAATGTAAAATTATTCTTAACCCTGAAAGAGAACTCCAAAAATAAACGGATAATCAAAAATTTTTTTCCCCATGTCCTACTTCTTATACTGCCACTAGTTTCATTCAATATCTAATGTCTTCATAGTTCACCTGGTTTTACAAACACATGTTCTCCATTTGACAGTCTGAGAAGTAGTTTGGGTGGAATCAACAAATCTTCTGCTAAATTAAATATAGTCAGTGGATTATAAGGAGATACTGCTTCATTCCTTTAAAGCCTCTACTTGCAGCATCTCTGCAGGCAGGGTGAAACCTTCAAACAGTGGCTAAATATCCAGAATCAAAGGGTGGGGCACCATGTTTTGTGTAGCTCTTGTAACTGTCAACAGGGTGTGTTGCCTAACAGGTGGTGGAGGTGGACTGTTGCCATCCATGCCAAAGGCAATATTCTTAATTTGCTGAATGAGAAAGGGAACTGTGCTGGCAGTACAATTGCCGCATGAATGGGACCCCCATTTTTGTTCCAAAATAGATGCAATTTATGCAATCTCATGCAATTGTGGCATGAAATGTGCTGTGGGACAATCGTCAAGGTCACATATCTCTGAGTTCAAACCATGATGTTTACCAAAATAGCACTATCCTGCAGTTCTGCATAGCTTTTGTAGATGCTGCAGTAGCTCCTTGGTGGGAATCCCTGAGTTCTTCCTAGCCATACAGGCTTTTGACCACCCACTTGCCACCAGCATCACTCACTGGGAAAGAGGTTTCATAAAATATATGTCTATATATCACTACTTACTGTTGATATGTTCAGATCCAATAAATAACTCTAATTACTCAATACTTAATTTAAATATTAATAATATTTATTAATATTTATTATTCTAATCACCTATAAAGCGCTGCCATTATGTTAAAAAGTATTCAGCAAATACTAATCTTGTCTTTAGAAACTACAAATCAGAAAATTAATTTTTAGAGGACACCACATAGTTCTGGATAAGAAACAATCCCTTTTACATACCAGTAGAAAGATAGCAGTAAAACTCCAATGCACAGTTACTACACATTCAGCTTTCAAAAGATGGAAGATACACATTTTTTTCCTATCTTAAAAGCTGGAAAGACCAGAATTAGAAGCATGTTTGAGCAGAAATGATACATTGTCTTTTGTGACTAATTACCCACCTTTTCTTTCTCTATTTAGAAGCAGATCTGTAGTAAACATAAACTCTCAAAAAAGTAAAGATATGATGCATTCTTATTCACCTATAGTATAGACGATGGACATAGAGGGGCATTATGTACTTCCATTTTATTTGAGGATTGCATAAATCTTGGAGGTAGAAAGACTTCAAGAAAAGCACTGAACTGTTCTTAAATCACAATCATATGAAATCTACCTTAAAGAAAACTAGCTTATCATTTTCTTAAATTGTTTTTTGGATCTTATTCACTGTTACTTTACTCCAATTTCTATGATAAGTATGATGTCAATAGCATTAAGAGCATGTAATTTACCAGCGTAAAATAGGAGTATCTCACAGGTGAAGCCAACCTGAATTTTCAAAATTAAGATTTTCTCTCAGCAATTTCTCTCAGCTACAGAACATTTGTACTCTTCTAAAGAACAGGATGTAGCTATTGTTGCTGTTCAAAAGCTGCTTTAAGCCATAAAATGTTATTTAGGGCTAATTTGACCAAAGTTCTAGTACTTGTCATACATGTAAAACAGGAGGAGCAATAGTTTTGTTGACAGATAATGAAAAAAAAATTGACTTCGCTTGTCATTTCTTGAAGAAAGGCAATTTAAGTGGCAGCCTAATGCCCATTTTATATATCATTACTTCTAGCATTTATTTAACATCTTATGATAACTTCTTTTTTAAATATTGACATAGTTGTCAGTTATCCTATCAATACTTTTAATTAAAATACATGTATACAATTTGAACATGATGTATATGCAAGAAAGCATGTTGTGAGCAAAAGCCAATCGAATGTGCCTTGTACCTGCATGGAAGTCCTAAGTATGATAGTAGTTTATAAATAACGGGGTCTGTTTCTAATATTGTAGAAACAAGAGCTTGTGGCAAGAATTTACAATGCTGTAATGAATAAACACAATTTATTTTCAGTGTACTGTGATATAAGCCAAGCCAGCAACTAAGTACCACACAGCTACGTACTCACTCTCTCAGAGTCATTTTGGGGAGAGAATTGTAAGAGTAGAATTGAGAAAAATTGTGGGTTGAGATAACCATGGTTTGATGGGTAAAGCAAAAGCCATGCACACAAGCAAGGCAAAACAAGGCATTCATTCACTGCTTCCCATCCTCGGGTAGGTGCTCACCCACCTCTAGGATAGTCGGGCTCCATCACATGTACTGGTGACTAGTGACAAATATCTTCACTATGAACATCCACCACTTCCTCTTTCTTCCCCTATATTCATATGCTGTACACAATGCCATATGCTGTGGGACATCCCAGTTGGGTTCAGCTGTCACAGCTGTGTCCCTGCCCAGCTCCCTGCACACCCCCAGCCTCCTCACTGGCGGAGTGGATGAGGAGCAGCAAAGGCCTTAGTTCTGTGTAAGTCCTGTTCAGCAATCACAAAAATTCCCTGTATTATCAACACCCTTCACAAATATAAACATAACCTCATAGGAGCTACTCTGAATAAAATTAACTCTATCCCAGCCAAACCATCACATAATTATACCTGAAATAATTTATGTTTAACTAAGCAGCCATTTTTTGGCAGTATTCACTGAGTAGTATTGAAGATACTAATTTTAACAAAATTGTCATGCATTCAGAACAGTTTCTCTAACACAGAGCCATTTCTGCCATCATCAAGATTCTCCACATGGAGAAAGAAATATTCCAACACCATCCGTGCATTACATAATAATCCCATGCTAGCAACTGCAAGACTCCAGTCACTTGGTAAACAAAAGCACAATCTGGTTTCAGTCCTCCTCACATTTTGGATGGGTACAAACAATAGCATCACTTTTTCCAAGCAGCAGGACTCTTGTTCTAATGTATTAAATAGTCCTGGGGGTTGTTCTGTGGATTAGATGGCAAATAAATGGCCTGCCCGCACTCCTACTATCAAAATCTCTGTGTGGTCCCAGAAATCATCTAGAATGTTACTGGTTGAGCCAGGCCAGAACCAGGCTATTTTGCAGTCTCTTCCCCCTGGATGTTAAGCTGACCAAGTTCCACTGCCCGTATCCTTAGGCTGCTTATTTTAGTACTTCATATGCAGCACTTCAGCTTCTGTTTACCTTACAAGCTGAATGGTTAAAATTCTTAAAACCTTTGGTTAAATTTGTTCTGTGACTCTGTCACTTGACTATGGTACCAGATGGTGATAAAGAAAAAATAGACTTTGTTGCAGTTCCATAATCCAAAGCCAGATGGTGATACTAAGGCTGATAGAGGGAAAACAATAATACATCACTGCCCTACTCTGCCTCAGATTTCCAGCTATTGCTATCTAACTGAAAATGCATCTGTTCAGACATTACTCATATTTTGTCATGCATTTTTGGAACAAAAATTTCTGAAACTGCAACAGGTGCAAACCCTAGCAAACCTTTTTATTTTCAAAGTATATTACAACAATAATTAAGGTGTAATTTTAAATCCAGTTTTTGTCAGAAGATGAAAATATCTAAATCTCTTCAACAAAAATCAACTTTATATTTTACATGGGGACAAAAATCCTCGATATTACCTGAATTAAATGGATTTAAGCTAAGAGATAACTAACCCCCTAGGAGAAATTTGCTTTCACTTTTAATGTAATGGAAACTGAAATTTTATCTCTAAATACCTGTAAACAGGCCAATATATGTGAATGAAAATTATTTGCTAAAGAATTCTGAGAGTTATTTTAGAACATGTTGTACACAGCTGCCAGGTTCAACAGAAATTGTTTTGACAATTATTGTAAGAAAATCTCCTGTGAAAATTTGAGTTTACTGATTCAGTTCCTATTACACATTTTCACCAGTCATCAGTGATTACTTCACCAAAGTAATACAATGACTGTAGATGTTAAACAATAGTTGAAATTGTCAGGCAGACAGTGAGACAAAAGAAACAAAAATAGAAAAAATTTTGCTTATTAATTAGAATTATGTTAATTTCCATAAAATTGCAACCCAAGGACATATAGATAATTAGCTGCTTTTGTGAAATGATCAGTGTTGTTTCTATTCATAGAAAGGCTATCAACATTACATATATTTTATTTTGTACTCTTAAAAAAAACCCAAAAAACCAAAACGGAAGCACTGATGTCTGACTTGTTGCAATCCTGTGCATTCCAGGACCTGGGATGAAATTCACCCCCCCTGAGCTGAGTAGAACCTTTTGGGCAAGAACTAGTTGCTGGATTTCATTGTTTCTGTGTTGCAGGGGGCTATGCTAGCTAATGTTTTAAGTGAAGACTCAAAGAAAATTCTTACCTCAGAAGAGCTGCTTCAGTAATTCAGTAACCTTAACTCAAATTGCTGAAGTCACATGATGTGGTCAGCATGCAAAGAATTTAGAACAAAAAAAATGTGAACAGTTCAAAAGTAAACTGTTTGATGAAGATAAGGAATATTTTTTCTGTGCATCTACTTTCAACTGAAATAAAGTTTGTACAATATTTAGTTATTCAAATATTTTGGTTCGTGGTCCAAATTTGAAAGAGAAAGTTGTGTAATTCATGAATAAGGTGAGTAGATTTGCCCTTAGCAAAAGAAGGGTATCTGACTCAAAATTTAGGGATGTACCAAAGCAGCATTGACTTGGGCACGCAGATGTTGATTGGCAGAGACAGGTGAAAAAAAGTCTCACAGAGACCTAGACTGAATCCAGTGGAAGGGTATGGTGTTCCTCTACAAGCCTTTCCCAAGCAGAAGTCTTCTGATTCCGTTGGGAAGCCCAGAAAAGAGGGACATCTGATCTGTGTGAACTCCCTTTCACCCCTAGCTTACCTACAAGGAACTTTTGAAGAGAATAGGCCAGTCTGAGAACTTGGTGTTGCAAAAAATGTCAGGCAATCCGCACGCACAAAGGCTGATCATCATCAGTTACTGTGGTGGCTTGTATAAATTCCCTGAAATAGCTCCTGTCACAACCTAGGCATTGGACCTGACAAGGACCCTTGGGTATCTGATTTTTAATACTGACACATTGTTGCACCAATGAGAAAGTTTATGCGCCTTTGTGAAACACACATGCAAAGACAAAAAAACCCTGGGAATCCCTCTTTCTGGCTTCTTGGAAGGTAACACCGGCTTAGGCCCCAACACCGGCCTAGGCCCCAACACCGGCCTAGGCCCCTCTGTGCAGCCTGAGCCGAGCCAGGCATGGCCGGGCAGGCTCTGACATACGGCTTGGGAAGCGTGCCGGGCTCCATTTTCGGCCCGTGCCTGACAGAAAGAGGGAGGGGAGGCCTGCTCGGCTGCTAAGATCCCAGCTGCCCCTCCCTTTCCCCTCCCCGGCACCGCCAGGAAGCCTGCGTCTCAGCTGAACATCTAGCTGACATTAAAACCCTGCCCTGCTGCCAGCCCGCTCCAAGCCAGGGGCTCTGCGGGTCCCAGGAGAGCAGCTCTGGGCAGCTGGGCCTGCCCCGCCATGGTGCCCATGTGGCCTGGGCGAGAGACGGCTGGGCCCCGCATCGGCAAGGCCTCCCCCAAGCTCCCTTGCCTGCTGGCCAGGGGGAGGAAAGACCATCAGCCCGTGGCTGGACCTGAATGTAGCAAACACCAGAAAACAGCCATGGAGCCAGAGCAGCCATCACAGTTTCTCGCTAGGCCCCTGCTTCTTGGCCCAGCCTCCTTCGAGGTCTGAAATGCTCGACCCCAACTGCTCCAGCTGCTGCCCTGACAAGATATTAACTCTTTCAGTGCCCAGAATGAGACTGGCAGACACTTTGTTCTCTCTACTGAGTGAAAGAAAAGGACTGATATAAAGACGCTCACAGAAACAGCATGAAAACACTAAGGTCAGACAAAAGAAGAAGCCAGGTCCCAGACAGAAGGGATTGATGGAAATGCCTCACTCTTGGACAGAAATTTCTCTTTTTTAAGCTGTGGAGAAGATGCTTTTGTTTCCTTATAACTCATAGAAATGCATTATGGGGTGGATAAAATGTTCTAACATAAGCAGAGGCATTTGTGCTAAAATAAGCAGATGTTGAAGTGGATGTAATCCTATGAGAAGTTTGAATAGAGAGAAGACCCCTGCTGCTCCCCCAGGGAAGAGAAGAAACACCTCTGTTTTCAGAGAAGAAGAGGGCTTTCTTTGAACTGTTATAATCCTGAAACTGTGCCCCATAAGTTGATGTGGTCCTCAATAATAGTTGTGGGAAGACTGTTAGTCAAGGAAGGAATTTTTACCCAGTGATCAGATTTCCATTCTCCTGGGCAGCTGATTCACTGTGACATTGAGGCCACAAGAAAACTGTTTCTTGTGGAGAAATCTCCATAGTCTGAGGAGAGAAACTCCTCTCCCAAGTAAATTGATGAAAGATTATTTTTAGAGGTGGTAATAGGCTGATTTTTTTTCTGTACATTGTCAGTGTGAAAGAAAAGAAGTTGTGAAGGGAGGAGAGGTGTTCTGAAAGTTTTATTCTGATTCTTATTATTTTTTAATAGTTTCTGGTAATAAAGTTTTTCTTTGTACCCTTTAAAGTTTGAGCATGGTTTGCCTTCCTCCTAATCCTATCTGACAGCAGCAAATGAGTAAATAATTCTAGTGGGTGCACTGATGATTTGGCCAATGCTAAATCCACAACAGCTATGTATTCAGATGTGGCTTATCTAGTTGAAATACACATGTAGTGACAAGTTCATGAACTTGTGATCAAATATCTATCTCTTCCTGCTAAAAGTTTAAGTAAGGCAAAACCTGGTTGTTTGGTGGTGTTTTTTTGTTTGTTTGTTTGTTTTTGGTTGGTTTGGTTTTTTTTTTTTGCTTTTGTTTTTTTTTGGGATTTTTTTTGGTTTTTTGGTTTTTTGTTTTTTTGATGCTGTTGTTAGGGGGTGGGTTTGCCTTTTTTTTTTTCTGTCTGAAAGGCTTAATACAAGATAAATCATATTCTTCCTGAAACTCCTTAAAGACAGCTGAGAATAAATACTTCTCATTTTGAGTTTTGCTGCCTGGAAGGAGCTGGAATAGTGGTGACCTACTTACAGTAATTACTATTGAAATCCTACCCATAAGCACTAGCTTTGTCTTCCACAGAATTTCTTATAGGTGAGAGCTCTGTACATTTTGACACTGTATCAGGAAAGCCACTTATGAAAAAGTGAAGATTTTCTATATTTGGTCTACTGAACTGGCCTTTGTTATCTCCATACCAATGCAAATGCACAAAGAACTTGAATGAACACTTTAAACAGCCATATTTTGAGGGTATATAGAGGGGGTGGTTAGACACATCTGTTTCTCCTGGCCCAATCAGCAGCTTGGCCCAAGATATATTCACATTAGGCACACACATAGAGACCACACATACAGAACTCACACACACATATATATATGTGACCAGGCACACATCACAGACAGACATTCCTTTCTGAATGTGTGAATTCTGTCTTTCAGAAAGCAGTAGTCCCATCACTAGGGATAGTTTCTGACTATCTCAATTGATTTAAAGGGTGAAAGGATACAAGTAAGCCATCACTTCAAGCAACATTTGATAGGGCAGGGTGATCTTTTCTGTTGCCTGAAATCAGTGTTTTGAATAACTGGGAGCAATACACCACACAGGGGAAGGATGATTTTTAAGGCACCAAGAACTGTTTGGCCTTCACACAGAGACTTGGTAAATACCTGTCATTTCTCAGAAACTTCATGATGAGAAGAGAAGAGCAGATAGTTAAGGCCTTTGCTCAAATGAAGTAAAGACTTCCATCACTCTAAGCATAACTAAGAGATCATTAAAAAAAATCAAAGAACAATATATGAAATAAAACTGTGCAAAGAGAAATTTTCTATCTGTAATCTGTGACTCAAATCAAACACTTCTTTATGCTGATTACAACACATTTTTCAGGTACAGCAAGTCAATGTCAAATGCAAAACCACATCTCTTTCACATTCAAGGACAACCCTTGACTCAAGGAAAGTTTTATCTTTAAAAATCTTCAGAACACAATGTCTAGAAATACAGTATACATGTATGTTTATTTAAAGGACTTTACATTTTAAGCAGTTTTGTTATTCTGTTTTGCTCTCCAGAGGGATACCTTATGAATTTCTCATCCATAAAAATAGAAATCCTTTGACATATCCTAGAAAGTATTAATGAGTTTCTCTTACATGAAAATAAATTTTTAAAAATCATACCTAAAATTTTGCATTAAAAAAATAAAGAGCTTACATGCTGGTCTTCTCAGCAGCTATGAATTTATGACTGTGTAGCAAGAATAGGAACTAAAACAATTTGATTGAAATTCAAGTTGCTTGGTTGTGTGTATCAAATGGCTGTCCACACAGTAAGATGAAGCTGGCAAAATAAACCTGAGAAATCTTCATCTTATAGCACTTGGAAAATCTTGATAGTCATGGATTCTGGTGCTACTACAGATAATCAGAAAAAAATGCATTCATAACTCTGATTACAAAGAAAAAAAATTTAAGATACACCAAGAATATCTTATCTGTACTTGTGACTCTTAGATTTTTGTGTGTGAATCAGACTAGATCCTAGCTAATGCATTAGTTGATAGAGGTTTATTCTGTTTTCAGTGACTTTTAAATTGTAATTTTAGTGGCAAATCTAATTCAACAATATATGTCCTCTAAGTGCACTCTGTAGCATTTCCCTCCCACACCATATGTGAGCTACATTTTTATAATGAGAACAAAGAGGAAAATAATGGATCTTTGCTACTGTTTAGTGAATGGAAATTTTTAGAGTTGCTGGGTAGTACTGCATTAGTGGTGGGAAATCAGGTTTTCCCACAGGGGCTGAAATATTCTGACTGACAACTTTGGCTTAAGGATTCACTCAGGAAGGAAGCACGCTGGATGTTAGAAGACAATCCCAGTTATTACTGTGCCACAGATGCTTGTCTGGATGTATGTAATTCCCATTGGGCTGAGTGTTTCACAAACACTGGGATAGATTTAACCTCCTTCTCTCTCTTACTAAAAATAGAAAAGTTAGAGGAAGGGAAAGAAGCAGAACTGCAACCTTTAACTACCCTTAGCTATCCAAAACTTAACTGCAGTAAACAGGGAAGATTAAGGAGACTGTGACAGTGTAAAGTGTCTTTGTTTTCTTTTAAATAAATTACTACTTATAGAAAACTGAGCAAGAAAAATAAAATAATGCAGAACTGAAGTGTCACAGTTTTTCATCCCACAATGCCTGCAAGAGACAAGTAAAACAGCATCCATATTTTCTGTCAAAGACTTGAATTTTCTTAAACTGGAATTGTTTTGAATCATGATATAACTCTTTGGGAACTGAAGACAGATAAATTGATATTTTACATCAATCATTTAGATCCTTACACAGCCATTAATTTATTCTAACAAAACTAGCATCATTATAAGAATAAGACTGGAGTCTTCAGGTACGTAGTCTTCAGGCGAAATGTTCATTAAAATTGTTTCATGAGATTTGCCTGAGGAAAACAGTAAAGCCTGCCATTTATAAAATATGGATTGATTTTAAGTTTCAAAGAGAGAATTTTCTATCATCCTACAGACACAGAAATAATGGGAATTCAATTTAGTTGAGGTCAGAGCAGGAGCAGTTTATTACTATAGCTATTGTAGAGTTGCAGGGTTTATGTACCGCTAGGATGTACAGTCTGTTCTTCACTATACTGTCAGATAAGGAGGACTGTAGTACATTGCAGTAGAAAGGACTGACATGTAGTTTAGTTCTTGAGACTCCAGGCATTCAAATAAAGAAGAGGAAGTAGGAGGTAGCCCCTAGGCAGTAGCATACCCTTACAAATAATTCTCTTCTTTGTTAATTAATTTGTGCTGACTCTATTAGGTTGTGCTGACTTACGTTTCTTAACTAGTGGGGTCTGCAAAGGATTTAAAGCCACTGTAAAGTACACACTAAATTTGAGAGTGAATGTTTCTGTTCTTAAAGGCTGACTTTCACAAAAAATTTTTTGTGAAAATTTTTTTTGTTGGGGTGCTGCACAGAGAATGGTACCTGATATGATTTACATATGAAAGATTTTTCAGCTCTGGTGAGTAAAAAAAAATAAGGTTCCCACTTAAACTGGTACAAACAGTGTGCTTTTCATCAATTCAAGGCAGACGTGGGATGATTTTTCCTCGACATCTTTGCAATAATGTTAAGCACTTGGAAAGAGCTACTTATATGTTAAAAAAGACTCAGATCATTAATCCTATGGAAAATGGGTGCAGGCATGGGATAAGCTTAGGGAACAGTCACCTGCCAACCCACAAATACCATTTAATTTGGCAACTGCAACTGTAAGAATAGGATCTATTTTGTCAATTGCTTGCTTGAGTGACAGATCCTGAATGAGAGAAGGACTGAATAACTTGTGTAAATCCAGGTCTTAGCATAAACAATCTCAACATCCTAGACGTTATCCTTCAAATAATATGAAAATGTTGAAATATTGAACCATATATTTGTATGATGAATAGATCATGTGACAAATAGATTGAGGGACATTTCAGGAAGGAATTAATCTTTAATTTTTTCATTCAAAGGAACCATTAAAAGTCACAGCTAATTTTGCTTAGCTGGTTAGGCACAGAGCAAATTAATATTCAGTAAATATCCACACTTCTTTTGTCATGAAAGATTCCTTCCACACAGCAGATTCTGACACAGGTCATCAGCTACTCTCCCAGTATATTCCTCAAAATGTTATTTTAATGGTCGGCTTTTCTCTCCCACTTAAATAGCTTTTAGCCAGCCATTATGACTTAAACAGCAACTGAGTCATGAAAAACAAAGTAACTGTAGTGTGAAGGTTAGATCAAATGACAAACCATTGACATCTCACTGCTGAATTTCTTTTATCACAAATTGCAGCTTTCTTGTTAGTGCATTTCCTATATATTATTTTTAGTGTAAAAGGAGGCTACTCACGTACAAATGGTGGAATGTGATCTTTTCAGCGGTCCTGGAATCAGTGTGCAGCATCACCACAGAAAATATCCAGATAATTATAATCTATGCATTTGATATAAATGCATATGTAAAACATCAATGATGTTATTGAGTATGTTTGAGATTTTTTTTTCATTTTTATGATTCCTTAAAGGATTAAGAATCTGTGAGAAAAGATGCGAATGAATATTTTCACAGGCAAGATATTCTATCAACCTTGTCAACAGGATATTGTCCCTTTTCCATTGCTTCTCCTTGTCTACACTCCACATCTAGATTTAAAATTCTTAAAAGAGGAACTTGAGGATCTTATTTTGTTTGCTTGATTCTTTGCTATATTCTCACTATTTAGTAAAAAATTGTCTGCATTGATTACTGGTTTTGTTTCAATATCTCACTTATTAGCTAATGAACTGCTTGGAGTAGAAAAAAACTAGCATGGGAGGTTTTTTCTATTTAGCCTCTCATTCCCAGTCATGGCATCATCCAAATCTACTAATTCTAATTTAGAGGTTACTGATAGCCCTCTTGGCTCAGAAGGATTGACTACATTTAAAGAGTTCAACAAAATCAGCTAGGAATACAGCATCATGAAAATAGTTGGGCAGATTTGCAGCTTTCCTCTCTGTATGACTGTCAGTCTATAGTCCCAAAAAACAGGACAGAGTTGAGTTAATTTAATCTCTTCTCAGTAATCCAGATGAGAGAAAAGTAATAGTGATAATCACATGTGATTTCAGTATGTGGTACAGAGGAATATGAAGGTTTCTGTGTATCCTTCTTGCAGCAGCTGTAATGTATCCTTTAGTGGAAAGTGCCCCTATAATAAATGCTTTTTAGAAATGTCTTTCTTTTGGTCTATTCAGAAATAAAAAAAAAAAAAAGGGTATCACGCATACAAAAAAGATAATAGAGACAATAGGTGCAATTTTGTTTGTTTGTGTTTAAAAGCAAAATACCTGCCTTTTAAGAGCTGGAGCTCATTTAAGGTGCCATAAGAAGCCAGCTGGTCTGTATACACACTTTGCCCATGAAATCTAATATACCTGATGGAGTATAAACTAGATGTCAAGGTCACAGGCTACAGCACCTGTTTAAGTTGACAAATTTCTGTCTTTAGAGTGCAGTAGTTTTGCTGCCAACAGTAGTCTGTATTTCACTTGGCAGATTTCCACACAGACAGAATGATGTGCTTGTGCTGCAACTGACTTATAAACACGTCATGTTAACAGAGTAATTACAGACTTACACAAGCAACACAGTTTGCAAAACAATTTTTATACTTTTCAGTGCTAGATTGTTTCATTTGTTCAAAAAAATAATTCCAAGTTTAACATATCTGTTACTGCTTTCTGTTTTGCATTATTGAAATGGAAACTTTACAGAAAAAAGCATAAGGTTCATTCATCACAGAAGGATGATATTAAACTGTTACTGACTCTATGGATACTGCAAGGGTGAATTGCATGAAAGGCACATAAAAGAAAAGTGTGAGGAAATATCAGATCTGTATGATTCAGTTTCATTATATATGGACTGAAAAACTAAAATTTAAATAAAAATATAAACCACAAAACATTCAGGAATGGATTCCTTCTATAGAACAGGAAGATTTCTGAGTAAACTCTCTTTATAAAACTGTCTTTATAAAACTTGCTTTAAAAGAACAAAAAAACAAACATAAATCCAGCAATGTAGCATGCAGAATCTTGAGATTCAAGATTTAACACACAAAATTATCACTACTTAAATAATTTTTTTGGTTTGTGATCAGCTGTTAATATCTGGGGATGAATGAGCCCCTCCCCTCTATTACTCTAATGATCACACCCCACACTCAAGCAAACTCCATCTGGCCAAATATATCCAAACTACTTACTGTATCTACGTGGACAATCTGTTTCATTTTAGACATCACATTTAATAAGGCTTATTTAGACTAGGCTTAAAATACTCAAATGTCTTGTGTAAATGCCACTTGTGGAATATTACAGTAGTGTAAATTTAACAGATGGAGAGTGTCAAATATTATAACATCTTAGTTAATATTTTTTTCAGAAGTTCAGGTTTTTTCCAGGAATGCAATTTGGGCACATGCCTGTTTAAAAGGCTAATAATCCAAAATATCTTTCTTCAGTTACTTATCATAATATGGTTTTCACAAAAATTTCATGAGTCGGCAGATAGTGATGCCGTGGTATTACTGAGTGCATGGATTGTCCTCAGTACAATATTTGTACCTTTTTTTTTTCTGGATATACACTGAAGGATTTCCAAGAGAAAATACTGCAGAACTTGTACACAATATTTCTGATTTATTGCAACATTCAGGAAAATGTAGTACACGCCTGAAATGACTGGAAAGCACTTGCAATGGCAACTAAACATTCTTTGTATGGAGGTGGTTATGTCCACCACTGTAGGCATGAGTGTAGCATTCTCAATTTCTCTCCTCCTTCTGCCCTGCTCTCTCTCTTACTGGTCACAGATAATGCTTTTTCTCAGGACAATGAACAGGGCTGTTTGGCCCTTTTTCTTGGGCTGTGACTTAGTACAAGTAGTACAGTGTTCTACAGTCTCAACTTATTTGCCTTTCTGGAGTATTGCACCAGAATTTAACTCTGGTGGTCACTAGAGAGTGCTGACAACATCATACTGGTCCAAGTGGTGAGCCCTGGCTCCAGCTCTGTGTTTCTATTACTGCTGGAGCCCGTCTTCCTTTCAAAGAATGCTAGTCCCTTTTCTTTCTCATTATCTATGTTTTCAACTGTTTATGAGACCTCATAGCTTCAGGAGGTGACACCACTACAATAAATTTTCATCTGCGTGATCAGCTTCTCATCAACAAACCTAAAGGTCCCATTTCTGATCCTGTGCCTGTGGGACATCCCTCTGTTTCTCTTCCTTTGGGTCAACATTAAGTTGCAAGTCCTATTCAGTCAACAGTAAGGTTTCATCTAAGCCAAATGTCTCCAGGAAAAATGCCTAAATTTCAGGAATCAGTACAATTTGAAAGCTAGTGTTTCCCTCCAGACTTACAGACCCTCTGATTTTTGTGCATCCTTCTTGTATCAGGACCCAATCAAAAACCCTTTTGATTCATGGTTTGAAGTAGGAGGAAAGGAAGGGTGAACAGTAATCTAGTTTCATTGCGCTGTGGTTGAGGCCTGAGCCACAGCAGACTTCAAAGAAACAGATGGTGTTTTTAAATTTGTAGCAGGTAAGGATCTCTCACATTAAGAAATTCTACAATCTACAGAAATTCTTGTAAGCATAACATAAAACTGTATTCAAGTAGAAAGTTTAACTTCCAAACAGATATTAATAGCAGAGTGCATGATATATTCCCTCAAAATAATACATCTGAAAATATACCATCAAACATTTAATAGGCATACCAGTCTTTTGTGTAACAATTTATATATTTGTGTTGAATTTAAACCTAATTTTTCTTTGAGTTATATTTGGTTTATTTATTGTTTTTTCTTTAATAATTAAAACGTTTTTACTCTTTAAATATTTATGTCTATACATATAACATTCAAATAAAAGCTTTGAGTATTTAAATGTGTAGCACAAATGCTGCATAAATCTCATGCTTCCCTCTTGATGCAATTACACCAGTTAAGCAAAGCTGATTTGCAAAGCTGATTTACATTAAATTAAATAATATAAATTTCAGTGTTCAGTTTCAAATGTAAAAATCTTAGTAATGCTTTTACCTCCTCAGACATCTACTGAACTTGTATTACTTTTGTGTTGGCTTTAATTAAAATTCAGGTGTATCTAGGTATGGGAATGTGGCTGAACTCCAAATGTCTTTCCTCAGTCTGGGACGAGCTAATTATAGAGTCACCTTTACAGCCAAGTAACACAGGATCAGAACTGTTCCACATCAGTCATTCAAGCAATGGCTTGATATCTAGATATCTATCTAGATATCTAGACACAATCTAACATTCAAAACATTGTAGTAGGGGTGGGGTCCGTTTTTTTCCTGTTCATTAGCTATGCCACCAGTTTTCCATTACGCAATACAAAGTTCCCTAGATTCCCATAAAACAGCCTTTGTTAGTGCTTTCTGCTGCTTTCAGGGCAGGCTCCTTTTCTTTTTATATACAGTATCAAGTTTCCCCTTCATTTTGTTTTTGAGAACTACGGTGCTAGATAAGTATGAATAAATGCCTAGTACCACCCTTGAAATTCTGAAATTCACAATATTAAAGTGCTTTTCTATCTGTGAGACACAGAATCATAGAAATTAACATAGTGTGCTGATAATATATAGTACAGTCCCTGAAAACATTTTTGAAAAGCTGCCCTCAAAAGAGTTCTGTCATTGTGTTCTTACCTGAATTAACTGTGTAGCCAGAACTCTGTTGCTCAGAACTTATCTTTGTTGATGAACATCTCATGTTCAGAAGATGAATCAGAATAGCATGTATGGGTGTCAGCATCTTTCAAATACAATAAGCATTGCAAATCCAGTAATATAATTTTTTTATCTTTACTTTGTAATAGGAGGGGAAAAGCTACTGCTGCTTTGGCATCAGGTATTAATAGGCTGTGACAATAAACATGTTTTTCCATGTATATGCTCTCCCTTGAGCCAAACAGCCATACATTCAATTAACCCCTCCAAAGGAGGAGGCTCTCCCAGTTTCTCAAAAACCTGTTGGCCCTAACTCACTGTGCAGTTGTGTGCATTGCCTTCACAGACAGTGTTTAAGAAAGTCAATTGACTTTTGGCACTTCACATTTTGCATAGGATTACCTGTGGCCTGACTTATGGAGATGCAGAGCATTCAACAATACAAGAATGTTAAGAAAAGAATAAAAGCTCAATTAAGAAGAAATCTGTAAAAACAGGTCTTTGGTGGCTGTGGATCATTTAGCTAGCATTTGAAGCACCAGAGATCTGTAACCACATTTGAGAGGTGTTACGTGTGAGATGGTAACAAGAGACTTGTCTCTTACACCAGCAAAGGAAACAGGCAAAAAAGCAAGAAACATACCCAAATAATCTGGAGCATTCTATACAAGCAGGTTTATCAAAATCATTCTCCCGTCTTACTGTTTAAATAAATTTCCGATGAAATATGTGTGCCTTCTGCCAGCTTACCTAGAAAAGCTGACTTTGAGGGAAAGGACCCAGTCATTTTCAGAGTAAACGAATCTTTGCCTGTCCAAGATTGGCTCATCCATGTGTTTCTGGTGTACGAGTTCTTGTGCAAAGGAAGGAGTAAACTCGAGGATGAATAATTTTGGTGAAGTGAAGCAGAACAAAATGTGGAGTAGTTTCTGCAGATTTTCTCATTTCTGTAGCATCTTGACTGGGTTTGGCAGAAACCTTTGTTCTTCTTAACGTCTGCTATGTAGCCAAGCTTGACTGTATACTCTGTCTCTTATGACTATTTTTCTGCTTGTAGCTGTATGAAAAATTAAAGAACTTATTCATCTGTGTACATCCTACCAACTATTTTCACATGGCTAGTCCAGTTAATTGATCCAGCAAGAGTGCACTGTCATGCCTGAAGCAGTCCAGGCTTTAACAGATGCCTTGAACCTCAGCTTTTCCTCTGCTGGCCTTGGATTGTTTGTGCATTTGTCATAGGAAATATTAAGAGATTTTTTTTTTTTTCCTGAGAGCTATGCTAATACAAAAAAGTACCTGGAAATGTTTAGCTCTCTGGAATTTGAAGAGCTCCCAGATCTCTCGGAACACATACAAAAGGGAAAAAGAAAGTGTAAGAGCAAATCTCTAAATGCTTCCTGTAGGTATTATTATTTTTGCGGTTTTTCCTGAGCTGAGAATATTCAGGTTATTCCCACAGAATAAGAATTGCCGAAGAGCTCAGAAGCTACAGTGGCAGTCAGACTTTCAAAACAGTTAATTTCTCATTTTAGACATCAAAATAATGTCACCGTCATTTATAAAATTATAAAAATACAGCATGCTATAGTCAAGATATTTTGAAAATGAAGCTCTATGTGTTTGAACTATAGAAAAAATTGAAGGTGAATTTTTTTGTTGTTTTTTTTTTTTAAAGGAAAGACTGAAGAAGTAAAAGTAAATAAACACCTGGAAAATAACCTCTTCAGTCTTTGGAAAATCTTGTCTTCAGTGGTAACCATTGGCTTTTCTAAGAGTAAAGAATGAATAAATTCTCATTCTTAGGCTATTCTAGTTTCCTACAAATTCAAGCACACCTTTCATCTTAAATCATTTCCATGTCATATCTATTATTAGTGTTGCTTCTGTTGTCTGCTGTATTCACCCTTTGGAGATGGGTCACTCTCAGAAATGTCAAATAAGCTAAACAAAATGTAGACAACTGAACCTAGAGTTTGAGGCAAGTATTTTTCCAGAAAAAAAATAGCTGTTGTGTCCTCAAATAAAAACAGAAGAGGAAAAATGTGCTATCACAGCTAGCCATGATTTAAAAAAAAAATCTTATGCTGTTAATTTTTCAAGAGGGTGTGCAGTAGATAAACATCAGATATACAACTCTGCCTAAATACTTAAGCAGGTCTATTCCTGTGCCACAATAGCCCTGGCACATCTTCACTTTTGTTAGTGGAAACTGGGTAATATTATTTTACAATCACAGCATCACAGGAAATTCTAAATCTAGAGCTACAAACTCAGGCATGAAGATTTGTATACAGAAGAACTAGTATTAGTAGTATTATCAGAACCGTGTATCCTTGCCCAATATTCTCAAGACTTCAATGATATGCCAGATAACTAGTCACCTAAGTTGTGGACCTGGGCACCTCAGATTTCTCTGTCCTCTTTTGTCATAACACTACTGCTCAACATCTGGCTGAAAGCGTGTGGTCTTCTCTTAGCTTGGTGAAGGATTTTCTTTTGTCATATAATAGCTACAAAACCTAAATCCACCCCTGTATATCCTGGCCCTCTCCATCTGAACAAAAATTCAGCTGTGGGGCATGTAATTAAAAAAAAAACCCAAACCTGAATTAGTATATATTCTCAGTTTTCCCATCACTTGTGAGTACACATGTCCCAGCTATTACACCATCAACCTGGCAAGAAAAATGAACATGGCAAAATAATGCATTGTTAACTTAATCCAAAATTTTCTTTCAAGCAGAAAGAGCACCGTTACCTAATTGTTATTATAGTTCCATTATTTCAGAGGAATAAAAAGAAGGTCATTTTCTCAGGGTCCTGTAAGTTCCCACAAGCCTTAGTGAATGTTGCCAGCTTCCCATGGAACGTGCCACCAATCTTGGCTCAGCAGCCCCATTTCTGCCCCCTCAGAACTGCATGCTGGGGAGAACACAGCTGTCACTGTGACTGCCATAGGTCCTGGCTCTCCATGCCTGAGAAAGCACAGCTATCTTAGTGGACCATCAAAAGGTCAAGTTATCAGATAATAATAATCAGATGCACCACAGTTTTGGAACTTCTGAGCACATTATGCATATATATAAACTCTCATCATGGCACATGTGGACATATGTGGGATTGCTTTTGCATGGAGATAACAGGTTGTTATATTCTGGAGGATGACTGTAAACACTTGTTATATGGAAAAGCAGAGAAGGAAAGCAATGTAAATTTATGCTTTTCTCTTGTTCAGAGAACCAGTAGTGTTAAACACTGAATTTTCCTGGATTTTACAAAGATAGGGAAAAATAATTTTTAAAATCCTCCAACTATGCTTAAGAACAGCATCTTCTGTCTTTAAATATTAAGAACCTTACTTTCCACCAAGGAATATTGCTGCAGTCATTCCAGAGCCTACTATAGTACATTAATTTATAATAGCAGGTTATTCATGATGATTTGCAAACAAATGAAAGTGCAGATATTCCACTTATATGAGGCTCTCGCTGTATTGTTCCTTACAGATATACATACACATTCAACAGAGCCACAGAGAACATGTTTGAACAAGAGGTCAGACAAATTTGTGGAAAGATATGAAAATTTTGTTGTTACTTATGCAGTGCCACACATATTCTCAGAGACTTTCTGTCAGTGAAGAATAAATTATGAAAACAAGAAACAATGTCCTTTGGCTCAAAGACTTTCCTGCTTCAAAGTGCTAGAGTGCTACACACAGGACATGCAGCTGACACAGATTTGGGAGTGTGTTTGTGAATAGGTTAAAAAAATACTATGAAAAAAATAATGTTCAAATTATCCAAAACCCAGAGGTGATCTCATGTTTTCTGTAGTGAATTTTCCAGAGCAGATTGAAAAGGTTTTAAAGCCTGAAGGCCATTTTTTGACACAACCCTTGCAGAGACAACAGTCGTGTGGCTTGGTCAAACGGAAGATATTTATTCATAGTATTTCCCTTACTCCCTTAGCCCTCCCTTGCAGATTTATTCTTTCAAGTTGATTCAATATGGCCCACCTTACTAAGTGGGAGTAACCTTTGGCCAGGCATTTCTTGTAATCCGAAAGGCTTTTTCATGGTTTTCAAAAGCCTGGCTGGCAGGGTTTCTCAGAATTTGTTTTAAAAAACTTCTATTTTCCTTGCTGGATCCAGCTCTGTGGGCCACAAATTTGTCTTCTGGGCAGACTCATGGCAAAGAGCACACTCTGGCCAGAGGGTGTACTTAACCTCCTCCTCCTCCAAGAGTTTAACCTGAACAAATAACCTGGTAGGTCAAGCATTCATTGTCTGACTGATACACCCATATGCCCAGGAAATCTCATTTCCTGACTTTTCTGGTAACTGTTACTTTGTTGTCAGGGCAAATTCTGATATTTGTGTGTCAGAATCAGAGTAAAGGCAAGGAGAGCTGCATAAGGAGAGTATATACTGATTTGGGTAAGGATTGTTTTAGTTTTATCCCAGTTCAAGGCCTAATAATATTAAACTTTGGTTTTCATAATGAGAACACGTATGTGTCACATGTAAAATTTACTTGCTTGTTCATTTTTTTGGTGAAGTATATGGCAAGACAAGCCATACACTGGTCCATAACTGATCCAATAAATTCTAATCAGAAAGAAAACACCATAACTTCAAAGTTAGAGAACTTACAACTTAATCTTGAGCTAAGATTTCACATGTGAATAGCGCAAAAGAACTCAAAGGACTATATTTTTAAAAATTATAAACCAGGTATATCCCTTTATTATCATTCATTGTACAAAATAGTTAGCTCTTTTTGTTTTGCAAAATATTACAAAAATTCTTCAAAACAGTTGGATGCTATGCCAATAGAAGCCAGACTTGAAGGTTCTGAGAAAGACAGGTGATCCTCTTGGAAACATCTGAAATTTTAGACAAAAGTTAAACTTATTTTTTCTTAAGAAGTTTAAATGTCTGATCTGTGCAACAGTCATTGAATGATTGAAGCCTTAGAAGATTTAAATTAGGTCTTTGGTGTACGAATGGTATAATCCTTTAAAAATTGCAATATCCATCATATTTATAATTTAGATTATTATTCTCAATATACACACAATTTTTTTCTCTCTATTTTCACATCTATACATGTGCTAGTGTACATTCCCCAGGAGAGAGGTTTTTCCTGTGTCAATAACTCCTCCTAGCACCATCAAAACACCAAGACTCACAGTATTGTAGTTTTAGGGCTACACCATTCACATGAGTGATAACTAGGATCAGCTAATTTCAGCTTGTGATTATAATTTACTAATAGAAGTAATGGGTTAATAATTAGCATCTAAAATCAAGACTTTTGTTAGCACCTTTTAGACATTTGTGTTCTTGTCAAAAACAATACCTGAATTGCTGGAAAAATTTCAGTGTTGTTTCTTTTCTTATAGGAGTGTCAGGTGGAAAAGTGTAAGTAATAGACTATTTCCTCCCAGTTGTTATCCAAGATTCAAATTCTAAAAGAATTTGAGGATACAGATACAAAAAGGAAAGAAAGATAGACATTGTTTAGAATCTGTAACCAAAAGCTAAAATTTAGGAAAAAAATAATATTGATATTGGCATACAAAATATTAAAATCAGAATATTTTATATAATGCTGTAAGTTTGGCAGAAGTTAAGGACACAGTGGCTCTCTTTCTGGGTTTAAATGTGAGTTTCTCTGCCTTAACAGGCTTTAGCCTAGGAATTTCTCTTTTTTTTTTTTTTTTTTTCTTTTTTTTTCTTTTAAATTTTTTTTTACGTATTTAGTAAAAGGTATGAGGTCACAGCAAAACATACAATATCATAGGCTCTGAAGAGCTAAGAAACCCGTGTCTGATGCATTTTTTGCTAACTTTCCGTGTCTTTCCCTGTTTTCTTTACTGAAATTTTCTGGGGAGTAGGAAAAAATAATTATTTGCTTCAAGCGGGGGCACTTTAGAAAACACTATTATCTAATATTCCCTATCAGATAAAGATGCTAGTTCTTATTTGGTGCTATTTGTGTGACTTCTCTTCAACATTACTTGAATTATGTTTCTTAATTTCCTGTAGTGGCAGATTTGCAAATTGTAAGGATAAATTATGTATGTCATGGAACCGGTCAGCACCAACCTTGGAAGAAATTCCTGGACAAGTAGCATGAGGTTATTTTACCTCTTGCCACAGCCTGTAGCAATGAGTTAGTTGCAAATACTTCAGACATTTGCAGGCAGGCACATGTTAGGAGACATTAGGAGATCAACATTGCCTTCTGTTCACTGAGAAACAGATTATTGCATAAGAGCTCTTGAAAAAGGTGTCACTAAAGAAAGCCTGGTAGAAAAGCATGTTTTATCTATGTCTACTGAATTTAATATCAAAATCAAGGTGACAGCTCCTTGTAGAAAGTCTGCATTTTCTAAAGAACTTGAAAACAAAGACTACAGTTAAAATTCTTTACATCACTTCAACACTGTCAGGCCATATGAAAGGCTAATGGGGAAAAAAAAAAAAAAAAAAAAAAGGTGGGCTTTCCCAGTATTTCCTTACAGCATTTTAGAGATTCTGTTCTGTGGCAGACGCTCAAAATATGTCTATGCTTTGTTTCACATCTCGTGTGAGGCTTCAGGGCAAACCTGTAATTAACCAATACATATCTGTGGCCTCACAATAAATATCACGGGTCTCACAACAAGGACACCCATGTTAGCACACACAGAGTTAAAGCAATCAGCTTTTTAACAGAACTGATTAGCTTGCAGAGAATACTGCCATAGTGCTGCTCTGTGTTCTTAGTCCATGTAGAAACGCCTAGAGCATCTTTGCAAAACAACATACACACTTTAATTTTAGAAATTAATAAAATGGGGTCAAGACAAAAGTGAAGTAAAATGGATAATTTTAACAAAAATTTGGAAAGACAGGAAAGCAAGAACATAAACAGTATAGGATCCTAGCTTCAGCAGTCACTGTCTCCTAAATGATGTTACTTGCCATGGGGATTGATGATACATGCATTTTCAGTGCTCTACATGAGGTCCATGATCTTGTTCTTCTTGCACTCCCAGGTTCATATTGCACCATGCTTTCCTCTTAGCCACATTCTTCCTGCAAATTAAGATTGTTTTAAGTGCTTTAGTGTGGTGTAAGGCTGAGAGTACAAACTATCACACATTGACTTCTTCAAGTGACCAAGCCCTGAGATTTCTGGAAAAATAATTAACTATCACACCAGGTATTTTGAAACTCCTTTAAGTAGGGTTTGAAAGCTTAAAAAACAAATTCAAAAATAATATTTGGTATATAAGAGAGCATAAGTTTAGTTTTCAATTTTCTGAGTTATGGAAACAACTTGAAGTGTTTTAGATTGGCATTTTAACATTAATATTTTGCCTGTAATTGTCAGAGGTTGCAAGGCCTCAATATATAAAAGAATATTGATGTCTTGATCATCCATTTGACCACTACAAAAAAATTTACTTGAGTGGACTGGTTTTTTTCTGCCAGTGAGCTCAATAACTTGTCTACACCCCCTCTTTTTAGACTGAAGATCTGAACACCAACACTTGTATGAATCTCTCTCAATAAACGCAAATAGTACCGTAATCTGGAACAGGGCCATTCTGCTTGCTGTTGGTCTTTAGGATATTTGTGTTCAAAATCCCAACTTATTTCATATTATACCAATACATATCAGGCAGAGTGGATGGCCAGTCCATGGAAAACTAACTTGGGAACATATTCCTGTACTCTACCAGGCACTTCTGCTGTCCTGACAGCTAAGAGAATACGAGATTTGTTTTTTCCTTGCTGCATTAATAAGGAATTAATAAAGGTTAATAAAGAATTAGTATTAGTTCAGGATATCATCTGTTCTTCAAATACACCTACAGGAAGTTCTGGGAACAGTCGAGCTAAACTGGTTTGCATTGATAAATGTATCCAACAGATGCTTGTAGACTTCTCCCTATCAGGTATACTGACAGTCAGACCAGAGCCCTTTGCTATGCAACAACAGTTTGGCTATATGCTTGTATATTTCTTAAATACAGGGTGAAACATCAGTTTTTTGCATTTTCATCATAGTAAAAACACATAGGAGAGGAAAATGTAGAGACTAGACAATCTGCTCTCTGGCTGCAAAAGAATTTAATATTGCAGAAACTGCTTTTTCATTAACATTCAGAGAAAAAAGACAAGTTTGGACATTTGGGTAGAGGTAGACACTGAGTTCTTGAGAAAGTGCTTTACCTACATTACAGCAGTATTATTAACTTAGAGATTTAAAATTAATGTAATTTATTTTAATTTGGAAATTGCTGAAGAGATCATGTAATGTAAAACCAAACTAAGTTGCAAGACCAATATTTTCAAGTAGTTTCAAACTTTCAAAATCTGGGTGCCATAAGATGTTACTATGTTTTCTTTAGAAGGATGAAGCACTAAGTTTACAAAAGGACATTCATATTTACTGCTACTGCCTTTGAATGACACTAGAGATAATTTCAATAATTTTCTTTGCTTTTTCTATATTTTATCAAAAAAAACTGTGCTTGAGATGTTTTTCTGCTGTAACTGAAATGATTCAGCTCAGTCAAAGGATAACCAAGCAATTTAAATAGCTGTGCGCTCATTATTATGCATACTTTTCTTTACAGAGGTGTGATGTGTTCCTGCTCATTTGCCAGGAGACCATTTTTAATGGTAATTTATAAGTATGAGTTTAAATTAGCATACTATCTTACTGCTTGCATTCACTGCAAAACAATTGGGCAGCAACGGGCTTTTAACACACATGTGTTCACAGCATGAATGGGAGCATTGGGCACTGGGTTTGTGGATGAGCACTTGACCAAGATGTTGTTAAATCATAGGTTTTCTGACAACCTCAAAGGATCTCAGCTGAATACAGAATTACATTTGAAAGATGAGAACAAGGAAATTCTGTTAAGTAAAATGTATGGTAAACACCACTGAAATCATAATCAAGGCAGCTTCTAAAAGTTTTGACAGAAATTTGCATTCTCTATGCCTGACAGGAAGACTAAATAAACTAATATTAGACCACACTGTATGAAAGAAGACTGCACAAGATAAGAGGAAATCGTTGTGGGGCCAAATCCTTCATTTGAAAAAGTTTTGGATAAAACAGACAGTATTTGAGATGTCACTTACTCATAAAACACACTCAAGCCCCTAAAATCAAGAGCTCCATATTACTAAAAGTTTATTTTGACTGATTTATCATTGAAAAGTCATCTGTCACAGATAGATGCATAGAAAAAGCATAGAAATCACTCAAACACTTTTTTAACTTCACTTCTGTGACTTAAAGAGGAGCTTCATAGGAGATTCTCTAGAACAGCAATTTTTATACTTTTTCTAAGAGCTCTAGTACTGTGCAGGTTAGAGCTTAAGACAGCATAGCATAGAAAAAAACTGTACATTTTTCAGTTTTACTTTGCTACTTTTTTCAGTGAAGCATCAGGTTAATGAAATTTATAAAAAAAAAAAGCTGTATTATTAAAAAAATAACTGTAGGAGAAAAGCTAAGTTAAAATAGATTTTGAGGGTAGAAAGATCAGTTACTTGTATTTTAAAATAATTTAAACATTTTTATGTACTTCTTGGGTAGCTTTTCCTTGTATGAGGGAAGGTAAAACCTCTGAGAAATAAGAGTTAATAGTAGTGAAAGAAATAGAAGAATATTGAGCTTTATGTCAGAACTGCAGTATAGAGAAGCATATCATAAAGTTTTCTACTGAAGAGACGGATCTCAAATGTGCTGGAGTTTTGCATGCAGCCTTGATTTTGAATCTGTTACATGCAACATTACACACAGCAGGCCCTAGATGGCTAAAAAGCAAGGCAACACAGCAATACTTTGCATTTAGTCATGCTTTTTTCCCTGACACAAGCAAATTCAAATTATTTCTGTGGAAGATTTTAAGAGCAGAGGCATGGGAGACATATTGGACTCCACTGTGGATACACATCAACAATTATGTTACCTTAGTAACAGCCACAAAAATCCATGCTGTGGATAGTGATGTTTGAAGTAGAATTAATTGTCCTGACATTGCAATGTTGGTAGCTAAAGAAATCATCATTTTAGCGCTACTCTGAAAATTTTCTCTGCCTTTCACTTGTATTTCAAAGCACAGTAGAAGTGGGCCAGCATGCCATTGTATAGAAAATTGTATTTTAGAGGCTGCATTTCAACAACCTCAGCAGATCACTTACTTATCCGTTGAACAAACACAAATACAAAAAGAAGACATCTAAAATGTAGAAATCATAAAGTTTCAAGTGTTTTGGGGGGATTCTATATTATTGTTTCAGTATGTGTTTAAAACTGGCATTTTTGTTCCTTTACAATTTTGAGGTCTAGCCTCAAAGGGCGAGTTATGCCTCCATGCCCATTTACAAATCTGACCACTGTAGAGTTGGAGAGCATCATTCATCCTTTTCAGTGGAAGGTTCATAACACGTGCTCATACACATATAGAGAGGAGGCTATCTAACTGGATCTGCCTGGATTTAATTTCAGCTACAATAGCTGAATATTATAAAATTGCAGGATGGAGTTTTGAATGGAATCAGGAATTTTTGGACCATTTTACTTTCAGCTTAGGATAGGTAGCCGGAGGTGCACGGGGCATTTCCTGAACCCCTGTAGAGCTCTAAGCGATTTTATTCCGTTTTGATTTCATTAAAGGATACTCTTACAGGTGCTCCAGCTAAATGACTCACGTAATGAATTCAATGTAGCCTCCCTCTGAACAGGGAGAGAATTATTTTATACATGGATATAGTGGCATCAAGGAAATAATAAGGATAGTTAAGGCAACACATGAATTGTAGATTAGTTTCTTAAAATGTGTTCTCCAGCCTTCTGCATCATGCACTAAATTTACTAGTTCATAATTTCCATCTGTGCTTCGGCTATACAAACAAACTTGTGAATTAAAGATTGATTTGTAGAAAACAGAACAATGTGTCATAAGTTATGTTTTGTATTTAGGAAACCTCTTGTCTCTGGGCTGCATA
This sequence comes from Muscicapa striata striata, assembly GCA_030060385.1. Lineage (NCBI taxonomy): Eukaryota > Metazoa > Chordata > Aves > Passeriformes > Muscicapidae > Muscicapa > Muscicapa striata. The sequence continues at coordinate 393,086 of JAREIS010000237.1, read as the reverse complement.
CTGGTGCACCGAGTTTCAATGTTGCTACATAAATGTAGTCAAATTGGGGCTTGGGGACCCTAAAACTGTTCTGTTTCCTTGAGTGTTCAGTTTGCATATTCCGCAGTCACAAATTGATGGCAAGATTAAGTTTTCGCAAGACATCAATATCCAAGATAGACATCTTTAAGGTAATGCAAGATTTCTGAAATGTAGATAGCATATAAGCATGTGCACAAGGCTAGAGTCTTGACTGTATTGAGTCAGCAATATTTGAGTCCATGGACTACATTCTAGCAATTTTTACCTAAGATTTCTTGCCTTCTTCCTTACCTAAGGTAATTGAAGACTAACTTGTTATATAGTATTGTTAATTTGGAAGCATCTATAGATGCAGATATACCAGCATTCTGTAGACGCTGATATTTTACTGCCAGCTATAGGATAAGAGGTGGCCCAGCTGAATAACACTGTGGTAGAAATAAATTCAGTCTGATTATTTCATAGCAGCCTCAGGAGACTAGTGTATTCCAGGCATTTTGGCACTCTCACATATTTATATTCCATTAAAAATGTCTTAAAGATTTTGATCACCATAAAAGTTTTCAACCTCATAGAAATAATAGACTTAATCAAAGCAAGGATAGGAAATTACATGAAATTACAGAAAAGTATTAGGGGAAAAAAATAGTAATCATCAACTCCACAACTCTGAAAACATCCATGTCATGATAATCCATCATTCTTGATTCAGCATGCATTCTCTTTAATGCATAAGGACACAGTACTCTTGTTTTTTGAAAAATAGCTTTGCAAAACTAATTTCTATGTGTCAGGATTCCAAATCCCCCCTTTTGCTGGGATAATTTTGTCATGTCAAGTTTCTACCAAGCACAGATATTAATTCTTACTTCTGTCTCTTTACAAGATTTCATAATACATTCTATGTTCTTAACTGAGGTTAATTTTAAGATTTCTCTTTTAATGTTTCAATATACCTTCAAATATAAAACATTCATGAAGAGGTACAGGCATAGAACATCTCTGGAAGATGGTTACTGAATTAGGCTTTTAAATTCAGTAAACAGCACTTTTGCCTAGTCATTAATGATTAATTAATTAATGAATAATGATTAAGTGTAATACAAGAGATTCTCTAGAGAAAAAAATAACCTCTAATGGAAAAATATTTGTGCACCACTTTCTAAGATGATCACATGATATCAAATATACTTTTTAAAGATAAAAGCATTTTCCCCTCTCTTTCACTTTAAAGCATGGAGGAGACTCATGACTCTCAAGGCTATAAAAAATGGACTTGAATCTTCTAATAGTATTTTTTGTGCAATCCTGCAGCTTCTGTTGACTGTTCATATGAAAATCCCCATAATGTAGTATTATTAGCTACAGGTTTTTTTTATACGAAGAGGGAGACTGATATTTTATAGAAAGTTTTGAAAAAAGTATACCTCACAATATACACTGCTGCAAATTAATTAGATTATTGTATTCCATCAGCAATATCCCTAGAGAAAAAGGCGTATAACAGTTCTATCATTCTTTTGCAGATGAGAAAATGGAGATGTTAATTTCTTCTTTTCTCCACAAGCTGCAAATTACAGAAGTGCACATATCAGAGTCCCTAGGCTAATTGTACTTTTGATCCATTCAGATTGCCAGAGGCTGTATTTCAACATCAATACCAGTTAGATTGTGTGGGCCTCACTGCACTACTTCTCTTTCAGGAGCAACCACTGCAATAGACAGAGGCAAAATCCTCTTAAAGTACAACATGATTTAACTAGAACTAAAGAACCAGAGACGTAAGAGGTATCCAAAGGAAAAAGAAATAGCTTATATAAATATATAAGCTTATTGAAAACTCAATCTTTTTCTATATGATGACTCCCACAGATAAAGCTTTCCTTCCAATGCTTACCTCATCCTGAAAAAGTTTTTCATTTTGCTTTTCCATTAATAATTTTCCTTCAACACAAACACTCAGTGAAATAGTGACTAAATTTACATAAGATCTTGTCAGCTGCCTCACACTGCTACTCTATGATAATGCCTGACAGCTACACAACTGTTAACAGGAACATCCATGTAAGTTTTGGATTTGCCAGTTTTCTCAATTAGGGATGAGAATCACTTCATTTAATGAATTGAACTGTCTGTGTTTGAGCTGGTAATGCAACTGATATATGTTTTAATTAGACAATATGTTCTCACTGGATGTTTATCCTTTAGATTTTCAGTAGTACTCTAGATTTCAATTAGAATTTAAACTTTTAGCAAATAGAGTACACGAATACACATATGCTTTCTGTGTAATTTCATGACATATAAAGAAGAAATGAAGCTTAAAAGAGCAAAATTTACTTAAAAAAATAAATTAAAAAGCAGATAGACATGACCTGCTTATCAGATACAGAGGAATCTAGGCTAAAGCGATAGACTATAAAATAAGAAATTTTTTATTAAGCAGTTAGTTATAAAAAAATAATAGCACTATTAGCATTGAGGAAGTGATTACCATATAAATACTTCAGAAAGAACTTCTGTATGCAAAGTGTAATTAAATTAGAACTTGCAAAGAGATGGAGCTTTTAGAGTTTTCTCAAGGCAAAAGCCCTAAACAAGAACAGCACCGCACACATGTTATGGTGATTATCAGCAGGTATTTTGTAGCTACAGCAAGATTTTTAGCATATGCTTTCCAGTCTCCAGTTTCTGTAGAAGAGCACTATAAGTGATAAATTTGTATGCCATGTAGTGATGCAGGAGGTGGCCATCCTGGTAGGACTGCTCAGAGAGTATGACTCTATATGAGATTAGGTTAGAGGAATTAGTTGTGCCCTGTAACTTCTGCAGAGAATCACCTTAATTACTAGAATCAATAGAGATTTGTCACTGATTACCAGGTGGATGATAGATAATAACCCAACACCTACACCTGTCAGGCACAATACTAGGGTATTAATAGATGATTTTCATGGTTGTCAGTTCTGTAGCAAATATTTTATAGAAAATGTTTTCAGTTTGTACAAGAGTAGCAAAGGAAGACATCACTAAGCAATACTGTAATTCAAATATAATCATTTATCAGTGATATTGCCTCTGAGACAACTCCTTAGCAGGTGGAACACCTGTCGTGATGTTGGTGTACACACAGAGACTTGAAAGGTGATGTATTTTAAATGGTAATTTAAAACATTGAAACCTTACTTAAATGGTAATTGAAACATTCTTTGGATATTTTTAAGAGAATATTTTTAGCTTTTTGCATTACTCAATCTAAACGGAGACATGTACTTCTTGTATATTGTAGTTTTTCATCTTGCAGTTTAAAGTTCATTAAAGCATGTTTGAAGGGAAGCATTTCTATCCATATGTAGATTAACATAGCAGTGTAAATATCTTTGAGTTTAATTCTTCCATTTTAGGTTCATGATAACTACTCAGTCTCACGGCTTGTTCTTATTAAATGCATATATCTCAGAAATTTAAACTTATATATGTACTTTTGAATTCTGGAAAGCTACTTTCTACAGAATGAAGACCAAAAGCTTTGTCTTAGAAGAAGAAATTCACAGAACTAATAGATTACGCAACTCTGCTTCACTCCCTGTTTCGGAAAATAGTTTCCTTACATGAGGATCAAATATGTACCTTTGATTAATAAAGAAATGATGTGTAAACTTGAATGGTATATCACAAATGTTTACCTGGTTTACTGTTAAGACTTCTTACTTGAAACATTTGAATGATGTTGTGATTTTTTTCTTCTGCAAATTCATTAAGTATTTCTTCAAAACTTCAGTGAGACACTCTCTTGACTCTGTTGAAAGCCTTAAGAATTCTATTCCTTTATGACTGTTGCTATAACTATGCATAAAAAATTCTTCTGTAGAAAACAAAAATTTCTTCTGTAGTTCATAATCATGAAACTTGTACAAGAGAAAACCCGTGGCAACAGTATTTCTTCAGCCCTTTTTTCTAAAATAGACTGTATTAAAACCTGAGAGAAATGCATCTAATATAGCCAATGAAGATGAAAGTATAAAAAAAATGAAATTAAGAGCGACAGATAGAGCTATGGATTTGTACCCATTGCTCTCTTTAGGTATGATCCTTCACAAGACAACTGAGAAAACAATTTCTGTACCTGTAATGGTTTTATTAAAGTTTTATGGACTTCTGAAAGTCACACTTTGGCCTCTTTAGGAGCCTGGTTAAAAAAGTTCTCTGGCAGTCTGTCCTGAAGGGCAATGGAGACCAGAAAGGCTGGACATTCTTAAAGAAGAAATCCTTATAAGCAGAGGAGCAGGCTGTCCCCATGTGGTGAAAGATGAGCTGGTGAGGAAGAAGACTAGCCTGGCTGAACAGAGAACTTCGGCAGGAATGCAACAACAAAATGAGACTTTATGACTTTTGGAAGAAGGAGCAAACAAGCCAGGAGGATTACAATGATGTAGTGAAGTTATTCACAGAGAAAATTAGAAGGGCCAAAGTCCAAGTAGAGCTCAATCTGACTATGGCCATAAAAGAAAATAAGAAATGTTTATATAAATATATCAAGAATGAAAGGCGAGTTAGGAGAACGCCCATCCAGTATTGGATGCAGAGAGAAATGTAGTGACAAAGAATAATGAAAATTGAAAGGTACTTAAGTCTTTCTTTGCTTCAATCTTTAATAGAAAGACCTGTGCTTCTTGGGGCACCCAGTCTCCTGAGCTGGAAGAGAGACAGGAAGCAGAATGAAGACTCCATGCTTTGTCTGACAGCTACAAAATATTCTGGAGGGACAGACAAAGAAAGAGAGGTGCCCTTTGTGTTAAAAATGGGGCTGATTGCACAGAGCTGTCTTCAAAGAGCAGCAATGCACAGGTGAAGAACAGATAGGTGAAATTTAGAGACCAAGAAAACAAGGGAAACCTTCCGGTAGTTGTCCAGTAAAGGCCCCCTGATCAAGATTTGGAGACTGATGAAAAGGTCTTTCTTCAGGTGCAGATTGCATCATGGTCACAGGCTCTGATCCTGATAGGGGTCTTCAGCCACCAAGACATCTGCTAGAAAAGTGCAACAAGTAACATCATGCAGTCCAAGAAAGCAGAGGAGTGCATTAAGGAAAACTTCTAGTACAAGAGGAGCAGCTGAACCTATTATTTAGTAGAAAAACTGTTGCAGAAGAACTTATCAGAGAGGTGGGTTTAGAGGTAGAAGAAGAAGCCAGGCAGGGAAGGCAGGAGGAGGTCAGTATGGCCAAGTCAAGACCTCTTAGCCAAACTAAAACACAAAACAAAGTGGAAAGCACTGGAGACAGAGATATGCATCCTGGAGAGATGGTGTGTATCTGTGGCCTGAGAGCACAAGGAGAGGATCAGAAAATTCAAGGAATGGATGAAACTGAACTTGCCTAGGGATGTGAAATATAATAAGAAGAGTTTTTTCAGGCACATGGAGTAACAGAAGAGGATGAATGAAACTATACCACCTGTACAGGAGTGAAATGGAGATTCAGCTACAACTGACAGAGAGAAGGGTGAGATAATAAGAAAAATTTTTGTCTCAGTCTTCACTAGCAAGAAACCTAGCAACACAATCCAATTCACAAAATCCAAAGGAAGGGACACAAGTAAGATCAAGTTCAAGCCATCTCAGAAACATCAATATACTCAAATCTGTGGAACCTAGTGAGATGCACCTGAGGGTTCTGAGGGAACGGGTGGAAGAAGTTGTTAAGCCCTTATCCATAATACCAGTGTAGCATTCTGGTGAACTTTCCAGTGATTGAAAAATACATTCCTCATTTTTAAAAAGAGAAAAATGAAAATTTCAGGAACTACAGGCCAGTGAATATCAAATCTGTGCCTGGCAAGATCATGGAGCAGATCTTTCTGGTAATTATGCTAAGGCACATGGAAAACAGGAAGGTGATTGGTGAGGGCCAATGTGGTTTCACTTAGGACAAATCATGCCTCACAAATTTAATGTCATTCAGTGGTGTATTACAACATTTGTGGAAAAGGAAAGAGTGACTGATGTCATCTCCCTGTACTTGTTCAGTGCATTTGATACTGTTGTGCACCATGTTCCTGCCTCTAAAATGAAGAGGAATGGATTTGATGGATGAATGACTTGGTTGAAAACAAATGACCTGGATGATTTCATTTGCAGGGTGTGTGTGCAGCACATACAGATCAATCATGGTATCAGGTCCAGTCAGCAGAGGTTTAGGAAAGGCTGGGTATAGCTTGACCAACCTGATCTCCTCCTGCAGCAAGGTGACCTGTTTAGTGGATGAGGGAAAAGCTGTGTGGATGTTCTTTACTTGGACTTTAGTAAAGCCTTTGACATTATTTTCTTCAGAATTTTACCAGACAATTAGCCTAATACCTGATCTGACTCAAAACTTTAGCTCCCTTGGTACTACACAAACCATGGAAAGACCTAACATGAGTGCCTGTCATTGATGAGCTGGCAGTTGCATCATATCCACTAACAAATGAAAGTAGAACAGTTGTAGTGAAAAGATGAAACTCAAATCATTGTTTGAAACCCAGACCAAGAAAGCTATTCAACACTTAAGAGAGACTACCCTCTATTTACTTAATAGGACAGACAATTATTTTATGTTCAAAGCACACATTTTCTGAAATTATTTTCTTGTATGGAGCAGCAAGTGCTACTTCCCTGGAGGAGGAGGAAGAGGAGGAGGAGGAGGAGGAGGAGGAGGAGGAGGAGGGAGGAGAAGGAGGAGAAGAGGAGGAGGAGGAGGAGGAGGAGGAGGAGGAGAGGAAGAGGAAGAGGAAGAGGAAGAGGAAGAGGAAGAGGAAGAGGAAGAGGAAGAGGAAGAGGAAGAGGAAGAGGAAGAAGATCTACAGTCCTTTTTTCCATTTTGCTGGTTCAACACTTTCACCCTTAAGTGTAAAAATAACCTTGTTAGGAGTAGAATTTGTAAATGTTGTGCAGGAAGGTGCATTGACAAATCATGAGATTATTTAGGCATTGCAAAAGATGTAATATAAAAAAAAAACTCCTCATTCTGCATAGGTCAAATTCTATTTGGCTATTTCAAATTTAAAATACAGGACAGCTATTACTAGTAAAAGATTTCTTCTAGGCATTGCAAAATGACAATTTTTGTTTCTTCCCTTTTGATTACTGGCAGATGTCCAATTACTTGCTTTACAGTTATACAAAGATAATATTACATGTTGCTTTTATTCAGAGAGACAAACGAAAAATGAAGCTCTTTTTATATTTTCATGCATCAAAATAGTTTTAAAGTAAGTCAAACTGCAATTTGCAGCAGCAAAATGCAAGGAGCAACCTAAAGAGTTCAACATTGAATATTTGACTCTCTCCAAACATACTTTTAAAATCCTCAAAAAAAAAAAAAAAAATCCTCAAACAGAGCACAATAATAACTTCAAATAATTCCTTTAAATTTCAAACAGGAGTTGTGTAACAGAATACTTCATTGAACTTGTACCATTTGTAATTTTTTACCTTTATAGTACTTTTGCACTCGAGTAATCTGTCTGTGCTTTTCTAGATTTTTCTTGTATGTTCCATGTCACCATTAGTAATGGAGAGAGAGAGAGATAATAGCCAGGTGAGCCAAAACTAAGGTACTAGTTGTTTGGAAAACAAGAAAGATCAAGAGAAGAGTCTCTGGCAGATACCACTTAATTGCCCATAACAATTGCATTTGGCCATTTACAGCTAGTCTCACACAGAAGACACATCCCTACAATGATCTGACATTTCAACCTCCAAAACAAAGCTTTATTATTTGATTGAGAGAAGGTAGTCGATTGTGCGAGATAGACTGTAAAGGCGAGTACCAGGAGACATGTGCTGACCTTCCCTTCAGTTGTAGGACTTTTTCTTTCAGCAGCTCCTACAAATGAGCAGCAGTTGATTTCTTGCATGCAGCCATTCTCATACATCAGTGATACCCTCTCTTCCCCCGAATTTTCAAGGCTGGGACAAGGAGCTGTGGACCCAGGACAGGCAACACTCACAGCAGAAGGAAACATCTTTTGCAGCAGAGCTACTCTCTGAAGAGCCAACAGCAAGAGCACTACCAGTCCAAGTGTATTGATGGGTGAATAGTAACAAAGTCACTCAGAGATTAAAGTAGGGCCCAAGTATATCCCCTTTTCTAATTTCTCCTTTGTTCACCTTTGCAAAGTACTTTTGCAAGCTTAGTGTGTAAACTCATTGGAAACTGAGATGTCTTCCTGAACAGATCCCCTGCCTCAAAATGCTATTATTAACTAAAAACACAAAAGCCAAACTAAACAACGAGGTAAAATATAGGCAACACAACACTTATGCTAGTAAAAAAGCAAGAAAATAGATGAATAATATAAGGTCCATCTGCATTCATGGGGCAAAGCTTGACCTGTAACTTTTTCTGGTTTTGGTTTCCAGCAATCAGCCAAGTCACCCAAAACTACCCAGACACTGCTGAATCCCTATAACATGGCATTGCTTGAAAAGACCTTTAAGGAACACGTATGGTAACAAATCACTGTGCATTGTAGACTATGCAGTTCACTGAAATGAAAATCCTTCTGTTTAAGTTTTATCCCTTCTATATTCATTCACCTGTGTATCTGCGCATTCTGGCTGTAGGTTCTGTTACTCATTAGGAAAAACAGCGACTGCACAGGCTGTTGGATGCAGAAAAGCAAAGTACACACCATCAGATAAGGGTGAAGATTAATCTCTTCTGTGTATGGTATAAAACATCCAAGAAAAGGGTTGGTAGGATCTGGTCAGTGAGAAAGCCATGGAAAAGATGCACATCGAAGCTCAAGGTTAAATGGATATGGGACAGTACCAGATTCAATTATGAACTTTTGCATAATCAGTCTCTTTAGAAGATGCCTTTGTAGGCCTAGAGATCATGACTTGGAAATGGGCATTGTGCCACAGAAGTAGTTCAGTTAACTCACCAGCCTCTCAGGTCTGTGAATGCTGCTGAGGCTGAAGAGTATAAGGCACAAGAGTTACTGGCAGGTGGCTGTAGCTGACAGCAGCAGTGTGCTGGAAAAGTCCCATGGATGCACGTGGGGAGCCCAAAGCCACTCATGCTCAGATATTAGAAGGTCCTGATGCTACCTCCGCATTCCCCAGTCTCTTGCTGAGAGTGTCACAGTGTCTCTAGGAATAAAGGTGAAGGCACCACCCACCGTGGGTGGTGATGAAACCATGATTCACAACCACCCCACAACACAACAATCAACTCACAAACACCAGTGAAAACGGGCTGCACAGAACCAAAGCATTTCTTGGGTCTGTAATACAAAGAAACTTAGGAAGGAGAGAGAAGTGGAGCGTGCTGCTACTTAAACTACCATGTTCACCAGACTCATTCAGATACATTAAAATCTCCTGCAGACATCAGCCATCACTACTGTGTTTCTCAAGACTAGAGACAAGCAGTCCTACAGTGACTCAAAGTATAACTAAACACACAACTGATAAGCTGCAAGCTGGCCAGGAAAGCTGAATGTTAATGCAGTTCCAGACTATGCAAGCAAGCTGTCCCGTGGGAAATTTACAGCTATCCAGTGCTCTCTACTAAAAGGTAGTAAAAGCCTCTTATAGGACTAGAACCAAAATATATCTTTGGCTGCCCTCCTATCAGGCAACTGTTGAAATATAAATAATATGTTTAACAGTGAGAAATAGAGCAGCTTTTTGCAAGAAGTGGAAAACCAAAATACTGCTTGCATCAATATGTCAGATATAGTAAAAATCTGTTGGAAGATGGTATAAAATAATAAAAAACCACAAGCCACCAAATCGCAGTCATTTTCCCTATGTATGGCTGTATTCAGTGGCTTTGAAATTATATAGTATAGAAAACATGGATATACTGCGATGTTATGACTTTTTGTGAACTTCTAGTAGCTGAAAAGGTTGAAACTTAGAGGAGAAAAAGAGAGCAGAAAGTTTAAAAACAGTTGTATTAGATTATCTGAGAGACTTGTTTTTGTAGTATTATTCATGATTTTTTCTGTTATATTTGCTTTCTGGCTATCAGAACAAGGTCAGGATGTGTAACTTGGACAATACAGCAGTCTTTACCATGCTGGTGAAATCAATGTTTCTAAAATCCCTAAATCATGTATGTTTTTAAAGTTATACTCTTTATGAATTTACTAAGTTTATTAATTTACCAAGTTTTCCCACACCCTGCTCTCCCCTGGATTTTGCCTCATGTGTTAATCACATCTGGATTCTGTTACTGATCCTCAGTAACAATGAGCACCAGCAGAATTCTTCATATAAAACCCTACATGGTGAGAGATGGTAACAGGTTCTGTCAATAAATATGTTATTATCTGTAGAACAAAGACCAGTTGGTCTGTAACAATGAGAAACAGACATCTATACTCATAGGGACACATCTCTTCTATCTTTCCCTTCTTGGGAGGCATTGGTTTTGTAGCAAAATATTCCAATAAAAACTGGTTTGTTTTACAAGTGCTTCTCCCCAACCCAGAAAAATGCAGAGTCAACATAACCAGACTTCCAAAGCCTGTATATCAAGTCTGTACATGGCTTGAAAGCTCACAAAATTCAGCTATTTTATCTATCCAATTGATTTGTTCGGCCTGATATCTAAAGATAATTATTTATCATATTTTTGTTAATTTTTCAACCTCCCTTGGCCCCATTCAATATCAATCTAACAGGTTTCTGGTCAAAATAGCAGCCAGCTCCATTAGTCACATTAAAATAAAATTGTACTCTTCATATATATTTGCTACTCTCCTAACTTAGGAAAACAATTATACATTTTGAAAAACAAAATCAAGAGTAATTCCAAATGAGAAAAACTTGAAAATAATTTTACATTAATTTGATACTGATTGTGCCTTAAGCCACAACATATCAAATTCATGCATTTTTCTACTGTGATTTCTAGTGTCATATAGAATCACAGAGTCACCTGATGGTTTGGATTGGAAGGTATCTTAAAGACCACCTAGTTGCAAGCCCCTTGCCATGATCAGGGGCTCCTTCCACTAGAGCAGGTTTCTCAGAACCTCATTCAGCCTGGCTGTACACAGTCCCAGGGATGGGGCAGCCACAACTTCTCTGACTAATGCATTCCAGAGCCTCTCCACCCTCACAATAAAGAATTTCTTCATTATATCTAATCTAAACCTGCTGTCTTTCAGTTTGGTGTATTTCCCCTTGTTCTGTCATTGCATACTCTTGTAAATACTCTCTCCACCTTTTTTGTAGGCTCTCTTCAGGTGCTGGAAAAGTGGAGTAAGGTCACCCTAAAGCATCCTCTTATCCAGAGTGGACAGTCCCAATTCTCTCAACCTTTCCTCACAGAGAGGTACTCCATCCCTCTAAAGAAAAATATGGTATTAAAATTGCATTGTTGGCTGCAGAACTAAAGTGCAGTCCATGGCAGATTCTGCAGAAGCTTTCACTTCTTCTATTTTCAATAACAAGTGGTTATCCCTTCACTCCAAGCATCCCCATGCAAGAGGTTTTTCACATACTTATGTTATTCTGGACAGAGGATCCAGTAGTAGAAATGAAGTTTGCCTTTTTTTTTCCCGTTAATTTTTCCACCTTTTAAATTTGCTATTTAGGAGCCTGAAAATGCTGAGTGGAGCTACAGACTCCACTAGATTTAATCCTGATTAATAGTGATATAAAAGTAGAATTAGGCTACATGTTAATGACTGTATCAAATCCAAATCAATTAATAGTATTTATCTCATGGAAAGTGCTAAATGCCAATGCAACAATACTTATCGGCCTTTCGGTTTTTGTTATGAACTGCTGTCATATCATGTATTACACTGTAGTTCATTTTCTGCCGCAAGCAGTTTTTCTTGTAAGCCTGTTAATAGATAGTTCATCTCCTCGTAGCTTGGTTCCTCCTCCAACAGACCCAATTTAGCCTCATTTTGTCAGTGAAACTGTGTCTAAAGTAGTCTATTTCTGGTGCTGTCCAGAAGATTCAAGGCTCATTGTATTTATTCCATGCAGTGCTAAGATACGTAATTCTGTGCTCAAGTGGCAGACAATCAACTCTGATGATGAAAATTTTTTTCATACTAAGCTTCATAGAGGTTATTAAATGCACAATTGTGTGATATCACTCTTCCTGGTGAGGTCTTCAATACTTGAGGGCGACAATATAAAGGACACAATTTTCATTCATTTTAGGATTTGATCCTCTTCGAACATAAAAAGGTGACATTTTTCAGATTCTTTTTTATTAGACTGACTTTTACGTTGCTAATGGCCAAAATGCTAGTATGGACATCTTCATTTCTGAAGAACATGACTTCCCTGTACACATCATCTAAATTGTACTTTATTCTTCAGGTTGTTTTAATAATGAGCATTATACTCTACAATTACACGCATACAACTTAATTCTGTTAATTCTGGCATTTGATTGGAAAATAGAAAGCCTTTTGTTTTGTTTTGTTTTTATTATTTTCAAGGTTTTACAAAGGAGGGAGCAGATTCCTAGCTGAGACACATATAAAAATATAAATTTCTTAGTGTAAGTTAAACTCAAAATTTCACACAGGAAAAAATATCTGCAAATATTTTACTAAAAGAGCCAAAGTTACAGCATTGCTTTAAAATTTTTATTTACCATATTTTACATGAAGAAAGTCCAACCCTTACAAAAAGAACCACTAGTTAAAATAGGATCAGTAGTATAAATGTCCAAATTTCAAGGGACTCAACTAATTATCCAAAAATTAAAGAAAATTTGGAGGACTTTTTCACACTTTAAATAATAGTAGCACATCTTTTTTTATAGTTTTGACTGATAGTTTTAAGGGAAACACATTCTTTTACACTTTTTAATATTAACTTCTAACAATATTAGATTATTATGAGGTGTGGAGCATTAGGCTTTAATTAAGTTTTAAAAATGCAGCTAGGTATTATTTTGATATGTGGCCCTGCCTTACCTGCCAGGCCTTCTTATTGGATAAATAAAGAAAAGAGGGCCCAAGAGTGTACTTTTAAAATTACAAGCTTTTTCTTTTCATGAAGTCTTGACCTGGATGTTCATTCTTTCATACTTCTGTACAGTCACCATTCAGATTTATGAATTTTAAGCATGATGCAGGCCTAAGTCATCAGAACAATCACTAAAATCTTGGATAATTCTGAAATGTAAATACTATTATAATTAAAGGAAGCATTTAAATAGGTATACTGATAGGATTGGTAACACAGACTTGACAACTGGCCATACAATCTGAGCTGCTGAGTTATAGTTAAATTTTCCATATGTTGATTTCTGTTGATTTACAAAAAGTAAAATGACTGAAAATTAGTATACATATGCATTTGAATCAAACCACATTCAGCTCTTCCTCTTAACTGCAGCAATCTGGATTTTCACATATTTTTAGCTCATAATTTCTCAGTTTTTACCTTTTCTGTGTTAACTGTGCAGGAAAAGATTACTGTCAGAGAAAGGCATTGTCAGAGGTTAGGTGGAACTTGCTGTGTGAAAAAGTAAATGTTTCTAAAGCTCATTACTTGAAAAGTTACAAACTGCTAGGGCAAAGAGCATCACAGAGTTGCACGGACATACATGTTACCTTGTCCCAACAACAACACAGAGGTCAATTGAAGGTGTTGCTGGTGTCCTAAACTTCTTACTGAGCCTAGTTTCGGGGTTAGAGGCAGACTTTGGGCTATCAACCTGTCTGGTGTCATTCATGACTGCATGAGCTGGAAGGCTCTGGGAAGTGCTGTCACAGGTGATGCCTGAAGATGGGATTTGACACAGAAATCACCCAGCTAACTGCATGCAAGATGATTCTGGATGTGGCTGGTAGATGCCACATGGAAATCCCTCCAGAGTTCTTTGGAAGCAGAGCAGCTGTGCTGGGGGACATCCAAGCACTGTTTATCATGTGAATGATGTTTTGGGGTTCTAACCTTTTGCTTTCTGCCCCTGGATTGGCCCCAAATTGGCAGAGGATCTCCACTTGGAGTGGCACTGGGCAGTGCAAAAAGCACTCACTGTACTCAAGTTCCATACAGTCAACTGATGGTGCAAATTTGTTTGTACCAAAATGAACTGCAGGCTTCAAGAAATGTCTGTAGGGAGACATGCAATGGATGGTGAGTGATTTCATAGCTGGAGCCATCCTCTCTCCTCCTGGCATGCTGCGGTTTCAACACACAGGTGTGTGAAATGGATGTGCTGGCATCTCTGTCACAGACTGCAAGGTCTTATGGTCTGCCAATGGCTCGTTATTTTCCCTGGCTTTTTGAACAGGCTAGGACAGCAGAGTTGTATGCAAATCATTGCAGATTCCTGCTTGGACTCCCATAGTTAGTAATTTCTGGATGTGGCATTGTGACAAAAATGGCTTTTGACAAAATAACTGTATTTTTGTTTGAGTACTCAAAAAATCCATGTCTTGGGTTTCAGCTGCTGTGAATGAAACTAGTAGGTTCACAATTTTATGAGACAGCTCACCTTCAAACTTAACAGCCTTAAATTGAAGAAGAACCACCCCAAACTGGAAAACCTACCAAAGAAAATATTTATCTTGTATATCTTGCGGGTCTGACCGCATTTATGTAAGTAGTTATTTGAAAGCCTAGTTTTGTTTTTGTGTTTAGTTTCATTTAGAATTATAAGACAGTTTTTCTACATAGAGATCTGCCAGAAAAGAGTGAAGTTTGCTTTATTTCACCAGAGGTTAAATACACTGCAAGGCATTTATTGAATCCCTGTGTAGATGCTTTAATTTATAAGTCACATGGCTTCAGTCCAGTAGAGTTGAATTAAATCTCTCAGGGAATAAGCTAGTGATGGTTGCTTTCCTTCTGAATGAGGGAATTCATATTAAGCCTTAACAGGCTGTAACTTACCCTGTCCTGGTTTGAAGGACAGTTATCTGCCAATGAAGGCAGAAGCTTCTCTTTGAAATGGAGAATGTAAACCCTCTCCCTCCAAATTATTATAAATTTGAAATTAAGGGGCTTTCAGGCAAAGATAGGGGAATTAGAAATGATGTACAATTCTGCTAAAGAAGTAATTGCACATATGCAATGAAAGTGCTATATTAATCTCATAAGTACCATGGAGTTTGAATTATTGGGTGGCTTGTGATAACCTGTGAAAATTATAGATAAGCAGGGTGGGAAATAACCACCACTTGTTTCTTGTAATACTTTTAAGCAATAGCTTCCCTCTGTTTCTGGCAAGCAGTTAAAATTATGTACAAGAACATTCTGAATAAATGAAAAGTTATGTAATACAGCAAGGAAACCAAACATTGCAGAAGGTGGTGCCCATCACCACTACCAGCTTCTGCTCTCACAAGACAAATTTTGGGAACTATTGTCTTAGTAAAATCCCAAGAGAACTTCTATACTTGTTCAAGGAAGATAGACTTTCAGAATGTGCCCCCTTTCTGAGCACTAGGAGTTTGTTTTAGCAGCTAAATGAGGGTCTGAAAAAATGTTCTCCATGTACCCTTTGCGTCCTGCTGGGTCCAGAAACAGCCCTGCCTTGCCAGTGCAAGTGGATGCTCATGAGGTCCCATGTCCCCTGCATGGATCAGGGTGTCTCATGTCAGGTGCACAGTTAAAACCAGACTGGCTGGAAGTGCAAGCACCACCCCTAAGCCCTTGCTGACAGCATTTGTGTTTATTCATCTCAAACAGGGCATCTGTAGAATACAGAAACACTCCTAACACCTCAGGAAGAGATTTCAGCTTTTGGGTTTCCCATGTGATTCTCTTTTATTTTGCTCCTAGCCTGCTCTGAATTCTACATATTCACTCTCTAAACCTTAAAAATGTGCCAGACCATGCGTGGGTGACTTGCCTTGTATGATCTGTCCCAAGGGACTAATCTCAGTGAACGCCTATTCCCTTACTCAAGGTTTGTGCTAACCTAGCAGCTGGAAATACCACACCAGAAACTCTTGAGTCAGCTATTGATCCTGAACTCAGTCCCATCTGGTGCTCCAGAGGAAAAGCAGGTGTGCTGCTGCTTAAAGGTCTCCATGAAAACCATATATCACTTCACATAAAATGTGTTACCATTATGGGGAACACTTTCTCTGTATATATTGCGAGAAAGGTAATTGCTGTGCAAAGCGCACATATGTTTTGAGCCTCATTGGTCAAATTATCATTTCCTATTTCCCATTTTCCATCTTCAGGCAGAGAAAACTAAGAATCCTGTAACCTGACGCAACAATATGTAAATCTATTTACTTGCAGGCTCCAGAGTGCTGTGAGCTACAAACATAAAAGTCACTAGGCAACAGTTAACACAGATAAATTGTTTTCCTTTATTGCAGAGAAGGGTAGGTTCATATCTCCTGCTAACAGCCATGGACTTCTAGCTAATAGTTTCTTTGACACAATCACACAGTCTTAAAATAAATAAATAAATAAACAGGAAAACAATGGACAAAAGAGGGCATAATTATTGGGTGTAATTATTTGTGGCTTTGAATATGCTACTTATGGGAGTGAAACTCAAGGGGATTAAGAATGAGCCATAATAGGAAAGAGAAACACTAGAACAATATAAATTCCCCTAAGTGAATACATAGCATTAAAACAATAATAAAAAAGCAGAAATACTTGAAATGTTGGGAATGTCTATAGGCAAATATAGCCCGGTATCAAGTTATTCTAAGCAGCATACAGACATGTGGTAAATGTCAGCCTTTTTTCCAAAGAATTTGAAATAAGAATAGTATAGGTGGAAAGCTGTATAATATCTGTTTCCTTAAGCCTAGGAAAATCCTTGGTATATTCAGATTGCTATAGGTTCTCTGTCATAGTAGGGGCTAAAACAAGATTCTCAATCCTCTGTAGTTTTGACTGGGAGAGATTTCACACTTGTTGCACTTCTAAAGGTTTTCACGCCAATTCTTGAATTCCTCAGTCACTGCTTTTAAGGACTCTTTTAAACTCAGATATTTATTTTTATTTATTAGTTCATTCACTAATGAAAGAATACATTCCATGTCAGGGAAGTGGGATACCAATAATCACATGAAAAAAGACCTCTGACCATCCTCAGGAAAGAAATACACACACACACACACACAAAGTCAGATGTTACACTAAAGATGTGAGGAGTTAGTGAGAGATTTCAACATGACTGTGTTTCCATCTGATGACTGAATTCCCACCTCCTGCATCATTGCTGGTCTAAAGCTCTATTTAAAATCCAGCATTTCAGCAGCAAACACCGACTGTCATAGAAAAGCCAGAGTGAAATGTCTGCATTTTCCAAACTTAAGCCTTCTCAGAAAAGTCTTAATCACCAAGATACTCCATTTCTTAATTAAGAACCACAAAGAGAAGACAGCTCAAGAACCACACACAGGTAGTTAATCAGAGCCATGCAGGCTCCAGATTTGGAAGACTGCTCCTCTTTTCAGGTCATTGCAAGACAGGGTGGCTTCCCTACCTGATTTCTGTGGTCAGTGGAGGGAGGTTAGGCAGTACCCTGGGAAATAAGTCACCCTCCTTCAGGACATTAGGAAAGAGGAGGGCAGGCATTTCTCTCTCCCAAGGAGGATTTTCTCTTACACTATGAGAGAGCCTGAAGGCTCTTACTCATAAACAAGGACCAGTCTGGAATCAGACACAGCTGTGAGAGTCCAACATCAGCACTAGAAGAGATTGTAATGGTATTCTTTAACGAAACAGAATTGATATGAACAGCTAGAGGCAGCAGCAAAGAGACAACAGTAAGAGTGCACGAAACTTTCCATCATGGAGTGATTATCCTTAAGATTCTGTATGACTAGACAGCTCTTCAGCTTCTTCAAGAAAAAAAAAAGATGCTCTGGAAATCTAGAACTGTTAGACAAAATGTTGAGTGATTCAGAGATTTCCCTTTTCATTTTCCTCTACACAAGAAGTCTAGTAATGCTAAAAAAAAAAAAAAAAAAAGTGCCTAGGGAAAATGTGTCTTTTGTACTCTCAACCCTCCCCATGTACTCATGCAGAATGAGGGAGAAGCAGCATTTTAGTTGATCTAACCTTTAATTACGCATGATAAGTTCCTGAAAACTCTGTTTCAGTTTTGATTCTTGTTGTGGGTAATTTCACTGTATCTATAATCATCTATGTTTACAGCTATTAAAGTGAAACTAAGGGTGGTGCTGTGATCTAGACATTTTCAGAATATTTCAACAGCAAACAGGGTTAAAAGAAGTGAATAAAAAACCAGTCATATTATAAACATTAGAGTGACATCAGAACAATTTATTGTGGAAAAAGAAGACTGGCACAAATTTTTCTGAGCTTTTTAGGTTGGGTTGTTTGTTTGGGTTTTTTCCTTTGTTTTGTTTTTTCATTCTCATTCCAGTTTATTATTTGTTCAGCTCAGTTTGCTTCTGGTTCACTTAGTTTTGACATATGACTAAACAAAATTGCCAAGGGCATATAGATGATGGATGACACAATGATGGCAGACTTATTTTCATTCTAATTCTAAATTCTTTTAAATATGACATTTTTCTTTCTACGTTCAATATACTGTATGTATGAAAGTGGAGAAGTTCACCTGATCTGACTGTAGAGGAAGAAAAAGGAAGAGAAAGCTGGACTGCGTTTTTGCAGCAATGTAAACTTTATTTGGATTCTTCACTTCTAGGAGTTATGATCCCTTGCAAAAGTACAAAGTGATATGAGTAAGTGCTTTTGTCTTCTGATGCGTTGCATGGCAATATTAAATGAACTTCTCTCTCTGTGCTGTTCAGGAAGCAAAGAAAACCACAGCAGAAACATCACAGGTTTGAAATTGCTGTATCAGTGGTGAGCAGAGTGCTGGAAATAAGTGGCAGCAGGAAAGCAGACTATGTAGCTCAGCAGCTTTATAAGTGAACACAGAGGAAAGGCTGAAGAAACAGGAGCCTGTTATTCATACCATAAGGCTGCTAAAGGAACTTTGGTGGTTCCCTTGTGTGTGTGTGCATGTGTGTGTGTGTGTATGTATGCACTACTTCTACCTGTGGCCAGTGGCACACTGCTCCAAAAGGAAAAGAAGGAAAATCTTGCCAAATATGCCAGAGGTAATAAATTAGGCTGATAACATCTTTTCCTTCATGTCAGACCTGCCCTTACCAGGTCAAAGAGAAGATATGGTTTTTATTTTTGTCCCTTGCTTTTTGCTAAACCTCTCCTGTCTTACTGCTAGTAAGAATAAAGATACCAATTTTGGAGGTTAAATGCATAAATACTTCCCCCCCAAACACATCCAGAAACTTTTAAAAATTGATAACTTACTGCAAATTTCTTGCCGATGAAAACACGAAGGGCAAATTTCAGATTTTTATGGTGGTCCACAACACTTAGGATGGTGATATTAGAACTCTGCACAAACTTTTTTTTTCCTTAAAGAAAGGCATGATAAAACTAAATATGTTCACTGTAACAGATTTTCACTTATTTAGGTATTTAAGACACATTTTTGAAATTCCACAGAATTCTCTAAGGTAAAACAAATGTCAGGCATGACTTTTTTCACTCCTGAAAAAATAGGGCAAAATCATGATAACTATAGGCCTTGAAGCATTTGTATGAGATTTCAAAAGCTGATAGTCTACTGGCTGACCTACAGTTAGACGTAACTACGAAAAGCACATTAACCTAAGCACACAAAATAGACCTGCAAGTCTTGCAATCATAAGAAATGACAAAACCTCTTCAAACACATTCTGAAGTTCTGCTAAATTAATGGACCTCAAACATCCTAAAGACTTGGCAGATATCTACAATTACTGCTTTATTTTGCCCTTTTTTTATACCTTCCTTTCCAGAAAGGCTTACTCTCTAGCCCTCTACTGCTATTCCTTTTCCTCTTTTCTTATGCTGCAACATTTTTGTTCTTCTCCTCATCCTTCATACTATCATCAGAGTAAACCAGGCTGGTAATCACTATTGGTTTGAACCTATCACTATACCCCATCAATAAATTTGGCATAAATCCCTGGCAATGTTACTCATTCTTTAAAGGAGTGCAAGAGAAGATTGTTTACATTGAACATGGACTTCAATTCCCTAGTTTGTTGTTGAGCTGAGCCTGAAGAGATGTTAGGGAAAAGGAAAAAAAATCAATTTGAACTGTACATCAATCTTCAGGAATAGATGATTTTTTAAATTGCTACTCACAATCTCTTTTGCTGTGGGAGGATTAGAAAAAATTGCTTTCATTACAGATTTCTATAATGAAGTAACCCACCCTATTTTTTAATATATACTTATTAATACTTGACAAAGATGCAAATGACCACTTAGAACTTGATGCTTCAATTTCAAAGGGAAAAATCTACTTGGTGCGCATCTAAGGTCTGCAATATTTAGGCCCTGAACAGAAGTAGGTATGAAGTTGAAGAAATGAATTACAGGAATGTTTGATTTTTGGCTAGTGAATCATGCAGAACACTTAGAACTTTTACTTTTCAACGTAACTTTTCAAAAGACCCATTTCTGTTTCATTTTGGTTTAGATTTTTTTAGTGAGTCTTTTTGTTTCTTGTTTTCTTGTTTTTTTCAAACTACATACAAAACTAGGTAACAGAAAAGGATTTTAAAGTTGTTAGTGAGATTCAGACCTCCAAATTAAAGAATAAAAACCCAAAAAAACCAACATAACAGCTCAACTTTGATAACCATCCTAATTTCTTTTTTTTCCCTCGTAATTGATAAATCAGACAGTAGGAAAATGCAGCAATTTCCAGACACATGCAGCTGAAAAATTTAATTGCTGAGTGGGAATCAGAAGTTGTTTCAAGAGACACTGGCACTTCTAGAGTGTCTTTTCATTCAGTTCTCATGACTTCACAGCAGCAGTTCTATTCTTCCAGGCTTCAAGCTGAAAAACCACAGTCTTTGGGGAAATCTTTCATACATTGTTTCTAAAGCAGCCCAAGCAATCAGTTCCTGTAGTGCTGCACAATGCTGTCTCGAGTAACCCCGTGTAGATATTTCAGGATAACAGAAAACTAAAAGGCAGAGATGGAAGGAAGCCAGGCAAACTACTCTGATCTCAATAGATCAATTCTAAGTGAGGCTAAATTTAAAATATGCAATGCAGCATAGAGTTAAATATATAGAAACTAGCTCAGAAAACATGCTAAACACCGTAAAGACACTAGTTTGTATCCACGAAAAGTTCACATTTTTTACTGTGCAGTGTAAATGTGCATTTAATTTCATAGAAGAAATATTGATTTTTGAATGCATTTTCTTGCACAGGTGATGCAAGACTACTTGCCTTCTTGCACATTTCTTTAGGAAGTATTTGGTTTTTTAATGTTGTTGTTAAAGGAAGACCCTTTGTCTGGCTTTTCCATGGCACCTGGACTAGATCTTCTCCACAGTCTCATAAAGGCCATTTTTTTCCTGAGCAGGAAGGAAAGGTATCCTTCCAAGCTGAATTTTACTTTAGCCCTGTTTGTGATTGCCCACTTTAGTGGCTATGTCTAATAAATGGCAAGGCCAAGTTATGACTGATGAACTGATTTCAGTGCATTCTATGCAGACTCATTTTTGACCACAAGTGATGGTTCTCAAAATAAAAACTGGGTCATGATAACTCAGTGTCATAATCTGCTGTCAAAAATCTTATTTAATTTTTAGCATAGGTAAGTAGGGGTAGAGTTTTCATAGTTTACAATACATATTTGGCGTCTTGTCTCAGTCAATTTTATTGCCCAAAAATATCCTGAACAACTTGTCTAGTTGTACTTTGAACTGAGAGCTGAGCTTTGAACTCAGAAATCCCTCCCAATGTACACTACTCTATTTTATGGTATGCTGATTTTATATCAATAAATCAGCCAATGCTAACCCAGAGTGTTATGTTCTGTCATATGATTTTTCCACTAAGAGTGATTTACTTTCTCCCCTCCTCACCCCACAAATTTATTTTAGCAGAGGATTAGAGTCTGTCTTTGGGAAAGTCTCTTGCTTAAATAAAAGTCAGCAGGGAAATTTCAGACCAAGGTAATCAGGGTACCAGGGTGCATCCATTCCAGGAAATCTTTAAAAGCAGACAGTCTACCAACCCTCTTGGAAACTTCCTATGAACTTAATCATATTTAAAGAGAATTTTTCCAAATGTCCACTTGGGATCTTCCTCATTTTTATTTTTATCTACTGTCGCTCTTCATGCCTGCAGACACCTCTGTGAACGTCCCATCCCCTTGATCCCTTCCCCAGAGGCACTGGGTTACTGTCAGGAATTCTGAAGCTGTCTCTGCTCTAAGTCCTGGCCCCATAGCACCTCCTCATAGAGTGAATGCTCCATCCCACTGTCCAGTGATCATCCCTGAACTCCCCTAAGTTGCAAGCATCGTTGTCATGCTGGGAGGCCATAAACTGAGTTAGGTAACTGCATAGGGACTAACAAATCTTGAGCAAAGGGGTATCATCATCTTCCTGAGTGTGTTGTTCATACAGACCAAGAAAAAAATAGTCTTAGCTGTCAGCCAGAAACACTACTAGCTGATATTTCTGTACTGCAGAGCTGAAGAGCTGCTCCCTGGCTGATGAGCCCCATGTCTCTATCATACCAGGAGGCATGATTATTCCATCTTAAGTGCATGATTATACATTTGTCCTTGGTGAATTTCACAAGCTTTCTGTTGATCTGTTCATTGTTTTCTGTCAGTTTACTCTGAATCACCATCTTGCTCTCCAGTGTGTGTTAACTGGTGTTCCTGTGTTGAAGTTATAAATTAACTTGGTGAGTCTGTACTCTTTCAGCTTATTCACAGTGCTTTTGTTCAAAGACATTGTCTGCACACCCTTAGATATAGCCCACCAGTCCCATGAAAGTTTACAGACTGAGCTTCCTCAAGTGATTTATGAACAGTATCTTGTCCATCACTGATGTTTTTGAAACTTGACTTTAGAAAAAGGGCTTGGGAGACCTTACTGGTGAAGGGAAAATGGGAAAGGAGTCCTTTGCTGTCAGAGGGCAAGACAACATAAGATACCAAAGTGTCTCCTTGTAAGTAGAAAATAAGAGAGCAGCCAACATTGATCTTTAAAGCATTGATGGAGGCAAGCTAATCTATCATTGTTAGACATCATTCTCTTATTGGTTGTATAAGCTTGCAATCATGTGCAAAATTTCTGCATGTGGAAAAAGCCCACTCTTTTATCACCAATAATAAAAGCATAATTTTCAGGATTCTGGTGGGTCTTTGAAGCCTAGACATTCCTCAGAAGAATAGAAGAATATTGGTTCTTACTTCCAATTTGCAAATTCATTTTGAAGTAATTTCACCTTCAATTCATAATTAAGGTGTATTTTGCTTATTGTTCATCCAGACAACAAAAGGAACACAACATTTCAGACTAGTTTGGAAATTGAAGGTCTCCTTAAAAAATAAAGGAATAAAAGAACTCATATCACAGCAGGAGCCACACAATCCCACTTCTGTCAGCAGCAGCCTAAGAAAAATAATTCACAAAAAGAAACACCCTTTGTGAAAGAAGGGAGATAATCGTGTGGAGTTTTTATGTTTTACAGTGTGGAACCATATATAAGAGAGGCTAAGAACTCCTGAGATTAAAAAAGAAATCATATTGTTCTGTCATACTGATTAGCAATGCTTATGAAAATCAGCACAGTGACTGGGGAAAGTGATGACATTAGCATAGGCAACTATCAAGTATATTAGGCTTAGATATTTAAAGCTGCTTAAAGGACTTGGATATCATTACTCAGTAGCATATAGGTCTAACAACTAGGATTAAGCAAATCTAGGGGGAAAAGAGCTGCTTAAATGCCTTCTAAGATTTTGAAAACATAGAAACAGAATACATGGTCTAATTCTGAAAACACCAAAATAGGAGCAACTTTTCTCCTGTTAATAATCTCATTAACTCAATGGGACTGCTGACATGAATATAATTACCTCATACATAAATAAGCATTTTCAGGTTTCCATAGACAATACCTCTTAGCACAAAAAATAAAAAAAGAATAAAAAAAAATATTGCTTTAATAATGAAATCTCATTACTTGCAAGTGTCTCTTTACAAATGTTTGACAGTAAGCTGAACAAATATGAATACTGCTTAGCTCTGTTTAGGAAATGGTAAAGTACACGTTATAAATTAAGAAAAACAAATGAAGCTTTTTTTTTGAAGCGATGAATCTAGCACTTCAGTTATGCAAGTGCACTTTACACTTTGGATGCAATTCGATTTGATGAAAGATCCTTTAAAATAAAAAGGTCTTCTGAGTAAGTATACTCAGTGGGAAATAATGACCCAACAAGAGTTTAGTTTTGGAGTCTTCCAAACATAAACAAATACCCAATTTTTAAAGGCTTTTTCTTTCAAAGAAGTATTACCTGGACACTCCAAGAGTGAAGGATTTTTGGTCATCTGAGGAAGCAAAATTTCTCCCGGTAAAATGACAAAATATCCAAATTCAGGCAGCAAAAAGACATTATGCATGATCCAAAGAGGAGAAAGAAATTATCTTGTCAGATATCATGCTGTAGCTGACTCTACAAAATCAAAAAGCAAGATTATTCCATTTGAAACTGTTTTCTTGCAATTTATATTACAATTTAATCGCCGGAGTTTTTAAACTACATATGTTTGTATCTACATATCAATAGGACTTAATCCACATACAGAGGGCACAGAGCTTGAATTCTATGAGCAATATATTTCCATTATTGGAAAGTACTTAAACTTACAAACCTCAGGAGTAACAGAATATGATGCCTTATGGATGAGTGATTATTATTCTGTGAGTCATGCTTTTATGAAAAGCCAAAGCAAATGACTGTATACTAAAAATCTGGTGATTGTTATGTACTTTTACTCCCTAAGTTATGTACCCCAACCTGGGGTGACTTTCAGCAATAATTATAAAAATTATTTCCCTGTCTGTGTTTATCCAAGCTGCTGGCAAAATTGGGCAAAAAATTACAGCATGCTTTTCACAGAGATTAAAATAAAGCTTCAAGTATACGTGTGTTTGAATATCATTCCTACAATCATGGTACCCATTATCTCCTCTGTCTTTTACCTATTAACAATGATATGTGTGAGAAGGCAAACTTATTTTCACAACCAAACCAACTGTTTTGGGGTATATATACAAATTAATTTGTGAAAGGAAGTGAAAACTGAAAAGTAATAATAATAATTTGATTAAAAGGCTGGAAAAGACTCATGAAACAAAACATTTCTCAGATACTCATTGTCTTTTGTTGGAAAGAAGCTTTTGTCTATTCTTTTTAGGTATTGACACTTATAACCAATCTTCAGCCAGTGGCCAGACTCTGAATTTGAAATGTCTGCTGGTTAATAACAAGGAGGCAAAATACTCACAGATTGCTTAGTTTTTATATCTTTACCTTTTCAATCACCACCCTAACTAAACTTCATATATGGTAATTTCTTAATGGAAGCAACTCTGGAGGAAACATTTTCACCTATAGTTCAGCAGTTAAGTAGTGGAGGGTACCAGACACAAAGATGGGTTTACACATAATTTTGGTGTCATTATTTAAAAAAACTCCAAGGACATTTGCAGCAGAAATTCTACTCATACCAAGGAATTGAAACAATGAACGTGACTGATGCCTGCAGCAATATAAATGGGTTTGCAGTATGAAATGTCTTTCAGGATTGAATTGATGCTCAGCACCACAGTATGACAAATGATATATAAAATAATCATGTCATTAGAGATGGAAGAATTGCTAGTAACCATAATAATTCTTCAGAACATGGAATGACAGTCACCTGTTCTCTTTTATGCTAAATGTGACTATCCTCTTTCATGTCTTTTCTGCATGGAGGTTTGAAATCAAACACAACAGTGAAACAGACAGGACCTACCTAAATCTTTGTTCATTTGGGCAATGCTCTTGGGCACATGATGTTGTCCTGTGCAGGGACAGGAGTTGAATTTCTGTGATCCTTGTGAGTCTCTTCCACCTGAGGATTCTCTAAGATTCTATGACTCTTTGTCACCTTCAGCAATAAAGACTGCTAATTTTCCCCTTTGACTAGTGTTGAGGGAGAAAATATCTATTACCTGTAGCAATTGCAATTGCATAAGTAAAGAAAATCTCACTAGTTGACAAAAATATACTTCAGTTTATCTCTAATGGGCTTCTCAGTAATTCAGCAGTCTACATAGAAACAAGTGCAATCCCACTGAGGAGCCATGAAAAAAAAACATTTTAACAAAATCACAAAAGAAGTGATATGTCTGAAGACATCATTATTATTCAACAAATTCCACAAAGTTAGAATGATGTAGCACTTATTGAAATATGGAATTACGTTAAAGAGAAAAAAACAATTTTGTTTTTACAGTGAATAATGAACTTGAAAACTTTGTGACTGGACTCTGTGAAGGGAGAAAACTCAATGTCAAAAACTTTGGAAAAGATTAGACAAATTGGTAGGATTGAAATGCAAATACCAAAAGGAATAGACAAGAATGTACCTCTAGAAACTTTTACCCAAAATTATAAATTATAGAGGGCACAGAGAGGGTTGAAGATCAAGTTGAAAAATAAGTCATACATTTTACTGTGCAAAGAAGATGAGAAGTTACTGTCGTGTAAGTTGCACAAATTAGGTATTTTAAGCTCAACTTTTGATACAAATACAAAAATGATGAATCTCACAAACTCATCTACTAAAAATTCTTCTTTTAAAATATGACATTCATACTCAGGAAATCTTATTATTATCTGATTAATTAATGTTACTTTTCTTTTTCTATTTTACATATTATTCCAAATCTTTGGCACAAAGGCCATAAATATACATAAGCCACAATCTTAAACAATTTTTATAAGAAATGAGAATTGTCATGCCATGTGTCATCTTTTCAGCTAGAATCAAAATATTTTTAATTATTACATGATGTTTTGTTTATTTGAGTGCCATCCCTGTTTTGTTTAGACACATAAGTTCGCATTGAGAGGGTTTTCTGGTTTTGTCTATGTCACTGTAGTGTTGTGATTAATACCCTGAAGAGTAGGAATAAATGAGTAATGTATGAATGAATAGTCTGTAGAAAAATGATGTGAAATGTGTACCAATTTATTTCGCTGGCCAAAGAAAAATAAACCTTAATGGTAAGATGTTTAATGTTTTTGGAAACCATGTCAGTATTTATCAATTATTGCTGGACAAACAAGAGTCAAAAGTTGTTCATCAATTGCTTTCCCCTTTCCTGCACATGCACACATCTACCTATTATCAATCAAAATCTCTGCCTTGATGCATGTTTCCTCATACGTGAAAGAGAAAAATCTGCATTTTTCAATGAAAGTTACTCTAATAATTCAGCCTTTAATTTACTTTTTATGAATTTATTGAATTTATTTTATAATTTATAAATATATTTTATATTTTCCCTAAAGTATTTTCATTCAAATTAGATCTCACTTTACAGAAATAAACAAAAAAATTATCAATCAAATGAAAATATTCTCTCTGTTAAGCGCTTTGTACTCATATATATACTTCTATCCATTGCTGATGAGACCTTCATTCTTACATTAAGAAATAATTAGATCTTGCAAGCAAAACTTGAATAAAATTAGCTAGCAAAAAAGCTAGCAGTATATAATCTATGGAGAATGATTTCTCCTCCTTGGTCACAAGCCAGGTAATTTCAATTAAAATAATCCACACTGCGGTCAGAAGCATGTATGTATCACTGTCTTACAAGCTGCACTGTTGCATACGATGTTCCAAGATTCTGAAGTGCCATTTTTGCTCATTTTTGACCTTCTGTCAGCAATCAATCACATAGCTAGCAATGTCCATCAAAGGTCTTGAAAGTGACTATAGACTACAAATTTGATAATGCAAATGTAGCAGGTCTTTGCATGCATTGTCCCTTCCAATGCACAGCCTCTACCCTTCAAGTTCCACTGATGGGCAGCATTATTTGTTCTAAGATAAGAACACAAGGTGGGAATTGCAGGAAGAACTCCCTGAATGCTCGCATTCCACAGATGTGGTAGCAATGATGATTGGAATTGACTTTGTTACATCAGCCTGCAAAAGGTTATAAAATGCTGCTGGAGACTTGGCCAACTGGGCAAAATGTAAGCAGCTTCTAGATGGAGGGCCCTGCTAAGATCTGTTCACATAGAGAGATAAAATCCTAAAGCAGCTCTGTGGGTCCTTTGTTGCTTTGCAATTGTGCATTCTGCAAGGCCAAAGACTATAAAACAATGCATATATAGAGGAACCTGCCTCATATCAATTGTATGGTATCGTATCCTGTCCTGTCCTGTTGTATCCTATGGTATTGTATCGTGTCGTGTTGTGTCGTGTCCTATTGTATTACATCACTTAGAACTTGTATTATATACTGCATTGGCAGTATTTAGATACTGGATTGGCAATAAATCTAATTGTAATGGGAGACCAGTTATCTTCAGTCAAGTCCCACACGGGGTTCTCAGGATTTAGGTGGCCAATCATATTGCCCATCAGAGAAAACTGTGAGGGAGAGAGTGTGTGTATGTAGCTGAAGACCTGACTGTTTTCATTGCTGTCACAAGCTGAAAGAGAAAAGACACTGAAGGCTCTCTGGCATCCATTGAGACATCAATGGTCAAGAACTGTACTGCAAGTGAGCCAAAGTGGACACTTCTGAGGCACTAGGACCTTGAAATCTAGCTTTGGTACTGTGAGTGCTTCTTACCCCATGGTTTGTGGTGTAGCTAAGCATACAGCCTGGGATTAATTTTTCCCTCAGAAAACCAATTGAAGACATAAAAAAAAAAAAATTGTTAGCAGTTGAATTTCTACCACAAACGATTTCTGCTCTATCTTACCCTAGAAATGGAAATATTTAAATGTTGAGTAGATAAGAGTGAAATAAATTTAAAAAAAAAAAAGTTCCATCAAATATTTTTGTAAATAAACAAGGTTTATATTTTTAAAGTCCACATTTGTTGTTAAACCAAGAATCATCTGGAAGAAATTTCCCTGAGATGCTAAAGAGCACTAGAAAGTTTTAAAACTTTAATTTACCAAAATTAGTAACATTTTCAGACTATATTTATCAGCACAATGTAACAAAGTTTCAAAACCAACATTATTCATAGGTAAGTCTTTCTTGCTAGCTCATCTTTTCTAGTTATATCTTGTTATTTTTTTGATTTTCCCAGTTATTTATTTAAATATTAGGTCTGTCCCTGGTTGTAACTTTTTTTTTTTTTTTTTTTTGCCTCCTGGTAAGCTTGTAGCTTATCCTCTTTGTTTTGTGTCTTGGTCTAATATAATCTTGTTGTACCATAACATTATAAATATATCTAATATTTTTGCATTGTTTCTAATGAAAGGAGAACTAATTTGTCTTATTTTCACCTAGGTTGTCATAACAAGCAATAAAGTACCTCAATATGAAGCTTTTGCTTGAGACTTTAACTTTGAGACTTTTACTTGAAATCTAGTTTTCCTTTAGAACTCTTTTCTGATCACTAGACCTGTTCAGTGCCCAGTAAGAGTTCATGAAGTACTGAAGACCACTCTAGGGATGGAAGGAATTGATATGGCAATAATGTTTGCAACTTCTCTCCTTCTGCCAAAGTGTTCTCAGAGAAACCCATTTAGTTCTTGAAATTTCCTACCAGGTAATTTCAAATTTATCAGCACTGCATATGTTAACAATTCATTGTACTGTACATTTACACTGTGCATTTACTTTTAGCCTCACAACACCTGATTGCTCTTTATTTCACAAAACAGAACTGTTTAATTTCTTAAGTCCTAAAAGAACTTTGTCTGCAGGTAGGACTTACAGTTTTAAAATAAAATTAGCAGTCATATCTTCTCAGTATATCCCAGAATGATAAAATAAAAACTCCTGACAGATTAGGAAAAAAAAGTATATGTGGAATATCGCAGAAGATGAGCTTAAAAATTGCCAATGTTATGGTGAATAAAACAGTTTATAAATGAGTATATATTTTAAAAAAAGTGAAAGCAACCATAAATATCTGTTCATCTACAGAAAATGGAGGGAATGAGATGCTACTGCAGCCCATGGACACCACTGGGAGTGCAGAAACAGTAATTTTATGTGCATTTTATTTGTGTTTTATGTATCAAATATATTAGCTTCAATAGTCAATAAAAACCATGCTTGGAATAGCAGATACCACAATACACATAGCAACTTCTTAAAGAAGCATGCTTTGTGATACATTTCCATGACAGTATAAAAACTGATTACTATTGCCAGATATTAAGAATTTGGCTTTTACTAATCTAGAAATCTCCTCAGCTGTTTTCTACTATATGTGGTTTCTCTAAATAATCCTGCAAAATAGCACTGAATTGTAAAATGTAAAGAAATTTGAGAAAGTATGGTAGCCAATAAAAAAAAGATCTTCTTCAGCATGCATATGGAATCTTAACAGAAAGATGTTTTACATTTAGTGTTGGTTGTTGTAATAAAAATGTAAAAAAAAAAATGCAAGTTTCTCTTTAAATGTTTTTAATATGCAACAATTATCTTTACGGTGATAAAAGATCAACATAATCTTTTATAATTAAAAAAAATCTCCCCTTCCACTTCACCAACCAACCAACCAACCAACCAACCAACCAACCAACCAACCAACCAACAACTAGAACCAAAACTCCAAACCTGGTGGAAAGAAAATCTTTCTTTAACTGGCAGAACTTCAAGATTCATATGTGTTTAGTTCGACAAAGAGAGGGTGCATAACCATGGGTGATTATTTAAGGAGAAATTTGACCAATATTATGGTCAAGGTATGATTTTAGCTGATAACTAAGTGGATATACTACACAATTCATTATTGGTATTTTGCCATTTTCACTGTGCTATACGTATGGGCTGTTGAGAAACAAGATGTCATAAAAACAGTACTCCCTTATACAGGGAACAAAAAAACCACTACAACTCCGAGGGCTGCGCTGCACCAAATAAAAACACACTGTAGTAAAGTTTGTGTGTTGTTTTGGTAGTGGGGAGAAGAGGGAGGCCACAGAGATGGTTTCTGTGAAAAGCCACTGGACGCTTCCAACAATGGCACAGCCAATGGCTCTGAAGATGGACATGCTTCTGGCCAAAACTGGGCCAATGAGACTGGTTGGTAAAACCTCAGTGATAACAGATTTAAGAAGAAAATCAAAACAAAGTGGGATATGCACAGTATTTTTTCTAGTCAGAGAAGAGGAGGATGTGGCAACACATGAAGGAAACAACATGGAGACACCAAGGTCAGTGGAGAAGGAGGGGCAGGAGGTGCTCCAGGCACTGGAGCTGAGATTCCCCTGAAGCCCCTGGTAGGCAGACCATGGTGAAGCAGTTGTGCCCCTGCAGCCCTTGGGGATCCACAGGGGATACAGAGATCCACCCACAGCCCATGGGGATCCACAGGGGATGCAGAGATCCACCCACAGCCCATGGGGATCCATGGGGGATGCAGAGATCCACCCACAGCCCATGGAGGAGCTCCATGCTGGAGCAGGTGGGTACCTGGAGAGGCTGTGACCCTCTGTGAGACCTGTGGAGAGAGGGGCCCTGCTCCAGGCTGGAGCAGCCTGTCCTTGGAGGCTGCACCCCGTGGAAGAGTGACCCACACCACAGCAGTTTTGGGAGCACTGTCTGCCTGTGGGGGAAATTCATGTTGCAGCAGTTTTGGGAGGACCTGCTCCTGAGATTGGAGCAGTGCTAGAGAAGCTCATGGACAGGAGTGCCCTATGGTGTAGCAGTGAAAGGACTCCTTTCCCTGAGCAGTGGGTCACCTCAGCTGATGAACTAAACAAAGACCCATGCCTTGTCTCCCTCCACTCCCTTCCCTGTCGGGGGAAAGGGAGGAAGGGGTTGGTGGAAGAAAAGTTGTTTTTAAGGCCTTATTTTACTTCTAATTATCCTCCTCTGATTTTGTTAATAATAAACTAATTTTGTACCTCTAAGTGAGCCAGTTTTTGCATTTGAGTGTTTTGTCATAGTCCTTATCTCAACTCATGAATCCTTCTTTTAATTTTTTTTTCTCCTCTGTCCAGCTGTGGCAGGAGAGGGTGAGTAAGCAATTTTCATGGCTGCCTGGTGTTGGGCCAGTGTCAAACCACGACTGCTTCTAAAACAGAGTAAAAAAGAATGAAAAATATATATTTCTTCTTCTAAAATTTGAGATTTTAAATCTATCCCTGGAATCTGTTATGCTTCTGCTCTTTACTTCTCTGTTTATAACTGAATGAAACATTTCAGGAATCATTTTGGAGACTTGTCTCATACTGCTCCCAGACCACTGGAGCCTATTGCAAATAACTCATCATATTATGTGTTCTATAAAGAAAAGCTTTTTCAATATGTATTTTCTATGCACAAAACCTTTCTATCTCCATAAAAGGAGCAGTATAAAAAGGAGGCTTTTATGGCTATTTTACATAGGACTTGGGTGGGGAAAAAAGAAATTAACTAAAAATATTTCAAGAAGAATTGCAATGGAATTGCAAAACGTTTTGTCTAAAGCTACAGTTGAGCAGCTTAGCAAAATCAGTCTTCTGAGTTTTGTCAGAGGCAAATGATATGAGCGGCATTAATGGAAACCTTTCAGACTATTTTTGTCACCTAGAACATACCTTGTTTCAATGTTTGAATAAATCCAATTCCTTTGGAAGTGTGAACATGCATTTCATCATAATTCAAAGGAGCCCTGTTGTGCTGAGCACGGGCCTACTACCTGGTGCAGTAGCAACCCACACACCCAGGTGAGATATTTCTGTATTTTCTCCTAGAGTGTGCAGAGGCAGCTGGGTGGTAGAATACAAAAGCCCAACTCCCCAGTCATCTAAGCTTTACACTATTTGTACATTTTAACAAACAAAGGCATCAACATGGGACATTGGTCACATTTTCCACAGCTTTTTCATCAATTAGTTCTCAACCCCCTGTTTGCTCATTATATCTCTCACTTCTCATGCTAATTAGTCCCTAGGTGCAGCTCTTTCCTCCCTCTGACTTTTGGGTCTGTCTGGAGTAGGTGGTCGTGATCTCCCACTGATGGAATTACTTCTCCCCCTTTTACTGCTCAATCCTGACTTCACTCCTGGTGGCTCTCATCCAGACAGCACATTCATCTTGAGAGTCTTCCCTTGTCCTTGAATACAGTATTCACATTCCAAGTGCTTAATCATAATTGTCCAGCTACAGCTACTGATTAACAATGATAAAAAGAATTTCTAAGTTTGACTCAAACTTTGAGGGGTTCATACTTTGAGGAGATCAATTCAACTGTGACAGAAATTATTGAAAAAATGTATAAAACTATATTCCTTCCCAAGAAAGACCATACAACATGAGAGAATAGTGAATTAAGATGCATCTCTTATCAAAACTGCTTCCACGTTAGCATTTAAGTTTTCACTACTATAATATAGTCTGTGCAACAGCACTTGTTTTATCATAGCATAACTCCGCTGTCTGCTGAATTTTTGTTACTGATTTTAAATTAAAGAATAGAACATTAATTTGTTTTTCACACTGAAAAGTAGTCTTTGTTTATCTTCAGGTGTATTTTCTTTTACATGATGGAAAGATGTTTCCTAATACAAAAGTAAGAAAATACCTTTGAATACCAAATGAAGTTAGGAATATATAAATATATATTTTCATGATAAAGCTGTTATGATTGCATATTGATTCCAGAAAAAACCTTTATTTTTTAAGCTTTTAAATAATGTTTCATTTCTACTTGTCATACACAAATATTTTATAGATACAGAATTTTAAAAAAATATTATTAATACTGATGTAATATAAATTTCTAAGCATCTTACTTGATTATTTCTAGTTGTATATTTATCCTCTGTGTTTGATGTGGTGGTACTGCACAGGTGGTACTGTAACTTACTCACATACTTCTATATATGTGCATGCATATAGTCAAATTAGTGAAGATCTGTCTTCTGTAGCAGGATTATTCTAATTACACCTATTATTTTAAAATAACCACAACACTGTTCAGTAAAAAGAGTAGTTTAAACCTTATTCAGAAATCCCTGTGCTTTCTGTTGATGCAAGAACTATTGTCTAAGCCGTAGAAAAGCTGGCCCATTTCTCCTTTTTCTCTGCTCAGAAAATAAATTCAAGGTCTTTCAGTCTTATTTGTTAAGAAAACTAGGTTAATTACAAAATTTGTAATGATTTTCATTTTAAATCCAGTTTTATTTTGTGGTGTACAAAGTACATTTGATCTTATCAGTAAAAGCCATTGATATGGCTTGAATATGGCAAGAGCCTAATAGTGACGTAAATCAATACAATGTGATATAAGTCAACTACATAAATTTTCCCCGAAGGAAGATTTAACCTGAAGAGTCAATCTGTTCCACATAGAAGTGTCATTGTTTCTTTTCTGACCACAGCAACCATGTCATTCTGACCTTTAAAAAATTCTGAGTGCTATGAAAACTATCCTTTATAGAAGTAAAGTGCTCATGAAAATATCCCATTTTATATGCCTGACAGATGGCCCGACATTAAAAGTGGAAAAGAAAAAAAATCTCTCAAATCTATGAGTTTGATTTTTATCTTCATTTGGTTGTGAATACAGACTATAGGATAATATTTTTGGAGTTTTTTTTGGTCTGTTTAAAAGCAAATAATATGTTGACTGTCTTTTTAACCTTAAAAAAGTCTGAAAAGAAAACCAATATTAGTTTTTACCATTTTATGCTAGAACAGTGTTTTTTTTTTAAAAAAAGTTTAAAAAACAGTGGTTTAAAATCTGTGATACTAAATTAGGTGGGGTTTTTTTGTGTTTTTTTTTAATCAGCAGTGCTTGGATGATTTTTTTTTTTTAATAATGTGCTGTAGTCTCTTTCTACAATATATTTGTATTGTATGAGTGTTTTCTAACACTCATACACAGTGTTTTACACCACTGAATAACTGTTATCCCCAGATATCCATGTGTTTTACTTCAAAGCAGTGCTGCATTTGTCCAAAAATTTGCTCATTCTTGGCTGCCTCTGGAACTACATATTTAATTGAGAAAACATACCTTGCTACACTGAGAAGGAAGTAAGCCTTGTACTCTGGTGAACAGGGTTTGGAGACTGTAAGGATGGGGTTTCAGAAAAGTGAACTACAGTCACCATAAAACATTACAGTGTGAATACAAACAACGAATTTTGATATTTTCTCTTAGTGAACAGATTGATCATTGTCTGATTATTAACTGAATAAATATGAACATTTGAGAGGCTCCTGGACTTACTATAAGGAATATAGAGCCTTTGTCAATTTTCCATCTCCTGCCATATATGTAATGTCATGTAGAGGTCTCCATTTCCATGAGATAATTAAGCCAGATACCCAAATCGAAATACTGGCATAGTTTTATTCTTTCTGGCTATCAATCTGTTATATCTAATACTATTGCAAAACTGAGGGTAATGCTCAGCACTAGGAGATGAACAAGACTACTTTCACATGAATATTAACCCACTAAACCTTCTCTTCTCTCTCTCTGCATCCTGTTGAACCCATTGAGACAATAGTGCCTTTCCTCAAGAAAAAGCAAAAGAAAATCTTTCACCTGATCACTCACATTTCCTAACTGCGGTGAAACAAAAAGCTTTTAAGAAAAAGTCTCTAAAATTGAACTGGGAATTCCTTGCCTGACAGTGATGAAAAAGCTTTTTAGTTACTTAAAGAAGCAAATGTAATTTGCTTGCCTTTTATAGTCTAGGGAAGTAAGGTTTAATTTACATAATAATTCATTTCCACTAGTCATACACAAAAATCAGGACTATATTCCTTTCCTTTTTTCAATAGTATTCAATCTTTTAGCTTTTTGCTGCCTCACATGATCATTTAAAGCTGAGCAAAGCACATGTGAGTCCTGCTGCTCCAATTTGCTGTTTTCTATTCCAAGTTCTCTCTTCAAAAGCAAATTACATATGAATATGAAACCATAGAAAAAGCACTAGATTGCCACTTTGGAAAAAATGTAATACATAATATGAAGTAGCACAAGATTTTCCACAGTCTTTAAGGCCCACTTCAGTTTATGCCTTTAAGGTCCACTTGTAAGTGTGTGAGAGGTGCTTCAGTTTTGAATTTTTTACCAGAACACACACACAATAATCTAATCTAATCTAATCTAATCTAATCTAATCTAATCTAATCTAATCTAATCTAATCTAATCTAATTTAATCTAATCTAATCTAATCTAAAACTGAGAAGAATTCTTTTTTCTTCAAGCACTTCAACAGGCTTTGGCAGCATTACTCTTATAGTTTCTGTATACCACTGTCCTGGTTTGAAGGACAGTTATCTGCCAATAAAGGCAGAAGCTTCTCTTTGAAATGGAGAATATAAACCTCCTCCCTCCAAATTATTATAATTTTGAATTTAAGGGGCTCTCAGGCAAAGATATGGGAATTAGGAATAACAGTTCTTTACTAGGAAAATTAAAATAGAAATACAGTATTACAAATAAAATACAGTATTACAAAGAACAATCCCAAAACACTGACAGTCAGAATACAGCCTGACACCCTGTCAGTCAGGGTGTTGGTAGCAGTCCCATTAATGGTGGCTGCAGTCCTCCTGTAGTGGCAGATGTGGTTCAGCTGAAGCAGTGCTCCTGTAGAAGGGTGCAATTCCCTCTGAAGGTCCAGAGATGATGTGGAAAGTTTTTCCTCTGGAATCCAGTGGAAAGAAAGTAATTTGCTGTCCAAAATCTCAGTTTTTATCTAGGTGGAACAGGCTTGGCTCCTCCCCCTGGCTGGAGCATCTCTCAATGGGATGATGTAATTATATCAGTCATACAGTGGGACTTAATGGGTCAGCAGCAGATGCTATGTTCCTGGAGGGAGGATGGGTTGTGGAAAAGATAAAGATGATTGCCTCACCTTATCTTAAAGACGGACCATTAGCAGATAATGTGTGCAACAGAGATAAGGAATCACTGCCCCACCTGGTTTTAACAGATGGTTATAGAATACACATTTCTGGATACATCAACCTAACACAACCACCTATTAATTTTTGTCTATTTCTAAAATAGCTAACATCTACTCCAACATTTTGCTTTCTCTTTGCCACATTTTTTCAGGATTAAAATTTCAAAGATTCCATTAAATTTCAAGCTAATATTTTCCTGTGTCATTGTTGCATGACAATAACACAGTTAAACACAATTTTAAACCTACACGGAGAACATGTTTGCCTAGACATATAAGATCCCTTTAAAAAGTTCTTAATCACTGCAATATTATTACTTGGAAGATAAGGCCTGGTATTGCAAGCTGTTTAATCCTTACACCTGAAAGTTTTGTTCATATGCCTGCTAATTACAGAGCGGCTCTACATGGTTAATTTCTATCTTACGTCTCAATTACTATCTTACCTGTATTCTTCTTCTTCCTTCCTGGTCTCATGTTTCATGCAATGAAAAAGATACACGTATTGATTTCTTCTGAGAACATCCAGAAAAGTATTCTGAAGAATAATGAAGATAGTATATTACAGCAGCTCCTGCTAACACTTTCCGAGCCAAAGAATATTGACAGATGTAAAGAAAGGAATATCAGAAAGGTATGCTGACAAAATTGTTTTAGTAGGTCTTAGAGAAAGACATACTAAGAGATGAGTGATGTGTTAATGTGATACAGTTAAGGCTATACCACTTTTTATTAACAGTGACATATCCTTCTAGAATCAATTTTATGTATTATTATAACCTGAAAAAACTGGGATGGACATTCATAGAATCAAAGGATAAGAGGATGGTTGAGGATGGAAGAGTTCACTGGAGGCCATCCAATCCAGCATCTCTGCTCAAGCAGGGCCACCCAGAGTCATATGCAGACAGCTTTTGAATATTTTCAGAGATGGAGATTCCATAGCCTCTGTGACAAAAACTGTGCTAGTTCTCAGTCACCCTGACAGTATGAAGTTCTGCTTCATATTCTAAAGCAGCCTCCTGTGTTTCAGAAGCATTATGCCTCTTCTTGTGTTTGATCACAGCAAAAGCCAAGGAATTTTATAAAGTAAAATTTCAGATGGAGAATTGACTTTGTTCATTCCGTTGCCACTTTCTAATTTCTACCTAATATGGAATGAATATAGGTAAAATTTGCTGTGTGGAAAAGAGCTGCAGATGAAACACTTTCTCTCTAGTGATAAGCTCCTTTTCATTTTTGATTATTTGACATGTAGCAGTTTCATCAATGCAAGTTTCATATCAGATTATAACATAGAATAAATAATAAAAATTAAAAAGGGCCTAGAACATTCTATCAGTGATATTATGTAGTGATCCACTTGGGGGAGATGATGAGTTGCTCATATGACAGTGGTGTGTAATATTGTATAAGTATTAATTAAGAGAAAGCAATTTGCTTGCAGCATGGGTTGCAAAAGAAAATATCTTCTAAACCTATATTTCTGTGACTTTTCTGTGATGCACCTGCATGAGCTTATACTACAAATAGAAATGAAGTAAATACAATCCTTGGGACTTTTTTTGGGATACAAAGAGGGAAAAGCTCAGCTCATGAAAAATTGCCTTGATTGTATAGTACCACTGGTATTTGTCATGGTATAGGTGTTTAAATCCCTGTCCATCTACAGCTTCTAGTACAGTAAAATTCTCAACATTCAGATGCCCAATTTATGGCAGTTTTTGGTCCACTTCACTGGTACTGTGACAATGTATTGCAAATAGTGCTTCAAGCAGCCTTTCCTCTTCGTGGTTGTACTAGTAAATACCTTATTTCAATAGAAACACTAATCTGCAAATGTTGAGCCAGCAATATACCGGGAATTTTCATTCTTCTGTTGCCAGAATGACAGGTGTCAAGACACAATCTCTAGACGTCCATGTTTTTCACAGTTCTAGAAAATTGTTATACAGTGATGAACCGGACTTCAGTCTGAACACTATGAGTGGCTTTGAAGGTGCTGAGGAAACGTAAACAGTGGTGTTTTAGAACCAGATATTTGAAACTACCTTCAAGTCTTATAAGACAAGTTATTTGTGTGCCTCTGCAAGAAATGTCATTAGAAGCACAAGCCAAAATGCTAAGGCATCTTGAATAAGAAAGAGAGAGCCCTGAGTTTCAGATTCAAGTTGCACCATATATTGTTTTAATCTTATGTAAGAAACCTGCTCCTATAGTTTAAATTGACATCAAAATGACTGAGTCTAGCATTTCAAATTTACATCCAAATATTATAAAAGTCACAGTAGGGGTGTGTCACTGTTATTAGATTCAGGCTTACTCCCTTGAGAAGGCTAAAATTTTAAAATTGCTATGATCAGATTTGCTTTCCCTCCTTTTAGCAATATACTTGCTGCAAATGTTTACTCATTTCGAGAAAATGTAAATGGCAGACAGGCACTTTTGTCATCAAACCATCTGAGTAAGCGGTTGCTGCCTCTGAGTTGAAGTAATGTACTTCCTAGTAGGATAATGGTTAAAGACATGAAGTCCACAACCAAGAAAAGAGAAACATTCCAGCATCTGTTTATACAGTGTTTGAATAAGACCATGTAATAGTCAAGCAACTGTAAAAATGTCTATGCATCAAGTCACAGAATGTGAACTCAATTCCAGCACAATTTCTGTTCTTCACCACACTTGTATAATCATCTTTCCTCAAAGTTTTGTTACAAATTCTGCTGCACTATTCTTTATTCATGTCTTTCCTCTGTTCAGTAGTAAAGCCCAAGATATATATTTCATAAGTAAAACCTAAAAGTTATCCTTCTTATCTTATGAAGTTAACAGACCCTGGATCAATAGCTTTTGTTTCAAATTTTACTGCATTTCAAATGTATTTGTACCTACTTTGATATAAAAAATACCCCCCACCATGTACTCTACCCTCATACTATACTATACAGTTACATGCTCAATATGTAAATGCAGTTAGTTGAAATTAAAATAACAATTGTTGGAATTTGGGCTTGTAAGGATATACCATGATAACCTGACTGAAGGTATTCTCTCAAATCAATCTTTACCTCAATTCTGTGAGCTTAAAGCAGCAGCAATATTTCCCTGACATGTAATTTTTCAGTGCTCAGGTTTTAGACTGCTGAATGTTTTTCTGGTACAGAAATATCTACAAAGCTAGGGAAATAATGAAAGAAAGGTGTTTGGGGTTTTTTTCCTAGGCTGTATGAGAAGACGACTAGAAATATTTAATGGACTAAATAAAGCATTGTTTTAATTAGTATGAAGTAGTTCATTCCTCCCTCTTGTTAACGGTCTTGTTGCAACATTGCTGGAGAACTAGAGGTATTCATTTTCGATATTTTATATTTGGACCAATTTAACTTGTTCTCAGAAAACCACAGCAGTGAAATTATCTGAAGAATACTGCTGCCATATAGAAACTGGTGATATATCTCTTGGCCAGGAGGTCTACATGGACATGAAGAGCTTTGACATAAAGTGGCTCCTCATAAGGACACGGAAGAGGTGCAGGCAAATCCACTTCCAATGTGACAGCCTGATGGAAAAGGGGCAGCACTCTGCAGTGATTCCCTCTATTTGGTTTCTTTTACCTTTCTGGCAGAGTGGATTTTCTATTTATAGACTAATGACAAGAGATAAATTTTGTGTGTTTTATGGGCCTAATGAGAAATTTCTACTTTCTCTGATTAAAAATTTAAATAAAACTTTAAGAAACAGTGGGACACAGAGAAAATATTTGTCTACTGTAAGAAGCATTATATGCACACATAATATTTGCACTAATATTTATTACCTTATCATTATATATATAATATATAGTATATAGTATATAGTATATAATATATAATATATAATATATAATATATAATATATAATATATAATATATAATATATAATATATAATATATAATATATAATATATAATATATAATATATAATTTATTATATATATATATTATATATTATATATATTATATATATTATATATTATATATTATATATATATATTATATATATATATATATATATATTATATATTATATATTATATATTATATATTATATATTATATATTATATATTATATATTATATATTATATATTATATATTATATATTATATATTATATATTTATTGTATATCTAAATGTATAGATACATAATAATATCATAATATGAACTATATATACAACATAAAATTAACCAAATCAAATACATCACACTCCATTTAGCCACATAAACACGAACACTTATACATGCTGATTTGAAAATGCAAGGCTTAAGGAAGTGAATAATATTTTTTACTGAATATTTTTACTGTAGTTTGTATATGCAGAAATATGAAGTCAAATCATACAGACATGTAATTGCCCCCAAACCTTGTACTTTAGTCACTACCTTTAGATTAAGTAATTTGATCATTCTGGTCTATACTCTTTTTTTTCTTAATACAAAGAAATATAATTTATACTATCATAGTTGATGACAAGGGATAGAGAACTTGTGAAGTTTCCATCAAAACAAGAGAAACAAATAATGAAAAACGTTTCAAAGGTTAATCGATATTCATGATGATTGTGTGTAAGCATGCTACTATTAATTCCTAGCCAGAATCTTCAAATCTTCATAATAAGTATGAGAAGCAGGCTATACAGACACATCCTGTTTCTCTTGGAAACCTCTATATGTTTTCTTTTTTAATCCCCTCTCCTCTGTTCCAGATAACTATGACTGGCAGACCACTTTTTCTGATTTCTTTACACACCTCAGAGGAGGGAATGATGGAAATTCTAGGTGTCCTCTGGAGCTGTGTATTTATATGATTTTGGCTTTCAATGTCACAGGGTGATGATTCAAGGTACAAAGCGATGGAGAATCAAGATCAAGTGTCTAGAAGATGTGTAGATGATGGTGCAATCAGCCCACATTTGTGAGATCAGACAATTTCATTTCAAGTGGATATTTGACAAGCTATGAATTAATAACAATCTGACTAGCAAACCTCACAGTGAAATTTCATGTCTTTCCTAAACAATGTGACTTAACACTCTTGGATGAAAAAATGAAAAAAAATATGCAGAAAATTAGTACTATTGTTCATATTTGATTAAAGATAAAACAAGAGAGGAGAAGTGAAAAGGAAATTATTTGATTTTTTTAAAAATCTGCTAGTGTCTGATTAAGTGATCAAATAGTAGAATTTAAAATTAAAGCAACATGAGTTTCACAAGAAACACTTAATTCATATCAAAAGTTCTCGTATTGTTCTTCATAGCTTTACTTCATGAAAAGGAAATCTCTCCAGGGTATCATTTAATTACAAGACTTGTGAAAGAGTGATAAATGAATAGAGATGGACTAGAACTAACATGTGTTTTCTCACAGGTGGTTTAAGAGCATTTTTTTTCAGCAATAGGATGTAGAGTCAAGGTTGTTGTTCCAGAAACACCCTCTGAAGAATGTCTTGAGACAAAATATGTTCTGGATTGTTCAGTATAATGCCAGGGAAGTACTGGAGCCATGAGATTTTTTTATGTTGAAGCTGTTGGAGCAAATACAGTCCATAAAATTACTGACAGTCAAGAGTGTCAGTGAAATATCTTTCCTGTAACTTTTAGTAGTTTTCATAATAGCCATGAGAATTGACTGAGTCCTCTACCTTTAGTAGTTTATGGCAAGCTGGTTCACTCTGGGGTTTATATTTTAATTACTCTGTATAGAATGGAAATTTTGGAAACACCTACACTAGTTTTGTCTTACAGAAAAGCTGTAATTACCAGAATTGAATTTTTTAATTATTGCTGCCACCTGCCATGCCTCCCTTCTCATCCAGCACTAAGCAAGATGTAGAGCTGAATTTGACTGTTGGATGGTCAAGGAGGAAATGAGTGCAAATGTACATTTCTGTCATACTGCCATTGCTCCTCAGCTTTATAATATAATAGCACGAGCCATCTTTAAGGGGTTTCTATTGACTCTAGTAGGAGTATCCAATACTATGGCACTTCAAAAAGTACTACCACCAGCAGAAGCAAGTCTGCATCAGTTAATTTTGCAAGGTTTACTATGTGCTTTGAGACAAGGTAGGGAAGAATTAAGTTTTGCTAGTCTTTTGTATATTGCCTCTGCCATTATGTAGCTGTGTAAAAAGTGTGCTTATATGTGTGCAAAGATTAAGACAGGCTGCCATAGTTAATTTTTATGGCTAATAACTTGATTCCGACATTTCTGAATAGAGAATTGTAAGGCTTGTCTTTTAGCCTGAAGGAGGTAATGATGTATGAGTGACACCCTGACCACTGTCTTAATTACAGAGAAAATGGAGCTATAATACTATACTGTTTCACTGGGAAAGCTGAATGGAATGACAGTACGAAGAATATATTATCAGTGATCATAGCGGCGCTTGTCCTTTTCAGGGAATTTACAAGGAAAGGATGGTTTAACGTAAGTTATTCTTCTATTTAACTGCATGCAAAGCAGAAATTTTCCCATATATTGTACTTTCCTGTGCATTTCAGTGCTTACTATGTGTTCCAAAAGACTCAAATGTTCCTTCAGATTTGGTTCGTAGCATTTGGTTTGAGTCACATAAGCGGTAGTTCAGCCTTATTAGCAAAGAAGAAAAGATCAGTAATTATTCATTCAGAAACAAATAGCATTTCAGTTTTCACATTGCTTAAAATCCTGAAAATGTTTTAATTCCCATGGGACAAAAATTCATTCTAGCTTGCAGAACATATCCATCAGTGCAATATAAGTAATTAGGTTTTGTGCTTCTCTGTCTGTTGCAGCAGTTAGGATTTTTTG
Organism: Muscicapa striata striata; assembly: GCA_030060385.1. Taxonomy (NCBI): domain Eukaryota; kingdom Metazoa; phylum Chordata; class Aves; order Passeriformes; family Muscicapidae; genus Muscicapa; species Muscicapa striata. The sequence continues at coordinate 349,277 of JAREIS010000237.1, read as the reverse complement.
TTGCATTTTCAGAATAAATAATCTTCACAAATATCAGAGTGAAAGTAATTGAAACAAGGAGGTTGTGGACAGTTTAACTTTGTGATATGTTAGTGCATGGATTTGTCTCTGGGATGTCAGGTAGGGCAGTAACTTGGGCCAGGAGAGTTGGTGTGTTCTGTGGAGTTACTGGGAACCAATGCCAGCTCAGTTTAGCTCACTGTTGCACCTTGGATCAGGTGGCTCCAATTAAAGCAGTTCCTACAAATAAGTTCCTATAACTTGCAGCACAAGTCAAGTCAAGTCAAGTCAAGTCAAGTCAAGTCAAGTCAAGTCAAGTCAAGTCAAGTCAAGGGTTACAACAACTTAGAATAACAGAATCACAGAATGATGAGGAGTTGGAAGGCACCTTAAGGACCATGTAGTTCCAACCCTCCTTGTCATGGGCAGGGATACTTCTCACTAGACCAGATTGGTCAAGGTCTTATCCAGCCATGCCTTAAATACCGACTTAAAGACATATTTATTATAATCTGCACCTCTGGTCCCTTTGGGCCACACCATCATGTTTGACAATGCAGTGAACTCCTCCCCTTGTCCCTAGCTTGGTTACCAACAAGGGATTTTTGCTACAGTCCACCACAAACTTCCATGGTCTTCAGGGGGACAGCCTGCCTACCATGGTATTCATCATGGCTGCAGGAGAATCTCTTCTTTCCCTGCTCCAGTGTGGAGACCTCCCCACAGAATACAGTCCTTCTTGAAACTTTTTATAGGCTGCAGTTATTCACTAACTGTTCTGGTGTGAGTGCCTTCCTTGGGGCCAAGTCCCTCAGGAAATGGGATCCCCATGGGGCCACAAGTCCTGCCAGCAAACCTGTTCCAGGAGGGCTTCTTCCTCCAGAGGTCTACAGGCCCTGCCAGCAGCTTGCACCATTGCAGGCTCCCCAATCCACAGCCCCCCTCAGCTGCACCCACTGCTTCAGCGTGAGTCCTCCACAGGCTGTAGGTGGATATGTGCTCCACCGTGGGCTTATCCAAGGTGGATACGTGCTCCACCGTGGGCTTATCCAAGGGACAGTGGCTCAAATCCCCCTGGCGCTGCAGGCTGTTGAGTTCAGCAGCACAGGGACAGCAGCTCGGGCACAGCAGCGCTGCCCTGGCCCCCTGCCAGCCCGGGAGCTGCCGTGGCTGTTATCAGAGTGTTCCCAGGCACAGCACAGGGAGCTGAGCGGCAGCACAGCCCGCAGTGACTGCAGAAAGCAGAAAGCAGCTGCTGACAGGCTCCCGAGCCCAGTGTACAGCCAGGCCAGTGAGCCCCATGCAGTAAACCATTACTGCTAAACAGCAATGACAGACATAAACTCAACCCAGCACACCCCAACCAAACCTGTCATTATCTTGCAGCTGTAAGACCCACACTGGGTGCCAAAAGTTATTGTTGTAGTTTAATCCCAGCCAACAACTAAATATCATGCAATGTCTTGCTTCTTTCCCCCCACTGTGGGAACAGAGAGAGGATAGGAAAAGAAAAAATGAAAAAAAACCACTTGTGGATTGAGATAAAGGTATTTTAATAGTTAAAGCATAAGCCATGCATTCTAGTAAAGCAATACAAATGCTGTCCCTACAAAGGACCACAACTTCCTCCTTCCCCCAATTTTATATGCTGACTATGGCATCACATTATATGGGATATCCGTTTCAGTCATGCGGGATCAGCTTTCCCGGCTTCATTCCCTCCCAAATCCCTGTGCACTCTCAGTCTCCCGACCAGTGGGATGGAGAGCAGAAAAGGCCTCGACAGTCTGCAAAAGCTGCTTACCAGTAGCAAAAACATCTCTTTATTATGATCATTGTTTCAGCAAAAATGCAAAACACAGTCCCATATCAGCCATCATGAAGAAAATGAACTCTACCCCTGGCCAAAACCAGCACACCACTGTTGAAAAAAGGCAGCTGAAATCAGTGGAATGCTCAGCTAATTCCACTCATGCTATAATGATGGGGCCTGGAAATCTCATCTTTTACTGTCACTGCGGGATTACATCCCACTGGTGAGCTGCAATCATCCAGTTCTCAGTGAGTTCTGCACACTGATGGAAGAGAGGCTGTACTCCTCTCTTATTATTTCTTTAATGCACTTTAAAAAGGTCCTTGTGTTGAGGTCATTCTTTATGTGAGCTCATAGTCATTAGTCAGTCTCTGAGCCTGTGCTAGTTTTGTGGGTTTGTGGTTCTGCAGGTAATTAGGCTTAAAAAAAATCCAAACTGTTAATTGAATAGTAAAATCCCTTTCTTCCTTCATATACCTTTGAGAATACTCAGCCTGCCTGTATTACTGTAAAAACCTTGTGATATTTGCCTTCAGAGAAAAATACAATTGCTGCCATTTTTCTTTCTCAAGCAAACTAAAAAGAAAACAGCAGTCCTAGTGCAGCAACAGGACCTGATATTGCTCCTGCTTCAAAGCAATACTAAACAAGTTCAGATTGGCATAGGCACTTTCTATCCCTTTGATCCAGCTCAGAGCACCAGGCTGTCATACCACAGATACAACTACAGAAGCAACAATGAAATATCCACTCATGCCTTTTGGTACTACCATTTGAAACGAGGTCCTAAAAAAATAATTCACTTTATGGACAAAAACCAGCTTTTACATCCCGTGTGGGCACTGTATTGATGACAACTCATTAACAAAAGACAACTATTTTCTCACTGATGCTGGTCTAATAAGAAATGATTACTGCTGAGCTGTTCAAAGCATTCCATACAATGGAATGTGCACACATGTTTTTCCTTGTGTCAATGGATACTATTTGCCTATTATCTACCTTTAAAAGTCATATTCATGTTCAGAATTATCTTCATAAACAAATTCAATAAATTCAAATTGCATTGAAATGTAATGTTAATTCCTACAACATGTATCAGACAGACAAGGGATATATTTTCCATAGTCCCTTTTGATAAGTTTTTAGGAAAGTAATTCAAAACAAGCAATGTACTAATCCATAAACAAAAGGGAAAAATAAAATTGTGTCAGTTAAAACTGGATTGTTATATATATATGTGGTACCCAAATTGCATGGTTACTGGGAGTGCTTTTGTAATCTTTTAATGAAAAAAAATGTAGAAAATACTTCAAAACGAAAGAACATTAATACTTAACTAAACTTTTGTACTCACTAAGGAATCACAGATTAGTTGTGCTAGCAAAGTCCATCAAATGTGGCCAGCCAACTGAAAACGCCTCTAAAAATTTCCATAAATAAATCCTACAATCTATTAAGAGCCATGTAAAACTCTGGACAATTTCTCTTGCCAGAAATTCAAAGAGAGAAGCAACCGAGACACATTTTTCTAATGGATATTTCCCATAATGAGAAACCATTATCACCACAAACCAGCTGACTTCTCTCTGAAGCTACCAGTTGAATAAGATCAGGGGTTGTTGGCTTCTTTTGAAAAATATAGGAATATGAGAAACCCTGAAGTAAATAAGCTTCCTCAGGTCCAAGGCAGTCATGTGAATTACCCAACAGTTACATTAGTTTCAGTGGCAAATTTTCTCAGGTCAGAAATGTCATTATGGAGTTGATAATACAGATCCTGCAAAGTTATTTGAGCTGATGGAGGCAATGACATCAAGGTAGGACCTTGTTGGAATCTCCTCCTAATGTTAAAAATGTACAAACAAGCTGTGAATTTTCTGAACTATATTTAATGAAAGATAACAATTAAAATTGCAGTATCTTTGCAGTTCATGCTGTAGAAGTGCAACTGCAAATGGAGTTATCATCCTAGGTAACTTATTTACTTGCTATAAGTAATCATCCTAAATTATTAGAAATGGCTTCATGATAGATTGCTGATAGGTATATTTCTCCCACTGTACTTTTACTTGAAATAATTTTATACGCATTTTCAAGTTGATATATAATTGGAGCTTAGTGATTTTTTTTCCATTCATTTTATCAAAGAGAGAATGGTGGGGCTTTTTTTGTTGTTGTCACCACTGGACCAGTTTGTGAAGTTAAACCATAATTAACAGAAGCTTTAAAGTAAATTTTATATAAATTATTGACAGATTAAGATCTCACAAAATTGAAAGGGTAAATAATTGTATTTTTTTGCTGTTTCTGCAGGGAATTCACACTCATAGCATCTTAAACTGTGACTGTATTTCACCTGGTATGAAATAACACATTTGAATTGAATTAGACTCAGATATCAAACCATACTCATCAACAATTAGTAAGTGTTCATTGTTTATGCAAATTTTCTTTCAAAAGGAAGAAATGGGATAAAAAATACTTTCTTATCACAGTATCATGCCAAAAAAAGATTGTCAAATAAGGGTCTTCTAATGACAGCAAAGAAAGGTGGAGCCTACATAGTCCATCAGCCAAAGTAGAACAATAGCATTTCAATAGAGTTTTATGCGGCATTGTTATATAGACATAAAAAAAAACTTTCATCATCACCGTTGGATATTATATCATACTATATGTGTACAATTGATAATAGTTTCAACATCTAGGCTTTTCTAACAATTATTTGTTGAAAACACCATTTTCTCTACATATGCAAAAGGAAAGATTTTAAGTAAAAATTTAAGTTACAAGGCGAGTCTTGGGAAGGCAGAGATAATAATCTACCCATAGACAAAAAAAAACCCAATAGCTGACAGAGCAATTATTTTGGATCATAAAAGAGACCTATTTTTTCAATAACAATCATGAACACTGTAGGGAAGCAGCTTTTCCTCTTATCAGACTGATGTGATATATATAAATGGTTTTGGTAACAGGCAATTACTTCACATATATGTAAAGTTATATTTTAACTGTGGACTTAAATATTACCCATTCTAATACCTATGATAGCAAGTAAGTACCAAACTACCCTAGTTAATATTTTATGAAGTTTAAATCCATTTCAATGTGTTTGCAGGATTAGGAGTTATGTTTTCCCTTTATAATACAAACACTATTTCTATGTTTTATTTTCATCATTTTCATATAATGATTTAGTTTGGAAGACACCTTAAAAAAATATCTTTTTCCAAGTCCCTTGCCGTGGGCAGGGACACCTTCCACTAGACCAAGTTACTCAGAGCTGCATCCAACCTGGCCTTGAACACTTCCAGGTATGGGGCACCCACAGCTTCCCTAGGAAATCTGCTCCAGAACCTCACCAACCTCATTTAGAGAATTTAGAGATTTAGAATGATATCTAACTCTACCGTACCCTCCTTCATCTTAAAGCCATTCCATGATGTTCCATCACTACATGACCTGGTCCAAAGCCCCTCTGCTCTCTTGTAGCCCCTTAGGTACGGGTAGGTGCCCTAAGGTAACAGTGCAGCCTTCTCCACTCCAGGCAGAATAGCTGCAACTTTCTCAGCCTGTCTACAACAGGCTCCAACCCTCTGTTTGTCATATATAAATTTATATTATATTATTTTTAAAATCGCATAGAGAAAAAACAAAACAAAACAAAACAAAACCAATGTGGCCCATAGTAGTAGACTTTTTAAATTAGTAGACTAATTTGCAAAAATGGACTATTTTTTCACAATTTCTTTTTTGCATTTAACCTATATCTTCCCCCTCTAGTTAGGAAAAAATTATATAAAATAAACTTGTGAAACAAAATTTTGAGAGAGATTTAAGAGGAGTTTTATAAACATTAAATTGGCTTAATAATGTCCTTTTTATATAATTTTAGCTCATCTGTTTTCAAAGAGTAACAAATGTCAAAATCTATACAGAAAGATGCATATTGATATTGTGACTTTTTAAAAAAATTCAGTATGCAGTAGCCCTAGAAAATGCATAGCAGAAAAAAGTAGTAGAAATAATGATATTTTTAGGAATTTTGAAAATGTTGCTTAGTTTGTGGAGAAAACATGTTTCAAGAGTTAGTGAGTTAAATAAAAGTGAAAATATCTAATTACATTTTACCTTAAACCCATAGGAATTAAACTCAAATAGGCCTAGTATTTAGCAAAAGATAATTTAGGCTTTGTTTCATTACTTCTACTTAAAAATTATTTCAGGAACTTTGGATTTTTCATGCTGTGTGTTACAGTTTCCACTACAAGGCAAAGAAGATGATCTTTAAAAATTATTTGTAAAATTAAATCTGTAAAAAGGCCTCCAGTACTAAGTGATAATCAGAAAAATTGATATCACATTTATGTTGAGAAGCTTCTCATCTGAACTTTTTATGCCACATTATATTGTGGAATTAGTGTTTATTGGTGTGCTTTTGTTTGTACTATATTACAGCTTCTTATTATAACCACAGTCAAAACACACTCAGTGCTAGTGGGGAAACTCAGCTGCTGGAGCACAAATCCAGATGTTTGGGGGAGAAATCAGAGGAGCATCCTGCTGGATGATTAGCACTCTAATTAGACCTTGTGCCTCTGCATGATGTGCAGATTCTTAACTGCTAAAGCTTTTTCTCTTCTCTAGTTGTAAAGAGTCTGGTGAGCAAATGCTGCTGTACCCTTCTATCTTGATAAATCAGGTTGTGGCAAACACTGGGACAGTCAAATCAATACATTTTTCTCATGCATATACTTTGGCTCGAAACAGGACCACCAACATTAGTGCCTCTCTCCTAAAGCAGGATTAGATCTTCCCTTAGAGGTCTCCTCTGTTTGAGTTAAGGTGTCCATCATACTGAGTAACTTTGTAAAAGAAGTTGTTAAAACATGCTTTGTCCAAGGGTGCTAACTGCTTCACTCTCTGCTTTCACCCACAAAAACAAGGACAAGAATGCACTGTTTGAAACTGACACGAGTTATGCCATGCTCTCAAATGCATGTCTGATTGTTCACCAGTACTTTTCACAGGGTATTAGGAGATAATCTGCATGTGTTAGCAGGGGCCCAAACACTCACATGCAGACATCATTTCAACAGATACTGCTCCTGGTTCATGACAATATGAAAATATTGCTCTGTTTGCTTTGGCAGCTTTGGGAGCACTTAAAATAGAAGACTTTCCAAAAGTTCATTTTTAATTTTTAGAGCAATTTAAGAAATGAGACCATGAGTTATAGCAGATCTTTGGTTGTTGCACTGTTTATAGTGAAAACAGTTACACTTACTGCTTGATTAAAAAATTCTGACGGAACTTAGAAATAGCAATGCATATGATGAAGACTTTCAAATTCTTCAGCAAGCATGCATTGTGAAGATTAGAGTAGAAAGCTGGCCTTTTAGTAAATTATATTCTATCCTTTGAATGGATTTGTTAACACTGGAGTCAGGAACTTGTGGCAATGATCTTCTAAATAAAAACATACAAACAAATATAAAAAGTTAAAAAAAAAAAAAAAAAAAAAAGCATTCTGATATTTTAAAATGTCCTAAAGGAAAAACTAAAGTTTGTGATCTGGTCAAGAGACCTTGTTACTCATAAATAATTACAAATTATTTAATCGTTGTTAGATGTTGCCATAGATCTCAGTGAAATTATCTCTATGAACGCAGTACTTGAAAAGTTGATTGATATTATAAAATACATAACTGCAGTTGTTTAAGAAATTTTTCTTTAAGAGATATGTAGGGGATTGGGTTCAAACATCAAGTCTTGAAAGGCATTAATTAAGATCAGCGTTTTTACTAAAACCCTAAAAATGTCACACTGATCCTTCTCTCTTCCTCATAATAATTTTCCTCTAATACTTCTTTTTAACCCATCTCATTGTAGTTATAAACTCATATTCAGAGTTCTTAGTTTACCACATCAGAATTCTGTTTTTAGTAGCGATGCAGGCAGCTTGGCATCACTTGTTGGAATTATGTTGATAGTTCTATGATGCTTTTTGATGTAGGATAAATCATTGTCTGCTCCTCCCACTAATATAATAAAAAAAACCATACAGAAATAAATAACTGTAAGGCTTGCTTTGCTGTTTGTTGAAATCTAATATACATATATTTGCAAGTAGTTAATACTTTTGGTGCTAGGCACAGTGTCAGTTCCCACAGATACAAACAAAGCAGAAGTCAGCACCTCCATTTTTAATATGCAGTACACATATGTAAAAGTTACCATAAATGTGGAATAACTACCAAACCGTTTTTTAACAACTCAAAACTTTTGCTGTAGTATACAGCAAAGAAATATGCACAACCCTCTAAAACGAATAACCCCTCTAATAATGAACAGCCCCTCCAAAACCTCAAGACTCTCTGAGAATACTAGTAAACTACTGGAAGTGTCCTGAGAGTCAGCTATGTAAGAATGATACAGATTTTCATGATAATATTTCAGTCTTTGCAGTTTTACAAAGCATTTCTTCTTTTAAAGTTACTTATCACAAAATATTTTTATGCTGACAAGCCATTAAAATGTGACAATTGCATAATATCACACTTTAAAATATTACCTTTACTTCTGATTCACTCCTGTAAATGAATAGCATGACAAATTGCACTGCCGTGACCTGACACAGTACATAGGAGTCTCTGGGGTGCATTTCCATTGTTCATCAAAGCTTTTGCACCTGTTTCTTAGATTCACTGTAAATGACAGTAAAGGTATGTTGATCATACTTAAAATGCTTGATCTTGATAATACATTTAAAAAAAAATACACTTTGCCAATGAAAATCAGAATTGTATTCATTTTTGTTAATGTATTAGTGCTGTCTCTAGGTTTCATCACCATTTTATTTTGACAAGTGGAACAAAAAGCAATGAAAACATTTGGAAGGGAAAGGCTTAAGAAGTTCTCAGCTTCTAAAGGAAAAGGTCTGATTTTGGCCATTGGCAGAAAAGTAATGCAATAAATATTCAAAATCTGTAGAAGTGTAAGTGCCACTTGCAAACACTGAGACTCAAAGGTTATAGTGCATTCAAAGAAATTCCTAGTTTTACTAGAAGGCACGTAAATCCTGTATGTCTTGAAGTGTATTGGTGCCAAGTGTACTTCACCCTCAAATATTTAACATACTACTCCAATAAAGTTTGTGCAAAATTTGTTTTCGATGACCATAGGTAACATAAATGCCAAGCCAGATACATACCTCAAAATGAAGGCACCAGTGGATATAATTTAGTCATGTTTTACACAGCCCAACAAAGACAGACTTTCAGGCCACATATTTATTTGTGTATTTGAATTTCTTCACTAGGTTTTGTGACTCAAAAATAATTTTGTCTATGGTTGCTTGTCCTGGTTTGAAGGACAGGTATCTGCCAATAAAGGCAGAAGCTTCTCTTTGAAATGGAGAATATAAACCTCCTCCCTCCAAATTATTATAATTTTGAAATTAAGGGGGAATTAAGAATAATAGTTCTTTACTGGAAAAATTAAAATAGAAATACAGTCTTACAAAGAACAATCCCAATCCTGATAGAGTCAGAATACAACCTGACACCCTGTCAGTCAGGGTGTTGGTAACAGTCCCATTGAATGGTGGCTGCAATCCTCCTGCAGTGGCAGCTGTGGTTCAGCTGAAGCAGTGCTCCTGTAGAAGGGTGCATTTTAATCTGAAGGTCCAGGGATGATGCAGAAAGGTCCAGCTTTTCCTCTGGAATCCAGTGGAAAGAAGGGTAACTTGCTGTCCAGCATCTCTGTTTTTATTTAGGTAGGAGAGGCTTGGCTCCTCCCCCTGGCTGGAGCATCTCTCAATGGGATGATGTAATTATATGAGTCATACAATGTGACTTAATGGCCCAGCAGCAGATGATATCTTCCTGGAGGGAGGATGGGTTGTGGAAAAGATAAAGGTGATTGCCCCATCTTGTCTCAAAGATGGCCCATATAGCAGATAATGCGTGCCACGGAGATAAGGAACCACTACCCCACCCGGTTTTAACAGATGGTGATAGAATACACATTTCTGGCCACATCAACCCAACACATTGCTACTAATTTTTGGGAAGAGATTTCATCTCCAAAACTCTAATTATATAATTAAAGGCAACAACTATTTAATGCATTCCTTTATGTCAAATTAAGTCTTATATTTTCCATCATAATTTAGAAATAATAAAATTAACTGAAGGGAATTCATAGCAGGTCCTGATTTTCTACACAGGTCCCAATTATGGACTTAATATCAAAACTAATTTCTATGCAAATGTGAGAGTTGAAGCTGTCCAGACACAAAGTTTTTGAAGATAAAGAAATACCTGGATTACCCAAATCAACTAAAGTGACATATCTCTGTTTAGAAAATCTGCACAGAACATCTGTATTGCTGGCATAATCAAATCAAATGCCTCCTTTTCCTTTAGCATGGGATTTAGCAAATCAGAAATACAAGAAAATTAATATATATGGAAAATAAAATATATGGAATTGGATTTTGTTAAAAACAGATTAAGACAAAAGCAGAAAAAAGAGGAAGAACGTCTTAGACAAATATATTTACCATAGGAAATATAAATCCACAGAAAATATAAATCTACCAAAAATACAAATAAGCTGTTTGTAAAGCTTTGTCAAAAAAGCTACAATGCAAAATTATTTGTATGAAATATCTGTAATATTTAGAAAATTTATCCATTGCATCCAATAAACATTTCAATAAAATTCTTTTAATTAATGTTAAATTATTGTTTTAAACAGCCTTGTGTTGTTATGCTTTTAAACCGAACCTAACTTCTTTCTAAAGGGAGCCATGAAGCAGCCATTCCCATTCTTCTTCCATCTCATCCTGCCTCTTTTAGAGCAAGTCAATCAGTTAATTCATTTCCCTTTAAATTTTCCTATTCCAAATTAATTTTTTTTTCTTTTTAAGATAATGCTGCCCAAGAAGCTGTGGTGGAGCTGTTGGCTAAACCTCCTGGTAATTTCTGATTTTTTTTTTTTTCTTTTGTTGGTAATCAAACACTGAGAGGAAGTGGAGGAAGGAGCACAGCTGTCAAAAGGGTTAATTCCTAGCTAGCAGAAATTGCCAGCATATGCTAATGGTCTTTGCTAGCGAGAGCAGAACTAGAAATAAAGATTTCTTTACAGTGGCTGCCTGATTCAGTTCTCTCTTCTACATTGTACAGCTCTCCAGGAACACTGTCCTTTCCCTTGCAGCAATAATTATGGTGTCTCTAAATGAGCTACTAAAAAAGGAAAAATGTATCAAAAGCTATTGCAAGTAAATTTTGGTACCCATTCAAAATATTTTTTTTCCTGAAATTTAGAAGAATCTCTATGACTTGTGGAAACCTACTTCATCTAACTTTGAATTAACCTGTTCTGCCCCTGATAATAGCCCTGCAGTCTGTGATGAAATAATTTGCAAAATAAATCTGAGATTTTGTTTTTAGCTAATTTTCTTCATACTATTTTCATTAAATGTTGTGTCATCACAATGTTGAAGCTAAAACTTCACTGATAAGCTGTGCTGATCCTTGTTGTGAGAGTTCACACTTCCATAACTAAAATATATATGGTCATATTGACATAGGTTGAAATAAATATGTGAAGGAGTAGTGAAAGGAAATTTCACAGGCTGAGATACAATGCTGAGTGGTCAGGGATTCAGCTTTCTGATCTGAGAATCTGCATATTGTTCCCCAGGTGGCTTGGGGCTGTAGTCTCAAGTAGCTAAAATACATGAGCAAGGAATTCAGGCTGAAAAGTTAGATGATTGTGATTCATTAAAACCAGAGAGAGAAAGGGGGTAAGGAAACACCTCTGAAAGCATCATCAGTTAGTTCACGACTTGTGAATTTTACCTAAGTAATTATCAAATGTATTTGAAAATCAGTGATGCACAGAGGGCATGAGTGAATAATTTTTTGGCCTTCCATTTAGGAATACTCTGCAGAAGGGTATAGGGTCAAGGGTATAGGGTCATGATTTCTTCTATCGATTTTATAATGTTGCCACAAATAACCTGTATAGAACTTCATCTAGCATAAGGTGTAGTTTAAGGTAGCATACATTAATTGCAGAAGCAGAAGATCTGATGAAGAAAATGGGTCTGTGTTTCAGGTCTCACACTCTGACCTGAGGTTTCCTTTAAATTTGTAAGTCTTCAGAGCCCAACGCCCTCTTCTGTTTGCAGGAATGAGTTTTTTGAAAATATGCTAACTGCACAGTTGTCAGTCTGCTTTATGAACTCAGCCACAGTACTACCTTCATCAAGGGCCTCTTCTAGCTTAAAATTTTCCCCCTCCCTATTGTATTTTGGATTTCTTCACCACAAGAGTTGAAGGTGTCTCTTCTCCCAGCTTTAACTCATTAGTCTTAATCGTGGATTGTCCCCAAATGTTTATAACTTATTTTCCTTTCTCCCCAGTATTTCTTAAAGCCTTCTGCTACAGTTAGAGCTTTGCCATCTGCCACCTTCCTGACATTGCAGTAGGGAACAACATCTCTGAGTGATGTTTTCTGAACCGTGATGAAAAGTGTGTCTGTGTTCCCATTTCTCACTGTGCTACTTTAATATGCTGCATTTTTTTCTTCTGATCTATTACTGCCTATCTTCAGTCGCTAAATGTGGTATCTTTCAGGTGAGACTCTTACACTTTAAGTGTACTCATCTCGTTGTCCCTTTTTCACTAATTCCACCCATCTTCCTTTTCCCCCACCAGTGACTAATAACTCATTTCTACCTGCTGTTTCCCCTCTCCATGGTTTATTTATAAGGTTTCTCACAATGTCTATGATCAAATATCTTATTCTAGACCATTGTTTATTAGCCTCTTGTCATAAGGCGGTTTCATTTTTATCTTTTTCTAAACATTTAAACTGTTTTAGAGTTGTGGAAGAAGGAGGTATATGACTCAGTACCTGTGAAGAATTAAATGTCTCTAAAACAGTATAGAAAGAACTTCTGCTTGGTACCAACTTTTGGTAGAAAATACAGAGACATATGGTGGCATTGGGTGACAATTTTAAATGTTAATGCAGGAAGTTCAAAATCATTGTGTCTTTCTTGATAATCAAAGCCTGTGATTTGTTACATCTCAGGAAGGAAGAGATAAAGTTTCATTTTTTCTCACCTTCCTGCTGGAGTCCAAGCTTCATTTCAAAATTACTTGAATTTTTTAGGCATTGCAGTTAAGGAGCGGTTAGACTGGACAACAGCCTCAGATTGACGTCTTTAAATAATCTGACTACATTAACATTAATTTCTACACCAATTTGCTGAAATAAAGAAGTTTCTGGGAATCCAAGCGGGCTGATCTGACTCTGTTTTTTGCATTCAAACATGTTAGTCTGTCGGACCATTGCAACCTGAGATAGTGTCTGCACTCCAGTCTTTCACTCTGACTGGGAAATCCTAAATCTGATTTGTGAAACCATCACTCATGTGTGAATGAGAGAAAGATGATCAATGTGTAAACTCATTCTGCCATTAGTAGGAAAATAAAAATCAAGCATTCTGCTGCAGAATACTGTTTAGTGCATATCTGAAGCTTCTAAGAATTCATCTGCTTGGTTTTGAGAGAAATAAATTTACACTGGGCTAAACACACTGACTTCATGGATCGTACTGTAGGATGGAGGGCAATGCAGGCTTTAGCCTTTCACTGATGTAATCTGTCAAGCAAGGGATAATAACAATGCAATAAACTCATACACGTGACAAAGTTTCTGCTGGGGGCCAGGACGGCATGCTCGTATCTGGAGTTTAAGAACTTAATTGTTTATCATACTCAGTGGCATTCTTACACTTGAAAGTATTTCTGCATTGGACAGAGGCTAGGGGAAATGTATTTTCAAACTCCAAATTACAGTTTGAACTGTGTGGTTTGCTTTGTTTCTTTGTGATTGATTTGAGAAAGGTTAAAAAAAAAAGGCACTATTTTTGGCTCTCTTCTTATTTAAGAAATTATTTGTTCCGTTGGATTCCAACTTGTCCTGTTTAGAGTGTATTATTTAATTTGGCTTTAAATGTAATGCAGTTGCATTATGAGGCTAACCCTAATGACTGGATAACACCTGAAATCTGTACCAGTCAGTCAGTTAGTTACCTTGTTTTTTCTGGGTTGTAAGAAGAATACCAAATTTTGTTATACTGCCAGGGTGTACAGTGGGTAAGGTTCTAATGTAATTCAGCAGCAGATTTAGAACATAGAATGTTTTACATCCAAAAATTATCCCCCTTTTCCTTAAAGCAATGGGTAGAGTAAGGCATATATTTGAGTCATGTTACTTATGAAATAGATGAAGATTTTCACAAAAACAAACAAACAAACAAACAAAACAAAACAAAACAAAACAAAAACCTGTCTTTTGATCAACAGTGTTTACTTGAGCTACAATAATATAAAATGGTGTCCCTAACAGTTTTTAAAGATATTTGTGATATTTTATCACTATCATGCTGTCGAGGTTCATAAATTTTTGAAAGCTGTGTTCCTTGACATTTGCAAATATTATCTCCTTAGCACTGCTTGCAAGCAGTGACAGACACTGTCCTAAAACTTTCCTAAACTAATCATTGAGTACTGTAAAAGCTACAGGTCAGTCAAAAGCAAGCCCAAGAGATTTTTCATGTACACAGAAGACTCTTACACTGTTTCTCTTTAAGCAGAAAACAGTTTTGGCTGGACATTGCTACCGCCTTTATCTACAAACATCTTGAAGTGGACATTTTGGGAACATGCTTAGTTTTACCAAAATTGCAAGTTTGGGTCTGTAGCACCAAAGAAGACTTCAGTACAGAAATGTCAGGAGTAGGTGGTCAGTTTCACCTCATGGCTTCATGATCTGAAACCTCAGCTCTTGCACAATATACTCCTCCAATTATGCCTGAGTTTGCCCTCAAGGAATTGTGCTAGGAATATATTATTACCTACTATAAACGAGTTAAGTAATCTAAGGAATGATTCATCTCTAGGAATGTTTCGGAGAGATGTTTGTTTTTTTTAATTTCCCTGAGAATGAGGAGTATGTTTTGTGCTTATTTAATTTTGCATTTAATTATGAGACTACAAGTTTATTTATGTATTTTAATAATCTGATAATCCTATATGTGGAATGATTGGACAAAATGCTATCATTATCATGAGCCTTTTATTCTTTGCTTAAATATTGTCCAAAAAATATTCTTTTATTTAAAATAAAGGTGCCTAAATTTGAACTGCAAATGAGTTTTCTGAGGGTGAGGTCTTTCTCTAGTTATTAAAAGTGCTGGCAATTTTTTCTTACATTCCTGCTTTTGGGTTTGAAATTTCAATTTATCCTGAGGCAACCAAGATTTGCCACCGTATTATCAAGAATTTATAGTGCTAGCAGTAGTATTGATAATATAATCACCATAAGAAAAATAATTAAAATCAAGAATAGCTAATAAATTTATCTACATATAAAATAGTATTTGACTAATAGAGATTTTGCATAGTGGCCTTGTTTATTACATAACCTGTATTAAAAAAAAAAATTCATAGTGGCGATGCCCTGACAATTATGAACAAATATCTAAAATGAGAGCACATGAAATTAAAATATTTTTCTTGTTGTTGCCTTAAACTTATGAAAGGCTCACTAGAACTGTAAAACAGAAAGGTATTTTGTTTACTTTTGATAGAGAAAATTGGATTTAAATAGCTATTGCTGAGGCATAAAGTGCCAGTCACTTTAACCCGAAAATGAAGATAAGAGTGTTGAAATTTAAACCAGAACAGAATAAAGTATTTAGCTGTTATTGTCAGGTAAAGACAATAACAGAAATAAATAAAGAAATTCTCTTTCTTTCTTCCTCAGGAGTCTCGATTGTCTCATAACATGATTGACATCATGTGTCACACTCTTTTTCACTGGACAATGCATTGCTTCTCTTTTCCACTCTAAATCACTCATTGAAATGGCACCACCTTTGAGATCTCTAGCCCTCATTCAATCTTAGACTAAATTATACTCATTTGTAATGGTGCTTGTCTAAAGGCAGAATAAATGTGTATAAGAACATTCGTGGTCTTAAAGTTGATGACTTTAAAGTTGATGACTATGACACTGGAAAGAAAAAAATGTCCTTTTTTCAATTTTTTACTGGAAATTATTGAAATTTCCAAATCAAATCTTCTGGGAGAGCAAAACTATTGTAAAAGCGGAAGATGATTAAAAATGCTGCTGCTACTACTACCACAATCAATAATAATAATAATGATGATGAAGAAGAATTTTATCATTAGCAGTAGTAGTAGTAATAATTATACTGCCTAAAAACTAATTGTGCTTTTCAAATGTTCTAAACGGATATAATCTTTATTTTATTTTTGCATAATGATCATTACATTTTGACAATCATTTTAATATTTGACTTCAGCATCAGGCAACTTGCTTCTTCTGATTCAGCCTAAATTTCCTAAAACTAGAACAGACTTTTTCATGGAAAATTTATCTCGAGTTTTGACAAACTCTGGTATTCCTAATTAAAATGCTAGAAAATTTATTACAGCAGAAAGAACCTGCATGGAATAATGGCTCCCATGGAAATCACCTCAGAACCAGAAAGATCCCATCACACAATTTTCAGGGATCAAGAGAAATTTGATATAGTTCTGGCTTTCTTCTTGCTACCCTCTGTAGGCACCTGCTCTTGAACATTGTTAGAGACAAATATGCTGAGCTACGAACCAATAGCCTACTGAATGTAACTGTTCTAGTGTTCTATAAAACTTTTACCACTTTTTCAGAACAATCCAATAATAATGCCCAATCTAGGCATTATTATGAATTACTATTATTTCCCAAGAGTTAATTCACGTATCATGTCCTTTCTAATGAGGCCAGTCAGAAGTAAGTGATAGCAGTGATTTCATATCTTTTTGCTCTGATTTCTACTTTACTCCAATCTGCTGATCAACAGAAGCAGTAAGCTACTGAATTAAGACAGTATGTGAAAGTATTTGTTTTCCTCATAACATTATTGTTTAAGAAACAAAACCAAAAACCCCCTAAAACTAATAAGATCTTCTTCTGAGTGAGAAGACTGGATTGTTCGTTTTCAGGAATAACAGGGAGTGATTTCTAGGATAGGCACTGCTGACTTTTACTAGTTAAATGATACTAGAATTGAAAACCAAGCCAATGTCTCCAATCAAGAGTCTGTTACCGCTGTTTTGGAAAACTCTCTTCTCGTCTCCATTTTTATGCATTGTATCACAGTTAAGGTAGTTGTATGCCAAATAAATTATGATCTATACAAGGAAAGTTTGGGGGTTTTTGTTTGTTTGTTTGTTTGTTTTTTGTTTGTTATTTGTTTTCTGTTTGGTTTTTTTTTTTTTTTTTTTTCTTTTCTTTCCTATTTGGGGTCCTGGCCTCTTGCATTCATCTTTTAGCTTCTGCAGAATAATTTTTCTGTATTTTTTCACTTGATATGAAAATTTATGTCTCAACAGTACCAAAAGGAAGTTAAAGACCCTTGATTTCAGTGCATTCAGGAAAAAGTCTTTTTTTTCCCGGTGTTACTTTAGTCAGAGACGAAAGCACTTCACTTTCAGAGCCAGAGAATCACAGGGTGGCATTTTAATTCAATCTTTCCTCTGTTTATGTAATGATAAGAACTTGTCTCTCAACTTCTCAGATCATCTCCTTAGTGAAGAATCTTTCTTATGCAATTTTGTTTCTCTTTTAATACTGAAATGGACAGAAGGAAAACTTAGTATATGTGGTCAAACATAGAAAGAGAAATTACTTTTTTCTGAAACAAAGGACTCATTTTCACAGAAATTTTGCAGTGTATGATCCAACTACTTAAATATTAAGTGTCTGATCACAATTTTCCCTTATGCATTGATAAAGAAAGAGACAAAATGGGAAACACAGAGCGGGAAAACAGAATCTTTTAACTGTCAGGCTCCCCCTTCTTGCAATGAGGTGAACATGGAAGAACATAAAAATAAAGCATTTCCACAACGTAACAAAATGATGACATATTTTGACTGAAGAGGTCTCTTTGTGACTGGTTGAAAATTGAAAATACTTCACATCTTAGAAGTTATGAAATGGCTAATGCCATATGAAAATCTGTTGCTGCCTGAGAGGATTACGGAGCGGTGAGAGGAAAACAGCAACATGGCAACTCTCTTACTTGATGCAAGAAAGAGTGCAGTTTATTGAAGAAAGCTGTTGCTTTTTATAATACAGTTCGTGCAAAACAAAATACAGAGAGTTCATTGGAGAGACAGAGAGACAGCTCTTGTCTCTCGTTCTCCCATAGATCCAGCAGGTGTGTTATCTTTGTTATGATTCTTTCTCTTATGTTTACAGTACAGACAGAGGCCCTAGCATGGGAAAGGTTTCAGCTAGGCCTGAGAAAGTTTCACAGCCTGAGAAAGAAACTCAGACCCTGTGAGAAAAGGCCTAGGCCTGCAGCAGTGCCCACAAAAATCTAGTCTCATTATTTGTCAGGGAATAAGAACAAATAACTTACAGTATTGTCTAGTAATAACCAAAAGTTTTAAAATCTAAATCTGATACTGCAATACAAATATATGGATTCTGACATGATATGGATTTCAGACATGAATTCTGAGAGATTATACAATTTAAAAGTTGCACAAAGTCATTTCATAAAATAATATCATCACTCCTCCTTCCTCTCTCACCAGTTCCAGTATTTTTTCCAAGCACCTATAATATAATGCTTCTGAATATGAAATTCTATCTTCATTTGTTTTCTAATTAATAACATAGACAGAAAATGGCTCTAAAAACTCCATTTATTTTAAAATATGCTTACAAATAAAGTTTCTAATGTGTACTTTTAAATTAAAGGATACAGGGAAAGGGTACTGCATTTAAATAAATCTATAATAATAATTTATGTGAATACACCTAAGATAAACTACTATATAAAGCATATCCACACCAAATTTTTAGCTTACTTTTTGGAGGGAAAGTTCTGAAAGTATAAAAATATCCATGTTAGTATTTGTATTATGTATTTAAATAAAGAAATGTTCAGTTGGATATTTTCATTAACATATTTAGCAGTAAAATATTTTGATATCAACAATTCTAGAAAAGAAAATCCGGCCAAGTTATCACAGACAGTAGAAATTCAACTGAAACTTTTTACAGATGTAACCACACTTGAATGTCTATTTTAATATAGCTCAGAACTTGGAAAATTCAACATATTTTTAATGTTTTTTTGTTATTGTTGGTAAAAAAATATATTAAAGTAATTAATTTTAATATGAAAAATATCAATTCCTCTCTAGGAATCAAAAAAAAAGCAAATCCTTTTTTTTGTGATGAGGCTGCAGAGAAAAGAAGCCACATTTTCAATGGTTTACTAGCCTCCTAAAATGTTTCTCATTAGGGTTAGTATGATGGAGTAGGAAATGGTAGAAGTAAAGAAGTTTGAAATATTTATGCCTGCTCTTATAGTTAGGGTACTTTCTCAGAAAAAGGTCCCCTCCTTACTGAGAGATTGACAAGGGAAGCATTATACAGAACTGCAGCAAAAGACAATACTGACCATTTATAGAAAAATAAATATTTCAATGGCAAATTTTAATTTTTTTTTAAAGCAGGTTTTATAGTAATGTAATTTCACATGTGGAAACTTATTCAATTTCAATAAAGCAAGTTGCTCAGATGTTAAGCAACCAAATATTTTGCCATGCTTTTACTGTTTGATGTAAAACAGGCTGTACCCTGTCTGTACCACTGCCTATATCCAGAGGCTGCAGGGCTTCCTCGTTTCTGGCGTTGAGGTGGAACTGCCTTGCTGACCATGGCGCAGCCACACATTGCTGCCACCCTTTGCTGACACTGCTGCTGTCAAAGACACTGTGGAGCAGGACACAGCATATTCCAGCATACCCTGCTGTCCCATTGGTACATGTCAATGATCAAGTAAAAATGTTTGGGCTGGGTTTATTTTCTGGTTGTCAAATGCTTAGGAGAAGTCCAGCTAGCATGGGACACATCCTCTGGAAGACAATGCTGTTTTAGCTAGGCTGTCTTGAGCTGCCCTTTATATAGCTTGCCTGGGTATCTCTGTGCTTCACCAGAGGTAGAGAAAATTTACACAGAATAAAAGTAAACATGATGAAGAAACCAGGCTTTTCCTTAGTGGTTTGCCTTGAAATGCCTTTCTTTAATAGATTTGTGTAATTGAATGGTATCAGAGGGTCAAATATACTGAGTCATATGCTACAGAAGTCACAGGTCAGGTGTCTAAGCTGATCTAAGACCAAATTCTCTGTGTTCAGTGTTGTCATTGTCAGAAAGCATTGATGTAGATGTAATACTTGGCCAAACATATTCCTGTTTCATATTCATCCACTACTTCATAAGCTGTTTTCCTACTACGTATAATTTTACAGTTGAAACATAGGAGTTACAAATGCATTTATGGAGGGTTTTTTTTTACATCTGCCAAACAAAAGACATTTACTAATCCGTTTCTCTGAAATAGGTCATGTAACTCATGGTTAAAATGAGTTTAAAATATGCTGGGAACATTCTTGAATTTCCTATCTGTTGCAGCAGTTATCTGACTCTACCTCCTTTGTCATTTGTTGCAAAACTCTGGAAAGACCTTGAAAGATGAGAGGTTTGGAGCTTGGGAGTATTTTCTTGTTTGTTTCTTTGTTTCTTTGTTTAAGTGTTATGCTATATTTTACACTTATGCAATTTTATTAATGATGGGGATGCTAAACACAAATTTAATCCAGAAAAAGCTTTGTAATGTTTTCTGCATTCTTCATTATGACAAACTTCACAAGTCAAAACCTAAGTTTTAGTTGTTTGTGTACCTTTATCTAGACTAAATTTCACATTTTCTTCACTTGCCTTATTTCCAAATATGATTATTATTGACTAGTGTGGAAGTCACAGCTTTGTGTGGCTGATGAAATGAGGCATTTGAATGGGATGCAGAAGACCTATGGTGTAATAATGATTCAATTTATACTGCTTCTTCAATGTATTTAATGGTTCACAGGGTTTTTTTCAGAAAGAAAATTAACATATCAAGTACTTTGGCTGGGTATAGTGTGACAGGACATTGTCCTCTGAAAGAATGCAATAACAGTTCAAATAATTTGAATTACTGTAATTTCATTCCATTACTCTGCATTAAAAACTGATGTTTGTGAACTGCAAGTATATGCACGTTTACTTAGATCTTTTGTACACTGAAATTAACACCAGTCAAGAGAAGACTAAATTTTAAAACCATGCATAATAGATTTCCAGTTTTTTGAAGGTTTTTTGTTAAGTCGTGTAATGATATATTTTGTATTAGAATTAAATGGGTAATAATGTGCTTTTCAAAACTGTAAATCAAGTTAAACCCAGAAAAAGCAATAAATACAAGATTAAATTGCTTGAAGACAACTATTTTAGTCTTTTGACTGAAGTCACTACTGTGAAGAATTGTATTCTACTCTCTTTAGCTTTCTTTTTCTTGAATAATCATTTTTGCAAATATTTCAAAAAGGTGCAAAATACACTTTTGTAAACCACTCCCTTTCTTTCTGTTTCAATTGTCCATGTTGTAAAAGATAACTGATATAATTTAGAAGTTGCATTCAGAAGAAACAGTAAAATTTTGAGGTATCAGAGATTTTTACGCATCATAAACAAAATCATAAATATTAACATTTAATACGGGAATTTCAGTTTTTTAAAGACATGTAATGAGTCATGCCACAAAGACTTCCAACAGTCAAGACAAAACTAATCAAAAATGAAGAAAATTAGTGTGAAACTGTGAATTTCTAAATTATTATACTAAACATATCATTGAAAAAAAGATGCATGTATGTCTTTCCAAAATGCTTTAAAATGCTAATTTCATGCTCAGAGTTATGTCTTGATCTGTGAACCAAAGTATTATTATTGTAAGACAAATTTTGACATGAATTCATATTGTCTTCAGGAAAATATATTCTTTGTTGAATTCATTTTGCCTAATACATTGAAAGTGAAAGTAAAAAATGTATACGTGTTATATACAGTAGCAGGTGCAGGCGAACTGGCATAATCTTGAAAACTTTGTCACTGTTAACAAAGTGAATACTGATCACGGCAGTCATTAAAATGCTATGTAATTTTTCAAATGTATTTTTTTCTGGAAGAGAGTTTTGCAAATAAATAATCTTTTTTTACATTTTTACATTTTACTCAGTAGTACGTGATACAAACAAATCATCTTCTTTCAACATCAATAGACAGTACATTATGAAAAATATCACAGATATAATGTTAAATTTGGGATAGAATTACAAAAAAAGCGATGCTATTGTATTTACTTCCTTGTCTTGTCAAGAAGTATTTGTTTGCAATGTTAATATTAAACCGTAGCAATGGCTTAAGATTTAGCTTGGCAATTCCTAGTTTCCCAAAAGTTAGATATAAAATTAATTTTTTAAAAAGTAATAAAATTAATTTTAATTTGTTATTGGAAAATAACCACCAAGCTCCCTCTTCTGCAGGGATTTGAAGAGAGCCTGGCCGTGGTGCCTCCCCTCCACTGCGTTTCCATCCCACCTCACCATGTGCTTGAGTGGGAAGTTGGGCATGCTGATTGGATTTCATCCCAAGAATATCAACCACATTTCTCCTTAATTTCCATACTCTTATAACTATACATCTCCATATTGTGTCTATACATTTCCACTCTGATTCATCTCCCCTTAGTATTCATTCTGTGGGGGCAGTTGGACATGCTGACCACAATTTTTTTTCTGTTAAAATGCAATGTTCCATTTTACTTTAATTTTCCTCTATGTCTTTTTTCCCCACCTAATGATACTTATTTGGGAAGGTAAGGTGGAGAAGAGTGCAAAGAAAAATGGTGGAGGAAAACAAGTTGATATGCTGTCTTAATGCTATGAGTGAATGAAAGGAAAAATTGCCCATCAATTGCTTAAATATAAAACTCAATTTTTATAATTGGATTTGAGTTAATAGATCCTGCAAAAAAAATAAAATACTTTTGCACATTTTAATACAATTTTTTTTTTCTATTTTGCAATTTTTAAAATACAAATATCTTTTTCTCATATGTAAACATAGTTCTGCAACTATGTATTTTTCAGGTATTGAAAGAAAACCATAGACCTGCAATGGCAACACAAGCTACTAGAAGGATTTCCTAGGCAAAGAAACTACTCTCACAAGTATTTGGTTCTGCTGTGCACCTGCTCAAGAATAATGGCAGCTTGGATCATCAACAGAGTACTCTCTAATACAGTTGCTTCAAGATACAGACACATAAATAAAAAGTGAATTTACTCCGTTATATCCATGTCTCCTTTTCACTGCCTTTTTTTTTTTAAATTTTTTCTTTTCTTCTTTCTTTTTCCCTGATAGTAGTGAGCAGTTTCTCTGCTAAGATTTCTATGAATTGATATTTAAGAAGCTACCACTACTCCATACAAAATTCCTTTATAAAATTATTATTCCTAAATTATATTGTATTGATTTCATACCTAACACAGGTATTTTTCATACCTAACAGATGAACATATGGTTTTTTTGATTTATACTTCTAATTATTAAATGCCAAATGTAGAGCAAAACCTGTACTGAAATAGGCAAAGTAGAACTGTAAGTTCAAAGAACATACTTTCTTCAGCAGTGGCTTGTTCTTCGCATGAAAAATGATCCTTCACTCCCTATCCTGAATCTAACAAGTTACACAAACTCTAAGTAAGATAGAGCCCTTTCCCCTTTGTTTTTCACTGTACCAATATGATGATGTCCAGAGAATACACAAATCCACAATACTACTTCCACAGTGCAAAGATTTAGCAACAGATTTCAGAAAGGGTTGTGAAACAATGACTGCTAAGCAAAATGAAATCTATATGATCATACTACCTCAGAATACTATCACTGCACTGGACAGACCTCCTTAGGCAGCAGAGATGCACAGAAGTTAATCTTATTGTCAGTATCTAGGCGCCAAAGCACACTGTGAAGGTATTGAGGTTGCTGGCAAGACTAATCAAATTAATTTCACAAAGCAGAAGCACATACATGCAGCAAAGTAAAATGAAAATTATTAGTATAACTGATCTAAAAAGTTTAACAGAATTCCAGTAAACTAAAATCTAATGGTTTGGATGCTTCAGGAAAATGCAGTCCAAGATTTCAAAAAATAAAAAGTATATTTTTGGGGAGTTTTGGTACTTCCAATTGAATGCAGATCACTATTACTAAAGGACATGTAATTTCTGCTGCCAGATTCCATGGTCAAGATAGCAAAATAAGAAACACAAAAATGCACTGGGAATGCAATTTCCACAAAACAAAAGCATGCAGCAGACATATTCAGACACAGTCCTAAA
This sequence comes from Muscicapa striata striata, assembly GCA_030060385.1. Taxonomy (NCBI): domain Eukaryota; kingdom Metazoa; phylum Chordata; class Aves; order Passeriformes; family Muscicapidae; genus Muscicapa; species Muscicapa striata. The sequence continues at coordinate 325,055 of JAREIS010000237.1, read as the reverse complement.
GGGTCATTTAGTAGTTCCCTGCATTTATCTGAGAAGCCAACTGATCTAAGAAATATTGAGAAAGAAATTAAAACCTTCATTCTTGAGTGATATCACAGATAAAATATCATTAATAACCTTAAGGGAGATGCACCTATTTAAAGGGGTTGTGGTAAAGTGAATATGAGGTAACTTAATGGTCACATCAAGGGACCTTACACTGCATTTCCATTTCCCCCTTTCTTACATCAAGTATAAAGATCTATTCTGCTGTTTGATACCTCTCACTAGGAGGTTGCACTGGGCTCCAGGTTTCAAGGAGCCAGACTGCAAAAGTAAATAATGAAACATGTGACAACTTTTTAATTATTTTTTTTTAACTCAATAGATGCATATATTGTAAAGAAAAGAGCACACAAGCCTTCCAAAATTTTGCATTACAAGAAACTTATTGCAAATACATAACTTTTATGGCAACAAGCTCTTGTGAGTCTTTCATTATGTCCTGTGATATTTTCAGACCGTATTTTAGTTTTATATTACTTTTTACATAGATACTTTAAGGGGATAAAAATGTCTCAGGGTAAAATCTCTTGCAGTAAAAAGCAATTCTTTCCTTCCTGAGGGTCCTAGTAAACACCAACCATATTGTAGCATGTTACCAAACTAACATAACTTTAATTTTGAAACTTGGTTCTTTCACTCTTTGTTTCTTTTCTTTTTCAAGTTGCTCAGGGAGATTTTATCGTTGGTCCTGTATTCTATATTCAAATCAGGAGCATAAGCTCTTCACAATACAACAAAGCTGCAAAGATGAAAAGTTCCATAAAGCTGGGCACAGCCATATCTAGCAGATTGTCAGAGAAGGTGGATCAGCCAGCATTCATGTGGCCTCTCTTTCAAACAAAGTAGAAAATATTAAGGAAAATAAGGAGATGGAAAAGAGGGAAATGACATTTAAGAATCCAGTTTCTCAGTTTTAGGGAACTTTGTGTGCTGGAAACAATTAAAACAAGAAGGTATGCAGTAGACTCTGTGTTCATATCTCAGAGATGAAGTTTATATTTGTTCAGCATATTTCTCTTCTCCACTCAGGGACAAATTAGGGTTTTGGTCAGCCCCAAAAGTAAACTTTTATCTACACTAATTATCAACACAGGAGATATATCTCATTCTGACCATAACCAAGGAAATGCTTTTTTTATATCCCACTAGGTGAGAATTCTGGCACATTGCAGTGAGATATGTTAAAACCCCAACTTTTCTGTGCTCACATACCTGCCCTCCCAGGTGCCAGCATCAGACCTTTCCCTCACTTTGGTGAGTCCAGTCATCAGTTTGTGCCTGCCCCTGTAACAGGGTTAAGTCAAAGCAGGCAGAGAGTTCAGCAGACTTATCTACATCACTACATCAGAGCCTCATCTAAGTTGCAAACAGGACCCCAATCCTGAATTGTCATAAACTTGCCCATCTATAACACAAAAAAGTCCCCAAATAACTGAAGTCTCTCCATTTCATAAGTAACAGATCGATTCTGTGATGCAGTGATGACACAAAGAATCTAGCAATTCGTATTTATTAGGTTCTTTCTTTTGTCTTTTTTCTTTTGTCTTTGAGAAACATATTTAACACTTTGCCAGGAGGAATCTTGCCTAAGTGTCTTGAAAAGTGCATAGAAATCAAGTAATACTTAGATTGATGTTAAAGGCAGTGTTCTACTGCAAAGATGCAGGTTGATTGCAAATGTACTTGTCAAAAGTTCCTTTTTTTTACAATCTTTAACAGTTCTTAGTTCTGTTGAGAACAAGTCATTACATTTTAGCAAGACAAAATAGAAGGTGAAAGCGACTTTTAATGATTCAAGTACATTTTCAACATACTAGAATGATGGCACTCACAAAGCATGTCCATAAGGAAATATCTTTATGTAATGGACCTTTGAATTGTAGTGTTGTGACCATCATCCATCATACAATGATTCAATGAGCTACTTGAATGCCAACTCTGCCCTCTCTTGAATCCATCCCCCTCCCTAGAGGGCTGCAGTCATAGTTAGGGCTTAAACAAGACCCAAGTGCCTTTGACTTTTAAGATATATATTCAGGTTAATGTTAATATATAAATGTTAATGTTAATATATAAATTATGTGTATATTAATGTTCTTTTCACTATACAGGCAACAAAATTATCCTTTTAGTTTTAGGAAGAAATACTTTGGCATCCTATTCTACAATTCTGACTTTTGAGGGTGTTAAATTAGAGGGAGATACAAGAGTTTAGATTAGAGAAAATTTTTGTAGTAAAACCTGGAACAAAAATACACAAATGTTGTTGGTATCCCATGTGACATTTCTAAACTGGGTTTAATTCTGCCTGCTTTTACCAATAAATAATTATTAAAAAGCAATTTATTAATATTGAACTAATTTTATTTTTCTCCATTACTCATAGCTTTGCAGACAAGTCTTATTTATGTAACAAAAGTAGATTATTTAGTAGCTTTCCTTCTTCATGAAAAGAGTTGTTTCCTTTTTTGAAGAGAACAAAAGACTTAAACAAGGCTTTAAGTAACGAGTTTTTTAAAAACCATTGCTATAAATATAAAAGACTAAGCCTTTTCTAATTTATTAGAGTATTATTAGATTCTTCAAATAGATTCTTTGGATTCATTTTAAAGGATCTCATTCAGAAATACCTCTTATTAGTAAATGCATTTTATTATTCTCTGAAGTTGTCCTCTGCACTAGGGAAACGGGATTTGGCCGAACACCTCAACAATTTTTCACTAGCTGTTTAATACACTGTGTGTATGTAGTTTAAGGTTTTTTATGACTTTAAAAAAAAAAACCAAACAAAAACAAACAAACAAACAAACAAAAAAAACTAGCATTCAAAATTAATATTATATTCTTTGCAGAAGTAAAGAACTTTTATTACAGCCCAATCAATATTCTCTCTCTTTGTGCTTCCTAAATTTCCTTTTTCCTCATTTTAGTTCCCATTATTTTTCTTTTTGCTCTGCACATGTCCCTTCACCTGTTATGCCTAAAGTCTGTTTTCCCCATTTACAAGTTTATTTCTACCCTTTGGTGCCTTTTCTGAAAAACTGCTTCAGTTGCTTTAGAGGATGTACAGAATCTTGTTTGTGACTGAGGAAAATGAAACATTAAAAACTGTGCTTAATCACTCTGGAAAAGTACCTTGATTTCAGAAAGATTATGATTAGCTACTATGGTAATATTTTAAAAAACCCAAACAAACAAGAAATAACAACTCTAAAAGCTGAAAATATGTAACTAAAGAAACCAGTCTATTAGAGTTCTTCATGTTTTCTGAGGAGCAAATCTGATTTTCTTTTACTTTAAAAGGTTGACTTCAGCAGTGACACTTTCAGTATCACTCTGCATCAAGAGACTGTCTCAGAATTAATATGAACCCAGATATGAATTGCTAAATTGAGAGAAAAACTCCCAAAGTAACCCAAATCTTCTCACTTTTTAATGAAGCCATATATATAAATATAAAGACATGTTTATAGATTGGCTGTAAATGTATTCTTAATTCTTGCTTTATTTTAAAATCTCCACTGCTATGCACTGTTGACACAGGCTCTGTATTTGATATTAAACTGACAAATCCCATAACTATACATTTCAAAGCTTGAACGGTGATGTTCTAATAAGACTGACACTGTAATCTTGTCTGATAGTCCACAAAAAACATTGCAGCATTTATTATTACAGAGAAACCTACATTTATTCGTCTCCCAGATTTTATAAGCATTGAAGTACATAGAATAATTTTATTACCATTTTTATCTTAGTAGTTCAACAAGAAAACAGACAAAATGTTCAAGAAATAGGAGCATGGTAAAATTATGAATTAGTAGTGAGCATTACTTAGAAGTAAGAATTTAAGAATATAGCTCCTATACATATCTAACCTCAATACTGTGTTTCTTACTGTGCTAGGAGTTAGAAATAAATGTGAGAGCAAAGAGGAGTCTATTTTTAACTCTTATATAGTCATCTGTCTGCATCATTATAGCATTATGAAATATTTAACTTTCAGTTAACTTGTTGCTGATATATCACCATCTTCATTTTCAGCTTTGATTTTTCATACTCACTTGGCAGTGCATGCAAATGAATTTCACTGGCTACCAAGCCTTTAATGTGGAATTCATTGTCATTTTACACACCTCTTTCAAAAGACAGAAGGTAGATGAAAAGCAAATTAAGACAAAAGAAATGATTACATATTTTTTCACATAAAATCCTCACTACGTCTCCAACAGATCTGTAAAAATTTAGGAAAAAAAAAAAAAAAAAAAAAAAGGATATATTAATAATTTTTGTCTTCACTGGCTCTTAGAAACTAAAGGTGTCAGTTTATGTCCTTAAAACATCCTCTGGCCACATGACACTTGTGGAAGGCAAGTTAGAGGAAGTCTGAACCACTTGAACCAATATAAAAACCCCAAATTTATTAAAGTATGAAGACGTAACACAAAATTAATTCAAATTTCAGCTGCTTTAAAAATTGTTTCCAAAAGAATAAATTGAACACTGGATTTATGCACTCAGTAAAGATTATTTTTAATTATTTGAATTGATATGCCTATGGCTTAAAGAAGTAAAGGGTGAAACTGCAAGACCTGTGTCATAAAGCAAATACCATTTAATAAAATCGTTACTAAATCCCTGTTTAAACTGTAATCTTAACAGAAAATATTTTGTTACTGTTAAAAACACTATTTCAAAGTTAGTATATTTTATCAAGTCTGTATTTAATTTAATCCCAATTCACAGACAAACAATGTACATTCAATAAATATGTATGTTATCCAGGCTAAAAATACTTGTCAAAGAAAATAATCTACGATTCCTTTATGAAAAATCAGCCTCCTACTAGTTTGATCCTAAATAAGCTGCATAAAATGTATAATCTTGCATAGTCATTAACCATGAGGTGGATATTTGCAATTTACATTTCTATTTTTATTTAGGCAAAAAAGTATTTCAAAAAAGTATTTTTGTCTTTCCATTTTGATTACTTTGTTTTCAAAATCAGTTATCTGATACCAGAAAAGTATTAGATTTTTACCCAGACAAAAAGCCATTTCAAACCCAGCTTCATGGACCTATTGACTGCATCATTAGAGAAATAAAAAGATAAGAAAAAGATAAGAATATGATTTTCAGTTTATTATTATTATTTCTTTTGTCTACATTTATGTTTTTTCAGGCTCTGGAAACTATATCAAGAACACAGATTCACTTATTTAGTTTTACATTCAGCAATCATGACCTAGGCATTTTGAACATGTGTTACCTTATTGACTCTCATGGCCTACATGCAGAAAGGAAATATAGTTTCTGTGCTGTCATTATCTGCATTATTGTGCCACCACATCTCTTTGGGCACTGGTATGTACCTGTTCTGTATCTCCAAATACTGTGGTGTGCTTCCACTAATTTGCAGCTGAGAAACATGTTGAATATATTGCCAGTTTTACAAATTTGACTTGTATTCTCTGCAAGGTCATTGCCTTCCTTTTTTATAATAAGCATGAAGAAACAATGTTTTCAATATACTGCTGGTGGAATTTCACCAAGGCTGACTTAGTGTATCATCTCCGATGGTTTTGGGAATTTTGCTTCATATATTGTTAATATTTTCTTTACTCCCATTGATTTTATCAAATGAAAATCCTCTCAGATATCTACTCCATATTCCACACTGAGCCAAAGGTTCCCTACAAAAGTAAGACCATCAGGCAATTTCAGTCTGCTGCTCTCATGTTTCATTTGGAGTCTATCACACTGAAGTTCCTAAAAGAAGGGCTGTCTTATTTAATTTAATCATCTATAAGAACTGATAAATGTCCTTGTATCTGACCTTAAATTCGAAAATTAATTTTGTTCTGCATCTCTTTTCAGCAAACAGACAACTTCAAATTCTTTATTCAAGGGATCTAACTTGGAGCATCTGTATTTGCTAATAAAAATACAATATTTGAAAACTTTGGGATGAAAAATGCTAGTATCTATACTACGCAGATGAGGGTTTTTTATGGAAAAAAATTGCATACATATCTGAAACATATTTTCATCTATATATATATACACACATATATATTTTTGTATGTTAATGTATGTGAAAGAGAAACAGACTTGAAAGGTCTTGAATTTGATAGTTTAAATCTATCTCATGTCTCAACTGGATGACAATGACTCTAAGTGTTTCACAATTCTGCCAAGGAAGTTTGGCTCTGTTTTAATCAGTTCACTTTGCAAGTAGACACGGGAGCAAAAGATTAATGTATACAGTCATAGCAAAATCTTCTCTGTTCTTCAACACTTCTTCAGATAATTACGATTTTACCCGCATGGAAAGTGTCTCCTGTTGAGTGCTGGAAACAATTCCACTTAGTTTCTTTACAGATATTTCTTTAGCGGATAGAAAAGATTAATTTATTTCTTCTCTTTCTGATGAGCTAAAATCAGAATTCATTTCTGAGTTGAATGAATATCAAAGTTTAACATATTTTTAAGTACAGTTTAACTACACTTCTTTTGACATTTCAAAAAGTTATTTACTCAAAATTTTATGGTGTTTCCAGTTTGGAATTTTTTTTGGTGTTAGTGATTCTCCAGTGACATACTTCTGAAATGTGCCTTGGTCAGTGTGTACTATATGCAAAGAGGAGTACTAAATATTTATTCAATAACATCTCTATGCCTTCTGTTACCCACCTAGTCCAGCAGTGGCTCCGTCTTTTCCCTGGTATTTCTTTTGCTGCTGATGTACTTGTCTAAGCTCTTCTTGCTGTCCTTGATGTCCCTTGTCAGACCCAATTCCAAGTGGGCCTTCTGGCTTTTTAGTGCTTGCAGAGAAGTAATAAGTTATGCTAGGCCTGATTTGGGGGATAATAATGACTTCCATTTTTAATTTTACACTTTGAGGCAGAATTTTCAACTCTGGTTCTATTTCAACAATTTTATTTTGTCTAGGATGTTCAAACTTTAATGTTTGTCTTTGAGTGCAACTTCAAAATAAGGAATGTAAAAACTTAAATTAGAAAATAATATTGTTCTGAAGATTAACTGACATATTGAACTGCACACAACTGCAGTAACAGAACAGTGTAATGATGCTAAAGATGTGAGATTAATTGCTCCCTCACATTCATTTTTAATGAAGAGTAACAATTGAACTGACAGGCTAATTATTATAGTTTTCCAGGTCTCTGCTATAATAACAGTCATAATGTAACTCATCAATCAAAATATAACCCTTATAAGGCTTTTGCTCTTTAAAACTCCAAACCTATTTTGTCATTTAAAGGACAGTGACTCCTGATAGTCATAGAGCAAGGGCACTTTGACAACTGATCCTCCCCTTTACATTTCAAGTTACAGCTTCAAAATTCAGAGTTGATTAATGAAAGAAACTTTCTAAATTAATTTTATAACTGTGTCTGGCAATAAAATTTGGAAGAGATGCCTGTGCTTAGCTTTACCACTATTTAGAACTTTCTACTGGTATGTATTCAGGGAGTCCAGGACAGATACCTACAACAGAGCTGGAAGTAGTGGTGGAGCTCCTGTATTTCATTGGACATTGTCTGTGAATTCTGGGACAGAATCAATAACAATGTTCAACTTTATTATTTTTTTTCACTTTTTTTTTTGTTGTTGTTGTTGTTGTTGTTGTTGTTGTTGTTGTTGTTGGCTGACTTATTTGTGAATGAAAAAGGCTATTTATAAGACAAGACATGAATTTTGAACACAGTTTTATCAACAGTGTCTACTCAGAAGAAAAACATGCAAAAATATGAAAAGCACCTCAAAACCCCTCATGATCACAAGTCTACTTTTTCTTCCACTACAAAAAACAAGCAGCTTCCTAATGTCACCAACCAATTTTAGTTCAAGACACGTAACACATTCAATTTCTTGTCTTTTTAAAAAATACTTCAATTATAAATTGTTCTTCTTTTGTTATTAAATCTAAATAAAACAGAAATCCACAACCTCTTCTTTTTTTTTTTTTTTTTAGGAAAAGGTCTGAGTATCAGGAAAGATAGAAAATTTTCCAAAATCTCAGTATTTACCTGGATCTTACATTGGAACATATGTGCCTAATACAAGTGAAAAAAAACCCTTGAAATATACAGACTGAACTCTCTTTGGCATGTAAGTAGTCCAAGTTGGAACGCATAGCCCAAGAGTGGTTAAACAAAAGAAAGATGGAGAAAGCAAAAAAAGATCAGCTCAGTGAAAAATTTCACCAACACTATCACTTACCCATTAAACTGTTTGTATTTGTTTTTCTCTTTTTTTAACTAGTTTGACTGAATGGAAAACATGGGTTTTTCCAACTTACAGGCTTAAGGCTGAAGTAAAGCCTAGCCACAGTTACTAAAATATAATTTCACAGTAACGCATTTGCAAATATGGTATGGTGATAAACAGCTCACCTTTTTAGATCTCTGGTCTGTGAATTTTATGAGCCTGTGGGCTTGTGTTGGCACTCTGAACTCAGTCAGATCTAATTTTCAGCACAGCTTCTGTGTTTGTCTTTCTTACAGATATATTCTTCTCCCTCAGGCTTGTTCACTTCTCCTTAGACCTGAATAATTGGACAATAGCATCACCTTTATCTTATCTCAAGTTCTCTTAGGCGGCTTAACTCACCAAAGTTCCCTCAGGAGGCATTTTCAGGGAGGGATGGGCTTTGGTGGTTGCAGCTTCCTCGTAGAGTTTTGCCATAATGGGCAAAAAGTCCCACTTAACAATGTTTAAACTGTTAACCATTACATTATAGCCTCTCACACGGTGCTTGCTGATGTCATTGCCAAAGTTAATTCAATGTCACCCAAGACAGAGACATCACAAATTGACGTCCTTGCTCAAGCACACAAGGAACGCTCCAAAAATGTCTAGGCTTTGTGCTGGAAGCATTGAGCAGTGACGAATGGTTCAGACCCTTAGTCTACACCAAGTCACATGTTGCAATCCTTGGAACAGGCCTCAGAAGTTGGTTTGTCATGGTCTAGCTCTGCTTTGGCCAAAACACACAGTTCTGAAGTGTTACAGGCTTTTAAAGCATTGCTACTTACGTTTTTCTTATTCAATATCTTTCATCTTGTCTCATCTCACCAAGGAACGTTTCTTTTTTATCTCTATCCCTTCTTTGATGTCCAAACTTGTCTTTCACCATTGACTCAGAGAAATGATTTAAAAGAGCTTTCTCTGTTAGCTATTTTTATGTGGGTTGACTCTTTCATAAGCTTTATTTGTATCTGTTTTATTGTCCTAATATCTTTCAGTAACACTAATAAACATGTCTATACAATTTTATTAAGTATAGTCTATATTCTTTCTCAGCATGATATCAGTCTTAATTTACTATATACTGCTCTTTGATTGCCTGTTTTGTTGGAGAAATAGTTAGAGAAAAATTAAAAAACAATCCTTGATTAATTCATTGGGAAAATACATAGCAGGGGGAGGGGAGTTGCTTGTTTGGGTTTTTTGTCACCATTGCTCCTTGCACAGTTTTCCTTTTAAAAACCTGGCTTGCTGTCATACAAAATCTAAATGCTGACAGAATCAAACAATTCTTTAAATGGTGGCTAGGAGGCTGCATAGGAACTTTAGTTTCAGCAGCAGATCTGTGCAGTTTTCTTTTAAAGTTTTAATCCATGTAACTCAAGTGAAGAAATCAGCATACTTACAGGGCCTGACCTTAACTCTGCTTTTTAGAATAGCATGGAAAATACTCATAGAGTAACTTGCTTCACCTTTTTTTTCTGTATCTTTATTGATCTGAAGACGGGTAATCAACCCGTGTTGACTTCATTTCTTCAGGTTCTTGTTTCTGATTAATTTCTCATCACATTAACATTTGTTTCCATAATTGTCATGCACACTCACTTAGAGGTGAACATTGTAAGCTGCAAGATTTTACCACCTACCTGTGGGAGGAGATTTACCAAAGGTTGATAATCACTCAGTTTCTGTCCTGAAGATACCACAACAACAGGCTACCATAAAACTGAGGAATGCATAAGGAGGCAGAGGTTATATTCACCAAATATTGCATGAGCAGACAAGGAGAGACTGCAGTACATGGCAGTGAAATACAATGTATGTAGGCATCTCCCACAGCACTGCAAACTGTTACTTGCCAACCTGAAATGAGTGGTTTATCATGTGTTAGTTAGTGTCTTTATTTTGGATTATTGCAGTGTGCATTCTTTCCTTATTGTTAGGTAGATGCAAATAAATTGTATTCTGATGAAGTACATCAAAAATTAATGAGCTTGTAGCAATCAAAAACCCAATAAAGAATATTTTTTTTTCTGACTTATCTAAATCAGATATTTGCATCTAGTCATAACTGATAATTGTGAGCAGGTTAATTTTTCTCTGTCTGCTTTTTAAATTTTTTTTAATTTTTTTTTTTTTTTTTTTTTAAGCAATGTGTGTCTTAATTTCTGGAATCAGGGCTCAGAAAGCCGGTAAGACCAGTATTACCTTTGGAAAAACTAGTAAAACCAAAAAAAACAACTGTGGGAAAAAAAGAATCAAACCTTTAAATAAGTATAGACCACAATAAAAACCTAGTTCTGATGATACTTTTTAATCTTTTTAGAAAAGTCAACATGAATTCCTTAATTTGACAAGTTTCGGGAAGCTGTAGCCAACAAATATACAAAAAATTTACAATGAGCTGGAGAGATTTTATCTTCTGTAAAATAATTTAAAAAATAGTTTTATGTTATAAAAGTATCTTAAAATTAATGAAAAAGAGGACTAACCTCTTGTGGGTTCAAATCTACACAGATTAATATTCTAAAACTACACTGGTAGCTGAACTTTAAGTAATAAAAAGTAGGAGAGAATATGGAAGAGATATAAACAGGATAGCACAAGCACATGAAAAAACCTAGAGACAAGACATACATGAAGAGCATCCGAAAAGCAGCCAGGATGTGCAACATAAGTCTAATGGGGTGTCTTGAGTTACAATACAAGATGTAACCAAAAATGTGTATTCTATCACATTCTATCATCTGTTGAAGACGAGTGGGGCAAAAATCCTTATCTCTATGAGACATATCATCTGCTAATGAGCTGTCTTTAAAACCAGGTAAGGCAGTCATCTTTATCTTTTCCACAACCCCTCCCCCCTCCAGAAAAATATTATCTGCTAATAAGCCATTAAGTCCCATAGTATGACTGATAAAACTATATCATCCCATTAAGAAATGCTCCAGCGAAGGAGAAAAGCCAAGCCTTTCCTACCTAAATAAAAACTGAAATTTTGAACACCAAGACAGCTTTCTTTCCACAAAATTCCAAAATAAAGACAGACTTTTCCATATCATTGCTAAACCTTCAAAGAAAACCTGCACCCTTCTACAAAACCACTGCTTCAACTAAACCACATCTGTCACTCCAAGAAGACTGCAACCAACATTTATCAACACCCTACGTAACAGGGTGTATTCTGACTCTGTCAGTGTTTTGAGTTTTGTTCATTGTAATATTTTATTTCTATTTTTAAATTTTCTTAGTGAAAAACTGTTATTCCTAATTCCCATATATTTTCCTAAAAGCCCCTTAATTTCAAATTATAATAATTTAGAGGGAGGAAGTTTACATTCTCCATTTCAAAGAAGCTTCCGCCTTTCTTGGCAAATGCCTATCCTCCAAACCAAGACATGGGGTAAGGCCTGGAAGCCTGGATCCATATCAGCCACTGATATATATGCACCCTGAGACTCAGTAACACATTACCTTTAGTAGGCAGACAAAATAAATTATTCAGAGTTGAGTTAATCATGTGGCAACATTCGTGGAGGTGCCGGGTAAAATGACAGTGCTTAGCAAATTTATGCTAAATAGTTGCTGCTGCTTAATGGCTTTCTTAGCAACAAAGGAACCTTTATGTAAAGGTCCTTCTGAACTATGTTTCTGTGAAATTAACTTTTCCACTTTACAAAATGGCATTGTCATAGAATTTAAATTTCAGACTTGAAAATATAAGGATGCATATACTCAGAGACATACAGAACAATATAATACAAATTACCTATATTCTTCAACTTTTCCTGGTAATTTTATTCCTGGAACCAAATGCATGATGTAGACAAAAATATAATCAGATGTTATCAAAACACTTTTCTAGAACAACTGTCTCTTAAGAAACTTTGCCAGCTAAAGAAAAGATCAAAAAGATATTTCTTCTCCAAAAATACAAATCAACATCTACTCAGACATCCAGGAAAATAAAACTACAGGGGTAGATTTTGTAACAAGCCCAAGAAAATCAGCATTAAAGAGCTATACTTGTAAGTACTTTCTCTGAAAATGTTTTAGTTTTGCTTCTAGAGAGTCTTATATATCTTCAGTGGTTGGCAAATGGGCCATATACATTATTATTATTTTTTATCATAGCAAAAAATATTTTCAAATTTCAGATTCTTCCTTTAATTAAAAATCCCACAACATATTGAAGCTTATGCAAGTTCTAAAGTACTTTCCTGAACAAAAAAAAAAAAAAGAGACTGCATTTAAGATAGGGGAAGACATATCATGAGATTTGTATTATAGAATATCTATGTTCAGAAGTAAGGTAGCTAAAGAATCATTCTTGTGCACAAGATGAAGGGATTAAAATTGTATATTTAAAGATATTTAGAATGTAAACAGCTGATTCAATTTTAAACCATTTTCAGATAAATCAAGAGGATATAAGATGAAGTTATAGTGACAAAAGTTAAACTTGAAACTTTCTTACTTCTGAATACTAGTCTGCCAGCTCAATAATATTTTAAATTGTTTTTTAAATGAAATATTTTTTTATAGTAAGAGATGTGTCTGTAATTAAGGATATAGTAGTTTCCATTTCCACATGGGTTTATGTTGTTTTTAACTTTCAAAAAATATGCCAGATAATTTTGCGTTTGCTGCCTTTGCTTGTGGGTTGGGGGTGGCTGGTTGGTTTGTTGGTTGGTTTTTTATTGGGATTTTTTGGTTTGCATTTTGAGGGGTTTTTTCTTCTTTATTTTTAGTTTTCTTAAATCTGAGCAGGTACAGTTGAAGTGAAATCATTACTTGTTAAAATTATAACTTGTTAATGTTTTGTTACCTTTTGACCTAGAATACTATTCATAGCTTACTCTGATTATTCTGAAATTTCTTCAAATCACCTCTGGCCAGACTTAGAAGCACACTGTGCATGTAGCTCACTGACTGTAAACATCAGTTATAATTAATTATCTGAGAAATAATACAAGGAGAGACTGATATAAAAGTATGTTTTATTTCAGCATAAAATGAATAAGCCTATCATTACCTCTATATTAATTGGGAATATATACTGGTCCTAAACTGGAATAAAGCTTGAATTCTTGCCTCTGTTCTCTAGTATTGTTCCTCAACAATTCTGTATGCAAAACTCCTTAATATAAAATATGTTGTGGTTTAAAAATAATGGAAAATGTTTTAAGTTTGAATGAATGAATATGCTTTATTAATTAAACTCTGCATGGTCAAAATAGTCCACATTTCATATTCCTTAATACTAAAACTATATTGCATGATATCAAGCAAGGACATTTGGTCCACTTCTTAAAAATATGCAATTTATAATATCAAATTGACATGAAAAATATGATGCTGATACTATGGACTTATAGTGTAAGTTATGCAAGTCTTCTCATTAAAAAAATAAAATTATTCAAAAGAATAAATGAAACTAGTTATATCTGTCTTTTGAAAAGACAGCTTTTAAAAGTATTATTAGTAGAAAAAATTTAAAAATATGCAGTACTGTAGGATGACATCAGTGCTACTAGAACTGGATTCATTCTAGGGAGCAGTTGGATTAAATTAAGCAGTTTTATTTTGTCTCTGAAATCCAGCGTACAGATGCAGCTGAATCTCCATGCTAATTCATTTTTGTCTATAGCATTTGCAAAATTTCAGCCTTTCTGCTTTTTACATAAAGATTTGCTTTTCCATGGTAGGGTTTTATCTTCTGCGAGTAACTTCCTTTTCCTTCTGTAGTTGCATGAAGAAAGCTTCTAACAACAAAATATATATTCAACTGAGATATGGCAATTGATACTGAAATAAACTAACAAGTGAAAATTTCCAACTTTACCATTGACTAAGCATTTGGAGGGATTTATGTAGAATAACACCTGGAGTAAGGGAAATATAAAAAAATTAAATCAATGAAAATAAAATATGCTTATGCAATGCATATTCACCTCTTGAAATCATATGTGCAACAGGACTTCAATTTTGCTGTTTATTAGAGAAGCTTAACTTAGTTTCACTATTTGTAAGAGAGGATACAGATAATAAGCAACTCTACAGTGATTCATGAGACCAGTGTTCTCTTTCCCTGTGAGGAAAAGACAGCTCTTCAGATGTCAAATATTTTTATTCATGTCTGAAGTTTTAAAACTGTGATACTAATATTTAAAATCTAAATAGTCAAAACAAACAGTGAATAGTTACATTTATTCAGAATTTAATTCACCCACTGGTGAGAAAGTACCTAGAACACTAAATTACTTGAAATTAATTGAAAATTTCATTTAAGTTGTTGGCTAGTTTCATTCAAATAAATAATAAAAAAAACAACCTAAGCTAATAATTCAGGAAAGCTTAAATGAAACAATTTTGGCTTGAAATTTGTGGATGCTACATTCATGAACACTGCCAGATTGCCATTAAAATATTTACTTCATTTCATCTCTATGCTAAGCAATTTTGATAAATATATTCATGACACAAGTTAAAGAATCAAATTTTTTATATTCCTGATTTAAAAATGGATCTAGGGAACTCTGTCTTTTCACAAGGATGACCTGAGTGGAGAGTTTTGTTTAACTAGATTTCAATTTCAATTAGAAATTTTGGATCTGCTATAGAAATTACTGTTCTATATCATGAAGGAAATAAAAGTTGGTGCTTACAGTTGGGCCCTTTCAATTTTTAAAATGTATTTATGAATCTCAAATCTCTTGTCTGAACATTATTTTACCCTCAGCATCCTTATAACAATCATAAGAAGTTAACTGAAAATATTTTAATAAATGAGGCTGCAAAAAAAACCTTGTGTCCAGAATTTTTTTGACATTTGAGTTACTTTGACTCCAGTCATATACCCTTTACAAGGTAAGAGGAGGAAAACTCATGAACGGGAAGAGAGTTGAGGATAGAGAAATTAGTGACTGTGGCATTCTGAGCCCATTGAAAATACATATCTGCATGTGACTCAGGAGGTCAACTGCAAATTAAATAATCCAATATTTAAATTTCAATATAAAAATTACATTTTCCTGAGAATTGGTAGAAGAAATGATCATAAGAATATGACTGCTAAGTACAGTCTTATTTACCCAATTTTTCATGTCCTCATAGAATGCTTCCAGGGAGAGGTATACAGGAAAATAAAATGTGATCACTCCTATTTATTTATCTATTTAAAACATTATTTTAAAAAATCATTTATCAGATGTGTGTGCTTAGACTTTTCCAAGGACTTTTGTTGCAGAATAATGTATTTAGGACTTCAGAATTTGTACAAATCTTGTACTTATATACAAAATGTTCTGCTTCAATTGTGTCCTATTTGACAGTTTAAAAACAGTGACAGGTAAAAAATATTTTCTGCTACTACCATATGTCTTTATTTACAAGATTATGAGAAATTTGGCACATTGCAAAAGCTTTTCCATGTTTTTGAATTTTAAAGCACAGGATGACCAGAAATTAAGAAGTAGGAAAAACTCAAGACAGTATATTAGGAAATAAAAAATGCATTAAAAAGAAGTCCTTCTGGAGGTGAGTAGATGGTAAATGAACTCTCCCACTTAACTGTAAGAGAGATGACCTTTCACAGACCTCTAAGCTAGTTTCTTCATTGTGAAATTATTTCAAACAAATAGGGCAAGAGAACTTTAGCAATGTAATTTTTATAACATATAATTTGCATACAGCATTCTCCTTTTTTCAGGTAATATTACAGATCTCTGACAGATCTAGAGACAGGAAAACACCTCAAAGTCTCTATGGCCACGGAAACTTACTAGATGGAAGGAGAGAACAGCAGCTGTAGCTGTAGAAAATATTTGGATGATATCCTAACTTCTCTCTCACTTCACACAAGATCTTCCACTGCTTTTTGTATTGAAGGTCTCTCCTGCAATTCCTTTTGCCTGGATTTGAGTTACCAGATCTGTAGCGGCCTGATCAATTTTTCATTTTGTCACATTTTCTTTCCTAAAACATTTCATATACTTTAGAAATTCTTCTTTTCTGAAATTACGCTTCAACCTTGTGTTTCCAGCATGACTTCATAATTGCATTGGCTTCTTTCTAGATTTTGAAACAGGTCACAAAACTTTTGGCTGATGCAATGCAAAGGATCCCCTTTCTCTGCTTTCATATTTCATATATTTTCCAAGCAAAGAATTTGATCCGTGGTCCAATTACAAAGGCAGAAGTAGAGGATGGCCAGCTTTGAAGAATGTGACTTGTTTTGTGGTGAAGATTTCCAATATAGGTAAAAATAGAAGTTGGGGGGCTTTGTTTGTTTATTTGTTTGTTTTTCTTTGGGCTTATAGTTTCATTTTGTTTTGACCTCAGATAATGGATAGCATAAACAATAGAAACTGATGAGAAATGGAAGAAAAAAGAAAAAGTCTATTAAAATTTACATGGAAACCAAATCAGTGGTACTTATGGTTCTACAGATGTACTACATCATCTTAAAATAATGTACATCAGAACTACTTGTTTGGCCTTGAATTAAACACATTAAACACACTAAAAAAGGAAGGAAAGTAATTGTTGTGCTATTCTGGTAATGAGTTAAAAAATAGAAGAATATTCAAAATAGATCTAGTTGTGGTTTTTTTGAGTAATTTTATGTGTCTATGTAATCTCTAGATCATGACCAAAGAAACTGACTGCATCAGTGAATAACAGATAATTCCTGGAGAGTAAAGGACCTGGGAGAAAAAAAATGCATTTACCTTTCATACTGATCTGCTGATTAGGGTGGCAATACTAACTGTATATGTAATGTGTATGTACACTACTAACTGTAATGCATAGTTTAAAAGCTACCACAGACCTGATCATTAAAAAAGGTGCCAAAAATCCCTAAAACAACAACAACAACAACAACAAAATAAAGAAAAAACAAACCACTAACAAACGAACAAGAACCAAAACCCCCAAACTAAAAAAAAAAACAAACAACAACAACAACAAAAAAAAAAAAAAAAAAAAAAATCCCAAAGCAAACCAAAAACTAAAACAAAAAAACCCAAAAAAAACCAAAAGCAAAAAAAAAAACCAAGGAAAATGAACAAAAAAGCAGGAAGCTTGTTAAAAAAAAAAGTCAATATGACATAATCTTCAAGAAAATGTCTAGAATATTTAAAAACACCCCATAAGAACCCTTTTATTAGGTCTTGGTCTAATACATATTGCCTTATAATAAAGCTTTGATAAAAGACAAAACGAAGATAACATGGCTTCCCATGCAAAGTTAAGGGTGCTAATTTGAAGCAAGAAAACAACTTCCAAAAGATTCGAGTTATTTATTAAAAACAAAGAAATTAAGAAAAATAATAAACTCTCTCAGATTTACTAAAAAATAATTTCAAAAACTAAGAACTAAGAAAATAAAGGTAATATTAAATCTGGCCTCAAATACAGGAAAGCTTGAAGGGGAGTCTGTAGAGCCAATGGATTGTCTGGATGCAAAAGAAACATTTAGAGAAGATAAGAGCTTTGCAGTAAAACTTAATGTATTTTTCACAATTAAGTCCTCTGTGGGAACAAAATCTCACATTCAAGAAACAGTTTTCCATTGGAACTTGTCAAAGAATATATCTGTGAATGAAATGACAGCACACGTTAAGCAATATATGACAGAAAGAACAGCCAAAATTTTTGGCCGCTCCAGACAGTAGCAAGACTAGAGGTCTGTAGGAGTTCAAAGTAGTAAAATATCTACTAACAGTGTATAAAGAAGAAGTACAGAACTGCTTACATATGAGTAATGAACAAATAAGCTAGAACTCTTCAAAGAGGAAAAAAAGAAAACTTGTTGATAGGTAGGGAGACATGTCAAATTTCTACAGAAAAACAGGAAGCCTGGGGAGAAATCAGCTGTTCACTGCCATTTTTAGTAAAGTTGGTCATGAATTAAAGGTATCAGGAACCAAATACAAGACAGAAGATTTTTCATTCTGAACTAGTAACCATGAAAGGTAATTACCAAAGTTTGAAGCCTACAGTTCAATTTTTTGGAAAAAAAAAAACATTCAGGATTCTGAACCACATCAAAAATACCAGGCAGGTTAAGGATTCCAGCATCAAATGGTGTGGGTGTGTGGGTGTGTGTATGCATATATATCTCCCAAATATATCTATATATTTGATATAGATAGATAGATAGATAGATAGATAGATAGATAGATAGATAATTGATGTATAGTTTAAAAGTTTTATCTATATATGGATAAATATATATAATTGATGCACAGTTTAAAAGCTATATCTATATATAGATAGATATAAATTAGATGATATAGATAGATATATATAGATATAGATATAGATATAGATATAGATATAGATACAGATATATGGATATATAGATGATATATAGATAGATAGATGTACATAACCAAATATTACACATATATATCCATATATCCCTACCAAAAAGTAAAATCAGGAAATGTGAATATGAAAATAGTGGGCTAGAAGAAAATTACACAGTCACCCTATATCTGCAGCAGACAGCAATGAAATACATAATTTAAGAAAATTAGCGAGAGAAGATTCTGTGTACATCTTAGGAGCTAAGAGAGAATCATTTATTTTCCAGGAACAGCAAAATTGGCTTGACATTTTTAAATAATATATTTTAGCTGAGGTGAAGAGGCTTTCAAATATGCATCAATGCACACCAACCTGAGCAGACACAACAAACTAAGTCAATACGACACTCAGTGAAGGAGTCAATGTGATTTGCAGTGTTCGTGGTAGAAATGTCATTCAAAATTGATGACAAGATTTCAGACCAAATGCTGTCTTAGAATAGTCTTTATCATTCTCTCTTTGACACTACATCTGGTGGCTTTTGACCCTTCTCAGAAAAGTCCCATTTCCAGATGAAGAATAAACTAATCTCATGACAATGTGTGGAATTAACTTAATGAAACTGTAGGAAGATAAAAGGTACTTTGGAAAGTCCTCTGTAAAATAAATGACTGTGAGCTAACAATTAGAATCTTAGTATTTCAGCTGCTACTGAAATACAAGAGAAAGAGCTCATTGGTTTTTTTTTTTAAATCTTTTCTTGCTCACAGATGGAAGAATCTTTAATCTTTATGTTCTAAATTACTTTGGAACCTTTATAAAAATAATCACAGATGCTACAAATGCCATTTAGAATATAGCATTATTAAGCCTTTTGGTTTTTGGATGGTAAATTGCTCAGTTTGCTGTAAAAGCCCACATTACTTTCCATAAAAATGTTACTTTATTGCTACCGCTGAGAGCATTTTGCACAAGGAAATTATTTCTGCTACCTATAGCTAGGAGTGTACTTGGTACAAAACTGCTTTGCCATACCCAGAAAACTGGCTTTTGGTGAACATTTACATTTTGGTGTCTGGAAAGCCCTGTTTTGACCACATTCTGTGGTGAATCCCAAAGCAGCTGGCCAGATTCCCCAAGCACCACAGGAGGCCCTGAGGAAGGAAGGTGGAGAAAGTAATATATATGACTGATGGAGGCCAGGGTTGTGAATATATTTCCCCTCATTTATAAAGAAAACCCTTTTAGTCTCCCACTTCTTATATGCTCACATCTGCTACCAATATACTATATTAATGGTCAGTTGTGCATAACATAAACAACTACATTTGAGTTCTAAGCATATCAATACAGATTAATATGGCTATTTATGAGAAAATTCAGGTCAGTAACTTACACTGTTTTAGAAAGCACCTACTGTTCCTCTGTGCTCATATTCCCTCTGCTCTGTAATAACTGGGTGCTAAAACGTCACTACCCTCCCTCCTTCCTTCCATTCATGCTTTTAGAAAATAATCCCATATATTTATCATGGATATTTTGATGACAAAGGGGTTTAAATTCTTCATTCTATTGCCAAAAATGTGCAAAAGTGGGAAAAGTACATATATCCAAAATTATCTCTTTGTCACTCTGAAAATGTAAGAAGCATTTAGTGATAAGAATTATGCAACGTTAAGAATGAATAAATACATAAAGTGGATTACTACAGATCCCCCTTTATTCATTAAGCATATTTCTTGTATATTGTAAGCAGCCTAGCCTCAGGCCTACTTGAGAGTTTGGGTCAAGATAACAATACCATAGTGTTATATAAATTGTATAGTATACTACATATATAGTAAATGCATAGACTACTATATATAAATAGAAAAGCAAGGTTAGCTGAAGTTTCTAGTTGGTAGAATGTTAATCTGTGCAAATGACACTTTAAAAATTCCTCCCAGAAAAATGAGAAGCAAGTGGATTCCTATATGACAGAATATTTACCTAATACACAACTCACAGAGTTATAACCCTGCTAACATTTCAAGCTAAAAAACACTAACCAACCAACCAACCAACCAACCAACCAACCAACCAACCAACCAACCAACCATGAAACAGTTAAATTAAGTCTAACATGAAACCATCATGTAAAAAATACAGTGGCAGAGTGCGAGATTAGTGGGGAAGTACCTCTAAAAGCTAGATGTCATAATGTGGGCCATCATTCCTGTCAAGTATTAAAAACCCCCTAGTGTTTCACCATAGCACAACAACTCAGCTGTTAACCAAAAGTCAATCCAAGTGTACTGTGTGAACAATCTTCAAGGCAGATTGATATTTTTCATAAAACTTGCTATTAGTAAATAGGTAAAAGACATTGACGAGACAATGTTAAATACATTGTTGGGAAAAAATGTAAGGCATGTTTTAAATTCAAAATATAGATGTCTGGAAAGAAGAGTGGAATAGCTGTGAAGGCTATAGTGAATTGCTGTAACTGACTAAGAGAGTTTTCTCTTAAGGTCAGGTGCAGGGATTCTCATATCATAAAATTAAGCAATTTAAAATTTGTCTCGACAGGTTTATGGCTTTTTAAATTGTCTTTTTTCTTTTTTTTTTTCTTTCTGGGGAGAATACTGATCATTAAAAATGTTAATTCATGGCATATAATCCAAGGCTTGCAGGAACAATTAAGTATTTATTAGATCTACAGGATGCAAATGCTAGTTGCTTCCGTTTATTCTTTCACAACTTGTATCACAATAGAATTATTAACAACACTAATTCACCTGCTGGCAGGCAGCATACTCACAAGCGCCATCTACTTTTAAGTCATAAGGGAATTAAGTATAACATTCTTCAATACTTAGTAGAACATGTTTTTTCAACCCCTTCTTCAATCAAATAATATTTAATGAGTGGAGCTCTGTTTTCATCTGGCAGTGACCTAACCTCCCACTGAAGTTCTATTTAAGGAGAAATAATGAACTCCTCCTTTATGTAGTAAACATAGTATGAAATCAGACTCCATCTCCTATGGTTTTCCAAAATGACCTTATTTGCATTTGTCATTACTGTAGCTATAACAATTTACTGATTTTTACAATAGATTTAGATGTTTTTGAATAAAGTCTTAGGTCAGATAGTTTTGCCAAGTTCATGTTCATGAAGAAAAATACAAAGATACATCATTTATCTGGAAAATAATGCCCTTGAGGGAGTGTTTGTCCTGCAGTGCTTGAGTGCTTGAGACCGGGAGGAATGGGATGGAAGAAGAAATGTCACATTGCTATGAATACGGAAATAACTCACTACAGCGAATTTTACATTGTAAGAGCTGGATGACTTTCCAGTCATCCAGAAATGAAATGTTCTTTATACTGTAACCATTGTAGAGCACCATTTGTTTTATCTTTTTATTGACCATTTGCTTAGCCTTTCTTTAAGTTAATGTACATATATATCTGATATGTAAACCATCTTTGATAAATGCCTTCAAGTAGAGCTTTCCCATGTTTGAATAGAGTACTAAAGATCTGTCTTTCACAAATGTTTCTAATCTCTCAGCTTTTGTTTTAATAATGTAGAATTAAAAATATTAGAATCAACAAAGAAACTCTTAGAAAATCCACAAGATACCATGATTGGGCATGGCATAAACAAGGCATTTAGGGGCTGCCTAGATTTTCTTCTCATGTAGTGATGGTGTTCTCAAAGAAGATAACAGTCTTTTACAGTAAAAAATTAAAAAAAAAAAATCTTATAATTCTTCATCCATTATGTCCTTGTACTTCTATCAGGTTTGATTATATTTCTGTATCTGGCTTATTGTAGACTCTGGCTAGGTGCTGTCTATGAAGTCTGTAGATGGTCTGGTCATCTGTATGATTTCTCTGCTTACTTTTAGACAGAAGTTTCTTTGGTTAGTGGTTTGTCAATCTTTTTGTCTTAAAGATCCTTTAAAACTTTCCTTCCATGCGTCAGCTCAGTTTTGGTCTGAGAGAAGTGTCCTTTCCCTCTTCCACAAGGACTCAGATAGCCCAGACATGAGTGTTTCAGGTTTATAACAGAAAGAAAAAAAGGAAAAAAAGGAAAGGAAGGAGAGGAAGGAGAGGAGAGGAAGGAAGGAAGGAGGGAAGGAAGGAGGGAAGGAAGGAAGGAGGGAGGGAAGGATTCATGGAAGGATTCCAGGAAGGAAGGATTCCAGGAAGGAAGGATTCCAGGAAGGAAGGATTCCAGGAAAGATTCCAGGAAGAGAAAGAGAGAAAGAGAGAAAGAGAGAAAGAGAGAAAGAGAGAAAGAGAGAAAGAGAGAAAGAGAGAAAGAGAGAAAGAAAGAAAGAAAGAAAGAAAGAAAGAAAGAAAGAAAGAAAGAAAGAAAGAAAGAAAGAAAGAAAGAAAGAGTGTTTAAAAATATAAACAGATACAAAATATGTTTAAAAATATTATCTATCACAGATATAAGCATGAACACTCTCTGCATCCTGCCAAAAGGGTAACTTGGAAATAGTTTTTATTTAATTGTTTCAGAGTCTTTTTATAGTTCAAAAACCAAATTCCTGCCAGCAAACTTAGTTTATCAAAAATGAAAGGGAATGTATCTGTATGTTCCCTGAAGTGAGGTACGAAGATTGGTGTAAAAAAAAAAAAATCAAAAACAAACAAAACAAAACAAAAACCCAAACAAACAAACAAACAAACAAACAAACAAACAAAAAACCAAAAAACAAACAAACAAAAAAACTCCCCAAAAAACCAAAAAAACTCCCCAAAAACCCAGAAATTACAGGTATAATTTTGGCAGAATAGCTTGAGAATGCAGATTTTTTTCTTAAGATCTCTATGAAATCAGCAAAATATAGAATAATTGCACAAACATTGCAAACCATCAATTATATTCCCATCTGCTCCTCATAGCTTATTTCAGCTTGCCTTCAAAAAAGCTTGACAAAAATGCCCTACTACCTTAATTCATAGAAAATCCAAGAACTTCTCAACTGTGAAAGTGAATGACTTTTTGTCATTTCTTCAAAGTAAATAGTTTGTTCTGAAGCAACGCCTTCCAGCAGAAACATCTCTACAGGACTGTGGGGGTCCAGGGTGTCCCTCTGGACCTTCTGTGGGTGCGAGAACTCCACTGTCAGACCTTTTTGGGACCCCCAAGTGAGGCCAGGGGGGTCTCGAGGCTGGATCCTGCTCTGTGGCAACATCTACCTTCTCTCAGAGAAGAGATGCAAACTTTTAGAGAAACTAGAGTGTGAATTAAATAGTTAGCATGTAGGAAAAGTAGTTTTAGGGATTGTTTATATTATCAACCACGAGGCCAAGATGGAGGATTTGGGGTGTGGTGCACATTTTCTTCTTCTTCTTCACATTCACCATCTTGTAGGGGATACTGGGAATCACAGATTGGTTGGGGACAAAACTAGACATAGTAATAAGATTCTGTGGTATTGGAAAGTAATTGTAAACATAGAATACGTAACTTAGAGCATAAAAGATAAGTCCGACCCTCCTGGGCCGGACTTTCGTCCTGCACTCAGTGGTGAACAGACCGCTGCGCGTAGCAAAAGAACTTTATAGATAGCACTTATTAAACAAACTGTGAGCCCGGACAACTGTCTCCTGCAGTTTCTCTTTGGCGGCTTCAAGAATTCCCTACACCCCGAACCACCCACCTGTGTCCATCTGAGGGGTCTCAGGCATAAGGAGACCCTCAGACAGTGACATAGGGCATATTGCTCCACCAGATTTTAAGGTAATATAAGTGATATAAAGTAATGAAATTAACACTAAGTGTGCTATAGATTGTGTTTATTTTTAAATGAAAGTTATTTTAAAATTAATTTGTTAAATGATTTTCTCATGAGATTATAGAGATTTGAAGATTGTACTAGATGACGTTTAAACCCAAATAATTCTTATATGATGTATACATACATATATATCTGATATGTGTTCTTATATTTTTCCATATATATATATATATATGTGTAATCTTATATGTTATCTCATATTTTCGTTTAAGTCAATACACAGATTCAGAATGAAGTTTTACTGAAAAAGGATAATTCTAAACCATATTTAGACTCATTGCTTGCAGTTAGACATGTAGAAAGACTATTTGCATTCAGAGACCTTGTTTTAGGAATCTCTTTGACTTTAACCATCTGTTATGCAAAGGTCTTCAAAACAGGATTTTTTTTTATAACACATCACCTATTACAGATATTTTAGAGCACGAAAAATGTTATCTTGAATAAATGCCATTAGATTTTTGAGAGAAACCTCAGAAATATTTGAGTCAGTTAAACATGAGTGGTTATAGACATCAGCTGATTGGCAACCCACCAACTCCTAGCATTTATCAGACTTCTATGTATGTATCTACACCAGCACAGGAAAGTATTGCAGGCACACATATATCAGCTCAACTCCCAGAGGAGCTGTGCACTCTTGCGGCCAACCTGAGTGGATCTCCCTGTTTACATTGATATGGATAAGAGAACTTCAGCACTGTTTCTCAGCCTGACATTTGATCTAGCTTTAGATTTGATAAGAGAGAAAGAAAGATAATGGTCAAGTTAAAACTATATTTCTTTAAGCCAGTAGTTGCAGGTTTTGGAGGTTTAGAATTTATC
Organism: Muscicapa striata striata; assembly: GCA_030060385.1. Lineage (NCBI taxonomy): Eukaryota > Metazoa > Chordata > Aves > Passeriformes > Muscicapidae > Muscicapa > Muscicapa striata. The sequence goes on along the minus strand of JAREIS010000237.1, from coordinate 299,791 downwards.
TCTTGGCTCCTTGTTTTCAGCCAGAAGAATAAAAGGTCTGAAAGGGAAGGTTTTGAACCTTACAATAAGAAATTCTGTTTCTGGATTTGTGATTTGACACACACCTAGTTTCAAAGGAGCTATATACAGCCATTTCGGAGAATCTTTTTCCCCGTTGACTTCATCAGAGATAAAACTGTGCCTAGGGAAACAACTAAGGAAGTCCTTTAAAATCAAACACATGTCCTTCTAGGGTGTTAAGCTTGAAAAACATCATTGGAAAACTCAGAGACTCAAAATATGAAGCCCAGGAAAAACAAAGTAGCTCAAAATGGAAGTTTGTTTTAAAGAAAATGCTTAAAAGCAGGAATATTTCAGACAGGTAAATTCAAAGTATGTTGAGTATTCAATCAAATGCTTTTTTTACTCTAAGAAGTGTATTTTCAGTCAGTTCACACCATTCCAGTAAAGAAACGTTCTGAAAACCACTGTGGTGTATTATTTAGTAAACTCTTAACCTTTAATAAGGAAACCTGCAACTCTGACATCTAAAAAAGCAGTTTCCACTGCAAGAAGGAAAATCAAAGAAGGTATTAACCTGTTTAAAATCTATCTGACATAATACACAAAAATATAGAATTACTAAGTCATAGTCCTAATCTTCCAAACTAGTTCTTAGCACCTCCGTGAAGCATTATGCTACGAACTGTTTTATTCTGGAGAAAGACCCAGTGCTCACTCATAATCAGATGAGTACTTTAAATCAGACATAATTTTTGGTGTAAAGAGTCAAGCTGGCAGCTTCATTGGTATGTAGGTAGATAAGAATTATTTTTGTAGTTGATATATTATTTTGAACTTTGTAGAAACAAAAATTGAGCTATGCATATTTCTCGAGTGCACAGAGAAAAAAATGTCTTGAGAGAAAACAGTAGGAATGGTCTCGTCAGTGCCAAGCAGTGGGCCAAGGTAATTTTGTGCTTGCTGCTGGTCACTCCTCATACAGTGAAATAATACTATTATTGCTGTCTTATACATACTTGAGATGTCTAAGGAATATGAAACTAATTGGTTAAAAACTGGAATGTCTGGGAACAACAGAAGCACTTTTTCCTTTAGTCTTTGTAGCAGTAAATTTCTCATTCTTAAGAGATGCATTAAGCTTTTGTTCCTGAAAGAAGTTACTGAAGTGCAGTCTTAATTAGAACTCTGGAAGTCTCTAATGGTGCTTTATGAACATCACAGACCAGAAGAACTTTGTTCTAATTTTTAAAATGGCAATTTTGAAAGCACAGAATTCAAAAACCAAAATAAAGCCTAATTTGCTAAATGTAACTTTAAAAATAAAAAACCAAAACTTTATTAGTTGTGAAACATTTGTTGTGTTTGTTCAGGGGATTAATGGTTAAAGTCAATGGGAATTTCTTCATCACTGTAGTTACCTGCTCCACTGAATATGAAAATAAGATTTCTGATATTTGAGGGGTTTTTTCCTTTCAATTGGTCACTATAAAACGTATGGAATTTCAGACTGTCTTAATTGAAAGTCAGGATCAAAAATAATAACTTTGTTAAAATGAAGAAGGAAGCAGCTGTTCATTATTTACTATAAGTCAACATGGAAGAAGCAGGATGGTAATTAACATAGACATGACTTTGAAGAAAAATACATAATAAAATTAGTTCCTTTATTTTTCATATCCTGCTATGTAGCCCTATTGGAGAAATATGTTAGTGTAAGATTCTGACTGGCCAAAGAAATTCCTTCCTTGACAGTCTCCTTCAATATGGTCACATCCTTAAAATGGAATTTGCAATTCCTTATTAGCAAAATGTATACTGGTAATATAATGTTGAATATATGATACTGTTTACAGCAAAACCTTCAACTTAATAGAAGCCATGTTTGATTTTCTCAAACCTGCACAGGTTCATTAAACTTTGTAACCCAAATGAATACAAAATTATAGGTATGCTGTGCACAAATATTGCCATACACCAGGATTTTCTTGTAATTCTCTTGACATTTCTGTGAGGTAAACAAATCTCACTACTTGGAGAACTGAGATTAATCCAGAAAAGGTGTAGCTCAACTGAAAATCCGGAAAGTACAGAGAATTAAACCACAAGATTATGAACTCTTGGTAGCCTTTGAAACTCCAAAAAGATTTCATAAATCAATATATTTTACCCTGATAACATTTGCCCGTAGTGAAATGAATTCTTGAAATAAGGTTTTCAGCAACAGCTTGGGGACAATGTTTTCCATGGGAAGTCTCTTTTTGACTAAATCTGTGACAACCCTGCCCTAAAAATTTTAGATTTACTGAATATATTGTAACACCAGTGACATGCATGAAATTATATTAAAAATTATTACTTTGAAAATGAGACATCTAACTTAGAATAGAAATTATTGTTCTTCTAGTCTTTACTGAGGCCTGCCAAATACCTGTTTAATATTTCATTTTATCAGTAACAAAATATTTTCAGTGCTTTCATGCCCAACCCCTAATATTGTACCAAATTAGTACAGCTTCTGTTCCAATTATGTCTTTGGTATCAGAGAAAAATGACAAATAAGGGTCTGTATAGGAAGCATAATAGAATCCATCATTAATAAATGACACTGATATATAGATGTCAAAGAAGCCATTCTTGGATTAACAGATGTGGTAGCATCAGGACTATCAGAAGGAACAGATTGTTTTGGGCTGCAGATGAGAAAATAATTCACAGATAATCATTTAATTGATGTCCTCTGTCTCTGCAGTTACATTCCAAAGTCTTTCTTGCCTCTGGTCTTTTTTCAGAGGTGGAAGAGTTAGAATGACAGGCATTGAGGCTTTTGAGCAGTCAAGGAGCAGCAGTAGATGGAAAGTGACAAGGGCACACTCTGACCATTTAAAGACTGTGCTTTCCTAGGTACCACAGATTTTGTTTGATTCATTCTTGGGAGTGTATTTATTTTCCTGCTGCAAAGTTGCAGTTTTGTCACATTTAGGGACAGATTGCCTTTTGAAAAAGTCCATGGTCTCAACTGGGGTACTCTTTAATGTGACAGACTATTTCCATGTGCGGTCCAAATGCTTGCTTCCTGTCACAATATACAGAACAAAACCAAAAATATTGCTGAAAAATGGCATGAAGATACAGACAGGAAAACAGCAGGGCAAACTGATCTTGTACTTTCAGATTCCTTGAAACTTTTGACTATCTCCATTTCCCTCTTACGGGATTGAACCCTTTTCTAGCATCACAGGCTTCTGGTAAATGATGAGGGAGTTGTGGTTGATTGCAAATACTGCAGTAGAAAGGGGAAGAGAGGTACATAAAATGAAAATGATTACTTCTTCCCTCAGTATAGAACAACAAAATAGATACAGTAATTTAAATAAGAAGGAGAAGAATGATAAAACTAATTTGCTCATTATTCCTATGTATTCTGAGAATATTAAGGAGTGTTACACTGTGTGCTTTTACAAAGGAAGTTGATAAGATATTCTCATATCTAAATTTAAATTACATCATGATATAATCTAGGTGTCTTAGAATAGTTCACAAACACAAGATTTGCATGATGGCTAAAGTCAGACCTAGAAAAATCATTACCAATCTACAGACTCTTAAGCGTTAATAATTAACTAAGACCTACATTCTTCAAAAACTTCTGTCAAGCAGCTTTATCAAAAGAGTTGATACACAGATAAATATGACAGCATTTTTCTGATCATGTTGAAAGCTCAAGATGTCCATAAGTATTCAAGAATAAATGCAGTAATATATACAGTAAATAAATGCAGTGTGTATATATATATATATATACATATATATATGGTTTAAAATTAAAGTGTATCAGTGATTAAAACTTATACTTCTGTTAAATCAAGTTAGTCAGAATGTTTAAACTCTGATATCCTAGCAACACAAGAGTCAGATTGGAATAAAACAATATGTTTTAGTTCTGCTAAGGTTTTTGTTAAATGTTAAGTGAAACCTTCCAGAATTTATATTTCAAATTTGAAAAATCATCTTTCCATTAAATATTGTTAACTGAAAATTTCTAAGCATTTTCCATAGAAATCTAGTTTTAAAAATTTCTATAAAAGTTAATAACATAATAGTATAATTTCACCAACTATGCTGCTTTACATAATATAAATATGCTTTAAAATGAGGTGATCAATATGGGTCATTTGAATAACTTTGAAAACCTGTAAAAGACACCGTAATGAAAAAACTGTGTTATAAATTGGGGGTGATTTAATGGTGATAAAACTCAAGTAACCTCAAGATAGTATGTTTTTCTGAGAAGAAAGGTATGCTATGACAAGCTGCGAGAGTGTAGTCACATCTAGCATTAGAAGTTGGTGTGGGCTTAGAAGAGAAATGTATCGTATGGAGGATTTTTAGGAGAATGTAATTCTGCTCAGTTCTCTTTTCCTTTTGACATTTTCAAAGTCTCTCTGCACGTAAGACAACAAAGTGTTCATTTAACCATAGGAAAAAGTTGGACAGAAGGCAAACTATGTCATGCATCTGTCTCCTTCAACTTCTGTTTTTTCAGGTCTTCAGAGGGAACGAAGCAATTCTAAGCCCTGGTACCCTAACCACTAACCTTCTTTCTCAGATCACTGTTCCTAAACTTTACATCAGAAAGACCAAGAAATATCACTGTGAGCTTCTTGGGCATATTCTTGGTCTCTGTGTCCCAGCTGCCTGAAAAATTTGGAGCTTAGATGTGTATCTGGTCAGTAATCACTTATTCACTGATTTGAATACTGCTTGTTTGGTCTGAGTGCAGAGATCAACAATGGAAAGTGAACCCTAAAACCCAGTGCCCTAGGTTTAATATACCAGGGTTTGGTTGTGTTCACTGAAAAGGAGTCCAGCAATCATTTTAAATTCTCTATGCCTAGCTGACATTGCCCCTTAGACAAGATACTAAGTTTATTTTTGGAATTTGAGACTTAAAACAGAAAAAACAAGCTGCAGCAAGATTTTCCCTTTGAACAATTTACCCTTTCTTATAGAGAATAAAAACAACAAAACACCAAAACAATAACAAAACCCAAGAAAGAAAACAAACAAGCAATGTCTAAACAAAACCAAAACCAAATAAGCAACCAAACAAAAAACCTAAGCAAACACAAAAACCACTTCAATAACCCAAATAAACAGACAAGCCACCTCACCATCCCCACTCCCAAACCAAACCAACAAACAAACAAACAAACAAACAAACAAAAAAAAACCAAACCAAAAAAAAAACTACCAAAAAAAAAAACCCAAACAAACAAAAAAAAAAAAAACCAAAACAAAACAAAACAAAAAAACAAAAAAACCCCAAAAAAATAAGAATTTGCTGCATTTTTAGGGAGTTTTTGTGGCTTAAAGTTTGTAGGCAGCCAAATGCCAGACCATCAGACCATCAGTTGCCCACTCCCTGTGGGGAATCAGAAATCTAAAGCATAGCACCATACAAGCTACCATGATGAAGAAAGAATTCTATCCCAGACAAAACCAATGCAGGAGTATAAACAAGATATAATTATTTATTTCTCCATGAAGGTAAGCTGATTTTTAACACTTTGTCTAATTCTTGATCTGTGGAGCTGAAACTGTTGTTCCACTTGGTCTCTGCGCTGTACAGATATACACACCCTGCTCTACCCTCCCACTTACCTGCTCAGTTTTGCTTCTGGGAATAAAGAAAGGTATGACTGCTACATATAAAATAATATTATCAAGAAAATATACATGAAAGTAATAAAAAATATTATGAGATGTTTGCACACCAGTTTGGTCTCTTTGCTTCAGAGATCTTATTTTATTTTTAATTATACTACTTATATTCCAAAAAATCTGAAACCCATCAAATAATTAAGAGTATCTTGATCCTAATTATACCATTTTGATACAGCATATTTGTATATATATATATATCTATCTATACAGCATGTATGTGTATATACATATATATTTGCATCTATATCTATATACATATACATTGAAATAATTATCTAAATCACCATGCTTACCAAGATGCTAAGCATATTTTCTGCAGATTAGAGCCAATTTGACCATAAGTGAAACAACATTAAGACAATCATAAAGCATGTGGGAGACTAGCATTTGGACAGCAATAATAGTTTGTTCCCTCTCTTAGTTTCCACTAAATAGCCCACGCAGTATCCTTTAGATATTTCTTCTCAGAAAAATAATAAGCGATCAGAAGCTTTTATAACTTAATGAATACTTCAGTGATCATTATTACAAAACATTTTGGAAAATCAGAAATATTAACTTAATATTAAATTGATGTCTCTAAATATTTTTTGTTGTTAAACGCCTACAATCTTGCTGCTTTAATTAGATTTAAACAGGTAAAATATGAAGACTATTTTCCTACTGCAATACAGCTAACACTGTAGTCTAAAAGGATAAATATATTCTTCCAAATCTAAACATATAATTATTTTACGTTTTACCTAACTAGAGACAGATTATATTTTTAAGCTCATTGGTGTCTGAAAAATACTTTGTTGATTTAAGCAGATATTGGACTTGCCCATTGCTTTGTTGTCTTTCTTTTTTTTCTTCTTTTTGTAAGTCCTGTAGTTTCTTCAACATAATGTAAACATTTCTGATGAAATCTGTGATTTTATCTAGAGACTGTTTTTCATTCTGCTTTGCTCTTAGTAAAACTGGAAAGCAGAATAGTGGTGCCACTACACACTGCTGAAAGTGTGATAAAACTTCTTTGCTTGATCAGTTTATCTCCACCAGAGTAGGCCCCTGACTTGGGAACTAGAAAACAACTTTAATGAACCCACACTTGTAGAGACGGAAACAGAAAACCCAAAACTTATTGTATATGGCCAGATACGTTCACTTTTTCTGTCAAAGCAAATATGCTTTGAAAACCACCTCAATATTTAGCACTTTGAGCACCATCTTAATATTTAGCACTCATCTTTTCTTATGTTGGAATTTTAAAAAAATATTTAAAAATAAGAAAAAATGAAAATAAATACAAATAAAAGTAAATGCTGAAGAAACCACATTTTTACTGTTCCATCTGACATGTGATATCTTTCACATTGTGCTTCTTGGAGGAAGGGGGCAGCCCCAAATTAAGAGAGGTTAGATGAGGAAATCTATGTAGTTTTCCAGTGGCATAAGCCGTACAAGTCAGATTCATAAAATCTTTCTGACAACATAAACACAGAAGAGTTAGGTGGAGGCAACTAAACCACTGAAGGGGTTAATTGTGGGGAGAAGACACCTTTAATAAACAGCTGTGCGAGTCCTGACAGTGAAAAATATCAAACAGGTGGGTATGTTTCTTGTTTTGTGCATGTGGCCAAGGCATACAAGGTAATATTCTCTCTCTCAAGCATAGCTTTGGTTCCCTCTTTCTGAAGTGATGTGTGGCATATTTATAACATTTCTCTACTTCCTGTGAAAACTGCAAGCCAGGTGCCTACACATCCCAACAGCTGCTGAAAATTTCAGCCTGAATTCTGTTTTCAAGAGTCTGAAGTTGTATTACATTTTGAGGTCTACATTTGACATATGTAAAGTCAAATTATATCAGACTTTATTTCTCATGACAGCAAGAGTAATTGCTATGATATGCAATAAGACTGATAGAGAAGTTCAGATTTGCTTACTTCACTTTACAGAACAATCTTTCCTGAAGATCGATCTTTTGATGGATGAATAGAAAAAAAGGACAATTTTTTTCTGGGATAGACACATAAAGTGAGATCTTATCTCAGTTAGACTGGTGTAAATCTGCCCAAAATGCAATAGTCAGACCATTTACCTTGGGATTAGAATGTAACCTTTTATGTGAGAAGATAAACAGTTCAGGGCTGCTTAAAAAGTTATCTCTGTTCCCACCTCTGAATAGCTTTCATGAAATTTACATTTCCCATATGCTGAAAATATCCACACTAAAGAAATATGCATACTTTCTTAAAGTGCTCAGTAACACATTCATTTTACTTATTAAGCAAATCTACCAGAGAGAAATGAAAGGCAGCAAAGTTCTCACCATTGTGATGTTTATATTTTAACTCTGCTTAGCTCTCTGTACCATAGGTTCTACTGGCACATATTTTGTGGGGGATTAATAGGCAGGAGTCATATAGAGAGACAGAAAAGCAAATCACAAAATACAGTCAAAGCCCATGTGAATTTATATCCATTCCCAAAGCAGTATCCAACTAGCAGTAAAACATGGGGCAATGCTGAGGAGGGCAGTGCCCTCAGCTGAAGGTCTGTGACTGCAAAGAATTATAAATTCACAGTTGACCCTGAACAGGCGCAGAATCTGCTGCTCCTTTTGGAGCCATGAAAATCTATGGGGCCTGATTCATCACATAATCCTCAGAGAGCTGGCTGATGTCATCACAAGAGGAATTTTGAGTGGACTTGAGAACCCACAGCTGACTGGAAGCTGGTTAATGTTGTCCCCATTTTCTGAGAATGGAAAGAAGGAGGATCATGGAAACTGCAGACCTGTCAGTGCCTGGTAAAAAAATGTAAAAGATTACCTGGGAGATGTTGAAAATTATATGAAAAATCATTTGAAGGACAGCACAGTCTTTGATGACAGCCAACACAGATTCATGAGGGGAAAGCCCTTCTTATCAAACTTGATTTCCTTCTATGACAGGGTAATCAGCCTAGATGACCAGGGAAATCCAGTTGATGTTATCTTTTTGAACTTCACCAAAGCTTTTGATACTGTGTCTCACAGTGTCCTTCTGGACAAAACGTCCAGCACACTGCTGGACTTGTGTCAGCAACTGGTCCACAAAGATCAGGCACAAAGGGTTTCAGTGCATGGGGTGACATCAGACTGGTGACCTGTCACTGGTGGGGTTCCACAGGGATCCATCCTCAGCCTGTGCTCTTTAACAGCTTCATTAACCAGACTAGACTCAAAGGAATACTAAGTTTGCTGTCTACACTCAGCTGGTAGGAGCTTTTGACTCTCTCAGGGGTGGGGAGTCCCCACAGAGACAACTCAACAAACTAGAGGGTTGGGAAATTACCAACCATATGAAGTTCAATAAAAATGGTGTATTCTGCACCTGGGATGCGGCAACCCTGGATGTGTGTATAGACTGGGGAATGAGAGGCTGGAGAGCAGCTCCACGGAGAGGTTCCTGAGGAGAAGCCCTGTGAGGAGCAGCTGAGGTCACTTTGTCTGTTCAGGTTGGAGGAGACTGAGGGGAGATCTCACTGCAGCTACAGCTTCCTTAAGAGGGGAAGAGGAGAGGCAGGCACTGACATCTTTACTCTTGTGACCAGAGACGGGACTCAAGGAAATGGCTGGAGCTGAGTCAGAGGAGGTTTAGGCTGGATATCAGGGGCACTGGAACAGGGTTCCCAGGGAAGGGGTCACAGCACCAAGCCTGACAACACTCAAGAAAGCCTTGACATCTCAGGCACACAGTGCGTGATTCTTGGGAAAGTCCTGCGAACCGACAGGATTCAGGCTTGATGGTCTTCATGGGTCCTTTCCAACTCAGCATGTTCTATGATTCTGTGATTTTTCTTACCACTCCCTTTGATCTGTCCACAAAAAACAAGCAACTATTCAGAAGATTAATTTTACAGAAAAGAAAGAATAAGGTCTGTGATCCCTGCTTTGGGGGTTTTTGTGTATATGATTACTGTTTAAATCTCAAGATATACAATTAGTTCTGCTGACACGAAAATAATTGTGAGATGCTGCCACCAATTCTTAGAAGATGAGTTCAAAACACTGTTTTATTTATTATTTCCCCTGGAAATTGGAAAAGTCTATAAAATATTCAGTAATTTATAAAGTGTAAGATAACAAAAAAAAAAAAAACCCAACAAAACCAAAACCAACCAACCAAACAAAAATATGACCCTCTCACATTAATTTTAACTGCTCTTACTGTCCAAATAGCCAATCTTCAAATGGTCATGTATATAAAATCTGTATTTCATGATGTTAGTGTGATAGTTCCACATGTGAAATGGAACATTGCATATTTAAGATAGGGGAAAAGGTAATATATTTATAAGATCTCATTTTTTCCCTTGTTTTTATTTTTTTTAGTTGGACATACTAAAATAAAGGATTTACACAAACCATTATGATAACAAAACTCAAACAAAAAAAACATTAGACACATGAAACCTTACAAACCCACATATCTGCTAAGTTCTGTCCTGAGAAATAATAAAAAGATTGAGTTTATGTCATTGGGCGATGTTGCTATCAATTATTATGCTCATTAAAGTGTCGGGAAGGTTTTGAAATGAAAAATTTATTGTGAATGAACCTCTAAAGAGGGTGTAATTCACACAAGCATACAAAGTTATCCTAACTATCTGAGCTTTTAGGTAATCAGAGCTGAAGGGAAGAAAACTATTCCCTTCCCCTGTGCTTTCCACTAAATGGTCCTATGTGTGTCAAAGCTTTCTCTTTTCATGTGGAAGATCCACGAGGATGACTTGGCTATCTCTTTTTTAGTGATCATGTGTGTCCCAGCTCCATTCTCTGCCGGGGTCTACCACCTTTGTTGAGCACAGGGAAAATAACAGCAGGTGCCTACAAAGAGAGAACAAATCTATTCCTGTGTGTTTACAACTAAAATGCTTTCAAGGGGTGAGACCATTCAGTCTCTGATTTTTTTGGTGTCTAAAGGCTGTTAAGGGAAGGAAAACAAAGAAAGTGAAGAAGAATGGTGTGTCTGTCTTCTTCGCAAGTATAGAAAATCCCATAGGAATGGTACCTAAGTTTGGAGGAGTGATTTTATGTCAAGTTTGTAATGAAATAAATCTCTGGAAAGGTCTTTTAATGCCTGAAACTTTACTTCCTTTACCTGATTAGAGAATACCCAGATTCCGAAATGGCACATGACTTCATAAGAGACCATCCTGTTTTAGGTGCACTGCCAACTCCTTCAAATCAAGAGCTATGACTCATGTCATTTGCTAGTACTGCCAAACCCACTACACCTTGGAATGGATGTTTCAACAAGAAACCTGACTGGAATTTTGTAAGGTTCAATGAAAGACATTTTTCCTTATTTCTACCTCTTAATTATGTTAAAAAGTGTTTCAATTGAGTGAAAAATGATGGAAATAATGGTTTACAATAGTGGTACAGTGCCCAAATCTAAGGTGTTAACATTCAATATCTAGAGAATAACTTTGTTACTTTGAATAAATCACAGATATTTCTATGGAACAGGGACATAGAGAGGTAGAGGAAGGATGATAGTTTAATTTCTCTCTCATCTCATATAACATTTAAAAAAACTAAGTAATTCCTCAAATCAGCACATTACCTTCAATTAAAAATATTTGTAGTTTCATTAGTTAAAACGATTCTATTTTTCTTATTGTTAATGGAATGTTCAATTTTATTAAATTTTATGTTCATATGTAGATTAAGTGATCAATAATTCCACCCATTCGAAAACACAATGAATCTTTCTGAATCATTGCTTTGCAATCACTACAGCAGATGTAATTTTTCTGCTCTGGCTACACTTCCTGGCAACAGTAACAACTTTAACAGTTTTCTGGTTTTTTTATTATATGGCAAATACCAAAACCTCAGGGCTGATGAGTGCTTCCCAGTTTGCCTCAATGAAAACTAGGTAGTTTATAATTGCATGACAATCTCAGAAATTTACAAGTGGTAGAAGCTAGCATGAAGAGTCTCTGCAGATACACAGTAAAAGGTTTAATTGAATAGGGTAATTTCTTTAGCTGGTGCAGTTATTGCCATAGCAAGGTGTGTTAACTGCATCACAGAAATCTGAAAACTACTAAAACATTGCAGTAGTTGGAGGTGACCAAGATATCCAAAGATAGCAAGCAGATCAAACCAGGGTCCACTCTTCTCTATAAAGAGAAGGTTTTAATATGATGCTACATGATATTGTACAGATTATAGGCCAAATGTAACATGGCAGAGCAGTAAAGAGGAATTATCTATTTGCCAGGGTCCTACACATGGTCTGCAACAACACTATTTACAATGCTTGCAAATTTTGTTTCTTTCCAGTTATCAGACTTGATCTACAATACATAGGAAAGAAAAAGCTGATTATGAAAATTATAACTTCCTCAATCTTCCCTCTCTGTATTTAATTATATTAATCCAATATTAAAGGCTGAATTTTTATATCTGAATCCTTATAGGAAATTCTACAGACTTATAAGGTGAATTCCTGTTTAAACTGAATAAGTTCCGTTATCACACTTGCAGGTCTGGAATTTGAAATGACAACATCATTATAGTTACCACTGTTCTTTATCTGCTGAAGGACATTTGAGATAAAGCAGAGCAAAACTGAACTGAGAAATTTCAAAACCATGGTTAACTCACCTAATTTCACATCTGGTTTCAAAAAAAAAAAAAAAAAAAAAAAAATTATTCTATTCCTGTTGGTGAGTTTTTCCAAAGCTTAATATTTTTAAGACTTTTCAGGAATTAAATTTTCCTAACTTTTTCCTAACTATTTCTACAGTAATATTTTACTAGAAGTAGTCCTTGTAGTAGAAGTCTTTTTTTTTACTTATTCTTATCTTTTGAAATACAGACAAAAAACCCAAAACTTCCTATTGGATGACAAATTTTTCTCCTCTTTTCTCATCCTCTGAACTAACTTTAGTTCAATATTGTTTTGGTTAGCTAGTCCAATGTTTATAGCTGAATCCCAGTCTACTTTGAATATTTTTTGTTTCTCCTGACTTGTTTCTCAATAGGTCCTTGCTCCCTTGACAAGGTTTCTACCATGAATTATCCTGCTCTTTCAAGTCTTCAGTTACTGTCATTCTTTCACTTTTATTCACATCCACTTGTACGAATACATTGAATTCATAACTAGATATCCTAGTTAACATTATGGTTTATTCTTTCTTGTCATCGAGTTCTTAACTTCATAAAAATCCAACAATGTTCAAGCACAACAAAAATATATGAAGAAGGCAGCAACTGCAGTTTTTTAGAGAAAATAGGTTCTCAAGCGTGGACTTGAAAATTGGTCTTTGTAAGCAGCAGTTTTGTTCTGGTACCTAGGAAGAACTTAGAAAAACATAGGCACAAACAATCTTTTTTTCTCTATATCATAGAGTTCTATCCATAATCCTTAATTCCCTTTAAAATATTTTAATCTGAAAAAGATTTTTCACAGTGTTTACTAAAATAAAATGTATGGGTTTTCTTTGACCTTCACAGTCTTTGTTTCCTGTGAACATTAGTACAAAAGGGATTTTGTCTCCAAAACCATTCCAAGAAAAGGCCACATAATGCAATGCTTATTCACGTACGTCAGTGCTGTTGCTTAGAACTGGTAACTCCAAAGATGTCATAAAATCTCTTTAATGTCTCTGCTATTAGTAGCACTGCAAGAGGAAAAAGAATGTCCTCTGATTGTAAAAGAAGCAAGTGGTCTGTGACATTAACACGTGTAACAGCAAGAGTTCCTGTAGTTTTATGAATAGTGTAAAGAATGAGTACTGGTGTTTTATTCAGTAGTTTGTGCTACACAAGAGAGACAGTGTCATAAATGAGTGCTGTTTTCTACCCTTCTCCATGATGCTTAGTTCCCCTTGAGCCTTCTCTCTTTCTGAAGTAATCCCCTATGTCTGACTCGAAATATTGTCCACATTCAACCTTGTATGATTTTTTTAAACACTGTTTTCAGATGCTGGTATTTTTAAGACTAAGAGTTTCACTTGTCAAAATTGTAAAAATGAATGTTTCTGAGTAAATTGCAGTGTATGTGGAAAGGAAAGTACAACAATCAAAATTCACTCTTGAAATAAAGGTCTTTATGAGGACTACATAGATCAAGCTTTGTTTTCTCCTTTTCTGGAATTTCCAGAAAACTGAACTCCAGTTTTGGAGTTGTAATGTTGAAACAGATAATTGTTTTGTGTGAAGATCCTGAACTTCTCACACAAGTAGAAGACATTTCAAGCAAATTCTGGGCTTCAATCTTGTATACTAGGCCTAATCTCTAAGGAAAGATACTCACCAAAAATAGGGAATTAATTTATAAGAAACCCAGAATAAGCCAAAGGCAAATAAAAACTTTGCATTAGAACATGAATTCTGTCTCCACATGCAGTAAATGATATTTCATATGACATCTGTTTTTTCCAAAAGTGTTTTGAAGATGACTACTACATTCTTCTTTGGAGAAGATCTGAGTTTTGATCTTCTTAATTATCTAAAGATGGGAGAAATTCTCCTTTCAGGTCTTAAAAACAGGAACTACTTAGTAACAAGGAGGCTTGTCATACTGATGCATATGATATGCTTTTTCAGAATGAAATCAAACCATAATTTTGGAATGATAAAGCAGACTCAAATTTACACTAATCTTACAAAATTTACAATTTTTTTGGTCTGAAATACACAGTAGGTCGTGCCTGTTCTGCCCTTTGACCACATGACCATATCATCATCAATCTGAGCACTTGCAATCAGCATCTTTCTGTCACTGGAAATGATTTATACTTCTTGATTTTCAGTCTCAAAATCTTAGCATCTGTGGATAAATTTGGTTTTAATATTTTTTTAGGACTGCAAAAGAAGAGAAATTTCTATTTTATGAGAATTTTTTGATATGGATGTGAATATGAATATGCTGCTTACTTTTCACTTCAAATAGAGGCTGATCTGATTTTGTTCTGATTTCATTATTTTAACTGTTAAATTATTATACTCATTAAAAAAAGAAATCTATTTGAAATAACCTATAAAGTCATATTGCAATTGGATAAAAAGAAGTTTCACTGATCTTTGCTTGAAATATCATAACAAAGCTCATCAAATTCTTTTGATCCTCAATATTTGTTTTAATATTAGAGTAGCTCTGATCTATTGCTTACATTACACCTATTAAAAAAGATACATATGAAACATAGCAAATGGGACTATCTGATAAAATTTTGTATCCTGTTTTCTACAGCTGATAGAATCACAAAATCAACAAGATTGGCAGCCATCCCTCAAGGTTTCTAGTCCAACCCCAGTAATCAAGAGGGGTCCCCTTTAGCAGATAGCTGAAAGAGGTATCCAGCTGGGTATTGAATTTCTCCAAGGGTTAAGAATCTATAATTTCCTCAGCTGTTTCCTTAAATATCTTCTTAGCACTCTTCTTAAAAGATAATAACTTTTATATGCAAAATATATTCTACATGTAGGTATAGAATTAAAGTTTGATCATGTTAAGGAAAATTAAATTATAAAAATAACAGAGATTCCAATCCACATTTTAATACCCTTTTCCTTTGGATTTATAATACATTTAATGAAATATCCCTTTTTATTTTATTCAGAAAAATAGTTCATCTTTTTTTTCCTTTCTCTTTACTCTTAAATCTTCATACTACTTAATTCATATTTTTGCTTTAAACCTCAGCTTCTCTGTTATTTTTAAAGCTCTCCATAGCAACATGCTACCTTGATTTTGATGCTTATCCTTTAGTCTCTGTCTACGCAAGCCTTCTTTTAATTTCACTTTTCTTCCTAGTCCAAACCTGTTTAAAACAGCTTCCCACATAATCTTTGTTGTTCTTGCATTCATTCTTTTAACATTTACAGAAACCTACTTATTCTGGAAAAAAGCCTTGATTATGTAACTGTATTATAGCACAGTCCATGGTTCAGAATAATATTTTTCAATGTTGTAAATGTTCACCTGAATGCTTGAATGAATTTGCATAAATTAGTCCATGTTGTGCTTCTACTTATCATGTACAAGTATTCTTGTTAAATTAACAAGATAATGTTTTCTAAATTAGAGATTTTACAGAAGATATACACTAAATTTCAGAATTATAAATTCTTACATAAAGGACATTTGAATATTATTGAAACATTTGAAGACCTAAAACTGACATATCTTCACATAAAGACTCTGAGGTTAGAAAGCTTTGTCCCCATGTTACACATAGGAAAGTGGAACACATTAGTTAAATTTACATCTCTCAGTAGGACAATATCTAGTACTTCTTTTTGTCTGTGAAGCTGAGCTGTGGGAAGGCCATGTCTGCGCTACAGCAAATCTAGTCTTTTGTGTCTTACAGATTTTATGAGCATCAAATTTAATGACTGGTTTTGTGTGTTTTTTCAAAGTGTCTGAAACACTGTGACGCTGCACAGCTACATGAGCAGGTATTGCATTCATGAAGGCATGAAGAGGGACACAAAGTCTTTTTGCAGGACTGTGCAGAGTGGTATAGGTTTAAATGAATTTTGACTCATCTACTCAACTTATTATTAATAGTCTCTAGCATGTGCCTGTGAACATGCAGTTGGCCAAACCTTGCCAAGGATCTTGTTTAAAATATATGGGGAATTAGAAGACTGCTGAAACAGTTGGACTTTGAACTAATTCTTCATATGTTAAAGAAATAAAAAAAAAGATGTGCTGGTAGGCTCATTGGAAATCTGTGGCAGAGCAAAGCACTCTATGTTTGCCAAATCTTGGGCAAAAGTCTTAAAAAGTCTTAAAAGTGTCTTCCAAATCTCACCTCAGTTTAAAGTGTAGGTTCCAAGTTGTGCTACAGCCTGGAAAAACCTCAAGTATGAGTGACAATTCTCAGCTTGGGAATCCAAGCAGAAGTGCTTCAAGTTTTATGTATAAAAGTGTTAACAGCACTGATATTTTGATTCATGGCACAAAGAAAAATCACTCCACATTCATATTGTTTCTTTTGGGTACTTTATGTGAATGATGTGGGCAAAGTAATGGTACTTATCTGGCAGGTAAGTTCTGTCGGGAAGTTTTGCAAGAACAGCTGTGTTTGCAAATCCTAGCAAAACATGTCAGTCACTCCTGGCAGTGAATGGAGGTCTTAGTATGTTATTGAAAATAAAAGTTGATTTTCAAAGAAAGGAGTTTTTCCTTCAAACATCTCAATGTGCTTAGTCTGGTTTGCCACAGCCATCTCTTTAGCGTTTTTACCGGTTTTCACCACTCTGCTTTGTGCCTATAGTAACTGCTGGGTTTGTAGTACAATAAATTGCATGACACTGAATATTTAATCAATGAGTGTGGTGATAGCTCAGAATATAATGTTCTGGAGGTGAAATGCAGAACTTAACTTAGCACTCAGCTTTTTTAGAAAATTTGAATATGCCAGAGGTGTTTGGTTTTAATTAGCTAATTTGGAACTTTTTTGGTTTTGCTTTAGGTTTGACAGTATCTCAAACAGTTAGCAAGCGAGAGACAAGAGACCTTCTAAGAGATCAGAAAGAAAAGAGAAGAAGTTGTGGTTCAAAGTAAATTGTTGATCTTGTATATGATTCAGAAAGTCATAATAGAGCAAGTTTTTTTCTATACAAAGGTTTTTGAATGTTTGCTGGTAGGTAGTAATAAGAAATACATTAGAAATTTACTTAACAAGAAGATTGTTATTATTAATGTGACAGTACAGAACATGAGTGGTTATGTGCATACATGTCAAATACCTTTGACAGATATTAACAAACAAGTACTATATTAAGCTCTCATATGATGCTAAAATTTCTGCTGTGTTGCAGTATAGTAGCTATCTAGTTCCTACAGATATTCTATGAGATTTCCTAAACAAATCGCTCCCAAGAATGACATTAATGTTGTCAAGTTTTACCTGTTAAAACAAACTTTCAGATGAATAAACAAACACCACCAAACTGAAAGAGTGAATATTACTAGCTCACTTTGAGTTACCTGAGTTGTGTTATATCTTATTGCTAACTCCCACTGTGAGGATTTAGCCCAGATTTTGCTTCACAGTTGTGCTCAGCATCTATTCTCAGCTGAAATGGGGTTGCTATTACAGAGCATGATTTCATATTGTGGAGATTATTTAAAACCCAGTTCTGATATCACTGTACATCACTGTATCTATGGAGTTGCTCCAGGCTATTTACAAATAACAGTGACTTGCTTCCAGAAATGCAGAATATACAGAAATTGCTTTCCAGTCTTTTTCTGTTGTTTCTCACAATTTAAGAGGATCAAGGATTAAGGTAGTATGTATTGCACTGAAATGGCAAAAATTGTGTTAATATAATCTTCATTATGACAAGGTTCTGATAACTTATTTTCAGTGCTTGATTCTAGAGAGTGCAATATAATTAGAATGTGGCACCATTGTTCTTTGAACTCTTTAGTAACTCTTATTTTGGACAAGCAGATGCCCTGCTGAAGCTTGTGAATAGATATGCAGGAGAAAGTCCTGCCTTTTATAGAGGTACATGTACCTTGCTGCAAAGGAAGTAAGAAGAGGCCTGATTTCCACACCAGAATCCAGAATCCCATTTGTTTTTGTACAAATCACTTGTCTCAGCAGAGCTGTAGCAGAAAACTTCTTGCTTTGCCTTGTCCAAAGACTACCTGCTGCATTCAGGTGGTTTTGTTCTTGTTTGGGCTTTTATTTTAAGTCTGTGATTTAACATTCATTATAGACATAGACCATTCTACTTGCTGTGGATCCTTCTGTATACTGAAATCAACATCTACATTATTTGTTTCTTTATGAAGGTCCTTACCATTCAGACAGTAGACACTTACGTGTGTGCTGGGCAGCCTTAAGATGCATAAACAAGTAAAGGTGCTGGGATCTTTCACTCACTGAGTGATGCAAGCCACTGCAATGCAACAGGCAAGTTTAGTCAGAAAGCTTCACTGCTTTCTGAAGAAATTTCCCTGTCATGCATTCAGGTTGCGGATTTCTCCTGAAGTCTGATTGACATATATACTGCTGTCTTAGTCCTCTTTTATATTTTTCCTAGGAAAAATATACAAGGAGTAGGTGAGTAAGGAGAGTAGAAAGTTTAAGAGAGGAGCAATTTATTCTGTGTTAAGAATATGTTTATTGGAAAGGAGAAAACAAATAGGATAGGAAACTGTCTTTCAGAAGTCCTGGCAGAATGTTCTTTAAGAGAAAAAAAACTATGGCAAACATATACTGCAAGGCTTTAGTGCATTATCTACCTTTTTTCCAAGTCCGGGTGAAGGACTCCCTTTCTGTGTAGTTACAGCTTCAGAGACATTGTCCAGCATAGGTAATTGCAGTAAGAATCAGGAATTTTTTGAGACATCCCTATGTGTGTGTTAAACACTTTGTCTTATCCCATGTGTAATAATATATTAACCTTACCAGTATAATAACAAAACCTTCACAGGTTGTGTTACATCAAATGAAGTGCATTCATGAGGAGTACTTTAAAGGCATAAAGCGATGTTAAATCTTGAAAAAAAAATTTTAAAAAGCACAGCATTACAAAACCATGTTTCATACTCATGGTAGTTTACATTTTCAGATATTTAATGCAGATTAATGACTGGTCTTTAAGAGATTTTAGGGAGTTACAGGTCCTTCCCCTTGTCTTTGCAAGCCATATTTCCTTAAGAATAAGCCATAAAATATTTTTAATGTAACCAAATAGTCCTTATGAAACATTTCTTTTGAAATACTTGACAGCCAGATCCCAGCATCATCTACTTGATTTCATCCTGTGGATTTTCTATGCTGCAATTTGAACTTCTTCTATCTTCAATATGCTCTGACTGTCACAGCATTTTTGAACTTTAAGTCTGAGACAGTGATTCATCATTCGGAAGACTGCTCTGCCTACAGGCATTTCATGTGCCTGATCTTGATTCAGAATTACTTATTTAGGCCTGCTGCATTAGCTGTAATTTGACAAGGGGCAGTGGTGGCAGCTGAGCTTTAGATGTGTTCTAGCTTCTTTTGGTATGATATAGCAATGGTGAAATTCAATGAAATACAAAATGAAATACAAAAATTAAAGAAATACAAGTGGGCAAAACATCTGATTTCAAACTGAGATTAGAAAAGTGGATTTACTCTGCTTTATAATTTTTGAAACATGTCTTTACGTTGTGTTTTATGTAAATCTCTCAGAAAAATCTGTCATTCTTTGTAATTAAGGACCAATAAATTTGCCAAATGGCCATTTAAAAATACAAGAATTCCTGAAAACAAGTAATGTAGGGTATCTTGAGAAGATAATGCAGGCCATGGGAAAGCATATTAGTCAGTGCAAACAGCACAGTAATGCATTGATAGGGTCTTGATAGCCAGAGAAGTACACAACAACATGAAACATCAGCTGAAATATCAGGATTTTGCAGAACAGAAACAAAATTGTCCAAAAAAGTATACTACTGCAGTTGAACACCCTCTAGGAGACTTTTAAAACAGCAACAGCAGCAAAGATCAAAACAACATGTGTGGGCATTAGCATTCTATCACTTGTGTATAAATTGTTGATGAACTTCAATCTAGTGGCTCAGAATGAATGGTTGAGGTGTGTGGGGGGCAAATTTCAGAGACTTTGTGCTTAGGCACTATGGCATTACAGTCTGCATGCAATTCCTTGGACCCCAAAATATACCTTCAAGATAGTCTTTCAAAGGAGCATTATAGAAATATGCAAGGTGAAACTTTAGATTTTTGCCAAACAGGAAAAAGACTGAGAAATCATATTAGTCCATTTTCCTGATTATTCATTTATCTGTACATCGCTGCTTTCATTCTCTGTACCTTGGGCCTGTCCAGTTTTTGTGAATGCATCCCTCAAAAGTCCCTTTTGTCTAAGACTTGTCAGTGACATCAATTTGCTTCACAAGATTTTACCAATCCAAGTGATATATTTTCAGGGGACATTTCCCAGTTCATCCCCAGGAAATTACACTCTCCTTTCTCATAGAATAGAATAAAATATAAAAGGATAATTCTGTTTGAAGATGCATAAACTGATTGTCTAATCTAACTGTCCTAGTGCTGTTTTTTGGGAAACTGGGAAGTTTCTACACGTTCCTGACTAGTGGCTGGGTATTCAAGAACCATCTGAGGCTGGTTTATCTGGAATAATTCTCCCTAGATGAAAAAAAAAAAAAAAAGCCTGCTGTGTGACCCTGTTCAATGTTCTTCTCCAGAAGTACCTAAGAGTTACTTGTATATCCTAATCAATCAAGTTTGAAGTCCCTATATAATGACTGTTATTCACCATATTACAGAATAATACTTGCCTCACCCTGAGGTAGGTGCAGCAGGTCAGGAGGTTTCATGATGCCTTGGACAGTTCTCTGTGGCTTCCAGGCATGGTGCTGGCATTCTATTCCTTGCACGTAAGCAGAGTAGAACAGGTAATTGTTTTGTTTCATTAATGATGGGGATTTAAAAGTACTATTTTTACTTTTAAAAAATATTAGATTTATTTAGCTTTATTTATTCTTAAATATCAGTTAACTGCACACCTAGCTTATCTGGAGTAACATGAGGTAATGTGGAATAAAATCCTATATACTCTCATCTTTCTTTAAAACAATTAAAGTTTTACTTCTATATTTGTGATTGGAGAAACAGTAGCACCAGTCTTTGATAGGCTCAGGCTCTTTTCTGACATAAAGTGGTATTCATAGCATGATAAAACCTAGGGGAAAAAATTAACTATGGAGTCATATTCTTTTTCATAGAAATGCAAACAAGAATTCTGTCTACATGAGAGAAAAATGAGTTCTGAAAGATACCTAATCCAGTTGTACAGAAATGGATGAGAAGACATGACATTCTGATGCTGATTTTTCCCCTACTCTTTTAAGGGTTGTACAGATGTTTCCTAGTGTTTGCTACTGTAGAGAAGTCCCATGTTGGAGGATTCTTCCTTGTCAATGGAAATGGCCACCACTGCCATCTCTGCTGCTAACACAGACAGTGCTTTCATTACCTTTCTAAATATACATTCACACGTCAAATCCTGCAATATGTGAAATTTATGCAATGAAACAATGTTCGCAGAGATGAAATTGGATGTTTTTCCTCTGGCATCACAGTAACTACCCTGAAACTTCATTTATAGTCTGTCCAGACTGCCTCCCAAGCATGGCCCAAGGCGTTCATGAGGGATGTTTTCGTAACAGACACTTGCCCAGAAAAGGACCTTCAATGTGCTTTAAAGACCCATGTGCTGTCAGTTTTGTCAGGTATTGGAAAATTATACAATTTATGTGTATTACAAAGAAATGAATGGTGATATATTGTAAAGGATGGAGTTACGTGCTTCATTTATAAGAGAGAAACAACTTTTGCTAATGGATTAAGTTTAAAAAGCACAGTGGTAAATGCTATAGGGTTCTAACAAGATTCAATGTCAAGGTACACCTCATTTGGTTACTGCACAGAAGACAGAGACAGGCAAACTGCCAGGGAGGCCCTCCCACTGAGTCTTGAGCTTCAGAAAGGACTGCTTTTTGAAAGGTTTACTTCCTAAGTTCTTTCTCACAAAGGGGTCTAGGGGTGTTTGCTTCCATGCAAAATCCCAGGCTTGGTCCATGGTTTGTGTTAAAAGAATTATATATGTGCAATCAATCCTTTATATCAGTCACCTAAGATTTCAAAATCTAACATGTTAATTATCACTGACTGTTGCTGCCTGAAAGGGTTACGGAGGGGAGAAGGGACACAGCAACATGACAACTCTTACTTGATGCAAGAAAGAGCGCAGTTTGTTGAAGAGAGCCGTGGCTTTTTATAATACAGTTCGTGCAAAACATAATACAGACAGTTCATTGGAGAGAGAGAGAGACAGCTCTTGTCTCTCGTTCTCCCATAGATCCAGCAGGTGTGTTATCTATGTTATGATTCTTTCTCTTATGTTTACAGTACAGACAGAGGCCCTAGCATGGGAAAAGTTTCAGCTAGGCCTGAGAAAGATTCACAGCCTGAGAAAGAAACTCAGACCCTGTGAAAAAAGGTCTAGGCCTGCAGCAGTGTCCACAACTGACCAAGAATATGTTGTGGAAAGGAATCTTTCAACCTTGATATGTAACCTTCAGAGGTGACCTTGACCCTACTCAAGGGAGCCTATGGCCATAAGGTGAGCACAGTGGGGCCTGAGAAGTCCACTCTTTATGAAGTGAGATGAGTAGTGAGTCCACTATTTATGAGTGTTACTGACTTAGAGCTTTATGTGATTTTTAGCAAGGTGTGGTGCACCCTTAGAGACAGTGCTTGACAACCATACTGCCTCCCACCCCTCAAAGTCTAGAGAAACCTGGACAGGGCCATCACAACTCTCATTGGTAGTTATGACTTAACCATGGGGAAGACATATACCACCACATGCACATATATAAAATCAAAGGAAGGACAGACGTTTCACAAATGAAGAAAATATCTGTCAATTCTGTCTCTCAAAAGAGAGATAATTACCATATTAGCTGATTGAACAGGAAGAATTTTCTTATGGTAATTTTATTTTATTGTGAAAAGGACTTTGAATTACATCTGAATTCCTTTGAACTTGGAAAACTGAGCCACCACTTGGCAGCTTTGTCTTTTCCAACTCTATACTAAGCAAAGCACTTCATTATCATATTTGTAAAATTCGTAAGACTATTGAATATGGCAATCTTAATGTACTTTGCTTTGCATATGAAACAAACAGCTTTTCATCATTTCTTACTTATGTTAGAAAGCACTAATTAATCTCTTTTGTTATTCTCTTACAAATAAGAGAGGAAGTTTCATGCAACGAGTAATTAAGGTCCACCTTATCTTCGTTTAAAAAGAAACTTCAGGACAAAGTCATCATAGAGGAAAATGGAAGGTTTTTTTAAAAAGATTTGATGTATTATTTTTTAAAAATACAATTTTTTGAAACCTAAGTTACATCATTATCTTAGGAAATGAATTACAGCTGTTGTACATTCCAGACTAGCTCTATGAAAAACCTAGTGGCAGTCTGTCATTGTTGGCTACACAAAAAAGCTTCATCAAAATTCATGGTAACATTTGTCATGTTCTTTTCTCACTATTTTGGGAATACCCTTAAAACATATGAAACAAAAAAACTGGAACTTATCACTCAGTCAGCAATGTAAATTGGAAATACGTTTTTGTTAAAATTGTCATTAAATGGGTTTACCACTAATTTCAACCCAACATTTCAACCCAAATTTAGTTAAACCCCTGAATTTCCAACCAGCATTTGGATTCACAGAGACAACTTCTACTTGTGTGAATGCATATCTGTTTACTGCTGCAAGATAAAACACTTTTGTTTCACAACATAAACTGTAGAAGAGCTGGGCTTGTGCAGCCATCAGTACAGCTATGCTTGGAGTCTTGAGACCTTTGAACCTGCTTGAAGGTAGGAACAGGGCAACTTTTAGATATTAAAAACCTTAGGAGAGATCATACCTACTCGAGGTACAATTTATTTTCCCTATATTTATAAAGAGATGACCTGTTAAGGGTGATGTACCCTTTTGAGAAGGCCATGAAGTATAATTTCTTTTAATTGACCTCTTGCTTCCTTGATCTTAGCCATGAATGGACAACACAAGTAATTCCTTTGACACTGCAGAAGACAGGAAAATTTAAGGATATAATGTAGTTTCCCTGGCTTTTTAAGTTTTATAATTAACATGGATTATCCAATGTTTTTGTTACTGAACTGATGGATTGTAAACTGAGAATATAATTTTACTTATCATTATTTTATTTATCATTGTAGCTCACAGATACCTCTTCCATCATTTTATAAATTAAGCATTATCTCATGTTGCTTTAAAACCACAGATTAAATAAATATAAAAATTCAACTCTTACTGTTCTATGATATCCAGCAACACTTGGAATTGCCCTTTATCTTGAGAAAGAAAAATACTGAATACTCAGAAAATACTGATTTTACGTTGTTTTTATTATTGTTGCTAATAAGGCAGAAGTCACATTTTAAACATTTGAAATTAAACAAGAGTCCTGTGTCAACCGTAGGAACAAGATCTAAATTTCACTTCAAAGATTATCAGACAGAATTGAAATTGTCTCAGATTCAGTGATCCTGAAGGGACTCTTCCAACTCAGTATATTCTAGGGTTCTATGAGTATATTTTTTTGTGAAGATGCCATGCCATGTTTTGCTTCCTTGTTAAAAACAACCTTGTTAGGGAGACAGGTACAAATTATACCATTTTACCAGCTCTGTCAAACAGCTTTTTTTTTTCTATTCTTTGAGAAAGAAAAGAAATAAAGAAAAGAAAACAAAGGAAGGAAAGAACCTCTATGTATGTCAAGGAATGGAGAAAGGTATCTACACTGAGCAAAATGCTTGGTTTTCTTCTCTTGCTCTTCACCTACATGTGTGTGCTGCATGCAGATTTCTCTTCAGACTAAATCCACCTCTTTTTTCCTGTAACTTAAGAAGCAGTATGTGCTCTCTCCAAGAGATTTTCTTTGTGTTTACTCTTCTCTAAGTTTTTGTTTACAAAACCCCAATAAAAGTGCTGAGATTAATTCTACATTTTACTTCATTCACAAGAAACTTTTTGATCTTTTCTTCCAAGCGACTTCATTTTAATAAAAGTAACTCATAATCTGCCCTGTTCCTTGTGTTTCAGATTAATGAATCCATGTGGTGATGTCATTTCCAATCTGTGTGGGAAAATGCATCCCCTGATTACTCTGATTATGAGAGTGGTTATAAATCCAATCATCCTTCACTTTTGCTTTCTTCTGTAATAGCTGTAATTCTTAAGATGTGAACATCGTGACCTGTTTTCCAGGTCTTCAATTTTATTATCAAAACTGTGAATCTTTTCTGAATTATTTGAAAATCTTCCTCAGCAAAAAAGGTAAAGCTTTTCACAAAGCAGACTACTTTTCAGGTTTTTTTTTACAGTTTTCCAGTTACTTTTTTTCTGTTATCAGGAGTAAAATATCAATAATTAATAATGACTGTCAGATATGTGTACTTTAGGGAAGATTTGAAGACTGATAGATTCTAAGGGAAGAATAAACAATTATACTGATCTAGGTTAACCTTATGTAAAACATAAACCACAGAACAGTAAGCCTTGCAGTAACATAATATTTTTTTTCTGTCTGTGCTCCAGGAAGACCCATCCTTTTTTTAAAGATTCAAATGTGAGAAAACAGGAATGTGCTTTTGTATTAAGTTTCAAACATCAAGATTAAATATAAGTGATCTATAGTGACGGATGCAATTCTAGGTAAACTTTCATGACTCAGATTTAAGGGCAGAGGTGACCTTCATTTATGCTGACCTCCTACAAAATATACTGAAAAGAGCAGCAATTGTTACATTAAGAATAAGAAGTTTCTTTTCTGTTTTGTGTGAGTTGTCCTTCTGTCACTTTATTTTAATCCAGTTGAGATACGCTGTTAAAAAGCTCTAGATGTCTTTTGCAGGGTTATGACAACACATCTGAAGGTATTATCCAAACTTTCCAGATTGTTTAGGAATTAAAAGGGTATGAGATGTGTTAAACTAAATCATATAACTGGATGTAGGTTTCCTTCTAGAGTACATTGCATAATTTTACATTTCATTAGACAGACTATATGCTGGAAGTATTAAGAATATTTTTCTTTTACAATTCATGTTCAACATTCACAGTGCATTGAACTCTGGAATTTCCCAGAATCCTAGAATTCTGCAGTGAGAGCCTACAAGTCTGAAGTGGCACTTACCTCTTCAGTGAATATTAGACCTGATCTGTTCAATGACAAATGCAGGAAATTTCTAAACATTTATATTTTTTACCTTAAATTTTACATATTTTCTGCCCTACTTAAGTCTACAAACTTTCATCATTGAGGTACCTTGAAGTTGAGCTAAAGGCTTCTCTTCATAAGGTAACTAGAAAAAAAGCCTAGAACTAGAACAACATTAATGAGTATAGACGATATAAGATGATTTCCACATTTCAGTTTTGTAAAAAGATTTTTCTTGTTTTAATTTCCTTCTTCCTTTCTTTCTTTCTTTTCTTCCTTTCTTTTCTTTCTTTCTTTTCTTTTCTTTTCTTTTCTTTTCTTTTCTTTTCTTTTCTTTTCTTTTCTTTTCTTTTCTTTTCTTTTCTTTTCTTTTCTTTTCTTTTCTTTTCTTTTCTTTTCTTTTCTTTTCTTTTCTTTTCTTTTCTTTTCTTTTCTTTTTTTTTCTTTTTCTTTTCTTTTCTTTTCTTTTCTTTTCTTTTCTTTTCTTTTCTTTTCTTTTCTTTTCTTTTCTTTTCTTTTCTTTTCTTTTCTTTTCTTTTCTTTTCTTTTCTTTTCTTTTCTTTTCTTTTCTTTTTTTTCTTTTCTTTTCTTTTCTTTTTCTTTCTTTTCTTTTCTTTTCTTTTCTTTTCTTTTCTTTCTTTCCTTTCTTTTATTTCCTTTCTTTTCTTTCTTTCTTTCTTTCTTTCTTTCTTTCTTTCTTTCTTTCTTTCTTTCTTTCTTTCTTTCTTTCTTTCTTTCTTTCTTTCTTTCTTTTCTTTTCTTTTCTTTTTTTTGTCTTTCTTTCCTTTCTTTCTTTTATTTCCTTTCTTTTCTTTTCTTTCTTTTCTTTCTTTTCTTTCTCAAAGAATAGAAAAATAAGATGATGCCACACCAGCTCTCTTTGTTTATATTGCAATTTACTGCTTTTGTAGGCCTAAGAGTTATTCAGGAACATTGTTTTGCTGTGTGCCAAGTGAAATAAAGACCACTAACACTACTCACTGAAAGTAAAGTATTATTAACTAAAGCACAGGTAATTACAATTAGCGTTGCTAAATGTTGATAGCACACACAGTCTGAGAAGACCCACATGTAGTCTACTTAAATATTTTTATACAGCAAGTTGCATACTTAGAAAATACTTATAACAGTGTTTGGAGTAGTTTTCCCTTTCATTTCTTCAAACTGGGTTGAAATAAACATCTTAGTTAATTGACTTTTTGAGATTGATCAAAACTGTTGCATTAAAAAGACATTGTGGTGCTGATGCATGCCAAAAGAAGAGCAACGAAGCTGATGAAGGACACAACTTTTTATGAGAGGGGTGAAGACAATTGTGGTGAGTGCATTCTCCTCTTTAAGTGAAGGCTCAAGGGTGTCAATTTCAAGTGAAATCAGAGATACATGACAGCATGCATGTCTGGAAAAATACTTTTGAAGCATGCACTTAAAAAGTAGTCTACATTCCAGCACAACTAGGCCTACCAACCTCATTTTAGAGGTGATCAGATTCTTTGTCACCTTCAGAGAACTGTCAGAGCTAACCTCTGAATAAGAGACTTATTTTGAAAATGCATTTCTGGATATCCAGCTTCTTGAGGTATTGAAGAAAATCGTCAGCTTTTCTGAAACACAAGATAAAATAGCAATTATTTTAGTGAACATAGATAGCTCTTCAGCCACCTATGCTTAACTAGGAGATAAGTCTGAAAGTTTCTGTAATTTGCTGTAGAAAGCAACAGGACAAACAAATAGTTTAAATAACATATAGTTTCTATTGTAGGTTTGTCCTTATGCTGATATCATTGTATAAGATAATAAACCAGTAAGAATAGACCCAGTTGTTATGATTTAACTGAAGAATGTGCAAAAGTGATAGGTGAAAGAAGTTCTGATTATTCTAAGGGTCTGAAAACTAATAGAGTAATCTTTTTGAGATTATAGGATTTCTAACAATATAGGGTTTTTTATCTACATAGATCTACAAATATGCCCTAAGCTCAAAGCCAATTATAAAAAATGTTTTTACAGTTAAAATTCCAATGCATTTCTTACTGAACATAATTGGAAGAAAAAGGAAAAAAAAACAAACCAAAGAAAATAGTAAAAGACCATTAAATTCATATTTCTACAGTAATATACTACTTGAACACTAAACCATTCTGCTTCAAACTATTTTTTTAAATAACAATAGCATACTTTTCTTTTGACACCTTTATGCTTTTATGAAAATACTTTTATATGTATGCAAATTGGTAGTAATTACTGGGAAATATATATTTAATACAAAAAGCTATCTTACAAGTTCAAGTTCAAACACAAATTAGTAAAAAACTTCTCATATTGAGTGTTTCACTCTGTTATTCCCCCCCTTCCCCTCAGATCATGATGTTTATATTTGCTTTAGCAAAAAACTTGCAAATGTCCTGTCAGCTCACAAAGAATGAATACACTGCTGTATTTATATATCCATTTCATCATAAAAGGAAAATCTGGAAAATTTAAGAGTAAAAAAACTCATGTGAGGAATCATTGTTAAAGCACATGGTCATTTTATGTTTCACTTCTCTTTCCTCTGTCTGCAGACACTGTAGTGTAGTTACTTTTTTCTCTTCTATAATCTGTTATTTGTAAGTTGTGATGGAAAATAAATACAAATGGAGCTGTTCAGAATACAAACAGCAAGGGTAGCCTGAAAATGCTCCTTGCAGGATTCCAAAGTGCAATAGAAAATGAGGCTCAATATTCAGACCCTATCAAACCAAGGGTTTTTTGCTTTCACTCACCTTCTAGAAAATGGATTTGAAAGCCAAAAAACTCAATTGCCAGTGTTATCATGCCCTCCAGATCAGTCTGGATGCTTCTACTTCCCCATCAAATCATAATTAAGAAATTCTCCCAGTAAAATATGAGTTCTACAATGCAGTTCTGGAATAGTAGAGAGTTTATTTCCCTTATCACTTTCATTAAAAAGTTAGTAAATAGTAGCATCAGCAGCCTCTGTGTCACTTGTCAAACTATTTTGGGACTGATGACAGACTGATCGCAGACTATCAAGACACTGCTTTACTGCTAGATGAAATTTTTCCATCCTTATGTGTTTCAGTATGTGTTTCCAGAGAAAGTTATACTGATGGAAATATTGCTAGATGCAAGTTTTTAGATAATACATATTTTGTTTTTGAAAGAATTTCATTTACCAAAGTCTATGATAAAATATGTATCTAAAGGCTACAGAGTTTTGTAGACTATTTGAAGATGGCTCTGTGAAAATGTACTTTGTCAATAAGAAATATCAGACTGGTGAAATTGGAGCAGCTCTGATATTATTTCAGCTAGGTATTTCTATTTCCCGGTTACAGCTAAGGAAAGATGGGGTTGATCTCAGTGATACTTGTGTCCTTCTGGCCCTGTAAAAGAAAAAAACTGGTTGTGGGAAGGGTTAGGAGTGTGAAATACAATGGAAACAGCTCATGATTAGAATGGATAGCCTGTCTAAGAGGAGCCAAAATTTTCAGTGACAAAGCAGTCTTTGAGCTACTCTGTCTCTTATGTTTGTATTGTTCTTTTGAGCAGCAGAGTCTCCAAACAAAACAGTGACATGCTGCAGTAATATACAGAATATATAGAAATTTGCACAAGGATAAAGTTGCTCCTTGGTTGGTTGATTGTGAGGGGGAGGTGTGGCCCTGTAGCCTTGCAGATCCTTAGAGTGGTGTTCAACAGATCAAACAGCACATGCATAGTTTAAAGGATTTATCTCTCTTTGGTGATTACCAAAACATCTGCGTAATTTGATAATGTCACTTAAAATTGGAGAATTTATTCACTTTCCAGTCTTATTACTAACAGAATTCGTAGCCTCTTGCATAAAAGATATGCCTTGTTTCTTTTCTCTACAATGCAAACAAGGTTATTGAAAACAATAGTGAAATACTTAAACAGATAACTATTAAAATCTTTGCATTGCCATAAAGCATCCAGAGAGTCTTTCCTGCCGCACCAGAGCAATTATTAATCTCATCTCACTGCTCTTTTTTCTTTCCTCAATTTAAAACCTGGAAATTATAATTATCAGAAATCATCAATGCAAGGAAAAAAGGAAAATAGGGGCAATAAAAAATATGCTAAAGAGAGCAGACATAAAACATATCACAGATATGAAGAAGTACATCCCTCAGTATTCCTCCTCCTCCCCTAACCTAAAAGTCAATGATTGAAAACAAAATAGTCTGTGGAGATGAGGGAGAGAAAGGCACTGCTGCTGTTTGCAGAGAAACAAACGAGCAGCTATTCTGTTTCTTGATCCCATGGACATGGAAAGTGCCAGATCTAAACCCCACATGGAAGGGGACTGTTCTATTTGACCACTAAAAACCCAAATGCTACCATGAGGATGATAACCAAGCTATTGAAGTCAAATATAATTCATATTAGTCCTGAAGGTTTTGATAAATACATGTTTTGCTGATCGTGTGAGCAGGTATTTTAACCAATTTAAGAATTATGTAAGATATTAACACAAAAAAGGTTGCATTTATGTTAACTGCTCTAGAGCAGCAAAGCCAACTTGGTTTTACCTGAGGTCTTTGGAGGTGTTTTTTGACATCATTAAAATTTCAATCAAATAATTCCCTTTCATTTAACATTAAAAAAAAAGAACAAAAAAACCAAAACCAAAACCAAAACCAAAACCAAACAAACAAACAAGCAAAAAAAAAAAAAAAAGGGGGTTTAATTACTTCTGAATCCTGAGTTCCTGAGAAATACCTTGAGACCTGTTCTTCCAGTGTTTTTCCCTTGTAATTGCTCAATAAACAAAAGTGTCTAGTCACATAGGAACAATATCATAAAAACAATCACAGTGGCCTGCTAAAATCTCTTATTAAATTTCATTAAAGTTTCAGTCTCCTACCTGTTTTCTAGGAGAAGTTACACAGCACAGTGAGATATCATTATAGCTCACAGATACCTCCTCCATCTTTTTATAAATTAGCTGTTATCTCATGCTGCTTCAAAACCACAGATTAAATAAATAAATAAAAATTTCAACTATTACTATTCTATGCTATCCAGCAACATTTGGAATTTTGCCCTTTATCTTGAGAAAGAAAAAGTCGCATGAGATGCACAAATAATTCACAAGATTTTCAAGGTTGTTCTCTGATGCACCTGAGAATACAGGTTTGAGGCTTAAAAATTCAAGAGTAGGTTTATTTGGAAAGGAAATGGTCTACAAAATTACAAGAATTAATCCAAAGGATATGCTACTCATTAGAGTTTTAAGAGGTTGCAGTTTCAAAATTTTTCATGCTTGGCTGCCTCAAATCACCCATATTTACAGACTTTTAAAATATACATGGTCTGTGGATCTCTGAAGGGACAGTACACATTAGGAGTCTGACAAAAACATCAGTGTGTGAATTTTATGTATTTAGGTAGTTGAAAAAATATGGTTCAATATTTTCTAAGTGTGACTCTGTGAATAAATACTGTCAGAAATTATTACATCCATATTGGAATGAGTAAGGATTATATATCCTTGTACCATTACACAGCAGCAAGAAAACCAATCTAGTTAATTTATACCATGTGGTATGACTAGAAATATTTTTCAGTGATTTGGAAAATCATATTTCTGGTCTATAGTTTGTAGAAGTAAAAATAATATCTACCTGTTTAGAAATTACTGGCCTTTTACAGCTAGCCTACACACAATGAATATAAAAAAAGAGTGATTTATAGTGTCAGCTATTATTTACAAACTCACACCAAAGAGGTAATGATGATTTATATGGATAGAGAATCTTCAATACTGCTTTGGGGAAAAAACAACACCACCGTTTCAGAGTGATAATAATATGATAATATGATGCAGAAACTTTATCAAAAGCTGTATTAATTAATTCACTAGACACTCATCATTAGTTCATGTGCTGTAAAAATCATTTTCAGAATTAACAAGTCCTATTTTCCCAGTTATTTCCTCTGTTTTTAAAGGAGAGCCATTTACAAGACTCTTTTTAAAAAATGAAAAGGAATCTTTGTTATTTAATAGATTAGACATTTTATATAAATTTACATTTTATCAAAAAAGCTAGGGGAAAAATTATGCACCTATTATGTTGTCAGCAGAGTCTGGCACAAGTTTATTATATCTCATATTCCTTCTTTTATCTGTAGCTGGATCCTCAACTGGATGAGAGTGCATTCATGTCCTCTTAAGAGTTTTAGCATTAGATATCTTTTTTACTTCATAGTAGAATTTAGGTCAGGATTCCAAATTATTTATCATATATATCTTTCAAATTTCATTGTACCTGGCCATAAATAACATCATTAATGATAGAGTATCTTATAGAAATGTCTTAGAGTGGTATGTTATTTTAAATATCACTGAAAGTTGTGCTGTGCAAATATTTGCACATTTGTTCAAAAACCTATAAATTACTGATATATTTATCTCAAAATACTTGATGGGCTGAGATCATGTCCTATAAAATAATACAGATAGGTGTAGAAAATATCAAATGGAGAAGCGAGTATGCATAATTTGTCTTTAGCAGACACTAAGAATCTTCCCTTTTAAAAAGTCTGGTTAAAAACAGAGAAGATTATGCTAGCTTCAGAAGAACTGAGAGTTTAAGAAAGCTGCAGGAATCAAGCAGCAATCAAGAAGAGAATGTTCAATGGGAGATAAAAGGAATATCAACAGTTTGCAGAATTTTTAGCGATGGATACAATTTCAAAATTCCTAACTTAAATGTTTAGGACCAAACCCTTCCAGGAGTAAATCAGTGTGGTTTCACTGAATTAATTTGAGCTATACTGAAATAGTTTTTAAAGCAAATTTAAAGCATTTATACTTTAAATCTAAGTGTTTAAAACAAATATTTCTCTCTCCCCGTAGCCTTCCAATATTATTAGCCCCTCTATTACTTGTCATGTCTATCTATTAGCACTCTATAGGTGTTGCTTTAGCTAATTGTCAAGCATATTTAAATAAACTGTGTGAAAATCTAAGCTGCATTGGAAAGTAACCAAGTCCAAGCCCAAATTTTGGGCTTTTATCTTTATATGATTCTTGCTTGAAGAACTCAAATTACTTTTCTGTATTTCAAGCATACAAAAACAGATTAAAAAATAAACAAATATGTTCATGTACACTTTGGGGGGACCAAAAGACCAATATGAGGTCTCTCATACTAATGAAGTTTCAAGGCATGCAACTACCTCAGAACTGTATCTGGTCTTTCATAGAGTCTTTGATACTCACAGAACTGAGATGCATCAGGTGCAAAGAGCTTCCATCACTGAGGATGGCACACCATCTGGAGATCATCTAGTCAAGCCCTAGTTCCAAGAAAAGTCACTATACTAAGTTGTCTTGAACAGTGTTTGTGTTTTAAATATGCCTAAGGATGGAGACTCCACAGTCTCTCTGGGCAAACTTCACCAGTCCTCAAACAGCTCCAGAGTAAAAACATTTTCATATTTAAGTATAATTACTTATATTTCAATATTTATCTAATGCCTCAAATCCTTAACCCCTGAGGAAAGCCTGGCTCCGCTGTATTCTGCCCATTCTTCCAGTATTTACACAAATGGATAAGTTCTCCCTCGGAGCCCTCTTTTCTCCAAGCCGAACAGTCCCAGACCTCTCAGCCTGAGTTCATAACGGAGATGATCTGTTCCCTTCATCCTCTTTCTGACTGGTGGAATGATTTCAGTATGTTCATGTCTTCTGTACTGGGAGGCCTGGAACTGGACCCAGCACTCCAGGAGTGGCCTCACCAGTGCTGGACAGAAGGGAAGGATGATGTCTACTTAATGGTAGTGGTGGTTCTAATGCAGCAGGAGGTTGTTGGCTGTCTTTACTGCAAGGGCACCTAACTTGCTTATGTTCATGCTCCTGCCCTTAAAAGAGACCACTAGTCCTTTTCTGAAGAATTCCTTTCTGTTCAACTGGCCTTCAGCATTTTTTTGTGCATTCATCTTTCTTTGGCTGCTGATAGGAACCTTTCTTTTTGCCTTATATTTCTCACCCAATCTAAATTGCATGAAGTTTGTCTTTCTTATGTCCATCTCTGCATCTTTGAGCAATTCCTATATTTCTCCTGGGTCATCTTACCCTGCTTCTCAGTCTCATATGATTCATTTCTTTTGTCTGAATTTTGTCAGCAGATTCTTGATCATCCACACTGGCTTCCTGCTGCCTTTTTTAACCTGCTGAATTTTCCCATTCAAGCTCAAGAATAGTGTAGATCGATATTGAACTTGGAGGACATGATCATTGGAATTCAAACAATTTCTCCTGAATCACTCCACTCCACTCATGTTTCCCACCGGAAACATGTGTTCCCTGCCTAAGTCTGGTCCTCTGCAGCCTGGGACTCTGATCTTGCATTTCACCCTGCTTCTTCCTTTCAGAAAGTTGCACTCCACCACCTAATGGTCACCACAACTGAAAGATTCCCTTGCTTCTAATGTAATTAGTCCACATGCCTAGTTTTTCTCTTCTCTGCTTTTAACTTAGTGTGTTTCTTGGGCAGGTGGGCTTTGCATCACAATCTCTCCCAGCTGGAATTACCATTTTTTCCAGTTGGACACAGTACCTGTGCTGTGATTTCAACACAGTTAACTTTCTTTGTGTCCTGTTAATTCTGTATTATTTGTTTTTATTATCAGTCATTAATTCTTCTTTCCCATCCTCCCCCTAGGTCTGACATGACACCTGGACAATAGTAGCACTTCATTCTTACCTCAAGGTCCCACTGTAGGATATAATTTTCCAGGTATCCATGAAGGGATATTTTGGGGTGGGGGAAGACAAGGGCTTCAGTGGTTGGTTGTCACAGATGCCATCTCTACTTTCACTTGGGGTGATCTTTGAACAGTGATATGCCCATGAGCAGTTCCTTCCTTATACAGTTTACTATATTGGGAATTATTGTCTGGAAGTATTACCCAGGATGTGTTAACCAGACCTCACCTCTGCCGGGACTGGAGTTGACACCATCCTTCTGGGCTTATCTCGTGGCAGAGTCCCTCTGTTGATTTAGGGGTGTTTGAAACAGACAACTGTGCCCTTTAAGTCCTTCACCCCGTCAGTGAGGATTAAGTCCTGAGAAGTGGGTGTTTCTTCTAGCTGTGTCAAGAGAGCTTTACCTACTTCTTGGTTAAGAGGTCATGGCAGACATCAGCAGCCCCAATTATGTTCGTCTGCCTTCTTAGCCCTGAGTCCTCAGCTGTCTCCTGTCCCGTCACCAGCTCATCTAAAAGATCCCAACACAGGGCACAGAAACTGCTGCACAAAGTCCCGTTTCTCCTGACTCTCTCTGATACCTGTGTTTCCAATTTTTATACAAATAAAAATGGAAACTTCAGCAACACAGACACCTAGGGATACAAATATATTTTTAGGAGCACAAAGGTAATTGCCTGGAGATAATTACCCATTTTCATTGAAACTAATAAAAATATAACAATTCTCTAAGACAGAAATTTAATTGAAGAAATAAGGATACATCTGATCTATATAGTAGGGCAAATAAGGTCATTCCCCTTAATAAAACAGTTCATCACCTGTTGTCACCTCTTATGTTCATGTGTAGAGCACAACCTACTTTTCTGACTGCAAGCAGAAAAAAAATCTTCCTTATCCACTTCTAATCACAGCTGCTCAAATTGATTCACAAATTAAATAATTCATTTGGAAAATACTAGCTTTTCACAGGTAATTTGAGAAGAAATAGTTTTGATGATTCTATTGATGGAATATTCTTAGGAAGAGCTAATTTCTTCAAGCTCAGGTTAGTCGCTGAGTGACTAGTTTGATTAATGTTTATTCTTTCTTTGAAAATTTAGTTTTTTCCATATATTATATTTCTCAAATATGAAATTTTAATATCTAGTGATAATTTAGAGATAAATTTTTCACAGCAGGTTCACACGTAGGTTATGCCCAAAGGTAGTTGAAAAAGCTTCCTAATGTAAAATTTGCATGGATTTAAAGCAATTGATTAGATGAAGACACTAATTAAATGCCCAGCAGTTACAGGTGCAGATACTTGTCAGTGCTACATAGACTGGTAAGGTCTAGAGATAAAGGGAAAAAATGCAAAATAAAAAAAAAGGAAAAAGAAGAGTTTACATTTTTTCATTGCTATATTTCCTTATAAATAAAAAAAAATACTATTTCTTAACATAAAGTTGAGGAGGTCATTGGAGAAGGAGAGCATTTTTAAGATACATTTTTAATCTAGTATTATTTCTGTCTTGAGACAGAAAGTAAGCAATAACTCTTTCTATGTTGCGATGCACACAGCAACCTATTACATTGGGGAAAGATTGTGGTACCTTTGTTCTACAGGCAGGAATCATTAAATAGTTGCTCTAGTGAAAGAGAAGCGGAAGTTGATGCTTATTTCTGATTTGGATTAGGTAGCAATTGGAAAATCAATTCTGTTTTCTACTCTCTTAATTAGGAGGAAAGCCATCACAACCAAACAGTGTAGACATCTCATGAAAACTTCAGCCCTTAAATCCAGGTTTTCATTGGGGGTTTATGGTATGAGTTGTTTAGAGATTAAATAATAAGGCAAAATTTCCCTATCTTTTATAATCCTCAGTCACAATAATAATATAAAATGTGCCATAATCTTCACTTTAATTTAACTATATGACAAGGAAAAAATTTTTTTCCTTATTCTGGTATATCTGTGCTATCATTCATCAGTCTCTGTAGCATAAACATAATGTCTACTGGAAAATATAAACAACTCATGGGCAGTTCAGCTAGTCGTGATTTTATCTTTTTTTTTTTTTTTTAAAGAAATACTTATTTTGCAACAGCATACAACAACTCGTCTTTCACTCTTGTATTACTTTGGATACGAAAATAGACCCATCCGTGTCCAAAAGACTATTAGTTTACTACTAAATTGGGACCTTATTTCCAATTACTCTGTTTGCTGCCACTGTTGTTGCTATTGATTTAAGAAAAGTAACATTTACTAAAAGTTCCTTTCTTTTAAAGCAAAAACTGTTTAATCTGATGAGGCTAGAATGCAAAGTGACTTTATGTGAAAAATTAATTTTTTCAATATGACTGAACTTTCTCAATTCAGTCAATATACCTTAGGTGGTATGAGCTAAAGGTATAACAGTCAAAAATTATCTGTTCTCTTCGAGAATAGACAGATTGGTGCCAAAATGGTCCAATTGTAAATGATTGATGCAATTTTGTAAAAAAAGTAAGCTGGTAAGTTAGTCAGAGATGTGCTGAGGATTGCCCATGATCTGCCTGAAAATTGGTCATAATTTTCACATCCAAACATGCTTTCCTCATCTATAATTATCTACAAATTAAAAAAAAAATCAAAATTTCACAGATAAAAGGCCTGAGACCCTTAACTACAATGCATCATGACCAAAGTAATAGTTGAATGAGGGGCTCACCCTGAAGATGTACTTTTCATTGTTAGGGGAGAGACAATCCAGGTACTATTTCAAGTCCAGAAGAAACCCATTAAAAACAACAGATCCTTAAGCTACTCCTTTCCATTTTTTTTTCCCCTGGAAGACAGTAGAAATTGCATTGATAGGGTTTTGTCACTTGCCTTTCTTTCACTGTATCTTGCAGGGAAAAAAAAAAAAAAGAATTAAAATACAGAATACAGCACTATCCATTTCATTTTGGTTAAAAATGTGATAGAGATATCCTTTCTAACAGAGCAATATTTATTGCAAGAAGGAAGTTGACACTTGCTCACACAAACTGCTCTAATGCCTTCCAGAGGATTAGAATGGTTTTAAAAGAACTTTTTAGCTGAGAAATTTCCAAAGGTAACTTAATTAGTTGTATTCTGAATTAAATTGTCCAGAAGGCAAATTAAGCTAAGACCATAATTAAAAATTTTATTGCAAATAGTATTTGTATCTAAATTTTATTTATAGGATCTCAAATTATCATACTTCTGTGATTTTTTTCATATTGAGATGGAATCAGATAATTTATCAAAGTAAAAGACTTACAAGTCTAGTCTGGTGTTAAGTGCCTGTCAAATTCAGTGCTGTGAGTATATTTTACAGAAAAACTGTGGGCTGTTTAGTGGTTTTTGCTGCTGTTATTTTCTTTCCATGAATCATATATTTTTCACAAAAATTATTGCAGTCTCAAATACTTTGAAGCTTTAGCTAAAAAACTGTAGGTATAGCTATTCCTCTGAAACATAGTTAAATTATAATAGTAAAATATTGATATTTCTACTTGTTTAAGTACTTCCTAATCTTGCTATCATTCCCACAAAAGAGCAGGAGAGACAAAACCCTATATATTAAGGGCATTCGTGCAACAGGAAGAAGATGGAAGCTGAAAATCTTCAGGCTTTTTAAAAATGTAGGTGTTTCTAGTAAGGTACATTAATGGTTATAGAATGCTGTCCTGGGCTGACTTTATAATGCTGAATGTATCCCCATTCATCTGTTTAGCCCAGAAATAAATTTTGCACCTTTACAACTAGATCTGAGACTGAAGGGGGAGGAAGAAGAAGCAGTGGAATGTCTGAGGTGGTTGTTTTCAAAATATATAGATAAGAGCTTCAGCTTTCCTTCTTATCAACTGTGTTGTCTGCAGCAGAAACACTGGAAGAGAGCTCTCCTTTGCTGTTAGTTAGGTTTTGGTTTTTTTTTTTTTTTTTTTTTTTTTTTTTTTTAGCTGAGGCAGAGAAGTTACCCAGACTGGTTTTCTTTTTCTTGGAACTGATCACCCCTGGTCTGGACTGAAAACCCAGAAAGACACCAGGAACTCATACATGTGGCCCACCAGGGCATTTTCCAGCACTGGAGGGATTAATAAGAGACTGACCAAGCCAAGCTACACTCCACAACAAGGACTTTCTGAATTTGTCATCTCTTCAGAATAGCAAGAGGTTTTATTGTTTAATATTATTATTTTTTTTATTCTTATGAATAGTTTGCTTGTTAAATAACCAGGTTTTTTTCCACTTTTTTCCAAGGAAATCTTTTTCCCAAACCAGTTGGGGGACGGGCCACTTGAATCTGCTTTCTAGAGGGACCACTTTGAAAGTTTCCTCACAAATTTGCCCTAAACAAGGACAAATGCATAGAATGCATGTGATGCTAAACAGTCAGGATGGTCCATCACTGCCTTCAAAACATTTCCAAGCACTTCATAACCTCCAGGAGTTCCTTGACTGCAGAAGTGATTCAAACTGAAGCATAGTCACAGGAACAGGATTATTCTCCTCTTCTGAAGCACAGATCAGAAATAAGACAACTTTTTGGGAAACCCAAACTTTGTTATTTCTACAGTCCCTTTTTTTCATCTTTCAAGTTTTCCTCAATCTCTACAATTGTTTCTTTGAAGCAGGTCTGATTTATTTTTTCTTTCCTTATAGGTCCTAATTTTGCTAATTTATATCCGTAATTACTGTTTGTAATGGAGCTGCCTTTGTAATTTCTGTCTTGACCAGAAATTCATGTTAATTTCTCCTTCTATTACACTGCTGCTTGTTTCTGTTATTTGCCATGTTGCTGTTAGTCCAACCACTATTCAACATCGTTTTCAGTTGTATATCTTGTACCTCTCTTTGCTATCTGTTATGCCTTGTAATTTTTCATGCTGTTATCTTGCTAGCACAGCCACAATTCAGAGTCAGTATTCCACACGCATGGCAAAACATAGTTAAAAAAACTGAATGGAAAACCCTGTTAGAATCCCTAGTTTATTAATAGCTTTATGAATTTTATCACAAATTTGTTCTATAAGCAAATTATTCTCTCCTTTACCAGTATTCATTCTCCAAACACGAAATTTCTTTATCAAAAACATATTTCAATAGCAACCAATGATCCGCTTCATGAAACAATAATTTAACTTTCACAATGTCATCCTAAGTGTCTTCTTCTCAGTGTCCGTTATTGTTTATGGTAAAGCAAAATTCCAATAAGTCACATCAGAATTTCTATATCATATTATTCATAAAAGAAAACGTCTTACTAAGTGTTCTTTGAAGGATGTCACCAAGTGACATCAATATATCACATCTTTCTATTTCCTTCTAATACATTGACATTAGATAAACAGCAATAAAAGAACATAGTCTTGTGATTAAAAGGTCTTTGCCTTCCACAAGACTATTTCCAGGAAATCCAATAACTTGTAGACAGTAACAAGAATTAAATATTTTGGTTCTGTATACACATTGTCATTTCTGACACCTTTTATGTTTACTTCTAAATGATTTCTATATTGTCCTTTTAAATAAGTGGTTCACCACCATTCATCATGAGTATCTGCATCTAAACAACATACAGTTTTTGTTTTCTTGAATCAGGTTCTCCACAAATTTGTTGAAAGGGGAATTGCTTGAAAGATAATCCCTGTTTTTGGCTGCCTGGTTCTCTAGGATGCAGTTTGCCCTCTTGCCTGCCTGGGCACACTGCTGGCTCACTGTGAGTCTGCTGCCAGCCAGCAACCCCAGATCCTTTTCTGCAGGGCTGATCTTCAACCACTCCTCTCCCAGCTCACATTGGTTTCCAGAGTTACCAGAAGCTGTACCTGTCAAACTGTCCCTGTCCAATCAAATCCTTCATGTATTGTAGAAGGGGATAAAATCACCATGGTGCATATGAGATACATGTTAGGGAAGACAGTTTGGACTGAGTCACAAATTCTTCTGTATTCACAATAACAACTCTAGAAGTCCATATTTTCTAATTGGCTCACTGAGTACTATCGACCAGAAATCATCTTCACAGAGTTTAAGATTTTCACAAATTTTTCACAGCTGTATCATATTCTAAGTTGATGTCTTGGAAGTGGAAATCTCAAGACAAGGACTATTGATTCAGAGATTTCTTCCTGAAAAATAACCTATCCAACTGGTAGGAGACAACCACTACAATATCTCCTCTTTTTCTATCCCTGTAACCCAGAGTCTCTCAACCACGTCATCATTAATGGTGAGGCTGTACAGTCAAATCTCTCCTTTTCATTCAATGAAACTCCTTCACCTTATTTATCACTCCAGAACAGCTGGTAACCCTCCATGCCAGCACTCCAGTCATGGGATTTATTCCATAAAATCTTCCTAACGGCAAAGACGTCATAGCTCTGAGAACTGTCCAGTGCTTCCAGCTTATCCTGTTTCTTTCTCATAGTACATATAGTGGTGTACAGATGTGGGTAAAGTGTGTGTAAAATTCACATGTGTTCCTAAATCTTCAGTGTTCCTCTGAGCATTGTAAATGCTTTCATTTACATTGCCACCTAAATTCTCATGTGTATTTATTCATATCTTTTGTGTTAGAAAATCCCCTAAGTTTAAAAAACTATAAAATGTTTTCACAGTTTGCACAAGATATCCCCAAGTATGTTTCTTAAATTGACGCAACCTGAGAAAGTACTGTTTTGATTTTTTTTTAACACCTTCTTACTAAATAATATAGATGTACTGTGATTATTTTTTTCCTGACTCTGTAAGTTAACTTATTTTCAAATCTTTTTTAAAGTGAGCCTTTGTTATGTTGGTTACTATTCATACTAAGGAAGAGAATGTCTGGATAATACAAAAGGCAGTTGGTAGAAATCTGTGTTAATATATTAAGAAAAAGATATTATGCTATTAAGATTTGGCCAAAATGAAATTAAATACATAATGAAAATTTAACTATTGGTTGTTCCCTTTCTATTCCTTGAGGAACACCTATTTTTCACAAAACACATCCTGAAAACATTTTGTCTTTGAAACAGTCATTTTGTTTTTATTTTTTAATTTATATCCAAATTTCATTAATACTGTGGAACATTCATACGCATTCAGAGAACAAATCTCATTTACAGGTATCAATATATTCCGCCAG
Organism: Muscicapa striata striata; assembly: GCA_030060385.1. Classification (NCBI taxonomy): domain Eukaryota; kingdom Metazoa; phylum Chordata; class Aves; order Passeriformes; family Muscicapidae; genus Muscicapa; species Muscicapa striata. The sequence goes on along the minus strand of JAREIS010000237.1, from coordinate 257,386 downwards.
AGAAATGTGGAATATTAAGAGATTATGTAATTGTATCTAGTGGAATCTTTTCTGCGAGGAACTGTCCAGTTGTGAAAATCACTTAAAGAAAAGGAGATGTTTAGAGAAAAATAAAATAATACTCTAACACATAGAACATCCGAGTGTTGCTTAAAACTTTTTAAATCAAAAAGCAAATATAGAAAATAGTCAACTCTGGTCAAAGCTGTAAAAATTGTTTTAAATGAAACATTTGTTTTCATTCTGTTACAAAAAATGCTGGATGACTCTGGTTGCCTTCATCTCACATTTCACACTGTTAGATGTTATTCTGTTTCCTGCTCATAGGAGTGAAATTTTTGTAAGTGAAAAGAGAAAAAACCTCACCTTACATATTGGTCTGTTTAATTTGTGATATGCAAAAGCTAATCAAGACTTTAAGCTCTGATGAGACATTCTGGAGTGCAAAAGAGGAATAGGACCTCAAGAATGAGACAGCTCTTAGGGTTAAATATCCCACCATGTTACAAAACCTGAGGGAAGGATGCTGTTTCTTACTTTGTTGATGAGACCTTTGAACATAATGTGTTTGGTATACCATCCTGTTACAATATTGTATACACCAAGATCAAACCCTAACTCTGACTTTCTTAAATATCCTATACTAAGAATGATTTAATTGCTCTCTGTATTTTTCTAAATGAACAGAATTAAGGAGACTTTATGTCCATCAACAAATTTTAATTCAACAGAAATTGACCAGAAACTTGACTGACACAGTAAAAATAGACACCTAAATATATACGAATATAAACGAATATATATTAATGTAACTGACTATTTTTTAACATTTAATAATGGTGCTATTAAAAATAAATGTATTTTTTCCAGTATTAGTGACTAGGAGAAGGCACTACTATTTTAATTCTGCCTATTACCAGGAAGATTTACATGAGAAGTTAAAAAGTTTTTGAAAACACTGAAAGTTTCAGTACATTCCTTCAGTAAAATGATTGCAGTGCATTTTTTTTTCACTGTATGAGAGGCACAGATTGAGTAATTCCCTCCCTCCTTTAGTTATTACCACCTCTCAAACATAAATGAACAGATTCTTAAAGGGTGTGAACAGGGAAGATATATTGAATATATGAAAGGACAGACTGATTTTTTCATTTAGCTCCATGGACAAAGGCCATTCAGTGGTATAGAGTACAAAATTGCAGCTAAAGGAAAGGTAAATGAAATTACCTTTGATGAAGTAGTGAGTTGTGGATAACAAATAATTTTCTAAGCAAAAATTTATTGAGCAAAGGTGGGAGGCATAAGAAGTTGTCTGCCAGTAAGAAAACAAGTCCAAACTCTCTGACAGGGAACACCTGGCCAAAAGGGCAAACTCCACCACTGTAGCTGTTTTCATGGAAACTTGACAACAAGACAGTCACCAAAAAGAAATCACAAAAGATGAATGAACACAAACTTAAATAAAACAGTATCAAACAGCTCAATTAATCTATTTATAAGAATAAGTTAACAAGTTTCTCTTTCCCGGTGCTCCCCGGAAGGTCCTTAGTAGTGCCCATATGCACCCATAACATGCTGCACCCATTGCATCATCTGGGAATTCCATTTCTCATTTTCCAAGACTTTTTTTTCTTTCTTCCTGCCTTCTGCCTTTCCCTCTTCCCAAAAAAATGAATTCAGTTAAGGTTGACTTGAAAAAGGAGTCTCACATGATGTTACCTTTCCCTTGCTTTTATCTGCTTTTGAACATAAGGTCAGGACCTCTGGAATGGAAGAAGTACCTTGGTGATAGAATGAATGCTTGTACTAGAGGTTACCTTTCTCTAGCTGCATGAATAATATGTTGCAATAAACCTTGGCAACTGAGTGTCACATTTCTTATTATTTATTCATTACGTTATTATAGTAAAAATGTTCCACAGGTTGTCAGCAAAGATCCAGCTTTCCACATCATCCACCTCCCATTGGGTCTGTTTAATCTACTTCAGGAACAGATTTTAAAGTCACAACAAATCACCTATTATATTTCTAGGAAAATCACTAGTCCTCTTATATAAAACTTCGGATAGAGAAACCAAAAATATCTTTCTTTTATCTTAGTTTTCTTATTGTAAAGGACAGAACAAATAAAGAGTTTAAGAAGGAACATATAAAGTAGGTCTGTGAGGAAAAAAAAAGGCCACACTTTGCAAGACTTAATTATAATAACTTCCAATAATAGTTTTCTGTCCCAGGAGTAGAAATCTTTCTCTGTGAAAGCGCTGCCTCTTGAGTGTTAAATTTTTAAGTAGACTGAATATGTCTGCAGTTATGTCACTGTGGTGTTCCTCAGAGGTACATACTGGGACCAGCGCTGTTTAATGACTTCATCAGTGGTGTAGACAGTGGGATTGAGTGCACCCTCAGCAAGTTTGCAGACAAAACCAAGCTGTGATGCAGTTGCCACTCCTGAAGGACAAGATCCCATCCACAGTGACCTCAACAACTTCAAGGAGTGGATCCATGGGAACCTTATGAGGTGCAACACAGCCAAGTGCAAGGTATTACATCTGGATTGTAGCAACCCCCAGTAGGAACAGGCTTGAGGATGAATGGATTGAGAACTGAGAATGACTTGGGAGTGCTGGGGAATGAGAGGCTGGACATGAGCCTCCAATATGCTCTTGCAGCCCACACAGCTAGCTGAATCCTAGGCTGCACCAAAAAGAGCATGGCCAGAAGGTTCAGGAAGATGGTTCTGCTCATCTACTCTACCTCTTCCATGAGGAAAGTCTGAGAAAGTGGGGTTTATTCTGCCTGGTGAAGAGAAGGTTCTAGGGAGACCTTAATGTGGCTTTCTGATATTTGAAGGGGGCTCATAAGAAAGATGGGAACAAACATTTTGGTAGGGCCTGTTGTGATATGATAAATGTTTCAAACTGAAGGAAGGTTAATTTTGATTAGGTATAAGCAGCATTTTTTAAGCCATGATGGTGGTCAGACAGGTTTTCTGGAGAAGTTGTGATTGCCCTGTCCCTGGAAGTGTTCAAGTCAGGTTGGGCCAGCACAAAAGGCTGGAGCAAGGAAAGTTTATGCTTGGTGAAGACGACCACATTAGGGGATACTGAAACAAATTGGACATTGGTAAATTCTGATGCAGCCATAAGTGCCAAGGGAGTTGGCTGAAATTATTACAAGCCCACTCTCAATAAGTTTGATCATGGAAATTTGGAGAATTGGAGGAAACTAAATGTCACTCCTGGCTTCTAGAAGAGTAGGACCAGAGTGCTACCCAAGGAACTGCAGATAAGTCAGTTTCATCTCAATTTGAGGGAAGGCTAGGATTAAACTAATTCTTGAAGCTGTTTCTATGCACATGAAGGACAAGAAGGTGGTCAACAGTAGTCAGCATGGCTTCACCAAGGGGATGTAATATCAGCCAATCTGATAACCTCATACAATAAGATGACTGTTTTTGTATCTGAGGGGAAAATAGGATATTTTACGTCTTGAATTTCAACACTATTTCTCATACTATCCTAAAAAACCTTTTGCTGTGAGGTAGACTGAGCATAGCAACAGGTTTCCCAGAAATTTTTTGAAGTCTCTATTCTTAAAGATATTTTTAAAATTACCATGCCTGGTCCTGGGCGACCTGATCTAGGTGATCCTGCTTGAGCAGGGCACTTGGGCAAGATGACTTTTAGAGATCTCTTCTAACCTCAGACATTCAGTGATTCTGTAACATTCACAGAAGCACTTGGGATTGAAGGAGTTTCCTTAAATCTGAGAATGTGATAAGTAGCTTTCAGAATTTAGATCCAAATGAGAGAAATGTTACATGTTAATGGAAAAAGAGCAGAAAAAGGCCAATGTCTTGAACTTATTTTATCCCTAGAACCCACTGTGGTGGTGCTCTTCCCCCACACACACTCTGCCTTCATCCTCATGTCTTGTTTTCAAAAGGTTCTGCTAAGCCTTGACCAAACCATCTGAGCAGTGAAGCTTCCCTTGACCATAGCAGTCAAGCTCTGAGGCACATCAGGATCACTCCTGGTGTGATTGCTACCCAATCAAGGTGGGAAACGAGGTAAAAGGCTATAACCAGCCTTGGTAAAACATTTACCTGACATTTGCAGCCTAAGCGCAGTGGTACAATTGTGAATTGTAGCCCCAGTGGAATGTTTGTTAGTGCACTTTGGGAAGAAAGCCGTGCAGTTACTGACTTGGGTTATGGACAGAATGGATATTTACTGAGGATCAAGTCAATCATCAACCCGATGAGCAGCAGTCCTAAGTGAAGTCCCTTGAACCCTCCTGAACTGCAGCAGGCTGGACCAGCATCTCACTACGAATGGAATGCTTCTCAGACCTCAAAGACTCTCAAGTCTCTGGTACTTGAAGAATCATTGCTAATGAGCAGGCTGATATTCTAAGACTCACACCCGCACCAAGGGTGCAATCCTTGTCTGTTTGGAAACACAAAATGTGATGTGACTATTTTTCATAGGGACCTTTACACACACAGGAAAAGTCATTTTAGCTCTGTGCCTGTGAACTTACTATGTATGTTATGAATATTACTATCTCAAATCTATATATTTGTATTGTACTACAACATAATTGTAGTAAACCCCGTCAAATTGCTTTGTGTTAAAGTACTCAATGAGTAAGTACTGCTAAACTCTTTTGCACCCTTATCTTTTAATTTATATCCTCTGCACACTTAGCTCCTTTCTCATTCTCAGCTTCTCTGTAAAACATTCCCAATTTCTTCTAGCTTGACATTCCTTTGTTGAAAGGAATGTCTGTAATTACTTGTAGTAAGTAATAGAGTGAACCTTGCAATCAAACTCTGTTACATTTTCACAAATTTATACCAAATTTATACCAAAACCTATTTTTGCCAAATCTCTAATGGGGTTTCTTTAAGCAGCCAAGCCTCCTGGACATCCGTTTTAAAGGGCAACTGGTCTTCTTTGCCAACAAAATTCGAGAACTATCTAAAAAATCCTTTTTATTTCAGAGTTGAAAACAACAGTATCTAATATTGTTAAATATTTCAATTGAAATTCATAGTGTTTGATAATACTTGACAGTAAAATTTATGCCTAAAAATCTACAAGGTAAATATTCATGATCCTTCACCTTTATTTTAAAATGTGCTTTTCTAGTGACAATAAATGTAAAATGATGCCATTCAATAGATGCAAAAGCTGATTTTTTAAAAGTCAGCACCATGAGAGCAAAATTTTATTTGCTATATAATCTAAAAATGTGGAGGATATCCAGAGTTTTCAATGTATCTTCTAGTGTTATCACTGTGGCCTCTCCCATCCATTTGGAAAATCTGGTTGTGACAATGAAGTCCAACCTGCATTTCACAAATAAGGTATAGTTCTCCTACTTCAGCCTAAACACCCCTGCCTCTCCTCTCCTGTCACTCTCAGAATACCAATCTCAACATAAGATATTTGGCTGTTGCACAAGGGATATTGTCTTGCAATTTGGCCTTAAATACATTCCTAATTAGTAGAGGCTTCAGGATAGCATACTGCCTACAGTACACTAAGAAAGTGAGGGTGTCTATACAGACTGAGTATTCTCTTCTGAAATAATACTGTTTCTACAAGACCCAATTCTTCCCCTTACTTAGCAGAAAACCATTTCTATTAAGATTATGGCATACCTATATCATGTCACATCAGTAGTCTCTGTAGCAACGATCACTGTTAGACATGTGGAACAGAAATATATTCAATTGTCTTCTGAACCACCATTTAAAACATCAGGAAAATAATTTCATTTTCTGCATTACAGTTTAAAGTTCTCTTAAGTATCTTTGCTCCAGTTAGAAAAGCTTATGACAACCAATTAATTTATTTTTGTTATAATTATACTGCAGGACTCCTAATCCAAAAGTACAGTTTAAAACAAGATATCCCACAAGTACCTGGTAATTGTCTATGGTGTCCTGCATTCAACAAAGGGGGCAGATTCATTAGTAGAAATAAAATTACTGCACAAATAACAGTGTTGCTGTAGAACAGCTTACGATGATGTCTTTGCATGCTGAAGAGCTGCTGACAAATTTTTGGATTCTCAATTGGCTGAGACTGAACCTGAAAATTATTATCCCAAACAATTAATCTCATTATGTGTTTATACAACTTAAATATTTTCCTTTCAAATATTGTTGTCTTTACAGATAAATATCTGTTGTGGTGTTTGAGGTTTTTCTGGGTTCTTTGGGTTCTTGTTTGTTTCATTTTTAATTGTTTTTTTAAATCGGTTTAAGATATGAGAACAAGGTTTGCTCTTATTTAGTCTGAATTTAGCCAAAGAATTTATATATTTTGCTATACCTCAGAGACAGAGTCCTGGATGTGAAAGTATTTTGCTTAATTCAGAATGCTAATACTTTAATACCTGTATGTAAACAGTGAGGTCTCTGAAAATACTGTAATATAGGAAAATACTTTAGGTTTTCTGTCTATTTATGTTCATCCATGACCACGTGGTTCTGACAGATGATGTTAAGAAAACGTTTGCTTCTTGTCAGAATTCCTAAGTTCTTGTCTGATCAGTTGAAGAACTGGACATTACAAAGAAAATCTTGAGGATATCACTTACTTTAGTTTCCATGTGAAAAGACTGATGAGATTACAATCTTTTTGGTTTCCAATACTGTATATGCATTGAGTCGTACCATACTGAAGCAACAGATACCGGCCTAAATTTGAATTAAAACATTAAATTCTGAAATAGCCATGTAACTTTCAAGATCTATGAGAATTTATCAATACTTACACTAGAGTTGTCTGTTCTGCATGCATGTGGGCATCATGTAGGTCTGACCTGAAGGTTATATTGGTCTCATTTCTAAAGATTTGACTGTTCTGGGAACCCCAGGACACCAAAGTCTTTCACATTTCATATATTTTTGATTTCATGCTATTTGTGAATGCCACCAGAATAGGGTATACCTGACAGCTTAAAAAACTTAGCTATTTAACCAGTTATTTAACATTAAAGGACACTGCTTCATGCAACTGTGCTGGAAGGCAAAATCCCTTATTGAGCTTCTGGACTGAATAAAAAGCCAAAAAGACAGCAGCGGTGACAGTCCCATCACACTTTTTGTGGGACAAAGTCCTCCAGTTCCATTGTGACTTTTCATGTTGACCTAGACATCCTTTTCACCTCAGTTTATCTCTGAGATGAAGTTATAGACTGTCAAATCAGCCAGAAATTTCTGCAAGCATTTGAAGATCCAAGTTTGGCTTCCAGAATCTGATCTTCCCTCAACAAGGATGATTTCCAGCTTGATCTGAGCTGCACATTGGCTTATAATGATTTAAACACCATATAACAGGATCACAAAATATAACTCATGGCAGAGAGGTTCTAAATTTGAGCCTGGTTGTTGATCTAAATAAATCTTTCCTACAAAATTATTGAATACACCTAATATTTTTGAGTTTAATGAATTCTGAAATATGTGCTTAATCTTGGCATCTGTCCTTCAGTGTATTGTCGTAGCTTTTGCATTACCTTCTTCAGATTAAATTGCGTCAGATTAAATTTTCATTTTGATAAAGTTTAAAATGTAAAAAAACACAGTCAATTGGTGAAATGATGATCTGACTAATGCATAAACATATAATATATTTATTTCTATACATTGTTTTATTTTTTCTTGTATATGCACACAAATGTATAAATGTTTTTAGGGGGCCATGTGTATACAGAACAGATAATAATATACATATAAATTATTTCAAGCTTGAAATTGCAAGGAATTTTTATTGAATGTATAAGCACATTCAATTTTGCAAATTAAACTGCCTGAATTTGACATTAGCAGCTAAACTTACAGAATGCTTTAAAAGTATTTAGAAATACCTAAAATTTATAGAATGGATATTGCTACTGTAAGAAGAAACCAAATCAAATTAATTTTACTGCAAAATCTGTAAGGTTTGGATAGATTTAAATATTGGTGGTGCAGATTACTAGAACATGGAGTTTTTACCAAGGAACAAACCAATTGTGTTTTAAGATCTTGGAACTTCTCTCAGCATGTATTTATGCAAGGCATTAACAGAAATTTTCAGTATAATTCTGAAAAGAACAGAACAGAGCATATTAGAACAGAATACATTAAAACAGAATATTTCAGTTGGAAAGGATATGTCAACCATCATCCAATCTAACTCCATGACCACTTCAGGCCTGACCAAAAGGTAATGCATGTTATTAAAAGCATTGTCCAAATACCTACTAAACACTTACCGATTTGGGGCATCAAGTACCTCTCTAGGAGTCCTGTTACAACATTTGATAGCACTATTGTCAAAATAAACAGGCTTCCTAATGTCAAGAATCTTCCTGGATGCAGTCTTGACCCATTCCCATGCACCCTATCACTGGATCTCAAGGAAAGGAGCTTGGCAGCTCCCTCTCCATGTCCTCCTCAGAAACCTGTAGAGAGTAATGAGGTCACTCCTCAACCTCCTGTTCTCCATACTAGACAAAAGAAAAATCTGGACTAGAAATAAGAGGTAAACTCATCCTGGGCTTGAATCACCCTGGAAAGCAAATTTCAGTATTTCTGGATAAGAGATTTTCATCATCTTTGCTCACTTTTGCAGCATTCAGGGATTGTGACCCCTTAGGAAGTTTTGGGATGAGGAGGAGGATAAATGCAGCAAGAACGTACTTGTGTCACATTAATGACTTCTCATCTGAATTCAGCTGTTTGAGTCAAAAGGTCAGGGCTATTAAGTTCCTGCCTGCATTTCTGGGAAAGACAATAACTTCTAGCAGCCTATCAGTCACTAGCTTAACCTTTGGCCTTAAAATCAAACTGAAGTGTGTCCTGCAGCTATAGCAGAGAAAAAAAAAAAATCTATAAATTGAATAATATGTTTTTTAAATTAAATAGGACTACCTTTGACTACTTTTTGCTCTTAGACTCTGTGGGAAAACTGATGCATAAGCTTTTAGCACAGAAATCATGAGCACACTTTGTCTTGTACCTACTGTTATTGCAGATCAATCCAGTGTCACAGTTTGTATTCAACACTGAGCACGTTTGCATCATTTACCACACAGGCCATTCGATCCACTGTGATAGAGGAAGTTGTGTTTTTCTGTAAGATGCTCCTAAACCAAGTGGCTTTTTAAATAACCTCTTTCCACGACAGATATTTAACTATCCATTATATGACTGGAGCCACTAAGAAATGATTGTCAGATTTTTAAATTTTTCTGCCTATATGAGAAATCTAAATGCTTTATTCCAGTGCCAAATAAACAGTTTTGACAAAGCTACTCTGACTAATTCTTATCATCAGCGTGTCAAAACAGGTCTTTAAAAGTATTTTAAGGGAAATTTAAAGAGAGCAGTCCAGGACTCAATCTGCTTTTACAGTCAGGTTCTGTGTCTTACAGTGAATTCTTGTGCATTTCTTGTTCTTTGGCTTGGCAGAACTAACATGGGAAGTAGCATAAGATCCCTGAATTATATTTCTAGTAGATAATGCTCTTTCTGTTCACTGTGAAGGAAGTGATTTAGTATTATATAGTAGTTCACTTTACAGTGTCTACCCTGAATTAACAGTGTTTTGGAACAAAAATACAGTCTCAAGGCTGCATTGAAATATCAGTAGAATCAGAGAAATTAGAGGCTGTTCATTAAGTAAGCAACTTAGATGTGTTTTGGATTATTGATTTCTGTACTTTGTCCCATATTCACAGCCAGTGAAACAGAGATAAAAAGCAGCCTGAAAAAATGCAAAGTTTTTCACCAAGTTCATTAGACTGAGCTCAAAATGAACTGTCTGTCAGCACTTCATCTGGCAGCTAAATAATACCCCAAAATGAACTTATTGTTATATACGTGTACTGCAATCCCATAGCACAGAGAAATATGGCATCTTCTTCTGATTTGAAACAAGATCTAATCCAGAAGAAGCTGCACAGTAATGCTGGGATTGGAAGACCTAATAAAAAACACAGGGATTTTGCGTGAAGTTATACACAGAGGCACTCTGAGGCAAAATGAAACTCTGCTCCCTTCTGCTGTTAGCAGAATACACCTGCAGAGATCCATGGGAAAATTTTAGCCCTAAGCAAATGTACCAAAGTATTGCGACAGATATTGAAGAGAGCTAAAATATCTTACAAATGTCCTTGTGAACCTGCTGCCAGTTAAAAGTGAAATGTCTGGAATGTCATATTGTAGAAAAACACAACCTCAATGTATTTGGGTCATTCAGGAACCTGGTTCAAAGTACTAAAACTATTACAATTTGTTGATATAATAACCAGTTTTTCATTCTGCATTTGGTTGGTTGGTTGGTTGGTTGGTTGGTTGGTTGATTGGTTGGTTGGTTGGTGTTATTCAGAATTCAGAGAAAATTATAAACAGTAACATTGATACTTCTGAGAATGCCATCAATGATCAGAGATGCACAGTAACTAAACAGACTTTCAAATACTTAAATACCATGAAGTAACATGATACAACAATTTCTATACTAATTTGGTTCCCAAAGGCTGTTTCTAACACTAGCAGGTATATCTACATTTAGCTGTAAGGGTACAATCAATGTGGGAATGGTAGGTAAAAACTGAAGCTCAGTTAGATGGAGAGGTGATAAAGACTGTCTTCAAAAGACCATTGCAATTCTTTCTTTCTATTAGCACAATAGTCAATCTCCACTTTTCTTTTTTGTTGTTTGCTTACCATCATTTTCCACAGGATTTTATATTCCTTGAATTATATACAGGGGTTTCTCAAACAGCATCTTTTTCTGTTATTAAACCTTGCTGTGTCAGACTGTTACAGTTCTGTAGCCAAGCAGGTGAAGAGTGACAGCAGCTTGTACCAGCAGGAAGCCCATGTAGGATCAGTGCCTCCTGGAGCCCTGAGGTGTGTAGGACAAGTCACAGCCATGTTGCTGCCACCCAATTTTAAAAGTTTCCCTGTTAAGCAAGCCCTACAGTGACCCTTTACTTCTCTCAGACACTAAATGGATTTGTTGGTTGCATCACAGGTGTTGTATTTCTCCTGAGTGCTGTGGTCAATAAAGAAACTCCAAATAGAAGACAACCTATGCACTTTGTTAGTTGGATTTCTTGTCAGTGTCTAATGATAAGGTGCCATGATAGATTCACATGTGATGAAACATGATAAAAGATGAGGACATAGGTTAGGGATACTTGAAAGTAGGTCATCCTGTCTTAAGGACTTTTCTTCATGGCAACTTTTGCAAGGGAAAAATAATCAGTCAAGTCCAGCAGAAAGTTTCAGTAAAATATGGAAGCTCCCAAAATCTTGTATTACTCATTATTTCAAAAGTTACTGATATGTCTTCAAGATGATAAGATTTTTTTTTATTGTATTTGACCACCACATTGTACTACTAAAAATGTCTTATTTGTTTAATACCTGGTTTCGTATACTTTGTGTTATATCCAATATCTTTGTTTTGTGGCTTAATATTTTCCTCTTTAACAAGTGCCAACAGTGGCTCATTAAAATGTGTGCATTACGTAAATTAATAAACAGCCTGGAGTCTGAGACTCTGCACCCTTGATTTTGAAAGTCTTATTCATCCTGAGAAATAATCAAGGAATTTATTAATTGCATTCAGCAAGTGGTACTCAGTGAGTAGATAACATTTGTCCCATCAGAAATAGGTTCAGGTCCACCAGCATATTCACGTATACTGCACTGTATTTATATGTCTCTCCTCTGATACCTGATCCTTTGGTGTATCTCAAACAGAGGTTTGACAGGGCAAGCTGTCGAGGGCAGTAAATACCTATTTTTATTCACTATAAAGAAGGATGCAAATTTATTGTGCCATATATACATTTTTCATTCATCTTCTATTTAAAAATGTGCCAATATGACAAATGCAGTTTGAGTTTGGTTTTCAAACAAGTGAAACAATTTTATCCTATATTTTTCCTCCCTTGAGTTGAACTTCATCTTATTAAACTGACACAATTTAGCACTATAATCTGCTACTGGGAATATTTCACATTTAGAATATATGAAATTTGACAGCACTACAAAGATTCAGGATGACAGAATTTAGAAGAAAAAAAAGAAGAAAAAGGATCGGCACATATGCATGTTATATTTGAATATACATACTTTATATGTAGACATTTTTTTAGCAACTTTGTATAGCTAAATTTGATCTAGTTCCAAAGCAATAAACTAGGTCTGACTGCTAATAGAAGCTTTTTTAAGACTTGATATAGCATTTTGCATTGCAAAAAAGCACATCAGCACTCTTGAGACTGTAAATAACAACAAGAAAGGACCAGGAGAAATCTCAGAACTCAACAATATACTTTAAAGAAATATATACAATAGTCAGACAGCATTCATGTTATAATTTTTGCATAAATACCACTATAAGTCTCTGCAACTTTATATTAAATCTTATCCCAAGGCACAAAGTGAAACAGAACAAAAGGAACAAGCATATAAATGCACAGCAGTGTCATTAAGTTGTACTTTCCCTCTCACTTATAAATAATATTTATGATAATCTAATAAACATTTAATAGGTTTTTGTGTATATTTTGTTGGGGTTTTTTTTGTTTGTTTGGGGCATTTGTTTGTTTGGTTTTGACAGAGTTTTTTATTGGGTTTTTGTGTGTTTGTTGCTTTTTATTTGTTTTTTTCCTAGTTGGTTGCTCTTGGTGGGAAGGTGCTTGGGGATTTTCTCTGTTTTGATCACTCTATTTTTTCTAGAGGGAAACCAGTCAGTTACATCAAAACCTTCAAAGACAGTTTACAGTCTTGATGTAGTTATGGGAATTGGAGAATTGGAGAATTTAACCTATATGTAGAAAACAGAAAACAGTTCCTCCCAGAAAAGTTCCTCCCAGCTCTTAGGGATGAGAATTTAACCTATATGTAGAAAACAGAAAACAGTTCCTCCCAGAAAAGTTCCTCCCAGCTCTTAGGGATGAGATTATTCTTTGTATCCTAAGATGCTTACATACAAACAATTATCCATGACAGATAATTTCAAAATTTCCTGGCAATATCTGCTTTTCTAATTCAACAAAAGTTGTTTCTCTGCAACTATGTCCCCAAATTATATAGAAAAGTTAATGTTAATATTGGAGGGGATCTGGGGAAACGTTAGACAGGGATACCTAGACCCTGTTGCCCAGCATCACGTGTAGGTAGTTTTTAGTATGGCTGTAGATGGAGACTCTGCAACCTCATAGCTTCTAGCTCAGACCCCTCACAGGAAACAAGTTTCCCAATGGTCAGACAGAATCTTTTGTTCCCATGTGTTCCTGTTGTCTCTTTTCCTATCCCTGAGCACCAGTGCAAAGAGCCTGGCCTTTTTTTTTCTTCACACACCCTTTACCAGGTATTTAAATACATTAACAATATACCCCTGAGGCTTCTGTTCCCTAGACTAAATAGTAGTGCTCTTTCAGTCTTTCCTCATAGGAGAGGTCTTACAACCCCTTAATGATCCTTGTGGCTCTCCATTTAACTTTCATCTGTCCAGTAGGAAGAGCCCAGACCTGCTGGATGAAGCACTCCAAGCGCTGAGTAAAGGGAAAGTGCCAGACCTCCCTCAGAGCAGTTGAAAATACTTTTTGTACTGTAGTTGAGGATATAATTTTCTTTTTTTGTGATAAGGGCACATGGCTGGTTCATGTTTAACCTGATAATCTCCAGAATCCCAGATACTTTTCTTTGCAGCTGCTTTCCATCTGGCCAGTCTGCAGCATACAGTGGTACATAGGGCTGGTCCTCCCCACTTCCATTTGCTGAACCTCGTGGGGTCAGTCAATTTCTCCAGTCTGTGAATGTGTCTCTGAATGGCAGGGGTACAACTCTTGGGTCTATCAACCATCTACTCCTCCCAGCTTGGTGTTGCCTACCGACTTGCAGAGAGTACGCCCTACCCTATCATCCAGGTTGCTAGCAAATATATTTGACAGGACTGGATTCTATTTTTCCACTAACGTATACAGCTAGTCACTACCCTCCAACAAGACTTTGCCAGTGATCACCTAGTCATTCAGATCATTCAGGCCTGGTCATTCCTCAGTTTTCCCTCAATTATCCATCCTGAACATCAGCAGCTTCTCTGTGATGATCCTATAGGACATAGTTTCACAAACCTCAGCAAAGTCCAAGCAAACAGTAGCACAGAGAGCTTCTGCAACAGACAGTTACTTCTACGCAGGAATTTATCAAGTAGGTCAGGAATGGCTTCTCCTTGGTTACTGCCTCTGAACTCCTATATGTTCTTAAAAGCGGTTTTAAGAATCAGCTGCTCTCTCAGCTTCACAGAGTCCAAGCTGAGGTTGACTGGTCTTTTCTTCCTTGAGTCCTGTCTCAACCTTCTTGAAGGGAGCTCATGTTTTGCTCCCTTCAGTCTTTGAGCATTTTTACAGTCACCGTGATCAACCAAATGCTCTCAAGAGAGACCTTGCAATGGCACATTCCAGCTCTCACAGTACCTGTGGGAGAATTCTGTAACAGCCTATAGACTTAGATATGTCCACTTTGGTTGTCTTCCCTGACCTAATCCTCTTCCTGCCTCAATTTTTCCACATGAATATTTATAGTAGCTTACCTACCTATCACCTGGTATCACCAGGTAGCTCTGTCTGATTTGGTGGGGTTTTTTTTTTTTGTTTTTTTTCATTTGGTTGAGGCTTTTCTGAAGGGAGGAAGGTTGGCACAGAAAAAGGTAAGCTTTTTGAACAGTTTCATGTCTCTATAGAAACACAGAAACATTAATCTTTGTGTGAAGTGAATTTGGGATATATGGATCTCAATAAATTTCCAGAACTCTTTGAAATCACTAATATGAAACAGCAAAGACAAGTGAAAAATGCTACACACATAAAAGAAAAATCAGATCAAAAGGTTAAACTTTAACATTTCTCTGAAAAATGCGCTGTAGATGTTGGAGGATACAGAGTCCAGAATACTGGACTATTAAAGTGATCAAGCTGTCAAAATTTTGCAAAATAATATGGGGAGATCTTTGTAAGTTGAAGGATTTTCCTTTGCTGCAACATCTGACAGGAAGTCAAATGTCAAAGACCATGATTTATGTTAACACAAGCCTTTTGCTACTTTTTAATGCTTTCTCAGGGATCTAAAGGATAAAGTCTGAAAAAAAGAGCTGAATTATTACTGTTATTGAATATTGAGCAGCTGGGGAAGCAGTTATAGAAGAAAAGGGGAAAAAAAGAAAAGGTAGAGGTAATGCTTAGTCAAGCTGCCAATTCACCCAGCATTGCACAGATTCCAATTCATGCGGCTGATTTGCAATAACATTATGGCCATATATCAAGTGATATTGAAATCCAGCAAGTGGAATCCTGCACACATAATGTAGGGCATAATAATGGTCCTGCAGACCAATACAGACATAATAATGGCCCAAAAATTTGGATTTCAGTAGTTACTGGTAAACAATAAACATTCTTAATAGAAAATGGAGCACAGCAATCAATATTAATATGCCAGGACACAAAGAAGTTGGGTGCATGACTCAGATGGCAAAGAGTTAAAATCACTGGAGTAAACTGAGCAGGTGTTATGTGTGAAGCTGCCAAGGTTAATTTATGGCTCCTGAGCAAGAAGCAAATGTCAGCTATTCACCTTGCAATTAAAGATTGCCATAAAAATATTTTGGCTTTTGATTACCTGAACTATCGAACCTGATGCCAGCTGTATGGCAGTGTGTGATCCTTTTGTTTGAATGTTAACCCAAACCCTAAAAGAAATCCAGAGTCTGCAGAGTCACAGTGTTCTCACTCTGTGCCTGCCATCCTTCTTTCAAGAATTGTTAGCGTAGCATAGAGCCTGATTTTTGTTCTGTCTTGTGTTGAAATTTCTGAAGTTCTAGTCAATTTAACTCCACTGACAGCAGCAGTACTCAATAATGCAAAACTAACAGTCACAGAACAAGTATGCATGTACTTGAGTATTGATGGTGTAGTGAAAGATTTTGAGAGAAGAGTTGTTATCAATCACTCACACCCTTCTTTTTTTTTTTTCTGTCTACCAGGTGAAACAGTTGAAGATCAGTGAATATTAACTTAAATGGTATTTTGGAAGATCTGCATTATTTAATTTACAAGAGCTTCGTTTTTCAACAAACATCCTTAGATTTATTAACAATCTTAAGTATTATTTCTTTGTAACACAACAAGCAAGTTCCAACTTCCAATCTATTTAGAGAAGCAAGCATATACTTCATTTTTTTATGCTGTTAGCATAAAAAAAGAGAAATGAAAAACCCAAAAAAAACAAAAACCAAACAAATCAAAACTGTCATTGGGAACAAATAATCATATCAAGATGCAAGGAAGAAGATGACAGCTTTTTCTCTTCTTAGTAAAAATGCTTTCACATATGAAATTGTAAGAGAATATCATTCAGTCAAGGAATGAAAAGTGTAGGGTTTTAAGCTTTTTGAGGTAGAGTGGTAGTCAGCTAAGCTAAATGCTAAGCTAAAATGAGTACAAACAATCTTAGAGCAGAAAGTAGTTTATCATTACTGAATTTTTAAGCCCAAACGAAAATGAATGTCTTGTTAAAAAAAGGTTTCTTAAAATTTTTGGCTCTCTTATTTCTACCAGAAGTCTACATTAATGCTTAGTACTTCGAGGCACATACAGAAAAAATATCTGAAAAAATTCCTTCTATATTTCATGACCAAAATTTACCACCATCTATGTGCAAAGATGTTCACTATTGAAGGGCTGAAAAAAAAAGAAGACAACAGCTTGAAGAAAATCTTATGTTTGTGTTTCTTTTTTTTGTTTCTATTTTTAGGAAATGAAAGACTACACCATTAAAAGGTGAAAGAATCAAAACATTTTTGCTACATAACTTGAAGTAAGCAGAATTTTTGTTACACAACACGTGAATAGCACTTTAAAAAATATAAGCACTGCTAAATGAGTAATGGTAGGATGGTCGACATCAACAGCTTAGTTTACACCTAGTCATGCAAGTCATGAATCCTGTTCAGTCATCCTACGTGATTTGGCATAGTACTGTAATCATCATTAATAATTTTTTTCATTGCTAGACAGATATATTTCAGGACATTTTTTCCCTCTCTTTTCCTTTTGGTATGCAAGATGGAGGATGAATTTTCAAAGTGAATTTGCTTAAGAGCCATCCCCCCCTCCAAACCCCAAATCCAAAAATATAAAAATAATTTCTAGATTATAAAAATTTTGCTAAATATTTGTATCAGAAGTTTAAAGAAGTGTCATGTCAGCTGCTTTTTCTAGACAATTTTTTTATTTTAAAGTATTTTTCTTTTTTAAAAATATAAAACAAATTCTCCAACTAAAAAAAATTTGTGTTTTCACATGTTTCATTCTACTTTGCTACAGGACTGAGAAAAATAAAAATTTAAAGCATCATATTTTGAAATACAGCACACACCTGTAATTGTAATTCAGTGATTTGATTACATTCGGTTTATTCAATTACTTTAGCATTTTGTTGTATTCTCACTCCAGCACACCAATAAGCAGCATAACATTAGAGCAAGCGAGCCATGCCACTCACATTTAATGGCCCTCCAGCATTACAATTACATTTGTGACATTTTGCCTAGCTGGGGCTTCTATTACAAACTTATCTGAATGCAAAATTTCCCTTTAGGTCGTAACTTGCCATACCCTATAGTCTCAGAATAGGAGGCATTTTCTTCCTTACATTTTTAAATCTTTGCTTAAAGACCCAGTCAAGAAGGAAGAAAAGATCTCAAGAGCTTCACTGGGTTGTGTATGTGCTTCTGATACATGGGATGCCACTACATGAGGTAGGGGACACACTTTAGGATGCAGGGGAGAAGGGATTTTTTTGATTGTACAGGGCTTATTATGGGATGATTTGTGGATCAGATAGAGGTGTGGACAAGAGGAATCTAGACCATTTAGGGAAAAACAGGTACAGAAAAATAGAGGGATAAAGAGATATAAGGGGCTAGTTTAAAAGTTAAATACTGAGATCCAGGGACAGCTAGAATGTCTGCATCCATGTTGTGGTTTATTTGTTATTGAGGTTATACTTTGTCTCCCAAAAACTTGCTTAGTCACATCCCATGCCACATAACTAAGGATGTTTTGAAATTTAACATTTTTGTATTTTTAAATTTAATTCTCTGATTTCCTCTTGGATGTTAATCCTTGAATTTCCTTTGAAAATTTGATCCTCATTTTTCATAAGTCTGAATATTTGGATTTGATATGTTGTCATAAAATGACATAAAAAAGATAAAATACTAATCACATAAATGGCTTTCATTGTTGAGGTAGAATGTCTTCTGAATCTTTAAAAATTCAGTGATGCATTATGTGATCATTAAATCTGCAGCTGTCATAGGAAATGCATTTATGTTAAAACTCAGTTATAAAGCTGTTTTAATGATAAGATAGCATAAAGAATGGGGCAGTCATGAAAACATAGGTATGAGTCTTTTAGGAGATCTAAAAATTATTATTCTCCAGGCCAAAAATGTTTCAAATAATTTTTCTTTAAGTTAATGGTATAATATTAGCCTGTGCATATGAACTCTAAAATGGTGGTTCTTTTTTGAGTCATTCAGAAAATATTTGCATTTCCATCCATTTTAGGACACTGTTCAGGGCTGCTTACTGCATCTTTCTGTTGCTCAATAGTCATAGTTGCATGTTAATTCCTCATTTTCCTTGAACAGAAGAGTGAAAGAGAAATGTTAAATTCACATGAAATAAATCCTTGAGACAGAAGGTGAGAGGTATGGACAATACTGCTTTGAGGTGTACTGAAGTCATGATATTACATTAAAAATTATTAATGTTATCCTGCTATCTACTCAAACCACAAAGCAGAGTTATTGCATTATCTACCTTATGTCACAGGTGAAATTAAGCAAAGTATACAGACTTGGTAAAAGTCCTAGAAAACTGACATAAAACTGATTCTTATCAGAGACTGGGTCTAAATAATTCAACAGCAGACAGTGAAAGAATGCCAAGTGGATCCTTCAGACCTTTGTCTTCTATCTGATAAATGTCCTGTAACACCTAATACTTTCATAACAATTTTGATGGCTGAACATACTGTGTGCGAATAAAATTTACAAGTGCCGTGGAGAACAGATGAACTGGAAGAACAGGTGCAGAAGCAGGTCGAGGTGGAAGTCAAAACGGGCTCAGTAAGAGAAGACAGAGAAAGTGCTTTGAAAACACCCCTTATAAGTAGATTTAAGGAGTTTTTCTTAAGAAGAAATGCTAACATGCACAAAGATAAAAAGGTTTCTAACTAGAAAAGTTCTATACTGTAAACCTAATTCTGGGTCTTACTGTGAAGCAGAAATTCAGCAGTGATGCCATAATGTTGCAAAATAGCTTGGACAAATCCAAGGCATACCTGACCAGCAGTAGTGTCCTGTACGCATCAAGTCAGTCTTTCTTTAACTAGATACTGTCTCAGCTGTTCTGAAGAGAAATTGCAATGTAGTCAATACTATACTACAAATTATACAGTTCTGTACATAAAGAAATAGTAAATTAGATTTAACTTCAATGAAAATCAAAGTGAATGCCCAGAGACAGTTCTTATAAGCTTTATCGCTACCAAATCTAACTCTGTATATTTATATGCTGGATGGAATGAGATTAATACACTCACATTCTATAACGCATTTCTCAAGATTTTATTTTCAACAACATTAGCGGAAAGAAATGTTCCATCTTATCATGGGAACAACAGGCAAAGTATTGTGTTTAAGTCTGAAGTCAGTCTCTAAATTATCAAACCCACTTCTTCAGGAAAAAGTACATTCCTTTTGTTTTTAACATGTTGAAAGTATTGCAGCTTTAAATATTGCTAAAATTTCCACAAACTTTTTTTTTTTTTTTTTTTACAGTCTAGCAGACAGAGAACACAAATACAACGTACCTGAATCTAGAACCTCTTCAACTATATACACAACCCTTCCTCATAAAAATATGCCTTGAGAAATGAGTGGACTGAACTGACATGAATTAGTGTGATGATTGATGTAATCCACCTGTCATTGTGCAAAGCATTTCACGATATCTTTGTTTTTCAAACTGGAGAGATGTAGATTGGATAGGTGGTCCACTCAATGAATAAGGAATTGGCTGACTGGTCACACTCAAAGGGTTGTGGTCAATGTGGAGACCAGAGATGAGTGCTGTTCCTTGGAGGCAGGATTAGAACTGATATTGTTAAACTTTTTCATTGGCAACATAGGCAGAGGGAATGACCACAGTCTCATCAAGTTCGCCAAAAATATTAAGATGTGTGATGCAGTCCACTTGCTGGAACAAAGGAATGCCATCCAGAAGGATGCTGACAGGCTTAAGTCTTGGGCCCATGCATACCTCATAAAGTTAAAAAATGTGTGAAGTGCAAGTCCTGCACCTGGGTTCAGTCAACCCAAGAACAAATACAGGCTGAGCAGAGAATGGGCTGAGAGCAGCCCTGGGGAGAAGCACTTGGGGGTGTTAGCAGATGACATGATCTGTCAATGGGTGCTCAAAACCCAGAAAGCCAATGGGATCCTGGGCTGCATCCAAAGCAGCTTGGCCAGCAGGGTGAGGAATGGGATTCTGCCCCTCTGCTCTGTCCTCGTGAGATTCCATCCAAAGTGCTGCATCCATCTGTAGGGTCCCCAGCAAAGACAGGACATCAAACTATTGGAATGAGTCCAGATGAGGATCACAAAAATGATCACAAAGGTTGAAGAACCTCTCCTGTGAAGACAGACTGAGGGAGATGGGGCTGTTCTGCTTGGAGATAAGACTGTGGAGACCTTATTTCCACAGCATTTAAGTGGCATTTCCCTACTTAAACAGGGCCTAGAGAGACTACCTACAAAGGCATGTAATGTGGAACATGGGGCAATGGCTTTAAAAGGAAAGTTTTAGATTAGATATTAGGAAGAAATTTTTTACTGTGAGGGTAGTGAGGCTCCAGAACAGGCTGCTCAGAGAACTGGATGCCCCATTCCTGGAAGTCTTTAAAGCCTGGTGGGAGGGGGTTTTGAGCAACCTGGTCCAGTGAAACCTGTCACTGCAAGGGGGTGGGGGAACTGGATGATCTTTAAGGTCGCTTCCAACCCCAGATATTCTATGATTCTGTTAATTAGTTCTGGCTTTAATTACATTGAATCACTCAGACAAAGTGTGTAGTGTAAGACTTTCCTGATATAGAAAATCTGCACTTGACTTACAAATAATAGAAATTTTTGGACCTTATCAATGTAAGCTTGTATTTTGCTCAGGTTAGTGTGATTGTATTGTTTCATTTATTTCCAAAGAGCTCAAACTACTTGATTTTTGTGGTTGAATGAATATTTTATCTGGTTCCATTTCAAAGTTTCTGTTGAAAAAAAAAGATGATAGTTCAAAGAAAAAAATGAATTATATAAAATAGAATAAATTAATAAACTTCTTATTTTATCTTACAATATTCATTCTGGAAAGATTTGAGAAATATGTTCTCTAACTGCTATCTGAAACCAACATTGTTTTATTATATTTTTAAAAATTTTTATTCACCCTTATGCTTAGAACTTTCAAATATGTTTAAGGGACTTAAAAGGGGTTTTGTTAAGTTGTTAAATCTACTTGAGAGGATACTACTGATTTCATAAATTTCTCACAGATTTCTATGAACTCTATCCCAAATATGATTTGTATATTTATTTTTTTACTGATATATTTGCTTATTTCCTCTGGAAAAATAACTACATAACCTACGCATAAATTATGCAACCTATTAATAGAATATGTTAAAAAAAAAAAAAAAAAAATCAGAACAACACAAACCAAAGAAAAAAAATAAAATCACACTCCCTTCTCATCCCCAAAAAATTACCCCAAAGACCCCAAAAAACGAAGACACAAAAACCTAAACAATGCAGGAGAGAAGAGAGAAAGTAGTTGCCTGTGATAAAAAAAAAAAAAAAAAAAAAAACAAACCAAAAACTCAAGTGATATGTGCACTTAGTAAGACTGAATTAAATATTTATGATGGAATTCACACACTTTGAAAAAAAAAGTGATTACCTGGGTTGGATGGCAAAGCTTTCCTGGCACAAACCACATTTGATCAGCCCACAGGCAATTTTAATAGTAATTTAAAAGTACTCAGGACTCATCATTTTATGTCAGACACTCATTTGAAGACATTACCTAAAATGATATGAAGCTCTTATATCCTCATCTCAAAATACATTAGTGATTTCTGCTTAAGCATTTATAGTGGCAGACTTCTCCAATTTGTAAAATACTGAGCTGAGATGAAAACAACTTATCCAAAGCCCTTTTCTATTAAGGGTTACTTTTCTATTTACCCTCTGGATATGGAAATATATTTTTCCATTTAATAAATAGGTTAATAATAATTTTACTTCCTTTCAACAGTATACTAAATTGCTATAATAAAGAGTGATACATGAAAATTGTACAACCCAGACAGTGCAATAAAGATAGTGGACAAAGTGTTTCTGAAATATCTCTTTGGATATTTTTAAACTAAAAAAAATGAACATTTAATTTTTTACTAATAGAACTTAACATCTGCTCTAAGTCAACAGGGTCTCAGAAGTAAAAAACAAACAACATATTAGTCCAGTGCTGAGAACTGAGTCATAATAATCAATATGATATTGAAAAGAATTTAGAAATGAAAATCAGTCTTATCTCTTCCAGCATTTGGTATGTGCAGTCAATACTGTAGGACTCACAGAAACCTGCACAAATATTTAATTTTTAGTTTTGCAAAATGTCATATCCTGATTGTGACTGTGCTTGTTCTGATTTCCCAGTCTGAGGTAAGGCTTACTGAGAAAGCAAAGCAATTCATGTTTGCACGTAGAAGCAGTTAGCTCCTAGTGCAGTGTAGTTATTTTACTCTATTTTTTTATAGGTGCTTTCATGGATAATACAATATTTTGAAATAATTTTAATGGATAATACAATAATTTGAAATATTTTGATCACAGCAGACTATCAAAACCAGCTTTCAAAGCCAGCTTTCAATCCAAATTTCTTTTATACTGCCATATATTCTCACATATTATTTTCTCTTTTTGTTCCTCATTCCATGCTTTTTCTGTTTCTTATTAGCCTGACTAGCCATTTGATAAAGCTATATTATATTCTGTATAATAATCTTAAGAGGGACAGTTACAGAATGACCAAGAAATGATATAAGTTACAAGAGAGCAGCTGTAAAGACAGAAATGGTTGGTTATCTAGTTAACATTATCAAACTAAGGAACTTTTTTCCTTACTGAAAGCATTCTACACACTCTCTCTCTTTCATTCTCTACTCCTGTAAATGCTTTTTAGACTTCTCTTGAAAAGCCATCATTTTAAAAGGGCCCATAAGAACATGCAATCCTTATGTAATTTTTTTAAATTGCTCTTTTCTAAATAATGGCAATTTTTCAGATTACTAGTTTACACAATAAGGAAATGCCTCAGACGTACTTCCAAGAAGGTAATACAGTAAGGATGGATAATTTATTACATACTTTGGATGGAGTATATTGCTAGCAAAAGGTACTGATTAACATTGAAAAAAAAAAAAGAATAAAATAACCTAGTATCAGAGTTCTGAGTAATGTTGGGGAAGAAACCACAGCACTGTATTTCAAGATTTTCCAAGACTTCCTGAGATATTCAGTATGATAGAGACCTAACACTTCTGTAATGAAGAATAAGAACCAAACATTCTGAGAGGGGTAAAAGGACAAAGGAGCCCTGAGATGATGAATCAGTCAAAAGGAATTTCATTTATTTCAGTGAGAGGTTTTGGAGATTCTCGTTATAATGATTATAGGATTAGCATGTATCAAATCTAATGTTGACTTGGTATTACTTTTTCAAAATTTATTTGTAATTTGCTAAACTAATATTTTGACATAAAATCCTGCAATTGCCAACTTTAGAAAATTCTCGTTTTGTAGATAAGTGTAAATCATGTGCTGAAGGAAAAAAATGGAACATGATAAAGAATATTTGCAGTCTTAATGCTTTATTTCTGCTACTTTCCAGAGTTTGGAGAAGTAATAATTTCCAGACTACACCACACAGATTGTGGTCAACTCATTAATTATTATTTCTTTTGACTAGGCAAGACTAAAGTGCTCATATTTATGAAATTTAAATAATAGTAATAAAATAAGTCCCAAAAAAGTAAGGGAGAGGTATATCATGGTTTGACACTGGCCCAAAGCCAGGCACCAACAGGAGTCCCTCACCCTCCCCTGCCACAGCTGGGCATCGGAGATGGAAAATAACAAAAGCTTCATGAGTGAGATAAGGATGAAAAAAAACACTTCAAGGGCAAAACAGCCTCACCTTTAAGGTTGCAAAGTGAATTTATGACTAACAGAATAAGAAGAGAATAACGAGAAATAAAATAAGCCCTTAAAACACTATTTTCCCCCTCAGTCCCTCCCTCCTTCCCACCGACAGTGCAGGGAGATGGGCATGGGAGTTTCCTCTTGAGGTCACCACTTGAGGTTTTCTTCCACTGCTCAAGGAGAGGAGACCTTCCCCTTTGAAGCCCTAGGATCCATCCCCCAGGAGGCAGCTGTCCATGAATTTCTCCAGAGTGGGTCCAAATTTCTGGAGCAGCCATCCTCCCAAAACTGCTGCAATGTGAATCCCTCCCACGGGCAGAGAGTCCTCCCAGTGCAGGAAGATAGCTTGTAAGGATAGTGCAGGAGACAATTTTCCTCAATGAATGACATACTGATTGCTGAGAAGTGCAGACAGGCTTGCCTGCCCAATGAAGATGGGTGTATAAAAGAATTGTGGTTATTGGTTATATATATATGTGTATATATATATATATATATATATAGTAGTGGTTAGCTGGTTAGATGAGTTAGATGGAATGGGAGCTTGAGGACCAGAGTCTGCTGGCTGTGCTGTGAGCCGGTAAGGGACACAAAGCTGTGCAAGGGACAGATAAGTTAAAAAGATGTTGTGTGAGGGACAGACAGGGTTAGGCAGGTAAGTGACAGGTTTGGGCTAGCCAGTCATGCAGAAGGCAGAAGAAAACTTGTAGAGAGGAGAGAAGGAGGGAAGGAGTCAGAGCTGTGTGGAGTTACCTGAGAGAAGGCATGAAAAGTTTTTAATAAGGGACTGGTGATGGTGCCAGTCGTGTCTGTCTCAACAACTACATAATTACTGCAACATAATAGTGATCCTGGCATGGTTGGGATTTGGGCTGTAGGGTGAGGTACAGTCAGAGACAGAGCCCAGTGAAGCTGAGAGCAGAGGGGAAGCTGCTAGGTATGGACCAAACTTATTTTGACACCTGGAGGGGTGGTTATTAAGGTGAGCCACAGGTGGAGAACAGACTGTTTTATCTATATAAAAAAACTTTGGAAAAAAAAAAAAAAAAGGCATTAGGACATTTCGTTACACCTTTCATAGTGTTTTATTGTGGCCTAAGTCACAAGATCCTGAGAATAATGCAAGAATTGCCTTTAATCAAAGACTATGGAAAGAAGTTGGGGAAAGACCATGGGACATGATATTCAAAGGAGATAAGGCAGCTGCAAATTTGGCTACCACCTGGAGATTGCTCTATGAGACTTTAAAGAACAGAAAACAGAGCAGGAATAGAGTGAGCAGGAGGTGGAAGAAGAATCAAAGTAAGGAATTGGAGTTAATGGGGAACAACAGAAAAACGAGGTTGAATTCGAGAATGTGCCTGTCCCTGAAGCAGAGTCTGCTGGAGCTGCTTCTGTGTTCCCAAAAGGCTATATTAATCCTGTATATCCCTCCTCAGCACAGCAGCTACCTGATTTAAGTGCCAAGTCAAAATATGTTACTCCTGCACAGCAGTAGGCTGAAATAACTTTACAAAAGCAACAAAGCTGGAGAAGGAGCAAGTGAAGTAATTAAAGCAACAAGATACAGGAGAAGCTGGAGAGAGTAGTTCTATTGTTCAATGTAGTGTGTCTATTTAATGTTGAAACATACATATTGTATTTATGAATTGCAGTTTTCTGACTCTTGAACTTTAATAGTATGTACTGTGTGAATCTGGGTAATGTATCAAACTTAATTTACAAATGCATTTCAGAGCAAAGAGAGAATCCTTAGGTTGATGTTCTATACTAATAAAAACCAAACTAAACCAAAACAGACAAAAAGAGAAAGTTAACAATCAATGAGAGAAGAATTAAGAAGAATTAATTGTAATAAATTGGAAGTGGTTGTTATGCTATTGTAAACTTTCACTTGGAGTAATGAAATTGGAACTATTTGGTTATATGTGAAGAGAAACTTAAGTAATAAGACTCTTGGCTCTGAAGAGGGGTAAATATCTAATCAATTTAAAATAACTCTATGATATGTCTTTAGCATGCAGACAATTATGTCTTATATAAGAACTTGCTGAAAGAAATAATCATAAAGCAAAGTTAGGCAAACTAGTTGGGATATTTGAGAACTAGGATTTGAAGCATATATCCTTATTTTAATATGTTATCCAAGCAATTGCTTAACTGTTAGTCTGAAGTTAAATATGTGAACGTGCCATAATATCAATTTACTTTAATTGAATAAGAAAGGAAGAATTTATGGGAAGATAGTTTATAAGGATAGTGAAGAAGGCAATTTTCCTTGAATTACAGCTGTACTGATTGCCAAGAAGTGGAGGCAGCCTTGCCTGCCTAATGAGGATAGGTGTTATAAAAGAATGGGTTAGCTGGGTGAGAGTTGGCTGGAGTTGGAGTTTGAGTCTGAGAGTGTGCTGCAGCTGGGTATGGAGTCTGCTGGCTGTGCTGTGAGGAGGTAAGGGACATGAGATTGTGCAAGGGACAGATAAGGTAAGAAGTTGTTGTGTGAGGAACAGACAGGGTCAGGTGGCTGGGTAAGGGAGGGGTTTGGGTTAGACAGTCATGCAGAAGGAAGAAGGAAACTTGTAGAGAGGAGAGAAGGAGTCAGAGCTGTGTGAAGTTACCTGAGAGAAGGCACGAAAAGTTTTTAGTAAGGAACTGGTGATGGTGCCAGTTGTGTCAGTCCTGACAACTACATAATTGCTGCAGTGCTCCCAAAACTGCTGTAGTGTGTGTCACTCTTCCACAGGTGCAGTCCTGCAAGGACAGGCTGCTCCAGACTGGCAGCAAGGGCCCCTCTCTCCACTAGGTCTCCCACAGGGTCACAGCCTCCAGCAAGGGGCTCCTCCATGGGCTGTGGGTGGATCTCTGCATCCCCCATGGATCCCATGGGCTGTGGGTGGATCTCTGCAACCCTGTGGATCCTTACCACCCTCTCTCACTGGCCCAGTTTTGGCCAGCAGTACATCCATCTTCAGAGCCATCAGCCATTGGCTGTGCCAGACATGGTGGAAGCTTCCAGGAGCCATCTTTTTGGCCCCTCTGCTACCAAAACCCAGGCCATGGAAAACCAATACAAGATAATTGAAATTTTGAACAGAAAATTTAGTCACTATATACTAGTCATTATATACTACATTTATAACTGCATTACAGTTAATGCCATTAAAGAATTTGGGGGAAAAGGAACGTAGACCAGAATCAAAAACTGATATCCAATTATGGGTTTGCATCTGCTTATTTTAAGGACTTTTTAAGCCAGACACTAAGCTCAGCAGAGATGCATAACAAGCCATGAGCTGTAAGAGGCATTACTGTTTTCTGGTAGGTTTATTTTATCTTCCTATCGATGGGAGATGTGACATTTGCAGATGTATGTGAAGTCTCTGCTATTTAGCCATCATTTCAGATGGAAGAGTTGAATACACCATTAACTTTTATGCTGATGATATCACTCTGGGGATGCTGAGGACTCTCTTAAGAGATAAGAGGTTTTGCAGAGGGCTCTAGGTAGGTTGGAGCATTGGGCAATCACTAGTGGCATGAAATTTAACAAGTCCAGTTGCAAGATTCTGTGCTTAAGACAGTAAGCTGGACCCAAGTATGAACTGGGTGGTTGAAGATGAGCCCTGCAGAACAGGATCTGAGATTGCTGGATGGCAGCAGGCTCACAGTGAGCCAGCAGTGTTCCTGGGCAGCCAAGAGGGCAATCTGCATCCTGTGGACATGAAACACAGCACAGCCAAAAGAGGTGGCAATCCTGCTGTACACGGCATTGGTGCCACCTCAACTTTTGAGCTGAGTGCAGTGCTGGCTCCACAAACTTGAAAAGATGAAGGTACTCAAGTGTGTCCAAAGAAGAGCAAAAAACTGGTGACAGGACTGAAGAGCATCTTGTGAGGAGCAGATGAGGTCTTTGGTTGTGTAGAGTTTGGAGGAAAAGAGGTTGAGTTGACCTCATTGCTCTCCACAGCTTTCTGAGGAGAGTATATGGGGAGGGAGGAGCTGAGTTCTCCTCCCTGGGATGCAGGCACAAGATGCAAGGGAATGGATCAAAGCTGCATCAGGGGAGGTTTGGACCTGACATCAAGACATATCCCTCTATGGAGAGAGCAGTCAAACAGTCTTACAAGAGTGATTTATGCTCCAAGCATGTCAGTCTTTAAAAGCCATTCAGAAAACATACATATACATAATAGCCTTAAATGTTGGTCAGTCCTAAATTGGCCAGGCATTTGGACTGGATGATTGTGAATAGGTCACTTCCAGCTGAAATAATCTATTATCTATATCTATCTATACAATCTATATTTATAAAATCTATCTAGTCACCTACAGAAATAGCTATCTATATCTACTTATCCATCTCTGTCCCTATCTCTGAAAATTACCATTGCTAAATTGACGTGGTTATGCTGGAAAGGAAGAAAACTGTGTTGTGAATAAGAACTGCTGGTCTTAAAGCTACAAGTAGCTTAAAGAATAAAATAGAACTTTTTAATTTGGGGAAAAGATTATTAGGTTTCTCAGTGTTCATTTGTGAAGAAAATTTACATGGAAGTTCCTCAATAAGAAACATGGATATATATAGTGACAAAAACATAATTTCATACTTAATTGTTTTTGATCCACTCAAATTAATCTTTTTTTTTTTCTATTTTATAGCATGACATATCTATGTTAGTAATAATAATATATACATAGAAGAATGTTTTGTGAAAAGTATTTTTAAAAGCTAAAGCGTAATGCATAGACATATCTTAAACTATTTTTTTTATTTAATGACTTTTTCAAGTGCGGTTTTGAGACGGTAACAAAAAATCAAAATTCAAAATATGTAAAATATTGTCCTCACGATGGCAGAGTTTTTAGCTTCAGAAAGGGTAGGCTTCGTTAAAGCAGATAATTGGTGTTTTGCAATATTTAATTCTATTTCTTTAAAACATGTGTTTTAAAATTGGTCATTCTTTCTAGTTGGTATCACAGAAAGCTAGAGGATCAAGTAGTAGAAAGAGCTTTTACCAATTTTTTTAGAATATGTGAAGAAAAGGTTCCTTTAATGAATATTCTGCAGTGTGGTTTAAAATTGCAAAAACAGATAAGAAAACAAACATATTTCTCTAGCAGTCTCAAAACCACTTGAAACTTCTGCTTTTCAGAGGGCTTTTAGCTGCTACTTTTGTTGTTATATTGTTATTAGCAAGTAGTTTGGAGGAAATCTTTTAGCAAATGCATTTGTGCAATTATTGCCTATTCTAAACAGATCCATGTGAAACAGAATCAATGTTTACGTGTCACGTTGAAAAATCTGCAAAACACCCTTACATGGGAAACACAGCTAGTAATGCAAATATTGAGAAAGAAAATAAATCCCTTATTTCTAGGACAAAGGAAGATCTCTGTCTTTCATATATTTCCTTAAAAGGAGCTGAGAAAATATCCTTCTTTTCACCCTTCATAATAACAAAAATTTTTTGGACATAAGTTAATAAGAGTCAGGTAATTTGCTTGTCTTCAGGTTAGTTTTTCAATTTTAGCTTTAGAATCATAGAATCACAGAATATCTGAACTTGCAAGGGGCCCATTGGGATCATTGATTCCAACTTCCTGCTGCTCACAGGACTGCCAAAAATTAATCCATATGACTAAAAGGACCATCCAGAGGGTCCTTGAACTTTGGCAGGTTTGGTGTCATGAGCACTTCCCTTTGCATTCTGTTCCAGCAGCCACACAGCCTTTTACTGAAAAGCCTTTTCCAAATGTCTAATTTGAACTCCCCCTTCTCTCCTTTTGCCTATTTCTTTGCTCCCATGGCTGGTCACGAGAGAGAGAAAGAGATCACCTCTGCTGCCTCCCCTGAGGAAGGTGAAGATGGCAGTGAGGTCACCCCTCAGACTTCTCTTCCCCAGGCTGAACAAACCAAGGGACCTCTACCATGCCTTCTAACTCTTGCCTTTCACCATCTTGGTGCCCTGCTCTGGGCACACTCTATTGTTCTCCTGAAAAAACAGCACTGGAGGTGAGGCTGCCCCAGCTCAGGGCAGAGCAGGACAATCCCCTCCCTTGCCCAGCTGTGATGCTGTGCCTGATAAACCCCAGGACACAGGTGACCCTCCTGGCTGCCAGGGCACGGCTGGCTATTGAAATTAACCCTTACACCTCTTTCTGCAGGGCTTCTCTCCAGCCTCATGCTTAATGTTTTTAAGCATTACCAGGATTATTTCATCTCAGATGGAGAACCTAGCACACGAAATTAAATTTAATGTAATTTAATGCATGACTTTCAACTGGTGGTTATCCAGCTCTCTAGTCTATCCAGATCTTCCTGTAAGGCCTCGTGAGCCCCAAAGGTGTCCACAGCTCCTCCTAGTTTAGTATCATCAGCAAACTCACTCAAGGCATATTTTATTTCTGCGTCCAGATAATTTATAAACACACTGCACAATACTGTCCCTAAGTTCAAGCCCTGAAGGACACAGACCACCAGCCTAATATAACTCCATTCTCTGTAATTCTTTGAGACTGCCTTTAGCCTGGGCCCCCTAAAGGCAGCAGACACACATAAGAAGTGCGTCAGGCCTTGCCTTTTGTCAAATTTGGCAACTTGTGAATTCAAACTGCAGTTGAAGAAACTTTGATATGGGCAACTATAACTATGTGTTTCTGAATACATATCATCCTAGATGTTCTTCATTCACCAGCACTACTAGTAGGGTTGAAACCTGATATCCTGAGGGTTACTGCTGTTACTATAGAGAGCATCTATAAGCAAAAGTGACTTATGGACATCAGCTAATTTCATCACTGGAAGATAACATGGTACTATCAACAAATTTGATTTTTCCATGGAGATAAATGTATTCTATCAAAACAGTCCTGGTCAAAAACTCAATAAAAATTGCACGAGATCTTGACATAGATATGAAATTGACACAGATAAATACAATTTAATTTATAAAGCCACGAACACATTTACCACTTTCTGAGAAATTAAACATAAGATCTCTAACATTCTTAACAACTATTAAAAAAAAGTATCGCTACAGTATTTGTTAAGTCCTATTGCTTTAATTTATTGAGGTCTGAAGATTACATGCATGTTTTTTCTGACTTTTTTTTTGCTGGCTGTTTCTTTTGGTCAAGAAATTTCCCCATCTTGCCTTGCTTTGCCTTGCCTTTCCTTGCCTTAGTTTCCTTTCTGCTCCCTCTCCTCACACACAGTGAAATCTGTTACACGTTTGTTTAAAAATTAAAGGGGCCTGGGAAAACTTCAGTGCAGGTATGTAAGATCTTATGGTCCCCTGTTCACATTATTAAATGGACATATTGCAAGCTTTATTTTTTATTGCCATTGTTCCACACTTAGGGATCATTTAAAATGGATGTTTTCTGTTATTTTTATGATAACCCCAGCAAACTGTTCATATTCTAAAATTTATTACTAAACATGTTAAATAAAGTTCAATAACTGGAAGGTTATAATCTACAGGGGAGAAATGATGTGCAGATAATAAAGTTAAATTATTCTAATGTGATGATTTTCTTCTATGGTGTCTCATCCATCCCATTTTGGCAATACAGTAAACAAGCTGCTCTAATAGGCAGGGAAAAATAAAGTGTCATCAATTCAAGAGTGAGCAGCTGCTGGTAGATTTTATACAGAAAAAAAAAAAAAAAAAAGACAAAGGAAAGAAGATACCGGGGTCTGTTTACATCTGATGGGTTACTGAGGGAATTTGGCTTCTTGGTAGGAGTTGGGAGCTGATTCCTCTCTGGCTTATGATGCTATGTAGGTACACGTTAAGGTGTACCCCAGCATGGGGACGGGCTTTAATGTTCTGGGATGGGCTGGGTGAGCCTTCCAGTGACAGAACCAGAGCTTGAATTTGAGCCAACCAGCTTGAAGTTCCATATGGACTGGTATCAGGTAATGAGTTTTAATGTAATTGTGATAGGCTTCTTGGGATAGACCAAAAACTGGCCTGTAATTCGGATCTCTTCTGCTTATGCTACAATATTACTGTTGCTGCTTATAACTATGACAAAGTCAATGATCAAAGGCAGTATCTTATATTATGAACAATAATATAATTAGAAAAACACAGACAAAAGAAAAATCAACCCGAACCACTTTGATGATAAATACTATCTTATAAAAATTCCAAATTCAACTTATATTTCCAAGGGTATGTTTGTTTTCATTTTTGTTGCCACAGTTCATGTTCTAATGGGAAATTTTACGAGCACTGAGATGAAACTGAGACAAACATGGCTGCTGCACACCATTTCTTATAAAATGTTATCTAAGACAGGCATTTTGGGGTACATCACCACGCATATTGGATGTAGAAATTTCTCTTTGAAACACAGTACAGCCAAGATGAAATGAAACTGGATGTTGCCACACATCTGTTAAGAAATAGTAGAGCCATACATCTTTCCCAAAATGCCCTAAAGCAAAACCAAAACAAAAAGCCTCAAAAAACCTTAGTTCAGACAGTGATTTTTCACAAATATGAGGCACGAAAAAATGGAATTTTCTGGACACAACAGCATGAGCGTAAGCACATATGCAGAGTATATAGATCGCCAAATTTTGTGTTTTGAGATCTTTAAGCTTGGATTTTCATATATCAAATAATAGTGATGAAACAATTACTGTAGAGAAGAAATAACTGCAAAATATGACTGACTATTAAATATAGAAGCAAGATGGCAAGCAGGCAGTCTTTCCTTTTCATTGGCATAAATATTAGGCCATGTTTTGATCCTATCTGGCTATCTGCAAATATCAAATAAGAATATGTCATGCTTATTTGCCCTCATCAATTTGATGTTGGAAGCAGATCCAAACTAGTTCAAGGGTTATTAAATCATCATTCAAGATTCATCTAATTAAATTTTAAAATGTGTCATTCATCCTGTTGTCTCCTCTACTAGCAGACCGTTGTTTGTGCTATCTTCACAAAATTTGGGATCACAGACAAAAACAAAACCCATTCCAAAAGGATTTTGATAGTTCTGTGTTGATGAAATATCTGAGAGTAAAATAATGTGATTTTGTGTAATTTAACTACTATCTTTATGTAATATGTGTAGGTAATATCACTTCCTTTTGTAATTTTTTAAATCTGAACAATATTTAGAGAATTTTTATTTTAGAAATGCTTTTTGTTAGGTAAAAGAATATCTGAACCAGAGGATTTGTAACCATCATGGTATGTAACAGATGTGGTTTGAGATCAATGGTAATTCTCAGTTGTTTGTTTCGGGGTTTTTTTTTCTCCCAAGCAGAATGAAAAATAATCACCAAGTGATTTTTTTTCTTGGACAGTGCATAGAGGAATTTATCATAGTTCTTCACTTAAAAGCAGCTCTGTTAGCATCATGCATGCTAAATAAGTTTACAGTTGTGTACTATCATAATTGGAATTTAGTAAGCTTTGAACTACCCATACTTGAATGGAGGTTTCTGAGCCTCAAGCAAAGCTTTGACAGCTCAAATACCATAACGAAAAGCTGTGAGAGAGCTGTGATGTTTAGAGTCAAGATCCTTTTTTCCTCTGAAACCATGCATTATTTCCAACAACACCTACCAGGACTGCAGTGTGGATGACAGTAATGTGTCCTGTAAACTCTTTTTGCTTGTCTTTCACAATCTCTGGAAGTCTACCATGCCATCTAGAAATACTCAGAAGCCTAAAATCCGCCTGTTGCAGCCAACCAGGGTACAGTGGATGCATGGCCAATTAAAAGCATTGTTTTCTACATGGTGTTTATGTTGATGACTACTGATCATAAACACAAGGCTAACAAGGGCTGGGAGGTTTTCCTCTCTACTCCAGGCTGTCCCTTTTCAGTAAATATTGCCCAGGGGAACAGACAAACTGGAATTACCATTTCAAAAGCCTCTCATGGAGACAGTAATATTTACCTCATCAAAACTCTTCTACTCATATTTCAAATCTCCCATAACTTATAATTCAGGAAACCTAGAAATTAACACTTCACTGATTTGTATGTCATGCAACCATGCAGCAGAATGAATCACTGCTGCATTTGAAATTTTGTGTCTCTTTCCATTTTCAAATTTCAGACAGAAGGAAAGATAAAAACAACTGAATATTTTTCCTTCAGAAAACTTTTTCAAACACAATTTCATAGACTGAAATTTGATAGATAACATAAAATAACAGGTAGTTGTGCAAAGCAGATGATGTCTTCATCTTCATTCAATTATTTACTGGAACTCAGTGGCCTTGAAACTTTTAAGCTGTGATACCTGAACAAAGAAATAAAATAGATTAATTTCCAAGTTATTTGAATACTAGGAATTTCCCAAACGTGGGACTTTAAAACGCTTCAGAAATTCAATCACAATGAAATACAGTGACATTCTAAAATCAAATGTTCCTTTTTTCTATATTGAAATGACAGTTCTTCAGTTTTGAAAAGTACATTCATTCTGCATTGATCACAACTTTTGTTTTCTTATTACCTCCAGTTTTGTTGTTACTCATACCTTTCTTTAGCCATTCTTTACTGGCCATTTATAGATGTGCTGAGTTAGATCTTTCATTTCACCAAAAATTGTCTTATCTGCATTTTCATGTACAGAAGCATATAGAAATTGCTTTTTAATAATATCTCTAATGTTCCCAGACAGGTAGTATCTTGCTCACCCAAGCATACTGTTCCCACTTTGCTTTACAGAGAAAGAGAAAGACAGAAAGAAGTCTACATTGCAGATAATGACAGTCTTTCTCACTGCAAAGATAAAAACCTGAACTTCTGCTATAGTAGTTCAAATGATCTACTGATCTACTAAGATCAGTATCAAATGAATATATATCAATAAGATCTCATTAAACTAAAATCAATGTAGATTTAAATGTAGTCACTTGCCCTGTGATGACAGTAATTAAATTTCATAAACAAATATTGTCCAACATAAAATCCAAGAGCTCAATTATTTTCTTAATATAATATTTGACTTGTAATAAACCTTGTGTTATTTAAAAAGCATCCACTGCATGGAAGTTGGATTTTCACCTTCCAAGTTCTCAGCTGTAATCTTAACATGTGTAACCTGATTAACAATATTTTTATAATATTTGCAGTTTAGCTAACTCTGTTCTCCTTTTAAATACAAATTACTGGAGGTTTGTAGGCAAATTTAAGAAAACTTTTATTTATGTATTTAGTATTTTAGGAAGTTGAAAAGCTATCAGAAAGCTGTATTACTTCTGTATTGGAACAAGATGAAAATGCTGAATTTCAGTTCAGCTAAAATTCAGCTGAATTCACCTAATATGATCCATTCCTTCCTGGAAGCAGGTACTCAGATACTCATTTTCTTCAAATGTCAGCTAACCTCCAATTACATGTAATTTCACATGATGAAACATAACTTTAGCTTAATGGATTTGCAAAGAAAATTGGATGTTAACAATTGTATTATGGGGAAAGTAGTTCTAGGAATTTCCACCACAGACTATCATGCAATTATAATTCTTTCAGTGTACAAGTCTAAAGTTTAATAGTGTTTGGACTATAAGAAGAATTTTTTAATGAATTCAATAAATAAGAAGGGGATTTTTTAGTTTGATCAACATATATTTGATTTCAGTGATGGGTTTGAAAGCTTAGTTATTCTCACAAATGAAAAAAATCTGAAAATTTTCTGTATGTTTTCAGACCTCAAGCTTTTATTTAACTACACAACAGAAACCTAATTGCAGAAATAATTAATTAATGATGATTCAGATTCTTCATACCACTGATTAAAATCCACAAGTCTCTAAACACCATTATTTTTAACTGCTGTCACAGACATAGAAAAAGTAACTGTAAAGCTGAAGGAATCTCTGTTAACTGACAGCTATTGCAGTGTAGTGGTATTTAGAAAATGACAACTGTAGAAATAATCTATCTATTAATCATATGAGCAATTGCTTAATTACTGACAGAACAAAAACAGCTAGGGCAGCACTGGAATATGATTAACTGTTATGTATATAACTGTCTATTTTAAATAAAGTGATAAATGTGCTGTTGTTTTTCCCTGTTCAAAGGCAAAGCAAGGCAAAAAACATTACATCTATGGAAAACTGGGATGAAATGTCTGCTAAGTTATGCAAAATTACATGTTTTTATAGACCACAACTTAACTCATCAATTTCTTTACAAAGGGAGGTTTGGTCATCACAAAATCTGTAGGAGCATTTCACTCTGGTAAATTGTAGCTCAAACACAATATTGAAAAAAGTAGTGTTTTAAAGACCAGACCTCCTGGTTTTGCTTCATACAGAAGATTTGTAGGGGTGTTTTGCTTTGTTTTGCTTTGCTTTGCTTTACTTTGTTTTTCTTTGGGGGTGTTTTTTAGACCATTATACCACTAGTTTACAGGAAAAAGAAACCCTTAAATATGACATTTATGGCCGTTTTGGTTTCAAAAAGATAAGTCTCCTTCCCTTCAACTCTCACACAGCACTAGTTGTGCCATCCAGCTCCCTGCAAGTACAAATTCAAGAACTATGAGACAGCTCAGTTTAAAACTTGATCAGAACATCTTGATTCTAGCTACCTGTTACAGTCCTTCAAAGGTTGTTTCAGCATGTGCCAATGCCATACAAGAATATGCAACTCATGCCTTTATTGCCAAGATATAGCAGTCTAACAGCATGACACATTTCCTTCAAACTATTTCAGGAACTCTAAGATCAGTTGGTCTAAAGAAATCTCTTAAAAATGTAAAGGCGTAATTTGACTCAAAGAACATCCAGGGCCCTATAGACATGTCAATGTGACTTTTTTTCTGATGTAACACCTTGGAAGCTCCCTTTATCTTCATAGGTAGTAGTAGATGTCAAGTAGTTTAATTTTCTAGTAAGAAACAGAATGAGAAGAGCTAATTTTTAGAATTTCATATTCCTCTTGCAAATAGTATCTGCCTTCCATACCACTTTGTATCACTTTAGACCCCCATCTGGATAAAAAATCTTTAAAAACAATGAAATCAGACGAAAAATAAAATTTCAGAAAATAGTGATTACAGCAAATCATTATTAGCAGCTTTTGTGAGCCCACATTCAATTGATTTCATTAATTTCATAAATTATATTTCACACAAATATGCAATTCATAGTACATTGAAGTGTGTTTCACATATAGATCTTTAAACCAGGAATTTTATAAAATCCAAATAGTTCATATAGATCCAGATATGCCTTTCCTTACTTTGTATCATACAGGGTGACATATAAAAACGCATACAGTAACAATAATATAGAAAATTTCTTCCCCTTTTTTGATTTTTTTTCTTCCTTTAGGGAATCCAAATTGTCACTCAACTGATAAGAAACAAAAGCAATTGCCAAATGTTTTTAAAATTTCTTCATAATCCTTTTGAGGACAAAAACCTTCTGGTAATGTGCAAATAGAACTGTCTGATTTAGCAAGTGGTTTTTTAAACAATACTATTTTTTAGTCACATTATAAAAACATCAAATACTATGAAATGTCTCTTTTTTTTCTTTAATGTGTTGTCATGTATTTTTTGCCGTGTAATTCAAAAACAAGCTATGCTGTATTGACACATAATTTTGAATTTGATTTTTGACTTTTTTATATTTTCAGACCATATAACTGCAGAAACCTTGCAAATATATATTGTGAAAAATAACACGTTCATTTGCAGTGGAGAATGATAAGGAATAATATGAGAAAAGATTCTGAAGCTTCCTCTGGAGAACTTGAGCAGTCTGATACAGCAGACCCTGAAAGGAAAGAGAAGGAAAGAAACTTCTTTCTGTGTGTCCGTTTCCACTTTTGACACCGTGGTTTTCTCCTAGTGATTACTGTGGGAAAATATATCAGCATGTTAACATTTAGCAGGTGGGAAAATGGTAAAAAACTATCACTCTTAAGCAGAGTGAAATTAGGTTTTAGGTTAAATTTTGTTATCAAAGAGAAAATATTTCTCATCAACTCCCTGGAATGAGTGACAACAAGAAATTTATATTACTTCTAAAGGATTTAGAGATTTAGAGAATTAACAGACTACTAAATTTTCTTTCTTAACCAGATACTGTGCTATTCTTTTTTCTGGTTTTTTGTTATGACTGAATCCTTCCATAAATTTCCATTATGGAATCTCAGCTTGCATTTATAAAACCTTGTATCTACTTCTCAAACAAAATACTGTGTAGTCGCATGACTTATTTAAAATGATGACTTTCCCATCTAGTAAATTTTTTTTTTTTACAAAATTACATTAATTTTTGTTTTTTTTCTCTTCATTCAAAACTGCATGCAAGGAAATGATGTTGTCTAAACTGCTCACACCTGAAATTTTCTGTTTATAACTGGCAACATCTCTCCTTTTTATTGCTCTATGAAGCATCTGTTATGAGACAAAAATTATCTTTATTTACTTCCCCCGATGGTTCATATATCCTTGGCAAATTCCTGCCAAAGACAGATGAAGGCACATAAAAGCTGGTGCAGCTGCTGGCAGCCGCTGTGCATGAAGCACTGTCAGCAGCTCTAGACAGGCAGCCTGTGTGTCCCGAGGATGAAGGCATCCCTGCCTGTTCCAGCAATTCCCAATAATCCACACTCTCATATCAACGCCTTCTCCTCTGTTGGACAGGCTTGGTCTGTAAGTAAAAATGGGGGGGAGGGGAAATCAAACACTGAACTACTACCAAAAAAGCTTAAACAACTTAAACAGTCTGTTCTCCATATTACACAGGCAGACAATAACATGCTCAAAGCCAGTGCCAGCAAAGACATAATTTACTTTTCCTGCTTACTGAGGGTTTAAAAATGCAATTACAGTCTCATCTTTATAGGAAGGTTTATTCCTTTATGACTCTGAATATCTCTGAATCTAGAAGTTCACTTTGAGAAAAGACACAAATCTCAAATCCCTGTCCTTCTATCTGCAGAATATTCAATGACATGTGGGAAAAGTAACGATGTCATTCTTGAGAATTGCCTTTCCTGTGACATTCATATTATCATAATAGAGACCCAAATCTTCTCAATAGAGAAGCTGTCCCTTATTACTTTGCACAGCTCTGAGGAAAACAAAGCCTTGACTTTCCAGGGCCATCAGAATCATCCTGTAAAACAAATGCTCAGTTATGAAGGTTGGTGTGGGCAATACCATTCTGGAAAGAGGTTCCAAATGGACTCATAATTGACTGATACTTAATTTCTGATATGAATATCTGAAGCAGGTTTCAGTCCCACACCAAAAAAGGTTGCTTACAAGTCCAGACAAAAAAAAAAAAAAAAAAAAAAAAAAAGCTGGCTTTAATTGCACTAGTAAATTAACCCTTGAACCCTTCATAGGAAATATTTTCCAAGTATCATGCTTACATGTATATTTCAGTAGGTAGTAGAATGCTGGCAGGTAGCCTGGGTCAAACATCAGTCTCTCCAGCAGTCCCTTGACAACATTATAGCATTTGAGACCCATCCTGTCTAAGTTGGATCCTCCTTTGCAGTTCTAGAAGGGTTTGATGACTCAGGGATGATTCCAGCCTTTTGGCACCAGTTGGGCTCAATGTCAGCAAGCACTCCCTAGCACTGTTTCACTTGGTGTCAGTGATGTTACCATAGGGGCCACAAATCATCATATTCTTGCTTACAGTATCACCAACAATAGAGTCATCTGTCACAGCTCTGGAATGTGTTCATCATTTTGTTTAACTGATTTATATTTCAGTGTAAATGGTTTGGTGTCTTCAACTGCGTCTGTTCCTGTACATGGCCAGATTGCAAACAGCAGGGAAAAAACCCTATCATCCATAAGCAAGCATTTAATTTCTTGGCTGAAAATTTCACACAGGAGAGAGATCTCTAGTTTGTATGCTAGTAAATGCATTTACAGCTGAGACACCATTACAAAACGGACTGCCAGTTATGAGAATAACTTTGCACATGACTGAACAAGTCCAACCCACTTGCATTCAAATTACCAAAATGAATGGTCCCAGTTCTGTTATTCTTCATTGTACACTTGTTCTGTGCATAGTGGTTTAGACCACCATAAATTCATATCAGTTGTTTTACTGTCTAAACAGGTTTTTTTCAAGATTTTCTCTCTCATCACAGATATTTTTTTCAGAAAAAAAAAAAACTGTTTCTTGATTACTTCAGCTATTGAACAAAAATTAGCAAGAAATTGTGGTAGATGAATCTCCAAAGCTGTATGATTTGGCTCAGAGGACTCTGTCCTCCATCCAAATAATAATTTGGAAGTGGCTGGCTAGAAGTCAGGAATATCTATTTGAAGTATCTTAGTGAGTGGGGGAGGCTAGTGGATTTTTCCTCAGCATACCAAGACAGTAAGGGTAGAGAGCCCTTCTGGAAGAAGTCCAAGAGAAAGTAAATGTCAAGGTCTACTTCATGATTGTCGTATTGGGTGAGTTTCATGGGGAATACTCTCTTTGTGCCAGACTCCTTCCAGTACAACTACCACATTTGTTACTCTCTGTGCTTCACACACGCAAACTGGAATTTCTTTCCAACACTATCTGTAAAATCTTTTGAATACTAAAATGGGAAATCTCTCCAGGCAAAAGCTGAGCCTCTACACAGCATGTAAAGCTCCCAGTACAGCTGACTCTGACCTACACTAACAGTATATACAGAGCAAAAGAACTCAGATAGTATGTGATCTGATGTTGAGGTTAAAGCTCAGTTATTACTTATTTAAACTAACTTATGCATGGCAAAAGAAAATATTTTATTTAAAAAAAATCAATCATAATTAAAAGTGTTAGGTCATCTTTGTGCTTGTTCTTAACTCTTTTCTGACCAAGTTTTCTTTTTCTAAGGATGTTTAACATAGTTTTAGGAGTACAAATAACCCAATAATATTAACTGTGGCCTTTAGCCATTTATGCAATCTAGACAGAAAGAGCAAGTGAAAGTAACTTATTTCTCTTGGATGGATTAGTAAATGAATGGCAAATGAAATCTCTTGCCTGTCACCAGATGGTGCAATTATAAACATTCCTACAAAATTTGTTTAACTCTATGTATGGTTTAATCTTAGAGAAAATGTTCCTTGTTGGTCATGGAGATTTTAATCACAAAAGATATTGCATTTTATAAGCAATTAATCCTTTTGGAACAGTTTCCTGAGTGTATATATTATTGTGATAGCAATAGGAAAATACATAGTTTGATATCAGAGTTTCCAAGATGCAACCTAAACAACTGATTGCTATTTTGAAGATGGGGATTTGTATCCACAGGTTCATAATTCATGCATTTCATATTCATCTGGTAATACCGTTCATACACAGTAATATTGCACAAGTTCATACATAGCACAGTTTGATACATTCAGCAGGAGGATTTTTTTCAATATCTTTAACTAGAAAGAAAGGAAGCTCAGCAAGAATGTTCCTTTACTTCACATTCATCCTTTATTACTGAAAATAAAGTTATTATAGTACTTGTGTACACACTAATAAATTTAGGAATAAATACTTAGTGTGGTAAAATATTAGAGAAAGAGGTTAACATAACCACAGACATTGCTGTATTTTTTAATGTGCAAAAAGTTACTGCTCTTGGGACAGAACTTATCTTGAAACAATCACGCAAATTCAATCAGAATTTAAAATTCTAATTCAGAACATTTAGCCCTTACAAAAATAGGACCATATATAAAAAAAGCAGTACTGTTTCAGTGCAAAAGTACGTGCCAAAACTTAATTTTCTTATAAGGCAAGTTCAAACAATTGTTCTGTATCTATTGAGCTTGATCACAAATAATATTTCCATAATAGAATTACACATGTAGAGCAGAAAATAATTTGTCTTATTGTATCAGTCTTGCACATTGATGGGAGAAAAAAAGCACATCCCAAAGTGTTGGGGGTGAGGGTGGTCCCCAATAATATTTTTAGGTTCCTTGATATTAAGGCTATTGTGGCGGAAAATAAAAGAAGAGCGGTGCGATGACCATGACTTGCAACATAAAATACTTTAATAATAGTGAAAACAAATGTGGGACGAGGCCCAAAAATCTGAACACACTAACCAGAATAGGAGTAGGTGGTCGAGGACAAAGATGGAGGGAGGTCCGGGGTATAAATGGGGAACAGGAAAGGGGGAGGAGCAGGGTTAGGATCCAATGGGTACAGGGGAAAGTCGTGCAGAGGTAGAGTAAGGGAAGGTAGGGTCCAATGGGGGAGCTGGGCCCCTGCATCAAATGAGGGCCAATGGGGATACAAAGAAGGGAGAACATTCTAGGGACTGGAAGTGGTGATGACGACTGGAAAATGACGGTGAGGAATATTTATGAGGCATTAACATGGGCAATCCCATAACTCCTTGGTACAACCTCTTCTGTACCAGGGTTGGGGTACAGGTCTTCTTCAGTAATGGTTGCCTGACCTGGAATACAGGTCAGGCTGATTCGTACACCAAAGTATTTTTTTTTATTTGAGATAGTGTTTCCTAATTAACAGGGGAATATGTATATATATCTACATGGACACTCATCATTACTTTGAAAGCAGGTTCTTAGTCACAAAAATTACATTACCCAGAAAGGCTCTATAAATATACAAAGCCAGAACTTCAACTGCAGTAAATAAAATTGTTTATGTCCCAGTTTGAAAGGAATGCATAGTATTCTACTTCTGATTGAAATAATCAAAGATCCATAACTTAGCGTGGTTGCAATATTCTCATCAAAGTAAAAAGGTAAACACACAAGTGTGACTGAAGTACCTTTGTACTGCCATGACAAAAAAAAATCCAAAACAACAAACCAGGAAAAAACCTTTAATTCTTCTGGGATTGAAATCCTGCTAAGTTTGTTCCTCTCCCATCTCTGTGAGGACTGACAGTCAGAGACTGCTCCAAAAAATGGATTTTCATGGGTCAGGAAATTTCCAAATTTGTGATTGCACAAGTCGGTGGAGGAAGAGAAACAAAGGACCTGTGATGCATTTAGGTCACTTGAGGAGTTTGCTGTTCTGTATATGGTCTACTTTGATTTCATAGCTGTTTCACAGTGCTGAAGAGTGCAAAGCAGTCAAGAGTATGCAGAAACTAATTTCAAGTCAGTAAATACATTACCCTATTGTAACAGTGGAAACATTATAAGTGGAAAAGAAATAAAATTACAGATTCATTTCTTGCCTCAAAGTTGATTAATTAAAAAATTTGCTGTACTCTTTTTCTCTTTAGAAATATTTGTCTATGATGCACTCAGAACCTTAAATGAAATGCCCCTCTTAGACAGTTCAGTATATAAATTTCTAACTGCACACTCTTTCCCCAACAAAGACAAAGGAAAGAAAAAGTATTTCATTGATACTTTCTGCCTGATAGAGGTATTCAAAATAGTCCTGGGACATGACCCAAAATTGTAACATGACATTATGAGTTATTTTGGATTAAAAGTTCAAGCTTAAAGTAAAAATAGCCATAGCCAGAGGTAAAAAAGCAACCAAAGAGAAAAAATAAATGCACTAGAATTAGGGAGGGGAGAATTCATACCAATTTGATTTTTTTTTCCTTCTCCTTGCAATTTTTACTGTATCCTATGCAGACAGCTGCCTTAAAAGTGTGCTTAAATTTCTGAATACATCACACATATTCAGAATATGTGAAAGAAGAAAACCCATCCAAAAAACTTTCATCCTCATCTGAGCTCATCAATGCTAATGAAATACAGATTTCAATTTGCACAATTGAAAGTAGTGTAGTTTTCCAGTATTAATACTATTTTTTTAGTAATCCAGAACTTCTCTGAGCATATCCATTTCAAGTAAGCTGATGAAACACAACTGACTGACCCCAAGCGTCCTATTTTACTACTGTTTTTCTTTAGAATTCTCTGTATAAAATTATCACCATTTACTGCCTAATACAACTTGGATAATACTTTTTGGCATTCAGGCCACTGATTACCTCTCCTTGGATTTGTAAGGAGAGCAGGGAAATGCTCTCTCTAACCCTTTGCAGGGTCAGAACTGTGCACCTGATGTCTCCAAACACTGCAAGGAAGCCCTGCTGACATCAGCTGAGCTGTTCTCAGCATGCTGAGTTACACGTGCTTTCAAATACCTGCAATCTCAGGAGCAATCAGGAGAGGAAATTGTTGGTACCTTATGGCTCTAAAACTCTAAATGCAACCTAAAACCATCACTTTCTGTTTTGCAAGTTATCTCCAGGGCACTGGATGCAATTTTGCTTGCAAGACTTATTTGTAGTTGTCATTCCATGTAAGGAATATTTTCAGTTAAATCCCTCTAGAATAGCAAGCACAGCTAAGTGTTTTCCTTGGCTCATCTGGGCTGCCCTAACCTTCAGTGCACCAGGAT
Source organism: Muscicapa striata striata (assembly GCA_030060385.1). Taxonomy (NCBI): domain Eukaryota; kingdom Metazoa; phylum Chordata; class Aves; order Passeriformes; family Muscicapidae; genus Muscicapa; species Muscicapa striata. The sequence continues at coordinate 212,619 of JAREIS010000237.1, read as the reverse complement.
GACACAGTTAAAAACTCCAGAACCTGCACCTGTTTATCTGTTTATGCTCAGGTGTGATCCCTTGCAATGTGATTTGGATTGCTGTAACTTCACCTGGGATGTCTAGCTTAAGCAGGAGGGAGAGATTATCTACCTTTTAGATTGTGATTTCTGGAGTGATAAGTGAAAATCTCCAGAAAACCTGTGAAACACATGGTGTCTTCTGTGAACTACTATCATCCTTTATCCTATGAACTGGAACTAAGGTCTCCACTTCTGTAAAAAATTACTTCAATATAGCAATCTGTCTATGGCAGATTTGTCATCCATTTTTCAAAATGAAGTGCAGAGGGTTGTACTTTAAACCTCTAAAATGTCAGAATCTGTGGTTTAAAGCTGTCCTTTGAAATATACAAGGTTTGAAGTTGCAAATCATTTCTGTTAGTTAAAAAAAATACTTGAGGGGTATCTTCTAGGTCACCAGATTCTGGAGATATGACTGAAGAGAAAATGCTTAGCAATAGACAAAGGCAGGGCTACTGATTAAATAAAGTGATTGTGCTTTAGGATGCTTTGACTCATCCTAAAGACTAAATTCTGTGTTATGATTTTCCTCAACCAACTTTTACTTTGTTTCTCTAATGAAATACAGCTCTGGAGACTGAAAACTTTTTAATGTGTTGATGCTCTTGCTTCAAAGAAAAACTGAAGTATCTCCATCTCAAGGTGTTGGGCTCTTGTCACAAAAATATTTTTATGCAATGTCTTAGCAAAAAATGCCTCTTTTCTCCAATAAGTACCATTGGTATTGCCATATTTATTAAACTCATAAACACATACCAAAGGGATGACATTGTTTTTAATTGTGGATGCCACCGCTCAATATTTATAAAAATAATTTCTGCAATTTTACAATTATAGAAGGCCAAAAAAACTAGGCAAAAAGATTTCTTTATGTTTATGAAGTTCAAATAGGAGATTTGGAACCAAAAATTAGTTATTAGGAAACAACAGAAATTGCTGCATTACTGATAGAATTAGCTATTACTTTAAGGAAAGAATGTAAGAAAACACTAACAATTATGAAAAACAGTTAACTATATTCTTTGAAAATCTAATTATCAAGGCTGGCAGCAGTTTGTATCAGCTGTTAGCTGAGGTTTTTAATAGAGTGTTCGTGTAAGTCTATATATATTTGTATGGAGAAATGAAGTTTCTGAACCTGTAATTTATGTTTCATCTAGGAAAAATGGGGATCTGGATGTGGTGTTCAGAATATAAACTAGTGAAAAAGATTGCTGCTTTTCAGAACTTTCTGGTCTGCAATGAAAGTGTTACCATGATGTTTAATTTCAATTGGATAAATATATTCTCATATTCACTGTGTTTGTGCTTTGGATAGTAACTAATGAGAGATACATGTTTGGCTATAGGTGATGTCAATAGAGAAAGAATGGACTAATAATAAGCTGTAGATAGTTTAAACCATAAGGGACTTTTGAAAGATGCTAGAATTATTAAACTGGAATCTGCAACACAAAATCCTGGTCTGAATCCAAAGGGAACTACTTTTATTGACTTTTATAAATGCTAGAGCAGACTGGTTTTGAGCAAATAATTTTTCCACAGCACTTGTTGTCTTTTATAGTGAAAATGGGAGAAAAATTAAATAACTTATTTTCACTATTACTTTTAAAATAAAAATATTAAATTATTACCTCTGAATAAAAAAACCCAAACAAACAAACAAACAAAAAAACTGCCAAATCAACCAAACAGACAAAAAAAGGACACCAGCCAAAAGTTAGTTGAGATTCATAAAAATAATGACAAAAGTACTGCAAATAATAATTTGAAAAGAAATCAATGAAAAGTTTCTTTTCTACAGAGAAATAAAACCGAAAGAAAATAAACCCTAAGAAAGCCTCTCAGGTTGACTTGGAAGACTCCATCTTTTATAAGTTTTTTTTCAATAAGCTCAAACAACAACTTCCAAATACAGGTCTAAGCAGTCAGTACATCAGGTTCCAGAGTTACAGAAGATTATAAGCTGTACAACTGGGAGCTGGGACAATGTGATTGTTTATACATATATGTGTAATTTAGGTAGTATCTTTGAGCTGTTCAGTTTTTTTACTCTCAAAGCTGTTGCACCCAAGTGTAAGAAGACTCTGGTAGCTCCAGACATCAGCGTTTATAATTTATCACTACCCAAAAACATTCTCCAAAATACAGTCATCCTATGTTCTTTTCTTCTCACAAAAACTAATGAGAAGTTAAAAACCTTAACAAATAGATTTGTTAATCAAATAACATAATTTAGAGAATTGTCGCAGATTCTGGGAATGCCCACAATTATTTGTCATCTTTGATTATGATTTTAAACATTTATATACAATTAGTCTTTTATGTAAACTCGGAGAAGATACACTAAACTATCATGTTTGTAGAAATTGTTTTACAGGAATCCTCTGCACCAGTCTCTACTTGCCTTGTTAGGCCATCAAAATGCCACAAATCTAGAAAAGACTTTGGGATAATTTGGGGATTAATTTGAATTTAATTACTTGTCCCTTATAAGTTCTTAGAAACACTGAATCAAAGTTGAGTTGTATGTAGAGAGGCCCATTAAGTGCACTGAAATTGTGAGTTGTATGTGTCCCAAAGCATTTTAGTTTAAAGCATTTAAAGTCCTAAAACTGATGCAATTCCTCATAAATGTCTGTTCATACTCATAATTGCAAGAATTCTGGGGCAAAATTCTATAACATTATACATCGCCATGCTATACTGGTGTTAAGGTAATCTACAGCCCAAAATATCTTCAGGTAGCCATTTGCCAATTTTCAGTTTCCTTGTTCAATTAGTAGATACTGAAGATTTGAAAACTGTCAGCTTCTGAAAAATAAAAAAAAAAAAACACAAATCCATCAATGGAAGAAAAAGGACCCATAATGTATTAATTATGCTGAAATTCTAGAATATAAAAGGACAAATTACCTACAGAGTTAATTCTTTATCGTATAGAATAGAGATCAAGTTTAACTGAATTGTGTGAAATATTGTTAGACTGTAATTCCAGAAGTCAAAGAGGTGGAAGATTTTTGCTTGCATGAAATTCCTACTTAAACATATTAGACTCATTTTTCCAGAATTTAATTTCAGTGGTGATCTCAGAGTCAGAATTCACAGGGAGAATTATTATAGCAATACTGCATCATACCATAGGGAAAAAAATACTTATTATCAGTCTTGATCTATTCTGCCAAAAAATCTTGCTCAGTCATAAAGATTTCTGGAGCAGAACAGTCTCTTTTTCTGTCTATGGCACTTTATTCCTAGTCTGGGTTATTTATAAGTTTAGTCTTAGTAATGACATGAAAAATCAACTTAGATAAGTAGTCCTTATACGTAGTCCAAGACCATTTTATATCTGACTTACCCAAACTGCTATGTATCTAATTAATAAGACAGAATAAAGGGTATCTCAAATTGGAGGGTCAGAAGTGGGGATGTCCAGCATAAGTCTCTAGATATCCACAAATAAAGATAAGGTTTTTTATAATTCTAAGTTAGTGGAGAGAAATATTTGTTGTGTGTGTCATCCAAGACTGATTAGAATTACATAGAAAAAATACCACCAAAACTAAAAGTTATAGTATTTCCTATTTCTTGCATTTTACATTTCATGTCTGACCCACAGCAAAAGATGAAAATACCTTAAACAAGATAAAGTATAACCAAATGGTGTATATTCTTTGGCAAATAAATCACTCAGGAAGCCATCCAGCAGGTAAATTTCTGCCCAGGTATGCTCCACACATATGCAAAGGAAGGGCACAAAGTAAAGAGGCAAAGATAAGTTACGTGGCTCTTGTAATGAATTTTGTAAATTTTGGAGGGGCTTCCTAAGTTGATCAAAACACTTTGTGTGCTTCTCCATCCCCCCCAAAGCGAAAGAAAACTAAACGATATTCAACTTTGACACACAATAGCTTTATTAAAATTGTTTGAAGATGAGAGATGTCATAGCATTTTCACTTAAGGCTGAAAAAATCTTTGAACTCATTCTCTGCACTTCTCAGGTTTTCAAATTTGCAATCACCTGAAACATAGAAATAATCTGTCAACAAAAGGCATCTGAAAGGTTGGAGAGTGCTCTGAGCTATAATCCCAGAAAGGAGAGAGGCCAGGTGTTCTCCTCACTGATATTATCTGAAGCAATGTCAGACACCCAAAGCCAGAGGGCACCAAGGCAGATGTCACCCCATACAGCTGGGAGAGGTGTGTGGAGGTCACTCTGAAAAGCAGATGGGAAAGGATGCTATCCAAAGGTGAGACCCTGCACCTCTTGCAGCTGCTCCAAGTACAGGGATTTGTGTATGTTTGACTTCTTCTGACCTCCACCTATTGTGGGGCTGATCATAAAGACTCTTCACATTTAAGCAGGAAAAAGAAGAGGCATTTTATTAAGATTGTACATCAAACAGTTTTAAAAAATATGTATGCAGATGTATATACATACATATTTTATATATATATATATATTTATAAATAAAGAAAGCTTTGCAATAATAAATTATTGAAGGAGTGTATGTCAAATGATGCTCAAATAAAGCTAGTTTGGTAAATGAACTATGTCTATTAACTTCACTAAATGGACATATTTTCCAGGCTGTACTCTGGTACTTTTTCAGTGAGAGACAAAATATGGACTTCAGTTAATTGCTGTTAAAGTACCATTATTCCTCCTATTACTTTCTTACTGTTGACAAAAGTGAAGTGCTTTAATTAGCAACTTTGTTTCATTCAGGTCTGCTTCATATATTCAGTACTGCTTTATAGATTTTCTTCTTAGGGAAAAAAAAAAAAAAAAAACAGCTTATGAAAATAAATTTATTGGAATTATCTCTTCTTTGTTTCATAAAATTTATTAAAGTAATCACAGAAATTGGCTACTTGTCTGAAGTAATTATACCATACAAGTAAAGAAATAGGTGACATAATTCCATATTTTCATATTTTCTCTGAAGAATGTAAAGAAGAATCTAAAAAATGTAAATAATCTTAACGTCTGCCATTTCCTTAAGAAATACATAACTATACAGAGCAACAACATAGCTACTGGAAAACAGAGTATGAGCATCAGAATAGTGTTTAGTTATTACCCTGAAAAGTAAAATAATTGCAATGAAAGGACATGTCAGAATGATAATGCTGTTCTAAGCAAGTTGTTCATTTTAATGAAGAACTGAAATGCTTCATCTTTGGAAAACTTTCAAGATCCAAGTGTATGATACTATAAATTTACAAAAAGCATCATTTAGCCATTACATAGCATTAAGCCATAAAAATATTTTTGTGGAAATAATTTGTATTTTGCCATGTAATAGTCCTAAACACATTTCTTTGGATTTAGGATTTTGTTTTGTTTTGTTTTGTTTTGTTTTCGAAAACTCAATCCCAAAAAAATAATGAGGAAATAAATATACCAAAACACTGTTCTTGCTATGCTAGCTGCTATGAGCAATAAATACTGTATGGAAAGATCTGTATATAATACATATATCCAGGGCTCCTCAGAACGAGAGGAGCAAGTACATGGAGCAAGTCCAGACTGGGCTATGATGATGATTAGGGGACTGGGAGCACCTCACTTTTAAGGAAAATGTGAGGGCACTGACCCTGCTTAGCCTTGAGAAGTGACAACTGAGGGGCGACCTTATTACTCTACATAAGTAACTGAAGGGAGGATGTTGAGAGCATGGATCAGGCTTTTCTCAGTGATGCCAAATCATAAGACAAGATGCAATGGGCAGAAACTGATGCAGAGAAAGTTCCCCCTGAGTATGAGGAAGAACTTCTTTACAGTGTTGGTGACTGAACACTGGAACAGGCTGCCTAGAGAGGCCGTGGAGTCTCCCTCACTGAAGATGTTCAAGAACCATCTGGACATAATATTGATTCATGTTTTCTAAAATAGTCTGCTTGAGCAGAAAGGTTGGACTAAATGGCCTCCAGTAGTCTCTTGTAACATTTACCATTCTTTCATTCTGTGATTTTAAACACTGATTAGTGTTTAAACACTGATTAGTTAGCAACTATGCTGGTTCTTTGTGCTGGATTACCTCTGTTTTACATGCGTATAGAAGTTTTTAGTGTGTGTTACTGTTTGTATATAAGTTGATTTCATATCAGTGGAACTCAGTGATTTGGAAAGCTACCTCTTTAATTCTTCACATCTAATTCAATAGTAAAAAGTAAGAATAATTATGTTTTCAGATTTCTTGATTTGGAAAGAGAAATTCCTCAGAAAATTTGTTTCAAGAAATTACTCAGTACGTAAATAAATCTAGGATGTTCAATTTCATTCACAAGTAGAGTCATAAACCTTTCATGTATGATATGTAGTTGTATATTGTACCAATATTTGATGTCTCTAACAGTTTGTTATTAAACAAAGCCTTTAGAAACACCTTAAGAAAATAATACTTTATAGTTTTGCATTGTATCTGTGAAGCTATATATAAAAGACATATTTTGTACTGCAATGGTTTGGCCCTGGCTAGATGCCAGGCACTCACCAAAGCCTCTCTCTCACCAGCTGGACAGGTGAGAGAAAATTCAAAAAATGTTTCATAAGTTGAGATAAGGATGGGGAAAGATCACACACCAAATATCACCACAGAGAAAGCAGAAAATTAGAGGTATTAATTGAATTTATTACTAACAAAATTAGAGCAGGATAATGTGAAGTAAAAACAGACCTTAAAAAGAGTTTCCCCCTACCTCTTCCTGCTTCCCAGCTCTACCTCCTCCCCCAGCTGTGCAGGGGGAGAGGAAATGGAGGTTACGGTCCACTTTTCACATTCTATTTCTCCTGCTTTTTATGGAGAGGACTCTTTCCCCTGGTCCACAATGGGATCACTCCCACATGAGGCAGTTTTCCAGGAAGTTCTTCAATGTGAGTCCATTTCATGAGCTACAGTTCTCTGCAAACCACTGCAACATGGATCATTCTTCTGTGGAGTGCAGTCACAGAATTCCCAGAGTTAACTAGATGGAAAAGATCATTGCGATCGTGGAGTTCAGTCTGTGACCTAACAATCCTTAAAGCACAGGATGCTTCAGTGGGGGTCCCCCACAAGATCACAAGTCCTACAATGAAACCCAGAATGAGTTACTCTCTCCATGGATCTGCGGGTCCCTACCAGGAGCCTGCTTTAACATGAGCGATCCATGGAATCACAACCTCCTCTCAGGCGTCCATCTGCTCCTCTCTAGGGCTCCTGCATGGGCTGTGGGTGGATCTCTGCATCCCCATGGATCCCATGGGCTGTGGGTGGATCTCTGCATCCCCATGGATCCCATGGGCTGTGGGTGGATCTCTGCATCCCCCATGGATCCCCATGGGCTGTGGGTGGATCTCTGCATCCCCCATGGATCCCCATGGGCTGTGGGTGGATCTCTGCAAACCCCATGGGCTGTGGGTGGATCTCTACAAACCCCATGGATCCCCATGGGCTGCAGGGGCACAGCTGCTTCTCCATGGTCTGTCTGTACCATGGGCTGCAGGGGAATCTCATCTCCAGTGCCTGAAGCAGCTCCTGCCCCTCCTTCTCCACTGACCTTGGTGTCTGCAAATTTGGTCCTCTCACATCCTCTCATCCTGTTCTCCTCTGCATGCAATTACAAACTCAATAACTTTCTTTTTTCTTCTTCTTAAATCTGTTATCACAGAGACATGACTGCCATTTCTAACTGGCCCAGCCTTGGCCAGGGGCACATCTGTCTTGGAGCTCCCAGGGATTGGCTCTGCCAGACATGGAAGAAGCTTTCAGCATCTTCTTACAGAAGCCACCTCTGCTTTTGAGCTCAGCAGCAGAGTTATGGTAGAGGCTATGTGCGAAGTTCTGAGAATAAATAAAACTTGCGTCAAATACATTTTATGGTAAATCTTAACACACCCTTGATTCAATTCCAAACTCATTTAATTCAAAATGCTTAGTGCCTGTTTTCCATCCTGACACAGAAACTCAGTCTCTAGTTGAATGCTTACAACACTTTGGCAACCAGGATCTCTGTGAATGTGACATGGAGAGGCTTAATGTATCACAGACAGGTACTACAAAAATGCTAGGTAGTTGATAAACAAGCCTTTTTGAATATTTTCTATAATTCTGTGAAGAGCAACTAGGTACCTGAATGTAGCAGTTTTCTACTGCTTACACATGGAAATCATATTGCTCAGAATTCTAGGAGCTATCAGAGTTTCAGAGTTTATCTCACTTGAGGGCACTGAGGATTTATTTATCTTAGAATTTCTAAGTATTAAAAATATTCACTACTTTATGTAACTCAGGTTTAGAGACATTACAACCAAAGCAGAGGCTCTTGACACTAGGAAACTCTGAAAGCATATCTTATATATACACCTATAACTAGTATTACTTTGCCTTGAAAATGAACACAAACCTATTCAAATTGTGTGGTTAAAAAAAAAAAAAAAGTATCACTACGACAGTATAGTCAGACACCGTGCATAAGCACTTCACATAAACTTGTATGAAATGGGGTCACCAAAGGGCAAGCCAAGACCGATGTAATTGCACTCAAAATGCAACCAAGTGAAAAAGTTGCCAGGTGGGGGTTCAGATACGCAGAGGAGATTGCAAACAGCTGGAACATCGTCCTGAATGCACCAGAAGAGTGGTTTCTAGTTAAGACGGAAGATAACAAAACAAGTATTAGCCAAGGACACCCTCTTGCTGGAGGAGGCAATGGCATAAGCCCATCAGAGCTCAGTGCAGGATGACAGAGAAAGTGAGGATAGATGTGCTTTGGCTCTGGCTCTAATCAACAGCCCTTAACGTGTAAGACAGTAATAAACTGCTTTGTGAATTAATCAGTTTCAGCGCTTAAAATTGGACAGATTTGTTAGTCTCCTAAACACTCCCATCACATTACGCTCTGATCCTCTGACACGTTATGAACAAACTTCTCAGTATTCATATTTATTTATACATATAGACATAAATTTTATTTAAACATTTATTCAGCAACAATATTAGCACAGTGGTGGTTATTTCAGTGTTTTTATGAATGAGTCATATAATCCATGTATTGAACTCTCTATTGAAATATTAGTCTTTATAATACAGAGCTAAAATATCTTGACCAGCATAATTGAGATTGAATAAATAATTTATTAAACATGCCCATAATAAGTTTTCTTAAAAGTTTACTGAAAGTTGAATTGTTATGACAATCATCAGTTTCAGGGTCTCAAGATATTAGACTTTCAGCCTTAAAAATAGTTTAAAATAGCAAATACTGCAGTTTCTCAAGAATTTCAAAAGAAAATAAAAGTAATTTTCCATTAGAGCTTCTTTCCCAAGATTCATTTATTAAAAAAAAAAAAAAACCAAAACAACAAAATACATAAAAATAATACCCCATAGAAGGTAAAATCTGACCTTTTTGAAATAAGGGATCAAATTTTCATCAGCTTTTATACTCTGCCTTCCTATCAAAAAAAGATATGTGGAACTAAAAGTCAACACTTTTGGAGAATAAAAAAGTAGACTTATTCTTGGAAGTATAAACAATATTATATGAAAGAAGATTTTAATGGGAAGCAGGTTGAAGAAACATCAAGCTTTAAAATATTATTCATATTTTCCAAGAAAAAAAAATTTCAAAGAAATATTTTTTCCCCTCTTTACTGCACATTTACATTTTTACTTTCTTCAGTTTCAATACAAAATTTTTTTTTCCATTAATTTTTGCCAGCTGGTAGGAACATTAAAATATTTAAAGATAGTAATACAGAAGAAAAGATACTTCAAAAAAAATTCAGGCTAAAAGTCAAAACTTCAAGGATCAAGGCAAGAAGTTTTACATTCAACTGAATTGAATAAAAGGAAGGCAATGCTTTTAGTGTTGAGAACTGCTAATCATTGAGATGATACATTATGAAAAATAGTGGGGTTTTTTTATTATAGAACTCTTCAAATGAAATTCATTTCTGCCTGTGACCCAGTTGACAAATATCCACATACAACTTTATGCAAGTTATGCAGAGGATTGGATTGTATAATGGGTTATTGCATGTGATTAAACACTTTGAGCATCTTCAGAGATTTAATGAAGTAACCAACACAAGCTGTGAACTGAGACTTCAAGTCAGGAACTTACTTGTGGTTGCTTCAGCTTGGCCAAAGCATTTCCCTTTGGAAGTCACTCATTGTAAGGAAAGTATCTCAGTGGAGCAGTGGGATAATGGGAAAATGCTGCCCAGGGCTCTAGAGGCTCCCTCTCAGTTTATCTGAGACCTGCAAAAGAGGCATATTGTCCCAAGAGCCAGATGTATCTTCCACTCCTGTAATAACTTGCTGCTCTGACATTCCCCTGCCTGTCAGCAGTCCCTCCCAAAGAAAGCATGAAATGGGAGACTTCCCTACATTGCAGATTTCTGGAAGAACTTCCTTTCCAGCACTTCCCCAAATGTCTGAGTGGACAGCACAATTGGAAAATGCATTGTAAGGGTTATTCAGCTGTAACCTGGACAGACAATGGAACTCTTCTTGTTACAGGGGAATCTAATAATCATTTATTATCTAAAATATTTTAATCTCTCCCTCCTCCTAAAAAGGGAAAAAATATTAAAATATTTAAAAATCAGTAGAAATGTTTCCAGGCACTTTGCATCTTACCTTCTGCCCTTAAGTATCTTCTTATACTGAGGAAAAGCACACTGGAGAAAAATCATATGAAACTTCAAAATGATTGATATTCTGCAGCTCATGAAAAAAAACCAAAACAGTTCATATGAATGATAAACCTCAGAAAAAAAGTAAAAGAAATGAAAATAAGAAATTAATGGAGATATCTGAAAGACCTTTTTTCCAGTTAGTCATTTAAATGATGAATATTCCTGGAAAATACCTGTAAAGGCCGAATAGTATTACAGTTGTGACCTCTTAAACCAAGTATTTGTAACGAGAGATTTCATAGACTAGGATGCACTCTGACAACCGTCTCTCAGTAATTTAAGTTCTAAGAAGATAATATTAGGTTATAGTACATTTTGGGGGCTGTGAGAATTCAGATAGTTCTATTAAAACCCACAGATGGCATGAGGTTTTGATTTTGCTTGCAAACTTATAACTTTCATTATAAAATTTCCAGAAAAGAGACATAAATATACTTATGATATAATTATTTTGCTCAAATAAATTAACAGAGAAATAATTGTTGTCAAATAGGAAGTCAGAATATAAACATAAAATTTCCTCTTTTAATATTTTTAAAAATAAAAACTATTTCAGAAGTAAGAATAGGCTTTAAAATTCAGAAAATATTTCATTAAATGGTATGTGAATTATTTTATTAACATATTGAATATAAAAGTCTCTCTCCATGGGAAAAAAAAAAAAACCAAAAAAACAAAACAAAACCTACAAAAAACCGCACCTAAATCAATAAAAACCACTGGAGAAATGTAAAAATAAGCTTTTGAGAGAGAACTTGGCTTCAAGGTAATCTTTTTGATGCTATCATTTTCATTTTAGTGCTGATGTTGATACAGCTTTAAAGAGTTGCAAATATCTATGCATTTGTACCATATGAAAAATGAGCTGTCACCTGGAGAGAGAAAGAACCCAAAATTATTTAGGATATGCTTAAGTAAATTTCCACATGATCTCCCCATCACCTTATTGAAAAAATAAAAGAAATTTCAAACCTTGTGATATTTCGATTAAGGTTGATTTACTTATTTCCAGAATGACAGTTTATTTTAATCATCTCAAGCCTGGTTATAAAGGAAAGTAGGTGTGTGTGTGTAAATCAAAATTCCCAGTAAGACGGTATAGGACAGAAAATTCTTAGCATACTTAGCAGAATTAGCAGCTAAATACTTATTCAGCACTAGCTAAATAAGTATTATATGTCCTTCCATACAATGGCTCTGCTTTTGTCCTTGAAGAGGAAAGTATGTAGATAACTCCTAAGAGTTGCATCAAGTCAGGAAAGGGGAAGGTAGGTTTGGTTTTATTTCCTGGAATGCCATGCTGACATGTTGATAAGGGTGATGTTGATGCCATATTGCACTAATCATTGAGCAAATTCTAAATGAAAGAGCAAAATATTCAATGATTAGCAACTTTTTTTTTTTTTTTTTTTTTTTTTTAGCTGTATATTTTTTATCTAGCATGTCCTTTATAAGATATGTTCTCCTTTCTGGAGAAAAATCAGCAGAATCTCTTCTGCTAAAATCTTAACATTTTCAAACAACATATTCGATTATAATTTTGTTTTGTTTTTAACAAAACATTACAAACTGAAACCTTTTTTCCGAACCTACGTTTTGCACTGAAAAAGATTCAGGTTCTGATTTTAATAAAAGTCTGTGAGACTCGATTGAGTGTAACAGATTTCTTTCAGTATTGACAGTTTTGACAAAGTGTAAATGCTTCCCCTACTAATTTTTCAGTGGAAACATATCTGCAGTTCCTCAATGCAACTTTTCACAGAAGTTTACTTGATCATGAGGACTATAGTAGTGAACATTGGGATAATACTGACACGAAGACTGAGATTGTCATTTTACAAATTGAAAGTATGAAATTAACAACTCCAGTTGATACAGGAAATCATCCCATTCTGTTATTTGTCTAATTTTTAGTGCTAGTCAGAATGCAAGCATTTTCTGTCTGATCTGCTTATCTTTTTATATCATAACATTCTGACATAAAAAATCCCAACAAAATAATCAAAACCAACACACCTCCCTAACCAAGAATAAAAATTAAAATCAAAATGAGACACCACTTTTATTTATCTTCTGATAGCTGCTTTACAATTTTTCAGCTGGAATTGTGGTGAGGCATACGTGCTGCAAACCTGGCAATGTTGCACCCCATGCTTGTATGTAAAAGAAGACACTTTGTCATTGCCATATGTGTTGGGTTGATATGGTCAGAAATGTGTATTCTATCACCATCTAGGAGGCGTAGTGATTCCTTATCTACGTGGCACATATTATCTGCTAATGAGCCATCTTTAAGACTAGGTGGAGCAATCACCTTTATCTTTTCCACAACCAGTTCTCCCTCCAGGAAGATATCATCTGCTAATGGGCCATTAAGTCCCATTGTATGACTGATAAAATTACATCATCCCATTGGGAGATGATCCAGCCAGGGGGAGGAACCAAGCCTTACCTTATCTAGATAAAAACTGAGATTTTGGACAGCAAGTTACCTTCTTTCCACTGGATTCCAGAGGAGAAGCCAGACCTTCCTGTATCATCCCTGGACTTTTGGAGGGAGGCTGCACCCTTCTACAGGAGAACTGCTTAAGATGAACCACAGCTGCCACTGCAGGGGGACTGTAGCCACCATTTAATGGGACTGTTACCAGCACCCTGACTGACAAGGTGTCAGGTTGTATTCTGACTCTGTCAGGGTTGGGATTGTTCTTTGTTCTGCATTTCTATTTTAATTTTCCCAGTAAAGAATTGTTATTCCGAATTCCCATATCTTTGCCTGAGAGCCCCTTCATTTCAAAATTATAATAATTTGGAGAGAGGGAGTTTACATTCTCCATTTCTTAGAGAAGCTTCTGCCTTCACTGGCAGATACCTGTCTTCCAAACCAGGACACCATATAATGATGAAGTCTGACTGTTTTGACCACATTTAAGTACTGTGACAGCTCTCCCAGAGGAGGATTCCTTGTTATAACACTATCAAGGTGTTAATGCAAACTGTCATGGAGCTGCATAACCAGTTATGATGTTAACAGCATAGAGAGCAGCCAGTCTGTCTTCTGTCCATTCCCTCCAGACCATCTACACAGGCAGCTCCGAAAGAGCAGAAGTTGCTCTGGCAATTTGTTGTATCGTGACAGCCCAACCTGACATTCAGAAAGTGAGGAGGGGAGAATGTGGGAGCAGAGCACATGCACACACAGGACTGGAGCAGAGTATTTGTTAAGATGAGCACTGTGAGAGAGCATCTGCCAGCTGGGAAATCAAGGAAACTTCTATTTCATATAAAAGAAGAGACAGGTGAGGAGAAGGGGCAAACAATACTTCTAACATTTTGTTCAAATGAGGCTTCCCATTTATCAGGCCTTATCCTTTATATCAGACTGATAATGGAGCATCAGTCTGTTACTGACTGAAAAAATTTAATATCAAAGCAAGGGCATAAGGTCTTCTGGGCCAGCAGAGCTTTGTGGTGATGTATATAGAAGGAAATCAGTCTTGCAAGCTTCTTTTACTGAACACCCATGAACATGGCAGTTTTATATGTGTCATAAGGGAAACCAAACAGCTATCACTAACTATCCTTGCCTAGGATTTCACTGGGTTTTTTTGTGATTTTAACAATGTGACTGTAGCTCTGAAATGCCTTTGGTAACTAATAATAATACTTTTAGTTTCTCACTGAAGACAGCCACATTGTTAACCGAAAACATACAATAAGCTCATTTATGTTCAAAAGATTTAACAAGGCAGAGACAATTATTTTTAAGTACGCTTAATATATCTTAGGGTGATGTGTTACTTCATTTTTCTGAGGTAGAATTTAGCTTTTTTTTTAAGGACTTTGTCACCTGGGCACAATGTACAGTACTATTATTAATCAATGCATAACAAATGATTGGCAGGTATGAAACACAACCCTCTTTCAAATAACTTTTGCGTGAATTGTTCAACTTTCTAGTCAGTCTTCAACACCACCAGAGTACCACATGGTTGCATAATTTAGCATGCAAGGGACTACTAAACATCTTGACTGCTAGAAGCAAGTATAATTAGACCAGATTACTCGGTGGTGTGCCCACCTCAAACCACAGAGAGACCACAGTCCCTCCAGTGAACCCTTCCTATACTCAATCACTCTTCTGAAAACAAAACAAAACAAAACAAAAACCAACCAACCAACCAACCAAGCAAGCAAAAACCCACAAAAACAAAACAAGACAAAAAAACCAACCAAAACAACAACAAAAAGAAATCCCACCAACAAATCCCAACTATATTTCCTCACAATTTCTTAAATTCCAGTTTATGCATGTTGACACTATTTCTATTGCTCTGTATCACCAAAAAGATTTTGGTTTGATTTCCTCTGTACCCTATCCCTGTATGAGTGCCTCTGTACACACCACAAGCAATGAAGTCGCCCCTGCGCCACATCTTCCCCAGGCTGAACCTGTCCAGTGCCCTCCTCGTCTCCCTACATGTCCTGTACACTGCCATGAGAACTCTTCAGTGGAGATGCACTTCTGTATGTCAGGGTCTATGCTGTGGCAGGAACTCAAGCCTGAACTGTCAGGACACTCTTACCAATGCCTAAAATTGGGTCAGAATCCTTCCCCTTGGTGATACAGCCCCAAGTTCAAAGGCTGTTTACCTATCTGGGCTCACTTCTGTGTCCTGATAAATTACTGGTCCCAGGGTCCCCAGGCCTTTTCTGCAGAGCTCAATAATCCACCTCAGCCTGTCCTGTTTCAGGCGTGAGCTCAGTTTTCTTCAGTGCCTTTGCCTTTAAGGCAACTTGCCTACAAGGGCAGTTTCCAAGCAAGTATTTGAGCAGGTCAAAAGACTGCCCACCTCAAAATCAGGGTGCTTGTCTTTGTGAAATTCTGCTGTTTGTTTCGGCAACTTCTCTCAGGTTATATTGCTCTAGAGCCTTACAGTAATCACCTTAAAGGCTGCCTTCAATCTTGAAACATTCAATATTGGTATATTGTGAGTACCAGCTTCAACATCTTCCCTGTCTGATCTGTCAGTCATGTAGGTCAAGAATTTACCCTCGAGTTGCTTGCGTTTGTCTGCCTCTGCATCACTGGTGCAGTTCTGTCCCCTGACCCTTATGCACAGATTAACCTTTCCCAGGTGGCAAGTTCCTTGCTCCTGAGCTACCTCTTTGCATAGATCACCCCTTTCCTGTCTTTGACAGCCCTGCTATTCCTGCAGCACTTGTACCTCTGCACTGTATCTCTGCAGGTGTGAGAGTGTATCACTCTCATCCCTGTGAACTCACAGCTCACTCACCCTGCATGCACTGCTGAAGCCTTCTTCTCATTCCCAGAGCCTTCTCTACTTGTGGGCAAACATTTGAGATGGGTCCTGAGTTGTGCAGCCTTTGCAGCTGATGCATGACAGTCCCTCTGCTCATGCAGTCTCCTGGACACCTGCTTGTGTTCTCGCTTCTCCTCTGTGGAGAGGAGCCCCTCCCACACTTCCATTAGTAAGTTTGATTGAAAACATATCCTTGCACAATATCGTCATATGTACCCCATCCTTTTTCATAGCCATTTCAGTGACAAAAATCTTTGCATATTAGTAAGACAGGAGACATAAATCACAATGCTGGCTTTGTAAGCCATCTTCTCTCTCCTAACAGAATGTTTGTGCTTCTACATACATTTTTTTACCAAGAATGAATCCTTCCTGCAAATAACCAAATGACTTAAGTGTTGAGGATAAAACCTACTTATGCCTGGATTATTTTCAGAGCCTAAAATCTCTTTATAAATCTAATCCACGACATCCAGAGTTCCCTTTTCTGTAATCTTTCAGTTGGAAATCTGGTAGTAAGATGACCTCCCTGTCTCATAATACATTAGATTATATGATACTCTGATAAGGTCACAATGGGAATAGTGAAAGGAAACCCAAGTTTTAATTTTGGAACCGATTTTGAATGCATTAATTCTAATAAATAACTTAATAAATTTAATCAACTGTAAAAAAATTGTTTTAAAATAAAATTATATTGCTGCCTTTTTGGAACCCTGGATTTTCCACACAAGTGATTACCTGAGATGCAGACAACAACAGTTTAATTTTCAGTTCACAGGTTAAACTTGATGTGCTACTAATTGGAAAAGTTACTCATTTATGACTAGATTTCCTAGATGTCATTAAGGGAAAAAAAAAAAGAGGTAATGCATATGGACCTGCCTCTGCTAAGATAATCTTTAGGGAAAAGTTGGAAAAGTTTCTGAAAGTAGCTGTACTTTAAAATATGTTACTGTCCCTAATAAGAAAAACACATACTGTTGTTCCTAAAGATAGGAAATTTGCACCTAAAGAGCTTCAGTAGTTTTCTTAGATGATGAACAAAAAACCAAAAAACAACCATTACTAGCTTGTATGGAGTGGAAAGCCTCCAGCACATTTTACATGAGGTTCTTGTTTACATGTCATGTCTGTAGGAACACAAATGCTCAGCTGTTAAATCTTACCTTTGAGGTTTTACTTGAGTTACATATAGTAAACAAGGAAGATATTGATTTTTAAAAAATAACAGTCAAGTTATATTTCAGTAACTCTTAATGATAAAACTGAAATAAGAATAGGTAAGATTTAGTCATGGTTTCACCCTAGACAACAACTAAGCACCCCATTGTCTCATTCTCACCCACTGACATGAGGGAGAGGACTGGAACAGTAGAAGTGAGAAAACTCATAGGTTGAGACAAGGATAATTTAACAGGTAAAACAAACTTTACAGACTCAAGCAAAACAAACATGGGCAGGCATCAGATGCTCAGCCACCCCCAGGAAAGCAGGACTCACTCCATAATTTGGGCAGACAAGCACCATCTGTCTCTCCCCTCTTTTAGCTTTATATGCTGAATGTGATGCCCCAATGTGTGAAATCTCTTGGGTCAGTGGGGTCAGCTGTCCCAGCTGTGTCCCCTCCCAGCTCCCTGCACAGCCCAGCCTCCTCGCTGGTGGGTGGGTGAGGAGCAGCAAACACCTTGGCTCTGTGTAAGCCCTGCTCAGCAGAACTAAAGCATCCCTGAGTTACCAACCCTGCAGCCAGCACAAATCAGAAACACAGCCCAATAATAACTACTACTTCCTCAACAGAAATTAACTCAAGAGAAATTAACTCAAAACTAGTACAGATATGCAAGATAACAAAAGGGGAAATGCTTCCTGTGGTAAGACTGGACATTAAGACTACACACATTTTGGCTTCAGTAAATCTTGGGCATAAAGCTATGATTTATCAGAGATTTGTTTGCAGTCTTGTGGCTGTTTAGACCCAATATAAAACCAGTATGAGAAACATGATGGAAACACAGTTGAAAACTTCAGAATGTGGTTAAAGTATACCTTGGAATCAATTTTTTACCTCAAGCTAGACTTGCATTTTTTTCCTCATCTTGTTGAATATATCTGATCTTTACTGGAATGAAATGTCTGAATTACATGCCAGATCCTTCAGCAGCAGCAAATATTTCACTCTATTATTTATTCTAAATTAACAACATAGCTGAAGTACAAATCAAAGAAAGTTTGGTAATTCCTGAGTTTAAAAAAATTAAATGAGCATTTCATAAGAACTGAAGATCTTGAAAAAACAGAATTTTTAGTTAAGAGTGAATATTTTTGTTCATACACTGACTCAGAGTAAGCAATGCTGACAGAGAAAAAACTGTTTTTAGCCAGTAAATATATTTGGATACTCACTTCACTAGTATCCTGGATTGGAAAGAAAGATTGGTTTTGCCTTGTCTAGTTCAAAGATCAAGAATATAATTTCCTTTGGTAAATTCCTACCTGGAAAACAATGAGGGAGAAGAACGGTGCCAGTGATCTAGGATTATTTAATAAAAGCACACAAACCAAAGACCTTTTAAGAAAGTCAGCTTTCTTAAAGTTGAATGGATTACTGAGCACTCTTAGAAAATAATGATTAGCATTTTTTTCCAAACCAAAATCCTACTAATAAATCTTTTGAAAAGAAAGAAAACATAGCTAAATTCTGTATAAATAGATGTATTTAATTTCATTTTCCTTTAAAAGTAATGTATGGCTAGAAAATCCACTGACTGAAAAGATTGCTTAAACTTGAGCTTTATTTAATCTCAACTAAGAACCTTCATATATTTCAATGCAAACAACCCTTCTTCTCCCTATGCTTCTGGCAATTTGTATAGGAGAAGCCCAGTAACAGAGTTCATGGCTTCCTAAACATTGTTTCTATAGATTCTCTTTTTTTTTTTTTTTTTTTTTTTTTTCTTATCAAGACCACATGTAGGTCTTGTAAACTCTCCCTAGAAGGAAGAAATTACTTTCTGCATCTGCCTAGAGATTTCACATCTTTTAAAAATGTCAGAAATGCAAAGCCCCTTCTGTCCAGTCAAAGGAGACAGAGAGATATGATGTCCTTAACAAATGTAGATTTTTTAATAAATAATATAAAATTATATTGCTGAAAAGAGCATATTGATCAAGTACTACCTAATAATTGTAACTGAAATCATGGAGAACATAAATACACATATCAAATTCTTCTAGTAATACTAAAGAAGAAGGAAATAAATGTGCATAATACCTGCTTGTGTGCAACATTTTAAACACCAATTTCTAATCTCTGGAGATTTTCAATAAGCTTATGAAAGGTAAGAGATTTGTGTTTTCATAGTCTAAAATATAAAAGAAATAGGGGTTTGAAAAAAATTGTTGAATAATATTTAAATTATGTAGCTTAACGTACTAAAATCTATTTTATTAAATTTATTACCTGTGTTCAATAACCCTCTAATTGCAAATATACTCTTACAGAAGTCTTGCTAAAATACCACTTGATTTAAATCCCCATTTTTTTACAAGAAGCTTATAAAAATACAATGTGTGGATTTGTATTTATAAGATAAACTCAGTAAGTAACAGTTATGCTAAGTTTTGATGTTTTTGTTTGGAATTACTTACATTGGCCTACAGCTATATTGCATATATATATTATTTTAATAGCTGTACAAGCCCTAGAAGGAAGAACTATGGTTCTTAATCACACATAATAGAACAGAGAATACCCTTTATTCATAACTAAGTTGAGTTTGTAAAAAAAAGGTTTCTCTGCTCCTCAACATTACTACACTTTTAGGCCTATGATGTGATTCTTGGGTTTGTCCTTCTTCAGGACTAGGAATTGGACTTGATGATTCTTGTAGGTCCATTCCAACCCAGGATATGTTATAATTCCATCTTTCTTTTTTATCTCTCTGTCCTCAAATGGTTATGGAAATGTTTGATAAGGGTGGTTAATACTATGGCAACTAGCATCCTATTTTGTGTACACTCCTTTAGCCTGTTTCATGTTTCTGGGTTTATTTGGGGTTTTTTGTTTGTTTGTTTTGTGTTTGTTTTTTGTTTTGCTTTGTTTTTTGTTTTTGTTTTGGTTTGAATTGCTTTATCCTATATTACCGCATGTATGTGAACTGGTACATACACTATAAATTCCAACTTTTACAATAATTTCAGCAATATACAAAACCAAATTGAAATTTGTAAAGCTTGACAACACTGCAAATCTGCAAACACTGAAAGTGGTCTTTTCCCACAGTTGTCTTAATGACAATATCCTATTAGGCCTCTCACAGCTGAGAGGGCATTTGTGTCAGCATGTCCATGTCTAGAGAATGCACACATGAAGCAGATTTCTAATAAGAGGTTAACACTTTATGAAAAAACATTTTATATTAACTGGGATAGTAGATTTCTAAATGTCCTACTTTGGCTTTAGAGTGAATCATACTTCTGAAACCTGTGTTATATTTTTCAATTTAGAGTTTCTTTCTGAAACATATTTACCCAAGGAAGAACTGTGACCTCAACAAATACAGACCAAGGAGAATCAATGCTGCTATGAGAGAAAAACCTGCATGCAAAGTGTGTAAATTCAGTAAAATTATGGTCACTATATACAAAAAAAATCCATATATATATATATATTCCATAACTAAAGTAAATTTCTATTTTATACATCTCAGGCAAGAAAGGCTAGCTCCCTGCACCATCATAAGAAGAGGATATATATACAATCCAGTCTATAAAACCTGAAAGGAATAATAGCATTAATGTAGATGACATAGAAATTGGTAATATTTTATTAAACTATTATAAGAACTTTGTAAAAGTTAATGACTAAGGTTTCCATGGAGGAGATTTATTTTCAGTGAGGCAAAATTTGTTATACCTGACCATTGATAAAGGTACAGATTCTACAAGAAAGAAAAATATGCAGCCATAAAGTACTTAAAGTACAGGCAGTGTTCCAGGATATGATAGGCTGCTGAGCAAAATTTATTAAACCTTGTATAATTTTGCTAATTATGTATTTGATTAATTTCATGATCTTCTGAATGTTAATTAAACTAGAAGATTCCCATGTGTCGCAAATTGTGTCCAGGATGACACAATTTTCTCAGGGATCACATGCATTATGAACAATTCTACACCATTTGTACACCACTAAAGTCTTAATGTCAGGTAATTTCTTCTCATTTTGCTAGTTCTAAAAATATTAAATATACAAGTAGCATGCCAAACAAGCCCCAGTTTGGTGTACATAATTTTTTGCCCAAATTTCTCTCCTAACTTTCAACGGATGTATCATACTCCTTGCACCACCCTGGCTCCTTATTTCACCCTTGAAAGTTGTGCCTGCAAAAGCACATGCTATTTTCCCAGTAAAGCAGGAGACCGTACAAAAATAATTATTTTCAAAACAGTCAGGATGCCTAAAAGTCAAAGACATCTGAAACTGTCCCTAAATATTATTGGACTAAATTTGTAATGCATTCTGAAATTAAAATTTATAAAATGTATAAGTTGTGTGCTGTAGCAAAATTCTATGACAGAATAGCTTGTCTGACTGCTCGAAGACTCTTATCTTGCCTAGGTATAAGGAATTTATGACTGTACAGCATACACAAAAAAAAACCCCAGCCCCCAGAAACCAGAAGATATTTGCTTTACAGTTCCAGGCTTTTAAAGACATAACTGACTTCACAGATGCAAGTTGTATGTCCAGATTCAGACAAATAAATGAACATATATTAATTATATTTGCATTAGGGATATTAGTGAGAAATATGAAGTGATATGAGTAAAAAATTTATTTTTCATATTCTTCAGATAGTTTTGCATAAGGTTCCCACAGCTAATATAGTTAATTTCAGATTGAGATTGCAAATTCATTGCTTTTTGATACTTTCTTTTGTACTACTCTGTATCAGGTAATTTTATTCAATACCTAGTCTCACACCAGGACTTGAATATATATTTCAGTGGGAACTGGATTAATATGGATTTCATCCCCTCCCTCTCTGAGCTACTGTGTCTACTTTCTTTTTGTAATATACTAGCACATGCTAGGATACTTACTTTCTTCTTGTTTTTATTTCTTTCCACAGCTTCACAGATGGAGGTGTTTTAGAGGTTTCTGTAACGGCAGAAAAACTTATTTACCTGGTGTTATTACTACTCCTGAGGATGTGTTGGGATGAACTCATCACCACTAGATGATAAGAAAGATGTCTGGGGATACAGCAAAAGTTCTTCAATTAAAATTTCCTGCTGGCAAATGGGAGAATGGAAGTGAAATGCCAATAAAATCTATTCTGTGCACAGACATCTGTCTCAATAATGGACAAAGACAGAAAAAAGTCATGATTCAGGTAGGTAATGCTGCATTTCTATTAAACACTTTCCCACAGAGACTTCTGAGAACAGCCAAAGGAGTTTAAAATTTACCTCTCCCATCAGACACTCCCTAAGTTTCTGTGATCTCTGTGGTGGGTTTCTTTTTGCAGAGAAAGAAGTGAACACTGCCTGAGAAGATTCACTTCTCTGACTGGGGGAGGACGGAAATCTTTCATGCAAAAAATCCCAACTACTTGCTACTTGGAGAAACACGTATTACAATACTAGGAAAAAAGAAAGAAAACATCTACCTCAGTAGTAAGATGTGTAGGGGATTCTATTTTTACCTATCCTCGTATCTCTGAAGTATGTAGATAAATGTGAAAGATGTGTTCTCTTCATAAACCCCTGTTTTCTTCTTCCCTTGAACAAGTCCAGGCTGATAGAATAAATTCAGAATATAAAACTCAGAATGTCTGTTGCAGGATACCAACTACAAATTAAGAATTGAGGAAGCTTCTGAAAAACAGTTAATGGAATAATCACTCTAAATTTTCAGTTAAAGAATTGCTATGAAGAAGTCTAGGAAACATCTAGAGACTCAGAGCAGCTGAAGGTTTGTGTCATATGGGCAACTTGTTTCAGAATTTTTCTCTCTGGTCTTAAAATCCATGTACCTTCAGGGACCTTCTCTGAGTCTTAGAAAAATAAGCTAGGATTTGAAGATAATCTTTTTATTAATAAATCTTTTTAATGAACATAGCCATTTAGGGAAAAAGTGAGTTCAGGAAGCAATGATATATTACAAATCAAATTAATTAGCGTGATGAAACCATAATCCTTTAATCACTAACATTCTTCTGAGTTTTATTTACTTATTAGAACATACAGACTGATTTAAAACCTGATATGAAATCCAAAAAAAGCAGATGTGCACAGCTTAAAACAAATCTATCTGAAGTTGGCAGAATTGAGCCTGGATCATAAAATAATAGAATTACTAAGGATGGAAAAGTCCTCCAAAATCATGGAGTCAACATTTGACTGATGACCACCATACTAACTAAACCACAGCACTAAGTGCCATGGCCAGTCTTTTCTCAAACACTTCCAGATATGGTGCCCACCTCCCTGGGCAGTTTATTCCCAGGCTTAACCACCCTTTCAGTGAATAAATTCCTTCTGATATTCAACCTCAACCTCCTGTGACACAACTTGAGGCTATGTCCTCTTATCCTGTCAGTAGTCACCTAGAAGAGCCTGATCATCAGCTGGCTAGAACCTCCTTTTAGGGAGTCATAGAGAGTAATAAGGTCTTCTCTGAGACTCCTTTTCTCCACAATAAACATCCCAGCTCCCTCAGCTGCTCCTTGTATGTATGACTTTTCCTCTATACATGTCATCAGCTCTGTTATTGTTCTCTGGACATGTTCCAGCTCATCAACGTCCTTCTTGCAGTGAGGGATTCAAACTGATCACAGCACTCAAGGTGAGGCCTCACCAGTGCCAAATACAGGGGGACAATCCCTGTCTTGGCTCTGCTGGCCACGCTATTGCTGATCCAGCCAGGATGCCACTGGCCTTCTGGCCCGCCCCCCACTCTTCTGGCTCATGTTTAGCTCTTGTTAACCAGTTCCTTTTTCTGCCTTCCACTCTTCCTTCAGCCTATAGTACTTCATGGGGTTATTGTGACTCAGGGGCAGGATTGGATACTTGACCTTATTGAACCTCATACAGCTGGCCGCAGCCCATTGATCCAGCCTGTCTAGATGCCTCTGCAGAGCCTTCCTGCCCTCCAGCAGGTCAACACATCCATTCAGTTTAGTGTCATCTCTGAACCTTCTGAGGGTGCACTTGATCCAGTTGTCCACATCACCAATAAAGATATTGAACAGGGCCAACTCCCACACTGATCCCTGGGAGTCTCCTCTAGTGATCAGCCCTCAGCTGGAAGCAGCACCATTCACCTTTACTCTCTGGGCCTGGCTGCACATCTAGTTCTTAACCCAGGTTAAGTGCAACCAGGGGAGTTCCATGAAAGGCAGTGTTGAAGTCTTTGATGAAGTCCAGGTAGACTATATCCAGAGCTCTTCCTTCATCCATGCACTAGACACATTGCCTGGTCATGAAAGGAGACCATGTGGGTTAGGCAGAACCTCTTTTTCTTAAATGCATGCTGGCTGGACCTGATTCCCTTTTTGTCTTGCACATGCTGTGATCTCCCTCAAGATCTTTTCCATAACCTTTCCATGGACCAAGATCAAGCTTACAGGCCTGTAGTTCCCAGGATCCCCCTTCTGACAGTTATTCTGGATGAACACTGTATTGGCCAGCCTCCAGTAACCCCAGACCTTCCTCATTATCCAGGACTAATGAAAAATGATGGAGAGTTGCTTTTTTGAATCCTTCTACCAGCTCCCCCAGTGCTCTTGGGTGAATCCCTTCTAGTCCCATGGACTTGGGTCTAATGCTCAGCAGGTCATTACTTCCTTCTGGATTACAGGAGGTCAGTACTGCTCCCTGTCCCTGTGTACCAGTTCAGGGTCTGGCTGCCCCAAGAATAACTGGTCTTTTTGTTAAAGACTGAGAAAAGAAGTTCAGCATTTTCTTCATTCTTGTTGATAATGTTCACCTCCTGTCTTGGTTTGAAAGGCAGGTGTTTTCTAGGGAAGGCAGGAGCCTCTCTTGGAATGGAAAATGTAAATCTCCTCCCTCTGAATTACTGCAATTTTGAAATTAAGGGACTTCCAGGAAAAGACATAGGGATAGGAATAACAGTTCTTTACTAGTATTATAATATATGTTATAAAATAATTTGTGTTGATTCATCATTTATGTGAAATAAAACATGCTTGTATAAATAAAGAAAATAATAAGGAAAACTTTAGAACATAGGCAGCAGTGGAAGGAAAAAAAGATTGCCTCACAAGAATTGCAAAACTGCAGCTGTCAACAAAGCAGAGGAAGCTAAATTAGCAAGTTAATAGAAATGGCTCCAGAGGAGATGACTCTTTCAGAGACAGTCCAGGGAACACTCAAGTGATGAACACTTGATAAGTATTGCTAACCAAGATAACCAGAGTTGTTAGGGAAAGTTACATCTCAGTATTGGGTTCCTGTAAGATAATATCTGCATTCACGGAAACCCATCCCTTCCCAGAAATGGTTTTGTCCAGCCCAATGCAGAGAAAGAAGGCTACATGAATATGCGAAACGGAGAAAAGAAAGGAGGACCTCTGCTCCAGGCTAGAAAAAACTGTATAAAACCAGGATTGGCCAAAACATTTGTGAACAGAGGGGGATCCAGAGCAATAGAGTTCAGATCAGTGTGTGTTCACCTGGCGCGAACCCTGGGCTAGGTGCTGTCCTTTTTGATTGTGACTATCGAGGACCGTATTTCAAGTTGAGAAATAAAAAATCGCTTCATTTGATTATTCTTAATTCAGTTTGATCTTTTTATTATAACAAGTACGTATAACAAGGCAAACAAAGCAACAACAGCTGCAGCATTAACTCCAGCCAGAAGAGGAGCCCAGTTCAGCTCTGGGCCGCGGGCCCTTTTCCCTGGGTGCAGTTCCCGTCACAGCCAGCAGGGGCGCTGGTGGCTCCCGGCGGGCAGGGCGGGTGCGCTGATCCCCGCGCGGCTCAGGGGGCGCTGTGGGGCGGGCTGGGGAGCAGCGGGGATGGGGCTGGGCCCGGACGGGAAGGGATGGGAGAGGCCTTGGCTCTGCAAACCCCTGGGGCAGCTGGTCCCAGTGCCCAGACGGGAAGGGATGGGAGAGGCCTTGGATCTGCAAACCCCTGGGGCAGCTGATCCCAGTGCCCAGACAAGGGATGGGAAGGGATGGGGGCAGCTGGTCCAGTGCCTTGACGGGAAGGGATGGGAGAGGCCTTGGCTCTGCAAACCCCTGGGGCAGCTGATCCCAGTGCCCACATGGGAAGGGATGGGAGAGGTTTCCCTTCACCAACACTGAGGCAGCGTTGGTCGCAGTGCCCTGCAGGGCTCTGAGGAGCACCAAGCTGGGATGGCAGGATGAGCAGAAATCCCAGGGCAGTGGATGGATGTGTCAGAAGATCCGTGGCAGTAGCTGGAACTGTGGGATGTCCCGGCAGGGCAGGGGTGCATGGCCCAGCAGCAGAAGAGAAACAGGTCCTAGCCGGGCCACAGCGGTGACAGCAGGCTTCTTCTCCCCAGACAGCAGCCCAATCATTTTTCCCAAGTGCAAAGTAAGAGAGTGAGCAGGTGCCCCTCTCTCCTGGTATCTCTGTCCCTTTGAGAAAAACTCTCACAGAAAAAGAAGTGTAGTCATATGCTACATTCCTCTCCCCCACCTTAGCCACTCTTGTTTTAATTACATACCCGAAAGTACCAGTAGTTAGTTTACTAGCAACTTATGGGAAAAAAAATCTGTAAATAATAAGAAAGAAACCCAACTCCCAACACCTCCATATCCATTCAATAAAGTATGGAAGTTTTCCTTTGGACTGACTTTTGTTCTTAATGTATTTATTTAAAAAAATCTCAAAAATTTTATTTCATAGCAGTGGCCAGGTTGACTTTTAGCTGAGCTGTAGCCTTTCTAGTATTCTCTCTACATGGCCTAATGACATCTTTGTACTTTCCCAGAGATTTGTGCTCTTCTTCCAAGGATTGTGAACTCTCAGAGAAAGCTCCCTGCTCAGCCAGGCTGGTCTTCTATGATTTGTCTTTCAGCACATAGGGACAGCCTGCTCCTTTAAATTTCCTTATCTTTCCTGAACCCCTTTTTCATTAAGGACTGTTTCCCAAGAGATTGTTTGAACCAGTATCCTGAACATCCCAAATGCCACCCACTTGAAATTCTAGATACAGTTTGGTTGATTCACTTCCTTACTTTACCAAGGATTGAAAGGTCTATCATTTCATTGTCACCATGCCAAGATGTCCTCTGACTTCCACATCTCCCGCCAGCCCTCCTCTGTTTGCAAACAGCAAATCTAGAAGGGCACTAGCCCTACCTGCCATGTCAGGAGATTCTTTTCCATGAACTCCAGGAATCTCCTAATCTGTTTTCTATCTGCATTTTTTAGTTTCCAGCAGACATCCTGCAAGTTAAAACCTCCCAAATGGGCAAAGACTAGCAATAGTGAAATGTCAGCCAACCTCTTATAGAGAAGCTGCCCCTTTATGCTGTTGGGTGGTCTGTGACAGACTCCCTCTGGGATGTCTGCCTTGTTGGCCTTTCTCTGATCCTTACCCACAGGCACCCAGCCTTATCATCACTGCCCTTGAGCTCTGTACAGTCAAACCCCTCCCTAACGTACAGAGCCACCTCACTGCCTCTGCTGCCCCTTCTGAAGGATGAGCCTCTAACCGTCATTGCAGCACTCCAGACATGGCAGTCATCCCACCACACTTCTGTAATTGTAAATACATTGTAGTTTTCCTGTTGCACAGTGGTTTCCAGCTCCTCCTGTTTTTTATCCATACCGTGTGCATTGCTATTAGTGCACTTCAGCTGGGCTGTCCATTGCACCCCCAAATCTGGCATGTCACTGCCAGACTCATCTCTATTGAGCCTGGCCTTATCCACTTTCCCCTTCTAACTCATTTTAAAGCACTCTCAATCAGCTCTGTCTGCTCTCTGCTAGAATAATTTTACCCCTTTTAGACAGGCAAACCCCATTGGTCTCAAGAAGGCCCACATTTCAGTTATGACACCAGTTTTTAAACCATGGGTTGATCAGGTGAGTTCTGTTTCTTTCAGCATTCTTCCCTGCAACCAAAGGGATTGAGGAAAATACCACCTGTGCTGCACTTCAACCAGTCTTGCTAGTATCCTGAGTCCTTTTTGATTGCCCTGAAATTTCCCTCCTCAACCTCATCTCTGCTGACGCGCATGGGCAATAAACAGATGGCCGAAATCAGCCCAGGAAATCTTCTTGTACTGTGTCCCACAGTTGCTCTGGCAATACCGTGATCATGTCAGCCTTGCTCATTAGAGCTGCAGGATCCTGCCAGGTCTCTGTTGGGCACCCCTGACTCCAGAAATTCCCTGCCTAACTCCTTCAGGTGTACTGCCCCATAATTTACTGTGGGGTTAATAGCCACTGCTATTACTGCTGTCACTATGTACCTCACCAACTGACTCATCCTAAAAAGCAGGATTCTTCAGAAAATTCTCATTCTCTAAGTTACTTATTTAATTCTTCAACAAATGTTGGCCGTCACATTTAAATTAAACCATTTTCTATAAAGTTCTCATCAGCTATTTGTAGACTGAGCTGACTATCAACCTTTACAGCAAGATTTCAGAAAGCAGGCAGAGCCCTAAATGCACACCTTGAGACATGTCCAGAGCATGCGATTTCTAAGCTGTTCTTTCGTTAACTATTTATAGTACTGTAAATAAAAGATAGGGAAATAAAATTTAACACACACAAATATATGGCTGCATTAATATGATGCTGAGTGTTAGGCTATATTTTGTTTTTCTTAGCAGTGCTTATTACCTCGGCTAATCATCAGGCCACCTGCTGCTACTGCATTTGGAATACTAACTAAACAAATAAATCTCTGTCTTTCTAAAGCAGGGACAGAGACACACTGCAGTGAAACATCAAGCATCTTGCTTCAAATTATAGCTTTTCTAGCTTTCAAGTGATTTTGCAACTTTTAATTAGAGTCACCTTTATTTACCAGTGTGCTACTCAAGCAGTAGGTGCCAGAGGTGAGTGTTCTTTATACTGCTAGGCAGTTACAGCTTCTTCCATATTTCCAATACCTCTAATCAGATTTGAAAAGGACTTCTTGGTTCTCTGTTGTGGCTTAACACCAGCTGACAGCTAAATACCACACTGCCACTTGTTCTCTTCCCTCACCTCTGAAGGCAAGAGAAGAGTTAAAAAAACAGTAAAATTTGTGGGTCTAGCTAAAAACAGTTTATTAGTTAAGAGAAGTTAATGTTAAAAATAATAATAGTAATATTAATAATAACAGCAGCAGTAATATTACCAATACTACTATATCTACTAGTAGCTATACTAGTACTAGTACTAGTAATAATAGAGAATGAGAAAGAGATCAAGCCTAAGAGCAGCAAATCATGTTCATACCCCTGCTGACTGGTGCCCAGCTCATCCTCTAGCAGTGATCCATCTGTCCTGGCCAAGTCCCCCCAATTTACATGCCGTGCGTGGTGTTCCGTGGTGTGGAATATCCAGCTTGTATCAGTCTCATATCAGGTTGTGCTCCTTAGCAGATTCTCTTGCACCTACTCACTGGCAAAACTTGAGACGCAGAAAAGTCCTTGATTCTAGGTAAGCACTAGTCAGCAACAGCAAAAAGATCACGGTCTTATCAACATTATTCTCATGTTATACCCAAAACAACAAGCTGTGCCTGCCACTGAGAGCAAAATTAACCCTATCCCAGATGAAATCAGGACATCTTCTTTATTGCTCTTTTGCTATATAGATTGCATTATGTGATGGAGAAAAATGTTTATTATTCTGCCAAACTTTGCATCATTGTAACTATTTTTAGACCCAAATTTACTCTTAGACCACTGATAAGGAAATTAAACTAAACCAAGATTAAGCACTAATCTCCACAGTGATTACATTATATTGAAGTATTATAGTGAAGTATTATGATGAAATACTATACTGAAGTACATTTTATGCTTTAATACATTTATCCTGTAAAATATAAGTATTTATAAACACAGTATTCTACTCTAATAAATTAAATGTTTTATAAAAACCTAAGCCTATGACTTTCTTCATTCATTCTAGAGCAATAGTATATCTATGACTACCTGTATTCTCCTTTAAAAAAAAAAAAATTCTTTCTTACTTGTCCTTTCTGGTTGTAAATCTTTGTACAGTTTAGAAAAAGTATCAAAGAAGAGCTAAATCTTATAGAAATCTGTGAATGGATTGGACCCCAAGTATTGGGGTAATTCATAAATCAGGTAGAAAAGAGAGCAAGAATGTAAAGGTACAAATTTGTGTCTTGTAAAATCTGGAGGTGTAATGCCTAAAAAATAAAAATTAAAAATGCAATTATACTAGCAATATTTTAATCTGTGGAAATCATTCTCACAAAGTTCAGGATACTGAAGCAAAAGTCTCTACAGGAAGTGGCTTTACTAAGAAAATTCTTGAGAACCTGTCATTACAGCTTGGAGGGCACTGTGAGGAAGTATTAAAAATATTTTCTTGATCTTACACTCTTCATCATGTACATTTATAGACAGAGGATATTAGGTTTCCTGACCTTGAATACCTGTTCTTTCATACTTCGTATGGAAAAAACCTGCCTGACACCCTCACTATAATCTGTCTCTAAGCAGCAATGGAATAAGAGAAATCCTCTTATTAGTGAAGTTTGTGCGTTTTTTTCTGTTTATTGTGGTTATTCTTTATGGCTTTGACTCAACATATGAATGAAGACATTGGCACTGTCCCTGGTCAAGGCAATCAGACAAGAATTCCTCTCGCATTGAACACTGACTAAATGGACAATGATTGTGCTAAAGTTATTTATAATATTTATCAGTTCAAATACTACTTTTTTTTGTACTTCTGACTTGTAAGTGACTATCTGTGGAAATGTTTAATTAGAAAAATAAGATAATTTTGGACTTCTATTCATCTTACACAGATGAATTTTTTTATCTTTTAGGAGGTTATTTTAACTTTACACAGTTGAAAATGAAGTTATAAATATTCTTGAAATGAAGTTTTGTACATGCCAGTTTCCTCTACAAAAAAACAAGGTTCACTGACATCAGTTTGGTTTAAATTGTTCTAGAATTTTATTTGGTGGCTAAATTTTTAATTAGAACACCATTGGGAAAAATATAAAACCTGTTTTTACACCTTTTCCTTGTATATATATTCCTTTCCATTACTAAAAACAGCAGTTAGAGAATGTTTATAACACACTGATTTTGAGCTCACCAGTAATTCAAAAGCATTTATCTGAAAAAAATACCCATCACTCTCTCTCAATATTCATGTGAAAAAAGGCTAATATAGGGATCAGAGGTATAACTTCATGAAACAAAAATCATAACTTTTCCCTATTTCTTGTCAAGAAAAGACAAGACTATTTACACCTATTACTGATGTAGCATTTATCCAAATCCCAAATATAGTTAAAACTGCATTGTCTGTTCTGAGCCAATACAGAAGTCACGCATTTCTGGAGGAAAAACTGTGCAGCTCTCTCTTTATAGGCAATCATCAGGGCAGAATGATGAAGGGAGGATTAACCTGTTCCTTCATTCTGTGTAAAGCAAAAGCCTGTTTTTCCACCTACATTTTGAAGTGCTCACTGTGCAATCTGCAAAACCTTAAGAAATCAATCTGGTCCCCTACAGCACTCAAGTTCTTGTTTCATAGTGCTGTTTGAATCATCCAATGCATCCATCAAAAAAGTGGATTTATCACTTGTCCTCAGGAAGATGCAATGAATGGAGACAAAACAGAGGATGGTTCTATACAGCAGATTTTTGTTCTCTTGATATTTCGTTCAGGCTTTCAAGCATATGGTGTTCCTAACAGTAACACAACGAAGTGAAAACAGAGGACAGTGTTCTTTGCAGACACAGAAACAGATCTGGCTATTCACAATATGTGATTGAGATGGCTGTCATTGCTTTAGATTCTCAAGTAATGCTGGAAACAATGATATTATTAAGGTTATTCTACCTAATCAAAGCAACAGAATTCAGAAATTGCATCATTCAAGTTAAATAATTTCCTGATTAACTCTAACAATTAATTTTAAAAAAAGGAAAAATATGTGCAGTTCAACCACTTATTTCACACACCACAGACAGAACGGAAAAAAGTCATCATCTAATAACTCATTATTGAGTAGCCAGGACCTAGACTTGAAAGCAAACTGCCTTTAGATGAAGATGGTTAGGTTGTGAAGTGTAGTTTGAGTCTTTTTCATTTAGACCCGTGATGTTTCTCATGCTCATGTCTTCCACAATGTTAAAATATTTGATTAAAGATTTTCTTGAAATAAGTAATTTTCAATTTTATATGTAGGTGAAGCTAACAGACTTTTTTTTTTTTTTTTCCACAACAGAGTGCATTTTTGATTTTCAGACTTTTAGTTTCCTGCTATCTTCTTCACTATGTTTCTGAGAAAAGCAGATTTTCTTTAATCCTATTGGCAAGAGTCTGAGCTCTCCAAGGATATTTTGTCAGCTGTCCAAATTTCATTTGTATCTAAGATAACTCAGCTAGCTGGAAACATTATTTTTTTTCAGTTTCATATAAATAGCAAAGGAGGGATATTGCATTTAAATTTTTATAAGAACATTAAATATGGTCTCACTAAGATTGCTGTGGAAAAGAGGGAAAAAAACCCCTCTGCTATGGGTTCAAAGGAATCTTTGTCAAGTTTAATGAACAAAAAAAAAAATTTTAAAAATACACCTCTTTAATTTTTTTTTTTTAAACTTTTCATTGTGCCGGTTTTTTCTTTCACAGTGTTATGTGACTTAGGTCATAATGTGGTTTAAGTCATACACCATAATGAAGCACCCTAGTGGAAAACAGGATATCATAAATGCAGACGCCTTTTAAAAAAAAAAAAAAAAAAAGGTGCACCCATACAAAAGGTGCACATCATATGAAGTTTATAAAATTGCCAATTATTTACATCAATTCACAGCATTGGCAAGACCCATTAGGGTGGTGGAAGAGGTGTTCAAAATGACAAAGATGACCAATATGCAAGATATGCCAGTATAGAAACACATCATGCTGAAATGCCCAAGAGTTGGATTGCCTAAAACCGTCATTTGGTTGTGCTTTTTATGTACTGCCTACGCATAAGGATCCAAAGATACTTAAATATTATTTCCTACTGTTTATTTGGAAACATCAAATCTCCATTTACTCTAGGCTATGGAATAAAGCTGTGGCTATTCTTTTCTGCAAATGCACAAACAATTTCAGCTTTGCAAGTCTTTAATTAACTAATGCTTACCTACTAGTTATCAATATAATATAGTAATATAATATAATATAATATAATATAATATAATATAATATAATATAATATATTATATAATATAACATATGATATAACATAAATTGTTCCTCAGTAACCAGACTCTTTTTCAACCACTGTTTTTGTCACCTTCTACCATATTTTAGCACCTCTCACCTGATTTTATTGTTTCCTTTTATGTTTAATTTGTTAAAAATGTATGACAGGGGTAGGTTGCCATTTAAATTCTCATCTTCACATGTCAACACCAATTAACAACAATGGATGGTATCCCAACATTTACAATTGCACACATCAAAGTTGTTTTAAACACAGTTTTATCCACCATTATCTTTTTTATCCCACTCCATGTGCCATTCTTGTCTTCTTCCTTTAGGAAACCACAGAAGTTGTAGCTAAAGCAATTTTTTTCACTCCTGTTCCCACACATTTTTGTCAGTACTGGCATTAAAACACCTGTTTGTCCTCATCTTCATCCTCACCACATCCTTCATCACTCCTCCCAGTCTGATACTTCTTGTTTCATAATCCCTTTATCCAAATGCTTGTCAATTATTATTTTCTTTGTCTTCACTTGGGTTTCCAGGTCAAGTGTTAAACACCAAGGCTCTTCCTGAAAACAAAAAACAACAAAAACAAAAAACAAACAAAATAAACGAAACAAAACACAAAAAAAATCAAAACAAAACCCCCCACAAAACAAAACAGAACAAACCAGAACAAAACAGAACAAAACAAAACAAAACAAAGCAAAATGAACCCCAAACCAAAATACTCACAAAAAAACCCAAAACAAACAGTCCCCCACCAAAAATACTTAACAGTTTTATTTTTATTATTAATACAGTATTAATTTCAAAGAATCAGCCAGTAATTAGGAAATATGAAAGGTTTGGAAGTACATATGGCTTCTTATGTGAGAAGATCCTCTTCATGACAACACAAAATCACCCAAATTAAGCAAGTGTCACACTTAGAGATACCTATTGAAGTGGATTTAAAGAACATAGGTGAAAACAAAGAGTGAGCAATCAGTGAGAACCAGACTGGGCAACGTGGTGTGACTTCATAGCTGATCTTGCTTTGGGCAGGAGGAGACACTGGATGAGTATACAAAAATCTAGAATTATTCTGTGATCTTGCCATTCTACAAACCTGTCCATGAACAAAATATCTCATCCAAAAAATCACTAAACTGTTAAACCAGTTAAGATCACAGATTCTGAGATTCTGCCACAACATATTGAACTCTTTCACTTTTTTAAAAAAATTCTATAAGATAGTTTAAATATAAGAGATGGTTTATAAAATTTAATAATTTTTTCTCCTTCACTTTTAAAAATTATGCCTTGTGAGTCTGAAGGAAAAGGTACACTTATATATAAGCCTGCAGAAATCATGAATTTACAGAAAAACTGAAGTCCTTCTTTCAAACTTTAAAAATATTTGGTATCATGAAAGATGAAGTGTCAAATTTTCGTATTTGTACTTACAAACTAAGCCCTTGTTGAAGACTTTTCATCTTTTTAATGAGATGCACAGCTATGATGTGAACTTGGATTTCATACTAAAAGTTAGGGAGCTTGGATCAGCATTCGGCTAAATTCAGGTGCTCCCCAAGACTCTGTAGAAGGAGATAATTTTCAGAAATAATGCCACTACTTGTTGCTGCGCGATTGGGTACAGAGCAGCGAAGGAACACAGCAACAAGGCACTCTTGCTTGGTACAAGAAAGAGCAGTTTATTGAAAGAAGCCACAGTTTTTTATAAGTTCGTGCAAAACAAAATACAGACAATTCATAGGGCAGAGAAAGAGACACCTCTGGTCTCTGGTTTTCCCAAGGGTTCAGCAGGTGTTTTATCTTTGTTATAATTCCTTCCTGTTTTTCCCAAATGCTATCACCCTGGGAAAAGGCTCAGGCCAGAGCTGAGAAACTGTCTCAGCCTGGGAAAGGATTTCCCAGCATGAGAAAGAGAAAACGAGCTCAGAGCCTGAAGGAAGGCCTTGCCATTTCTGCCTGGACCCTCAGTGGTACCCATAACTACTAACTACTTTCTTTAACCTATTACATTTCTCCAGCTCTGAAATCATGCTTAACAGGCTCTCTTGTAAACATATATATAATAGCAGTCTTGGAAAGAAATTTAGACAAAAGCTAGCAGACTATAGGTCTCAAAGGAAGTTGTTTTTTGCCACACCATCATCCCAATAAGACATATTGCATAGGCAAGTTGTTTTGGCCTCAGGATGGAAAATCTAGAGTCCTCATTCCCCAGACACTGAGGGATGATTTATGATCTCGATAGAAATACAGATGACATATTATCTAAATAATATTAGATGAATATAAGTTCAAACATGCTTAAATTTTAATATATATTATACAATATATATAAAATGTGCAAACACAAACTCATCCAATTCTGTTAGAATAAAGAATTCTCATTTACAGTAAAGATTGCATTTGTCTCACTGATGTTTCTGTCTATGTGTTAAATTATTATGTGGTTATATGCTACAGACACATATGGAAGAGTAAAAGAAATAAAGATCTGAGAACGGGAAGATTCAACTAGTATTTCATTTGATTCATATGAAACAAGGATACACATCTTAAAAATATTACAGTACTTCAGGAACACTTCTCAGAGGAGAAAATAGAAGCCCTGAAATTCAGTATGGCTTGTAAGGGGATTGTAAGGGGATTTGTAAGTGGAACAAAAAAGGTGCTGTTTTCTTTTCCAGTTTTCCTCACAACATAATTCTTTGAATTTGAATTTCTCTTGCTATTTGGAATTAAAATACTTTTTAAAAATACAAAGTGCTTTGAGAATAAATAAATATTTCATCCAGATATTAAAAAGATGTTGCCATCAAAGGTTCTTGTTGGCAGACCAACTATTTATGTTCAGCAAGATCTCTTGATGTTACCACTGATGCTACATAATATGATTTCTTTTGACTGACAGTCGTGATGGACCCCCAGATATTAATAGTAATTCTTCCTCTTTTTTGTAATGCTTTAACTATAAAATCTTAGTCCAATTTCATGGAACCTTTTACACCAATTTTAATTCCACCTTTCTGTTTGCAAAAAGCTTTTTAATGTATTTTTTGGATAGAGAAATGTTGCTGTCTGAAAAAAAATTACATTTCCACATATTTAAAAGATTCACTTGCTTCTAAGAACTGTTGCAAAGGTAAAATACTAGATAAGATCATCCATTTTAAAAGCAAGTTGAGGGTTTTTTTTGGTTATTAAAGACCAAAACAAAATTCAAGGATGACTAAAATGGCAGCAGCCATTTATGTAGCAAATATTAAAATTGTAAATAATCTCTTTTCACAAATAAGCTCAAAGCTACCTGGGAGGACATGTAAAGGGGAAATGTTAATACTGTATTTTGAAAGCAACCTCATCAAGGGAACATATACTTGGTTTACCATAGAGTGGTAAATTTTTATCTTTTTAGACATGTAAAATCTAATTCACTCTGTACATCCTTAGGTTGCAGACACCTGAAATGCAAAGAATGAATAAACTACTTGAAAAGATTATAAAAAAAAAACTTATTTTGAAATGGAAAATGAAATTATTGTAAACAAGACAACTCTATATACAGACAATGTCCAATGGCAAATGTAACACACACCAGTCAAGCTGAAAACAGAAAATACAAAGTAAACAGATGAGGAAAGCTAGATTAAAAGTATGTGAAAAATAAGAATGAAGGGAAGGGAGATAAAAGATGATCTGTAATGTGTCATAGAAAATATGTAGAGGTCTGAGATCAAAATAAGGAGTTTAATGTTGTCAATCAAGAAACAAATGTTTGATTCATCATATAAATGAAGTTAAAAGAGGAGGAGGAAAAGATCATCTTAAGGCCAACATTATGAACAAATATTTTAAGGCAGAGGAAAGAAATGTGGAAGAAATAAGTTTAAAATAATTTAGTCAAATCAGGACATGAGAAATCATTATAGGCTGGGTAGCAAGATGAAAAAAAAAGTTAATATATTTAAATGCAAAGTTTTAATTTGTGGAGTCTCATAAAGTAAAAGGAGTAAAACTTGTATGTACTTTAAAAATTAGAAGGAAATACCTTACTTAGGTTTGTTCAGGGTGGCAAATGAAGCAAACAGGTCAGAGACAGCATTGTCTGCTGGTCTCAGACACACAGAAGGAATGGCATATTCACCAAATGCCAAATGTCCTAATCTGAGCTGACTATACCTTCCTCTAGAACACAGTTCAAGTACACAGGACAATTATTTTCTTTCAACACTCCAGTAACAGTGGAATATAGCTCATCAGACCAAACTGATTACTAAGGAGCATTTAAAGTAGTGTTAATTTTCTTTGGCATAAAACCATGCTTTTCTGGGGAAAAAAAAAAATACAAGTTTCTTTGAACATCTAATTATATAAAGTCTGTATATATTTTGAGCGTATGGCCTTATCTTTGAAAAACTTCTTACCTTTCACGGATTATAGCCCAATACGTTTGAGACTTCTGCAATAATGCAAAACTCAGAGGTAGCAAGTAATAGCAATAATATTTAAAAGGTGACAAAATTCATTTTGATAGCAGTGTGAGTCAAGCCAAGTAAATAAGAGATTGTAGATAGAAAGACAACTGAAAGGAGAGGGTCCTGTTTTTTATTTACTGGTAAACAAAATCACTTAAGAAAATGAACTCTGTATGCAATTGCAAGTTCTCTATTAATTATGTAATAAATAAGTAATTAATTATCATTCAAGTCTATTTCCTAAAATCTGTTGCATCTCTAACTGTTGAACTGCTAAAGTCTTGGGATTTAACCTCAACTTCCTTTTGCCCTTCCTCTTTCCTGATAAACAACTGTACTAGTTGAAACCAGAAATGGTTTAGAGAATTATTCCAAATTCTTGTGAGTTAAGTAAATCTGATCTATCTTTCATGCCAGGTATCCTGCTTCCTTGCCCTTCTTGAAGACTCTAGGGATACCAAGTTCTTCCAGTGTCAAGAACTTTGAGCAGCAGCTACAACCTCTCAAAAATAATTGAGAGTGGCCTTGAAGTGACTAGTCCACCACTTCAGACGGATCTGGCTTTGTCCCTTCAATCAAATATTACTGGTTTGATCTTTCTTCACCAAAGATAAGCCTTTTTCACTCCAGATCTCTCCTCTGGTCTCAGGAAGTGGGGATTCCTGAGAAACAGCTTTACCAGGACAGACCAGTCAAGGACTCTTCTGTGTCCTTTTTCAGGGGTACCCTCGAACTAGTCAGCAGCAGAACCAAGTTTTCCTTCACTTTGCCAATGTTTTTGGTGTACTTAAATATGCCTTACTTGCTGCCCTTCACATGCAGACTCCTCACCTTATTTATGCGCCCATTTATAAGCTTTCTTTTTTCACAACACTTTTTACCTTTTCAGATTTTTTGTAAGTTGTGAACCATTTTTAGAGGCAGACCAACAGCTAAGTCTCCCTTCACTGTAGCAGTCAACGTTAGGTTTTACACTTCAAAGGCACTCTCTAGGCAGTTCTGGAAAATCTCAGACTCTGAAAGGTAAGGAAGCATGCATTTTTTGCAACTATAATAGTAACTTAGCGCTCTGTCTCTCTCTCTCTCTAGTAACTAAAAAAAAAAAAAAAAAAAAAAGGTGTTCCTCTTCTTTGTTTTTTATTAGTTTAAGTACCTCTAAGTTAATTCACAGTGCAGGTTATTTCCTTGATATAGCTGAGACAATGAAGTTGGGGTTTTTTCTCAATGGTTATTTTAACAGATTATTTGTTTACCTCTTTATCTTTCATTTTTTAAATCAGGTGAGAAATAAATTTAATAGTCATCTGAACTCATAAAAATTTTAAAACAAAATGTAAAGTTATAATTTATAGGGCTTTTCATCTGTTTTTTCACCAGATTTTTCAAAGAACCACAGTCCCAGCACTACAAATGAAGGAGATGGTCTTTAAAATTCAGAAAGCATTTTCTGTCTTCTTTCCTGTCAAAATGGTGAGTTCTGAGCAAGCAGAACTCTTTGCTGTTAAA
This sequence comes from Muscicapa striata striata, assembly GCA_030060385.1. Taxonomy (NCBI): domain Eukaryota; kingdom Metazoa; phylum Chordata; class Aves; order Passeriformes; family Muscicapidae; genus Muscicapa; species Muscicapa striata. Next base: position 173,116 of record JAREIS010000237.1, on the reverse strand, counting down.
TCCCAGGAAAAATGGTATAAAATTCACGGACAGAATATTTCAGTAATGCTTTGAGTTTCTGAGTTTCCCACTGGAAACATACCTGAGCATGAATCCTTAAGGAATACACTGTGGTACACTTTTTTCTCTACAATGTTCTCTAGAGCCATTTTGTCATTTAACATGCTAGGAAGGTTGCATGTCATGTTTTCTGGAACATAGTACTCTGCCATAAAAATGCTCTTTTTAAAGATATACTGTCATTAGCTGTTTGTTTTTTTGAAACTGGACAGGACAACTCCTTATATCCATGTGCAGAGTTTGAAGTAAGCTCATTTTGAAAACTGCAGGTTTTATCTTCATATTCCCAGGAAAAACAGAAAAAAGAGTCAAAGAAATAAATGCCTTATGGATTGGGAAATTTCAACTGTGGAAAGAAAAAGAACACAAATCTGTAAGAAGAAATTAACTCATATCCAACTAAATTTGAAGCATGTGCGTTAAGTAAAGTGAAATATTTCATAGTCTTAAATTTCAAGGTATTCTGCAAAGAATACTACCCTTCAGTATAAAGGGTACTTTAAATTTCCACTTAAATAAATCTCCACTTAAAAGCTTTCCATTAAATCTAAACAAACCTCTTTACTTATATTCTTAAAATAATCCTAATATTTAATTCTGATACATATTACATTCTTTCTTACACTAAATAAAACCAAATGTTGTTAAAGAAATTCTTAATTTCACTCTCTCTTCAGGGCAGTATTTCTTACAAGATCACAGTAGGATGATACTACATAGCATACTTCAGGAAAAAATAATATACGGAATACAAGCTCTTGAGTAAGTAAACAGTAAATAAAGAACCTAGTCTGAAGAAGAACTGATATTTTATTCAATTCAAACTGAGTCATCCTGACCAGCAGGTCTTCTAAAGTCTTAGAGCTGATTCATATGTGTGCAGGATCCTATTAAATGGGCATAAAGAGAATAGCAATGATTTATGCAATAAGGTATTTTTATCCTTTTTGACAATAACCCCTCCACTCCCCAGAATTTGTTATAGGAACAGTAAAACCAGTTCTTTGGTCTGCCTGACCTTACTGTTCCCATCTTCTCCTGGTCTTTCCTCTACATTGTATTTTGCTATATTTGACAGTCATGCATACAGGCAGCAGAAAGTGCTTGTTCTATCAAAACAGGTGCAGGGCATGACAATCTCACATTTTTAAATTTTCATTTAAAATTTTCTGTTTTCAATAATTAAAGTTCTTGCTGTTGCATTTGATTCCTCTTTCTCAGAAAATAAAACAAAGTAGCATAATGAGGTTATGTTAAAAAGATTGATTGGAAAAAGTCTTCTTTCCCCATGCTTCTTGGTGGATCATCAAAACTGATCCATTACTGTATGAAGATTTATTCAAGAATGACATTCCTAAATGAGATATTCAGTAGAGCTAGATTTTCATGATTGAAATTATGTGAGATAAATTAGTGCCAAGGCAGGTCAATGATCTCATAATTGGCTCGAATTAACACTACCACTAGCTGTGAAATTCTTTATTGGCAACTGAGTGACACTCATGGGAGTGCAGAATTTTCCTTTGCACTTGAAAACATCAAAGCAAAAGGAAATATTATTATTTAGAATGTAACAAGATGCAAGCTGAGACATATACCATAAATAAGGAATAATATATTAGCAGTCACCACAGGGGCACGTAGATTATGAAAACCAAGAGTACTTTTACAGAAACATGATAAATTCACTAAAATGTTATTCATTCATGTTTCAACAGGAAGCAGACTAAATATTGGCTTGGCAATTACCTGATGACTGCAATTTTGGTGTTCCTGGAGTTTTCTAGATAGCAAAAGCACATATACTCAGCATGACATTCTCTTAGACCGTTTGAACACTATTGTCTGGTCCTATATAGGCAGTCTTAATTACTACCTCAGAAATGTTTGAAACGTTGCACAGACGTTAACTGTATCTCACAGTAAACTTAGAGATATTGAAGTATGAATCATATAAGCCCTTGACACTAATACAAAGGAGAAAACCCAAGAATACAAGTTTCCAAAAATTCTGACTTCTTAGAAAAATGTCCCATTGTTATTGGAAGTCAATAGCTAAGGAGTGATAAAAGAGAAACAATTACTATTGTTCAGTAACATTTTCAGTGTTACTAATCATCTTGATTCATATTCCAGGCCTGTTAAGATTTAGGAACATCTTTGAAACATTTCCATAATTAGGCTTTTTCTGCTTCAAATACTATACTTCCATTTATGATGCTTGACTTTATAGAATGCTCCTTACTTCTTAGATGAAACCCAGAAAAATTGTATTCTTTCAATCTTAATTTTTTATTTATATGTAAGCTATTATTGAGTTAGCATAATGTCAATGGCCTTGCTGGTACATTAATGGGTAACACATTCTTTCATAACATTCATGTCCTAGCCTACTTTCATTAGTGTTTTCTAAATGGAGAAAATCTTCCACCATACAAATTAACTTTGTGCATTGAAATATATAAACTGTTCATTTCCAGGATGGACTGGCCAGTTTTTTTGTTTACATGTTTTCCAGAGTTCTTTAAAAATATTTATATTTTAAATAAGCAATTGACTTTTTCACTGATAGAGTAAGTAAATATGAAGAGGAATGGGCTGGGTGGAGGGGTAAGGAAGTAAGAGAACAAAAGAAAGAGAAGTATTGCTTTCCAAGTATAAAATTCTTCCCCTGAGATTAAGTTATATTAAGTATGGTTGTGAGGTAAAATTCAGGTTGTGCAAAGACATCAAACAAAAAAAGAGAAAGCTTAATGAGGAGTACTGTTTATTCCTAATTATCACTCAGGATGGAGACATTAATCAGGGTGCCTTTAGCATACGATTTTTTTAAGTTCTCAGCAAAGCATTCCAATAGAGCCATGGATTCACTCTTCTTTAACATACATTGCACTTTATTTGAAAACAAACAATAAAAGCAAACCAAGGCTTTTTTACATTTGTAAGCAATAAGCCAGACTTCAGGTTTCAGAAGTGGTCTTCTATATTGAATAACCAACAGCAGTAGGAGTGAATAAAATTAACTCCTTGAGTTTAGTTGAACTCCTCCAGTGTCTACACACTAGCATCACTCCCTGACATGGCCCACACAAGAGTAGGTGAGATGATCAAGAGGCTCACATAGAAAAATATTCTTGATCCAACCTGATTTTTAAGCTAATGTTTAGATTATGTGAAGGATGTTGCCAGTTTTCAGGTGGTGCTTCAGCAGAATAGTGATTGCATTCATATTTTTATAAATTTAAGATACAAATTATTTTGTTTTTGTGTGGAGTACTCAGTGTCAGATCTTAAATGCCACATTAAGGAGTCATATATCTAAAGTAGGGCTGGAATGGTGATAGGTTACATTATCAGATTCTATACTCATAAGTAAAAGGAATATGATATTCTAGTTTGTATATCCAGGACATGATTGCAGACTTTGCTGTCAACTGTTATTAAATTTTTCATCCATTCCCAGTGTATTTTGGCACAATGTACAAGAGATTACTCACATCAAATGCTGAAAACCAAGTGACATGCTGAAAACCAAGGCACATTATTTGTTCTTGGAAGAGATTTTATGCGGAGAAATAAAAAGAAAAAAAAAAAAAGCTTGTGATATAACTATAGGAATACCACTGGTTGTCTATCCAAGTGCTACTTTTCGTGAAAAAAATCTTTCATTTATTATAATTATTGACTTGGATTTAATTTCAACTCCAAGTTTGAAGTCGTCGAGCCTTTATTTCTACTCTTAGGCCCCATTTATCTGCTCTCCCCCCAGAAGGCTTGAATCCTTATATTTGATGATATTATGGAAGATTAAAACCTTCAAGGACCAAAGTATGTGCAGTACTATTTCATTCCATCTATTCTACTACTTACAATTTTCTATATGATCTGCTTAATTTCTTTGGAATAGGGATCACCAACAGTAGTTTGGTGCAGAGACAACAATGACCTAATTTGTAACAAGGTTTAAAAGTCTATATTAAATATTCAGAGAAAAGCATTGTGAAGTATTTTACAATTATAAGACTGGTGACAAAAGAAAGCTGTGATATTTCTCTTTTGGCTGGTCTAAGAGAAATTTATGGTATTCTTTAATGTGCAGTGAAAGGTACAGTGAAATTCTTCATTATTCAACTATAAATATTTTTAATAGAAAAAATGGCCATGAGTATTTTTCTCCTTTTTTTTTTTTCCTCACTAACTGCAGCTTCTTTTCTCATTATCTCATTACCACTCTGATATTTAAAATGACCTATTAGCTTTCTATTTAAAGAAATCAATTGTAAATCTAATGTTCTGAATGGTACTTGCTGCTTTTGTTGAGCACAATCTATGCAAATCTCTACAGCTTGTCTTCTCAGACACTGTTCCATAACTGTAAAACATAGTACATTGAAATCACACCTTAGTTCAAGAAAGTTAGCACATATTTTTTGTTAAAATTTGAAGAGTGCTGCCAAGAAATCCAATTCAAAATGTGTATTTTTACATTCAAATAAAAATGAGATTATGCTGCTCAGAAAGTAATAATTCAATTTATCTGTTGCAAAAGTCTATTCCCAAATTTCATAAGGACCTCATAACAATGTCTATACCAGGCTTATGTGGACATATATTAAGTTTTGCGAGGGCTTTTTGAATAATGTGCTTGAGCAATAATGTTTTGAGACATTCACATGAGCTGATTCACACAGCTTCAGCATCCAAACTTGATGAGCCACAGCTCAGTGAAACAGCATCAAAAACGATAATAAATATTTCTCTAATTAATTGCAGTTTTAATCAAAAGTGTCAGTAGAAACCTATGTAGCATGTGACATGCAGAAAATTTCTGTATATTAGTTAAAAGAAAACAGTAGTACATAAATAACTAAGTGAAATGTTGTGCAATAGGGGTAAATAAACAAAGAGGAGGATTTAAAATTAATTTACAACCACAGTCTCTTCTGGAAACTATGAGTACTCAAACAACAAGGTAAATTTAAAAAACATGATAAACGGTGTCAATACCCAGAAACATATGTATTTGTTCCACTTTTGAATCATATATATTTGTTTAAAGCAAGCTTTACTGCACATGATCCCTTAACACCTAACTTTTTCAAGTAACAATGATTTGTAACATTGTAACATTTGTAACAATACTTGTTACAATGTTTCTAATTACATTGGTTCGTTAAAATATGCATTTGAAACAAGCAGCTGTTTACAACCTCTATAGTTTCAATTCCCATGGAGGAAAATAAGTTTAATTTCCTTTCACTCTCTTTCCCAACTGATGCCAATTCACATTGCATTTACCAAGGCATCACTTTCAATTACCACAAGTGAATACAGAAAGAAATTGGCACTCATCATACATTTCCCAATAACTTTGTACTGTCCAATTCACACCTGTAAAGGTTTCTTTCATATCTGACAAGAAATACAAGTCACGTTCAGATAGATCAAAATAAACATTTTGTTTACTTCCCACAAAGCCACAGATGGAACTGATTTCTATGTTCCTTTACAAAGTCTTGAGGATTAAAGGAAAGAGAAGGCTGGCCTTGGTAAATGGATGACTAAGCATAGTTCAAACGGTGTTTTTGCAGTTTTCACAGTTATTGATAAATATTTGTTGTTTAAAGTTGTTCACTTATATATTTTATAACAACCATCAATTGCCATGCTGTAATTATTTACAATTACTGAATTACTAAACTTTTACATTACTAAATTGGATAAATTGTAAAATAGAACTTTAAAATTTATTTTACAATTAAAAATAAAGTAGAATCTACAGGTATTTCCAATTCCCTCAATTCTAGAAGAAGCTGAGAATCTGAGAAGAAATAAAGAAATCCAGAAGTTATAATTAAAAAAAAAAAAAAGGCTCTTTCCTTCTCAATCATTGAGTTCTGATTTTTATGACAACTTGCTACCGCATTGCTTTGCATATGAAGATTGTTGCTGATACAGCCCCTGATGGTTTTGTCTCAGTAACAGAGTAAAATGGATAGATCACATTTTATTTGAAATAGTATTTTCAGTAATTTTCAAATTTCAGTGATTTCATAATGATTTTTTCTAGATTAAAATGTTCAACTTTTTTCTTTTGGCAGTCCAATTTCAGCAGGTTTTCCTTCCAAATATTTGTAGATAGGAAACCTCCTTGAATATGCTGTTTCATGAAGCTCAATAATTTGTGAGTAGCTGGAAACTAAAAATTTTTTATTTTATTATTTATTTTTTTTTTAGAAAAGAAGAACAAGTATGTATAAGTAAAAGAATAAATGTGAACTCTCCACTGATTAATTTCACCAACTGATTTCTTTGTCATGCTCTGTGAAGTTAAATGTCTGTGCAGACAGAAATAGAGAAGTAAAAGACAAATTTGTGTCAGTGGTTTTTCTACCTAGTAGCAACTTGGCCAGTACAACCACTTTGCTATGATGTTTGACAGTGCCAATTAATAAAAAAAAGCCCCAAATAGGCAGACCTCATTAAACCCCGAAATTCAGTTGAAATGGCTTCAGATTAGCTCAACAATTGTTTTACCATAAATCATAAATATCATGTGTCAAGTTGTGCTAAATAGTCTTCCATATTTATGAGTTGTGTTAACAAAAACATAGGCTTTCTAATTGCCTGAAGATAAGTGTGCTGTTGTTAACTCTAGCACCCACTGAAAAGTAGACTGAGTAGACCAAACCTCATTTTTAGCTGACAATATACTAGGCATCAAATCATTTTCTGTAGTTAAATAACTGATCTTCTTGGAGTGGTTCAAGATGAACTGTTGGTTCTGCTGCCAAAATGCCCACAGACATCAGAAATGGGTAGGTTTATCTGCAGACACTGCATATGGGTGGGACAAGATCCCTCCTTAATCGCACAATCACTATTTTACAGCAAAGACAAACAGATGGCTGTTCACCAAGTATTTTTGAATAGTGTTTTTATATATTCAGTGAGTTAAAAGAGGCAAAAGTGTTGAACTACATTGAGAAGCGTTGCATATTCATGCTTTCAATCTTTTTAACTAGATGTTGCATGCAACTTCCACGGGGTTTACTTAGAGTGAAGAATGTTGTAGAATGAAGGGTTTTAAAAAAACCATGCCATGGCAAACTCCTACATCACTTCTGATAGTCCACCTTTACAATACCAGTAGTTTGTGTGCTCTGTTTTTGGACACAGTAGAATTGGGATATTAAAAAATGCCCTTACTAGTTTATTTTGTTTATTGATGACTACCATCCTGATAAAAATTGCTTGTACTCCTCTTTATCAGAAGTCAAAAGAAGAAATAGGAGAGAGTGTGAAACCATCAATTAGAGAAAACACTGAGAAGTATGTTTTCCCATGCTGTATACATACACTCCAAAACTGTTTTTCATATAATGCCATGGAAACCAAAATAATATATAAAGATTTCAGAAAAGAGCTTAGGCAAGCTCACAGAAGATAGAATAATTAGGCAAAAAAGTCTGGAGAGAGTTAGAAAGGGTGAGTCAGTAAACCTTATGTATCCAAAAATTGGCAGGGAATGGCAAAAGCAAAATCACTCTAAACACTCCACAACTTTTATAATTTTCTTTAAATATTCACTGCAATATACTAGCAGAAATAGAGCATTTGATCTCATTCAGTATGAGTTACATTTACACTGAGACTTTTTCACAGGAGTAATTATCCTAGTGTATCACAGCTCACTGATTATCCCCTTCTGCAGACACTCCTTACAAAAGAACCTTTCCTGTTAACCTTTCCAGGCATCTTTCTACAGAAATGCTTTTTGCTTTTGTTTTCTGCCTGAACTGTTAAACCAAACAGAAAGCGTATTATCACTATAGGAATGATTACACTGATTTCTCTCACTGAGATAAACAACAGATTATAGCAACAAAATTACACTAAAAACTGGATCATTACTCCTTACATTTATACAGTGTTGATGAGTGTAATTTTCTTTTTACAGTGCCATCAGAATGAAAGGCTAATGTTCAGAGTATCAGTTAAGATCAAAAGGATAATCTTACTAATGCTGACCATGAAAAACAGTAGAACTGTTAAAAGTTCAAGTCACAATCATATGGATGACAAGTTAGACAGTAATAGAACATACTTGAAAGCAGAGTTATCAGTTGTGTAGAAGTCAGAAATTATTTTCTTTATGAATTGTTAATGGATAAATACAATTTTTCAAGTTCTTTAGAGTTTATCTGCAAATTATTCCCTAAACGTAACATATATTTTTACCCTGTTTTATTTTATCTGAGGCAGAAATTGCTCTTTCTGTTATAGGATGTTCAAGCAAACTCTTATTATATTGTCCTAAATAGTTTCCAAATATTGCCTGATCTTAAGAACAAGCCTGTTCACATAAAATTTCATGACTTGCAGAAAGAAAAAAGAGTATACGTCAGGCAAATATTTAACAAATTTTTTTCTGTTGTAACCCTGGATTTAAAGAGATGTATCCAGTAATATTTGATGCGTGAGGCATAGACCCTTGTACTAGTTTTCTCATTTGGCTTTGCAAAGACAGGCATTTCAAGGATTTGCAAGCACCTTTCTCAAAAAGCCCAGGATACTGACCAAAGCCCAAACAAGTGTGGAAATTCTTCTATTATCATACTCTTTTTATACATAGAAGAAGTGTTTATCTGCTTTGGAAAATAGCAGCTTTTGCTGAATTTTTTTCCCTGGGAAGATATAGTTGGCTGGTTCCTATAGGAACAAAGTGTTGATGCTCTTCTAGATAAGCAACTGTAAAACAAGAAGAAAAAAAAGGTGGTGGGCATGATCAAAGCTTTAATGTTTCTGCAAGGAACCTCTTTTGAGAATTACAGATAAATTAACAGTAGTGATTTAGGAAATAAATATCTGTGACATATTTCAATTAATTTATTTTCAATTTCTTTTGTTTTCTGTTGGGGGTTGGGTTTTTGTTTCTTTAATGCGTGAGTTTGGAGAATTTTTTCCCATTGTAATGCTAACAAACCCACTGGCTGTGCCCAGGGTTTTGTGATGGCCCTGGGCGGGCGGGTGGGTGGGACCAGAGCTGCTCGGAGGACCGCGAGGGCTTCCGGGCAGGGCTACCCAGAGGAGCGTGCGGGCTGGGGCAGGGGCACTGCTGTTTCCGGCGAGAGAGCGGAGAGGAGGGATCCCCTTGGCCCGCACCGCACGTGGGAGAGAGGCAGACAGCCAGACCCTGCTGCAGTCAGCTGTCCTGCTACCTCGGAGGCACTGCTGACCACCAAAGACCAAACGCCTCTTGCCATTTGGGAATACAGCTGATCTCTGGACACAACAGTGAGTGAGGAGCTGCTCTCACCTGAGCCAGCCCGGCCCCGGCTGCTCCCCCCCACCTCCCTCACTCCCGCCTGCTCTGCGGCACGTGTTACATCCCTGGAGACGGACACAGACCGAGTGTGTCCGCGTCTAAAGAAAGGACTAGAACTGGGTTATTTTCTTCTGTTCTTTTTGTTGGTAATTTTAATAACTGTTGTTGTTTTCTACCTTGTGCGGTTAGATACAGTAGTAAAGAGCTGTTACTTCTACCTCCTTATCTCTGCCTTGAGTCCTTGATTTGAAACAATTATAACACTTGGAGGGGGTGAAATTAATTTCTCTATTTCAAAGGGAAACTTCTGCCTTTTATTGGCAGAACCCTGTCCTAGAAACCAGGACATTTTCATATAAAGACCTGCTAGAAATACAGGTGTAGTGTTTACAGTGTTTACACAAGTTTGATATTTACACAGGAGGGTGTAGAAAAGCATCAATAGTGAAACATATGCTAGAAAGGGAAGTGAGAGGTCTTTAAAACATGAAATATTTTAAAGATATTTTATTAAACTCATCAAAACCATAAATAAAAGCAAAAATTTCTTAACTGTCAATTTTCTTGAAATATGAATACATAGATATAAAAAAATTTGTAAGAATTACTTTTCTTTGCAAATTGCCTTTATAAAACTCTCAGATTAATTCCCTGTCATGGGAATAGGAATGAATCAAAATGCTTCACGGAAGCCACACCTGTTGTTTGTTTTGGGGGTTTTTGTTTGGTTTTTTTGTTGTTTGGGGCTTTGGTTTGGTTTGGTTTGGTTTGGTTTGGTTTGGTTTTTGGTTTTTTGTTTTTTTGTTTTTTTGGGGGAGGTTTTTTGGGATTTTTTAATGTCTTATGAATATAACTTTAACTTCTGAGTGTTGATATAAAACATCAGATTCTACATTCAATGCTGTTCTTGAACTTTATCCCTTCTAGGCATGTTTGTAACAAATAAAACAGACTGAAATGAACTCATGATTTTCTAAACCCATCTATCCATCATGAGGCCCTGCCATTTTTTCCCTGAGAGCTGCTTGTTCATGCTCCAAGATACAATATTTTTCACCTTCACTGAGTATTTAATTGACTGAATAATAGAACAACAAAATCACTGAGTTCCACTCTTGACCCAGTACAGTCAAGTCCACCACTAAACCATGTTCTTAAGTGCCACATCTACACATGCTTTAAATACCTCCAGACATAATGACTCACAAGGGACACAAAACAGGTCAGGAAATTAAGTCATGTCAAAGTAAGCTGAGCGTTAAACTATGTTTGCTCTGCATGGCTTTTATTGTTGCACTGAGACTAACACTTTTTTTAATAGAACACAGAATAGCCAGAAATAGTCAATTGAAGGAAATGAATGGGAAACTAAGGTAGAGTAATATTAGGTGAAATTTTTCACAGCTTTTAGCCTGAGATCCCAAGGAGATTAATCAATTTGGTCTGCCTTGACAATAGAGTAATCACTCAGTGTTAAAAATGCTTGGTTAGTGGAAAAAAGTGCAGTTACACACAACACTCTCAGGATTTGTTAACTTCAGTCGTTCTTCTTTTATAATGGTTTGGTATAGAGTCTGAAGTCATGTGCAATTAAGACTTCTGCAATAACATTTATTCAGCAAGTGTTTTAAGGATAACAGTGAAAAATAGTCTCAAATTGAAACTACATTTCTTGTTGTTCAAAAAAAAGAATGAAATAAAGTGCATTTTACCTGAACACAGTATTTCACCTTTTGTAAATGACAGTAGCTTGAGAATCCAAATTTGAGCTCTCTTTCAGGATATTTTCCTCAGACCTACTTAGTCCCAAGTTAGAGACTGTCTGCAATGCAGCTCATTTCCACAACCCTTGATTCCACATCTGTGTCTATAAACCAGCTATGAAGACAATGGAGGTAAAATGCTCTTGTTGATTCCAGACAGTGTGACATGAAACAATATCAAAAAGCTGCATCCCAGGAAGCTCAGATTGAATGTCAGGGAAGATAATTCCATGTGCTGCCATTTGGTGAGAATTGGAGAGGCTGAAGAGATGTACAGGGAGGATGTACAGAGGGAATTAAGTTCAACACAGGCATATGCAGGCTACTGCACCTGGGAAAGAATAACCCCAGGTTAAATTAAAGAATGCACTCGTTGCCTTCGGGGAGAGATGTGTGTGTGATGTGGTCTGTGTGTCTGGAATATTTTTACATGACAGTTGCTCAAATGACTAAATTGGCATGATAAAAAGCATTATCCTATCTTTCAGGTTCTGCTTCTTATGAGGCTTTTCCTTTACCTGGCTCAAACTCCCCAAGCTGTACCCAAAATAAGGATCAGTTTGCATGGCCATCCTCCAGTGGTGGATGTGCACTCCCTCTGCACCTGAACTGTTTTTACACAGATCAGAGGCTTCTCCATCACACACCAAAAACCTGTCCCCTTCCCCTTTGGCTGAGGGGTGCAAGCTTGGCCTCAGCAAAGCACCCACTACCTTCATACATGGCTGATTGTTTGAGTCATTAACCATTACTGTTTCACCATCCTGCTGGAAAGTAGCTCTGCAGAGAGGGCCTGGGGGTCCTGGTGGACCATGAGCAGTCCATGACCAGTGTGTCCCTGAGGGCAAGAAGACAAATGGTGTCCTGGGTCCATTAAGAAGAATGGGACAGGACGTAAAGGAAGATGATCCTGCCCTCCTACTCATCCCTGATGAGGCTGCAGGTGGAGCACTGTGTCCAGGTGTGGGCTCCTGAAGGGCTATAAAAAGGAGAAGACTAAAGCATTTCTCCTATGAGATAAGGCTGAATGAGCAGGGCCTGCTTAGCCTGGAAAAGAGAGGAATCAGAGGGGATCTTATAAATGCCTAAAAATAACCTAAGCATAGGTCTCAAGGTGTTTGGGTCAGGTTCTTTTCATTGGTGCCCAGCAACAGTACAAGGAGCAATGGGCACAACTGAAACTTGGGAAGGTCCAGTTGACTATGAGGAAAAAATTCTTTACAGAAGCAAGCTCTGTAAAGGGTTGCTGATAGAGTCTGTGGAGTTTCCTTCTCTGGAGATACTCGAAACCCACCCAGATACGATCCTGCGCAACCTGCACTATGTGAGTCCACTTTATCAAGGGAGCTGGGCTTAAAATCTCCAGAAGTTTCTCCCAGTCCCAGCCATTCTGTGATCATGAACGCATTGCATTACAATGTAATGAGGATGCCAAAGTGGTTATGATCCCTTTGAATAGTTTTTAGGTGTTTGTTGTATGAATTCATGACTGACTTAGAAGAATAGCAGCTTGAATTGGAGAGCTGGGACAAATGAATCTCAGAGTCACTTTCAAGCAACATTACTATTATTCATTTGTTCTGCATGTATGTTAATTTTTTCCCAAGAATTCTGCCTAGTATATATTAACCTTTGCAGACAGTTGGTGTGAAAATTCATCAATTCAAAACCACGCATTTTTAGAAGGGGATACTAAACTATCCAGTTTCTGAAAATCAGTCATGAAATCAGTTGAAAATACAATAATATAACATCAATGTTAAGGATTGTAATATAAAGGGTAGACCAGAGAGTCAAAGACCAGAACTCTTAGCTCTGTTTAGAAGATTGTAAAGACACCTTAAATCTTCAGAAGATAGGACTACCACAGAATTCCTACATAATAATAATAAATTCATTATTTTAAAAGGTTAAAATAAACTCATTATCACTTTCTAAAGGACCGGTCACATCATCTAGTGTCTAAGTTGTTTTGGTTTTGTTTTTTCTTGTCTTTTGCAAACATATAATTATAATGACTAGAATGTATATTTAATTCCTGAATTGTCTAGTATTTCCCTTCTGATCTCCAAGATAAAAATAGTATTTAAATCTCTTCAATTTTTTTAAAACTTTGCACGGTCTCCATATAAAAGGGTTTGAGTGATGTGGAAATAGCTTATACATGAGCAAAGAACTGCACTGAACAAATCTTTCAATCTGAAGCTTAATTACATTACTACCCTTTACCATGCTTGGTTTTTTTGTGGCTCTCCCTTGCTGCTCCTTGGACTTTTCTAACAGAAATTTCAGTTTGCTGTATGGGTCCCTTCAGCTAACTCTCAGCATGATTTAAACATAAGTCATTTCAAAATGAAACTTTAGTTCTTTCATCATTCAAAACTAATCTCAGTGGAAACTTACAGTGAACAATCTTAAATAAAATAGAATAATATTATTTGAACCTTTCAGAAAGGTGTTTACATTTTCTGTGCACATACAAGCCCTCTCTAGCGGTTTCTGAAAGAATGAAACAGAAAATATGAATTCTCTAAATTTCCTGAAAGAAAATTGGTAAATGAGCTTTGAAAACTACCAGTTGAAAAGCCTCAGTTCTCAGAGGAAGGAGAATGGGGAAGAATGTTTACCTAAATTTGTTAAAGAATAAAGAAGCTACTCTATGAAGAAGAAAAGTTCAAGCTGAAATGTATAAATTTTTTGTGATTGCAAACTTGAGTCACCTGAATATGAACCTACCATGATCTAGTGACCTTTAGCACGTAAATGTCCCAAAAATGTCCTAAAGTTTCAATAGAATTAAAGAAAGCAGATCAAAAAGTAACCGACAAATTTCTTTGAAGTCATTCTGAAGAAAATTCTTCAATTTTCAAGAAAATTTGACAGTGAAAGCAAAATAAAACCTTAGTGAGTAATATATTCAAAAGAGTTTCTTGATTTAAACAGACTTTAGAATTTGAATTAATATAAAATTTCTCAAACATTTTTTATAATTTTAATTTATTTTATAATGAGATGTGAGTAGCACGTGTTTGAAAACATACCCCAGGCCTCCTTATTCACTCAGAAGAGTTTATGTTTTTAATCTTTGGAAAGGTTTTGTTTGATCTTCTAGTCATTATAACTAGAGTACAGAAAGTGGTTTTTGTTACTCTTCAGAATATGCTGAATATGCATGTTAAAATAGCATGAGACAAACACAGAAGGAAAATTACAATGCAAAAGAATGTGAAGGAACAAAATGTACATCTCTAACAAAGACTTTAAAGGATCATAATTATCCTTTAATATGTGGTCAGTTACCCCATAGGTATTATTATGTTGATTGGAATATATTAGAATAGGGGGACTAACTTACTATAGCTGCCACTACCAATTATAAGTTCTATAATTAGAATTATCCCCTGTTAACAGTATTTGCACATAATTATTTGTCTGACAGGTTGTGAACCTGATCAAAAGCCCAGTGCACCTGACTTGGCTGTGAGGAGACTTTTACGTTGCTAAATTCAGCATTTTTCTCGTGTTAGTGTTTTGTCTTCAAAATCTAATTTAACCACTATCAAATGGATTTACAGGGAAAAAGACAAAATACCACTGTAATTTCCAGTAGAAGCAAGTGACTTAGATGAAAATTATTTACGGAAATAATTTCTGCAAAGATGTTCTGAAAGGAACATGGGACTAACATGCAGATAGACTCTTGAAACTTTTCTCTAATCTTCAGTGTTGGAAAATACATAGTGTGCATCTAATTTTATACTTTCTCACTTCTGTTTCTAGTGACACGTAGAAATCAGATACTAAACAGGCACTCCTTTAGAAAATAGACCACAGCTCAAATTCATCTTTTATATGGGATAATATGGGAACACGTGGACTGTAGACTTGCTTTCCAGAGGCAATAAATAATTGCAAGCTCACATCTGAGTATCCACTGAGTAATTTTGTCAATAAGTGTAATACAAAGAAAATAATGAGTTCACTGAATAGAGAACCTCCACTATTGGTCCAAGGATAATCCAACTTCTCTGTACTTGGTTCTAGAATTGCCTGATTAAGGCATAGCACCATCGGTAGAGCAGGAAGGGGGAAAGCAAAAGCCAAACCATGAAAACACCTTACTTTTTAGTCAACTACATTTTCATATGATTGCATTCAAGAGAAAAACTTAGTTTATATGGTCAAAAAAAATCAAACAAATTATCAGATGTTAGAGACAAAGGGAATTGTTGTAGGTTATAAAACAGACTGATGTAGCACATTATTTATAAAAAATATCACATGACCACATCTCACAGAATAATTTATCAAGGTAAACATTTCTAAAATTTATTAACTAAAGAAAAAAGTTCTTTTCCCCTGGCAGTCGGTTTTTTTCCTTTCTAAAGAGTATCTTTTCACACAGAGTCTGTTCTATGAATTCTGTCCTGCTACATCTTACTGAGACACTGACCATTATCCATATTAAAATACATTTTCATCAGAAATCGTTAATAATTTTAGTACAATGCAAGTACCCATAAAACTAAAAATGCCATTCAAGAATGTCCTCAGCATTACACACTGTGTTATGCAATCATGAACTACTGTATTAATGTATTTTAACCTATGATAATATTAATCTAGAGCAAATGTTAAAATTTCACATTAAGGATGGTATACTGACTTTTCAAAATATGATCTTTGATATCCGCTATCATCTCTGCTGTAAATTGGTTCAGTTACAGACCAACATCTCCCATGTCTGTAAGCCTTTTCAAAATTTATTGTAGACATTTGATAGTGTCTTTATATTACAAAAACCTCCTTAAGAGGAATTACCTTTCAAGACACATAATTTTTCCTTCACAGTTCTCTGATTTCCTGTTCTGACTTCATATTAGCTAGCACTAGAGAAAGATTTCAAATAACTTCAATTGAAGGTACTCATAAAAGTTTTTAAAAATAAAAAAAGGAACTATTAAGTCACTTACAAGAAGCAGTCTGGAAAATAAGTAAAAAGGAGTTCAAATGAGTGGAACATCCCTTACCCTCTCATTTTTAAACATACACAGGCACAGACATATGCACAAAAACATGGTGTGCTGTAAAACATGAAGTAGATATTTTGAGGCTCTTAATTTTCCATATTTATGTTCAACATTCCCTTTGAAATCACCTGAAAACTCTTGTGTGATAATTAAAAATGTTTAACATGTACTAAAATGTATTAAAACTATAATCAATTCACAGTATTCTGATTCTGAAATAAGTAAACCTTTTATGTTTGAATAAGAAAACTTGAAAAAATCTTTAATGCCTCATATCATAAGTTACCTATACCCTTCAGCAATGTGCTATCCAGAGAGTTTACTAATACATTTACAGGCAGTTGTCTCAAGGTAATTGAAACTAATTTTTTAAGCATATTTAGAGTCCCCTTGTTCTTCCCTTAGAACTATGCAATCTAAATACTGATTGTAACAGGACATGACATGATATCAAGAAATACTAAATAAAAGCTCTTTGTTCTCATTTTTTTCCAGCAAGGAACAAGACATTATATTTAAGTCCAGTTTATGTCTTTCTGAAAAAAATAAATTCAGCACAATATCTGCTGTCTAGGAAAGTCTTTTCTGCAAGAGGTTAAGTGTAATTCCATCTGAACATGTGAGACCTAAGATACAGGTGCTCCAAAGAGATTGTACTATAAAGAATAGAAATAATGGAGAAAAAATATTTTCTTATATTAATTCTTGATTTTTTTTTTCTACAATGCCTGTCACTGTGCTGCTAAAGATTGCAATACTGATGTGATAAAAATAATTCAAATTAATTTCATTAAGTACAGACTACAGTTATGCTGCAAGTTTTCAGAAAACACATAACTGTTTTCATGGAACATTTCTCAGATGCATGAGAGCACCAAGCTTTCTATGCAATCCAAGTGAGCAAGTGTGTAGATGTTAAGAGAGATATTTTAACTACAGACAACTAGTCTGTCCGACTACAGACCTTCAGACATCCATTCATTGACATGAATGTTACCAAATTCTGATGTAATATACTAATTAGCGTTTTAAAACTTCAGATGAAATCGAATCAATTTTCAGCATAGATAGTTACTTCAGAGGAGGTATCTGAATTATTGTAAACATCAATTCTTTATATACTAAAGCAGGGCCAGAACAATATTACCAACCTCCTGAGGCCTTCAAACTAGTTTCTCAGGAAACAGCAGCCCAATACAGAGGAAAAATTGAGCCACTGAGGCTGCTGAGGAAGTGTCCAGACTGAGAAAGCTCTTGTACGTTTTTGTGAAAGTGTTATCACATTGTGGTGAGGCAGCTTGTCCATGAGCTCACACAACATAGAAAAACACTCTGGAAGAATGAGTTTGCTGATGCATTTGCACAGCTACAGTCTCATTGGAATTGCAGAGATTCAGGTATTGTCTATATGACTGAACTTCTGAAGTTGTGAATGATGTACAAAGGCTTTTTAGAAGAGAAAGACCAGGAAAGAAAGGAGAGACTTCATGAAGCTTTGTATTGATAGGTGTGGCAAGCAAGTCAAGAAGCAAAAGGGAAAAAGGTCACAAGGTAGGTATTTGTTACAGATTAGTTCATCCCAGAGGGAAATAAATTAGGCTTTGTCTAGTCAGCTGAAAGAAACCCCATAGTTATGGGAATTTCCACCTCTTTAAATATCCTGGGAGGGCAGAGGGATAACTAAAAGCAGACCAGAAGTTTGTGGACGTGTTGAAGAAAATTTCTTCAAATAAGTGATCAAAGAGCCAACTGTCTTGCTCCTTTACAGAAAAGGAAAAAGTGACTAACAATGGGAATAGCCTTGGGTAGCCTTGGCAGTAGTGACCATGAGAAAACAGAGTATAAGATCCCACAGGAAGTGAACAAAGCAAATAATAAAATCCCTGTAGAGAATGCCAGAGTGCATTTCTTGTTGAGTAGCATAGTTTGCACTTTCTCAAGCAAGATGGTCCTGGATGACAAGAAGGCACAGGATAGTTGGTCATCTTCACAGAGAGGCTCCTGAAACCACAGATATGGAAAGATGAGCACTCACAGCAGGTAACTGTCTAGATAAACTGTATTTCAAGAAGATTTACAATGAGGTACAAACAAAGAGCTGACCCAGGGAACACACATTATTTGTGTTTTCAAGGCTGGAATTAGGAAAGCCAAAGCACAGCTGGTGCTGAAACTAGTGAGGGATGTGAAGGGCAAAGACAAGGATGCATGTAAGTACACTGGCTGCAGAAGAAAGTCTGAAGTAAATGGAAAACACTGTTTAGTGGGACAGGAAACTGTGACCAATCTGGGAAGTTCTAAAATAACTTGTAGTTGTACTCCAGTTTCTTTTGTAGAAGACTGCCCCTAGGATCCCCAGTGGATCCATCAAAGAGGAGACTGAGCACAGCCCAACCTGTAGTGGATTTGAGACCATTTAAATACAACAAGAATAAAGCTTGCACCTTGCCTGCCAGTCTTCCACTTGCTCCCTGTCTCCAGCAGCCTTAATTAGCCACACTGTTGCCTTTTGAGCCCTAAAATCAAGACCCAAACAAAACTAGGTGATAAAACCAGGTGATAAAATGTAGTTACCTTTTAATGAAGGGTGCATGACATGCCGACTTGCGCTCTGAAAATGTGCCAAGGATGTACGTGTGACATAGGGCACGTTCAGTTTTATAAGTTTAGAAAATTAGCATAAATGACAAGAATACCTAATTAGAAACACAGGTAATGAAGAAATTTCTCCTTTTGGTTGAACCCCTTCGAAGCCCCCCACCTTGCTGGTAGTTTATGTCTTATGGGAAAGTGTCTTGGGAAGGTGTCTTTTTCTTGACTCCTATAAAAAGATTAGAAGAGCCTTCAGGAATTTTGTTTGTCTCACAGGAAAAGCAGGACGTTCCCCTCTGCCACAGAACTTATCTGTTCCATCAGTTGGTGCAATAACTCAGGGCATCTTCCCCCTCATATGAATCAGTGAGATAAGCCAAGCCAGACAGTATGGTAGAGTGTTATCTCTGGCACTGTGGAGGTGGCATTCCCAGCTGACAATAAACATTTTACCTTGGGAACAAATTGGAGATAAGCCTTGAGTTTCAGACTGACAGACATTTCATTTTACAGACTATAAAAGCTGCACACAATTTTCACAAGAAGCCTTCTGCATATTCCCTGGAAATGTATAGAGCTCTTCCATGAAGTTGGGACTCCATGGTTACTCTTCTGGATGTTGAGTGAAAGGACTCTACGTGTACCCCATCATCAATTCAGTGGTAAAGTACATTGAATCTTAATCTATACTATTTCTTTGCTAGCGTATAATATAGGTACCTCTATATCATGCACTGTTTTATGCAAACCTACAAGTAGGATTGTTTTAACCTGTTGTAGTAAACAACACTGTTTAAGATCTTTTGTCTGTTACTCTTCTGTCTATTCAATAACTCACTTTATAATAGACTAGATTTGCCATTTTTAACACCTTGTGAGTCAGTTTAGGCACAGGTCATGTGAATTTAAGCTGCTGCTAGAAGTCTGAATCTAAGGCACAGCTTGATCCCTGCCTAATGCTTGCTTGATCCGTAACAGTGCTGGTGTTGGAAAATTGTATAACTATACAGTTCTAGTCTACAGAGCTACAAATATATATGAAGAATGTATAAAAGCAAAAATCATTTTTGCATCAACAAGATTCTTAGTGCCTATTCCCTAAGCGAAATCAGCTCTGGCATAAGGAGGCTTGGCAGAAAGATGTGGGGCTTGTATTGTACAGCTGCCCACAGGCATAAATTCAAGTGTAACTGTTCACTGTCCCTGGACATCCCTGGAGATTGTCCTCATGTAGCTCACTCTTTTCTGGGATCATTATCCCTTTTCTCCAGAGAGGGTGTTCACCCATCCCTGCCTGAGATTCCCTCTTTCTAAGACCGCTTTGCCTTTCCAGACTTCATTTCTTTTCTGGGAATTCTTATTTGCAACCCCTGGGTTTCTCAATCTAAACAGTCATTGTGCTGAAGTAAAGCTCATGGTCAATCTCCCAACTACAGTTCTGTCTCATGTCTCTTAATCTGGATGCATCACTTTTGCTTATTCCAGTTTTCAAAATTTACCAGCATTCTGTACTGGTTGTAGCTATCAAGGATTCTGCTTGGCTAGATCAAAATCTACATTACAGATACTCATTGCCTTTCATTCTCCTCACCCTTGACTGTCTGCCACCTCTTAAAGTTCACTGTTTCAGACTACATTACAACTTTGACAGCTAGGAAAGCATTATCCAGGTTGCAGAAAGGTTGATATTGTGACTACATAATTAAATTGGACATGCACAAGCATTGAGGCAGAAAAAGCGCCAAAGGAAATGACTGAAAACATTGCAAGGCCAAACTCTCATTTTTTTAATAGCATGGCAACTGGAAGATGATCCTAATGACCAGGAAACAGCAAATATACAATACTCATCTTCAAGAAGGCAGAACTGGGGAACTACTGGCCAGTCAGTATTACTTTGTCTTAGCACCTGGGATGACCACTGAGGAAATCCACCTGGAATCCACATATAGGTTTCTTACGGACTAGGAAATGTTACAGAACAGCCACTATGATTTGATAAAGAGGTAATTGTACCTGAGGAAGCTAATATAATTTCAAGATGGGATGTCTCGCTCAGTGGATATAGGGAAAGAAGTAGAATTTGCTTCCCTTGACTTTAATGAGACATACAGGATGGTATCTATAGCACTCCAGTAGCCTGGGGGACATGTGCCCAGGCAAGAGTACAGGGACACTGTCTAATTGGGTAGGGACGTGATCTGGCTGGAGAGGAACTTGGCAAGAGACACAGTAAGAAGAGGTTCTTTAGGTAAAGAGTTTCTTTAGCCAGAAAGAGGTCAAAGAAATCACATTCTCTCCCTGAAGAACTGGGCAAGCAAACTGGTAACAACAAAAGAACAAAAGGCTGAAGTACTCAATGTTTTTGTCTCAGACTGCCAACCTCTTTTTTTTCCCCCACATTTCCTGAGAGGATGGACTGGAGGAGCAAAGTCTCTTCCACTGTAGAAGGTCAGGATTAAGAATACCTGAGAAACCTGAATTTACAAAAGTCTATGGGACCCAATGAGATGCATCCCAGAGTCTGGAGAGTTTGGCTGATATAGTTGCCAAGCAACTCTCCCTGAGATTTGAACAGTCACAGCTGTCACATCAAGCCCCAGATGACAGGAAAAACAGAAAAATTGTCTCCATTTTTGAAAGTGGTGGAAAGGAGGAGCCTGTCAATCTTCCCTCAGTGTCTGCAAAGACCATTGGAAAGAACCTAGAAGCTCTGTTTAGGCATATGGTGGAAAGAGAGGTGATTTGAGACAGCAAGCATGGCTTCACCAAAGCCACATCCTGCCTGACCAACCTAGTGGCTATCTGTAAAGGAGTGACTCTATCAGTGGGCAAGGGAAGGGATGTCATCTATATCCACATCTGTAAGATGGCCTTTGATGTGATCCCCCACAACATCCATCTCTAAGTTTGAGGGGGATGGATTTGGTGGGCAGAATATTTGATGGATGTGGAGTTGTTGGGGTGGTCTCATCTGGACATCATTGACCAAGTGGTTTAATGGGTGGATGGATTTCAGTGATGAGTGGTGTCCCCCAGGGATCTACATTGAGTACCAGTACTATTTAAAGTCTTCATCAGTGATATAGACAGTGGAATTTGGTATGATAATGAAGATGCCTCTATCGACTAACTTAGTGTAGAAAAGATAAACCATGTCCAAACTGAACAGAAGCCAAAATCAGAACCAAAAATAACCGCTTGATTTCACAGTCTGTCTGCATATTTATTTATTTATTTAAAATAACCTTATATTCTTATCACAAATGCAATTATCTTCTTTATGGTTAATAGGAAAAATATAAAATGAAACCTCAACAACAGAGGATATTTCTACTGCAGGAAAAAAAAATTTCTTCTTCTATACTTACAAAATTTACAGTAGATTACAATCTTAGTTCAGCTGCAATTTCCACACAAAAAGGAGGCAAAATATAAAAGCCCTCTCCATTCCACTTATTTGTACTTCCTCATCCAATCACTGGTAAAGTGCATTTTAAACTAAATCACACAAATTATGAAGGAACTTTTAATAGGTTGTTGTAAAGGAGAGCATAGTTTTGTCTCTTAAGGAAATAGTGACAATGGCAAAAAAATGGTGGCAAATTTTAGGCAGATTATTTTCATCTCCCATGTAACCATACCCTTCAACTGCTCTTTAGAGTTTCAGTCTGTATGATGTCTCCCAAAGGGCCACACATGTCACTCTGGGGATTATGATTTCCATCACACATCTTTATTTCATGCACATAGGTTAGGGTCCTTGTCATTCAGAATGGCTGGAATACACCCTTTTCCTGCTATAAAATGGATATTAATTAATCCAATCTGTGCACGGTTAACAGCACTCTAAAGATCTATAAAAATATACAGTATGCTGTGAAACTAAACCTAGTCTATGCTCCCTGCAATGCTCCCAAACTAAAAGTCAGAGGAGAGCTTCCATTGACCAAAATGAGAAAAATAGTTCTCTTTTCTTTTATAAAAATATAAAAAAATAACAGTACAATTTCCTATTACTTAATTTAGCAATATATTTCTCTTCCAAAAAAAAAAAAAAATCTACACAGTTCCAAAAGAACTCATGTTTAAGCAAGGTGGTTCTTCCTCTTCACTGAATAAGTTGGATAAATGTTTAAATCTTGCTTAGTACTTTAGTTTTTGCATCATCCATGTAAGCTGGTAAAAAGGTAGTTGCACTTTTAAGAGTGAGATCCCTAATTATCATGGCTTTTTTTTTGCAGGCATCCATAATATTTTTTTAAATTATTGTGTTATCACTGGAGTTTCTTAGTGTTTAACTAACTTTCAGAATTTTCTTCAGATTCCCCACCTTTATTTAGCATCCTTCTTCAACTGCAAAACCTAAACTTCACATAGTACTTCAGCTTGCACCACATCAAAGTAAAAGGCGATAAAATAGCTTGCTCTGTTTTAGAGACACTCTATATGAATTTCCAGTGCAGCCAGGTGCTCTGCAGCAGAGTATCATCTCCGTTTCATGTTATGTTTTACTTAAATCCCCTAGGTATCCTCTGTAAAATGGCTATTGCTGACTGGCTCCCCCTCCCATGTTGATGTTCCCTTAAATAAGCAGCACTTTGTAGCTGGTTACAGAGCCTGGAACATTGCCTGGGCTGGTAATCTTCCACAGTGTAGCTTGATCTGTGAATGTCATGAACAGCCTGCATTTTATCTTTCAGAGTACTAATGAAAAATATTGAATATCGGTACCCACTACACACTTCTGTTTTGATTATGTACCACTGATAATTAGACTCTGCAAAGAGATTCTAGCCAGTGCAATCCATAACGTATTTTGTATTGTGCTTTCCAAGATGATCTGTCAAAATGTAAAATCTGAAACTGGTAAAACCCTTACATAAGTGAAGACATCATATCTTCTGCTTTTCCCCTATCCATGAAATATGTTATTTGTCACAGAAAAAAAAAAAAAAATCAGACTCATCTTTGTGCTCTTTGCAACATTTTCTCACCTTTTTCTGCACCTTTTAGATGCATTTCAGCATGTTTTTATTTGTTGATACTGGTAAATAAATTCCAGCATGATTCTGGGAACTGAAGAGGAACACAGGTTTAATTTCCCATTTGCTCATCTGCAGACATACCTTTATCATTTGCCTTTGTTGATGTGTGCTCCTCTAAAAGTGACTGAACAGTGATCACTGATGTTTTAGATCATTGGTTTAGCTGGCTATGTGTGAGTTATGAAATAAAAATATAGATTTGTCTGTGATGAGGAAAAAGACAGATTTTTTTTGCAGTTGTATAACTCTCTCTTCCTCTCACTAAATTCAGGCCAGCACTGTAGATGAGCTGCCTTCCCTCCAATATTTAGAAAAAAACCCAAAATTGTTTCAACCATTTTCACTATAAAACTACTGAGAATTTATATAACAATATTTTCTCAAAAGATTGTTCTGAATGGTTAAAAAAAAAATCAAAAAGGTAGAATGGCTGAAGCTGCCAAAAAAAACCAAATAAAAGACAGTGAAACAATGAGCAAAATTAACAGTATCAAAAATTTCTCCTCCTTATTCTTAAAGGGACCTGAAAAAGGCAAAAGTCCATTGATTTTCCATATGTTGCTTCATATCATCAACACACATTACAAAATCATTCTTTCTCTCAGAAAGAAAAAAGTTACTTGAAATCTCTGAAAAGAGATTTAAAAAGTAAATGTCTCAAGCAGCCCCAATGAATTATCTCTGAGTAGCAAGAACCCAATTCTTTTTTTCTTCTCACTGTTGCTGAATAGTTAGCAAAAGAAAAAAATCTTGACAGGAAATTACATTTAAACAAAAACCCTAAGAATACTTTTTCAATAAAGAATACTTACAGAAAACATTTGTCATGATTCATATTTAATATCCAGCCTAGTTTCAGAAGATACTGCAATTAAAAGTGCATTAATGGCAATAATTTCTAATTCATAGTGTGAGCCTAAGAGAGCATAGCAACTGTTAAAATTGATAGACAATTTTTAACTCTCAGAAGATAACTTTGTCTACAATTAGATAAGCTTTGCAATATTAAAACTAAAGTTCTATAAATGTAAAATAGCTTGTAAATACTACTGAAAAAGCCTAAACTTTTATGACATTAATTCTGGGGCATATGATTGCAAAATAACATAGAAATAAATCCAGTAGATAGAATGACATGCAAAGTTTTTTTCATTTATCACTTGTTGTGATGGAAATTTTATAAATTAAATATACAAATATTTGAAACAATGTGTATACATGTCCCTTACTCAAATAAATCAGCCATTGTAGGGTAAAAAATGTTACAAAAAATTACCTATCTAAATAGCTGGAAGTTGAAATAAGTAAAGCAGCCAAAGCTGGACTCTGGGAACACACTTATGAAGGGTCCTACAGAAAGAGATATTCAGATGACATAATGGACTTTTGTAGGACTATTAAAAAAAATGAGTAGGAGGAGCGAAGATATTTAGGCTGAAATACTATGGCACCATAAAAAAAGATAGCTATGGTTTGTTCAGAGTTTTTTGCACTGTGCTAAAATTCTTGTAGGGAAACATTAAAAAAAGACCATGACCAGCCTACAGCCTCAAATAAAGATAGCCAGCTCTTCAAACTAGCCGTAAACACTATTATTATTATTATTATTATTATTATTATTATTATTTATTATTACTATTATTACTATTATTATTATTATTATGACTGCTGGTAGTAGTAGTAGTAGTAGTAGTAGTAGTATCATGATAGTTACTTAATGTTAACAAAGAGCACCTGGTCTTGAGGTGTATTATAGAAAGTGAACAAAGAAAGAAAAGTGGTAAGGTTGACTTGAACTACATCATATGTGTGGTCTTTGAGAGACAGAGATGGCAATAAGAAAGCAAACATTTCATACTCTCAAGAACAGCAGGATAATTCAAGAGAGAATTAAACAGGAACATATATAGTAAGCATTCTATTATAGGTCTCAAAAGTCCCTAACAACTCTTAAATATCTTTGAAAGAAAGGAGATTTCAAGATAATACAGATGCTGCTATGCTTCATAGATTTCAACCATGAGACCTGGTACAGAGCATGGTTCTCAAAGAAAGCTGTTAAGAAAAGTTCAGTTTGACCACTCACAGGATTTCCTAGCAGCCATAGTGCTCCCACCAGAGCCCCTTCACAGTGGGCAGCTCCACTGAGCCAAAGGGAACCTCCCTTGACTCCCCACACACCCCACTCTCACATGGTCAGACAAGGTCTCCTTACCAGCTCAGCACCAGTTTTCCCTTAAAGAGCCTCAGATGTCTCAGATTCCATAAAGCAATTTGTTCAGGGTGCAGTAACACAGAAACTGCGCGAGCTGGTGCCTCCGAGGAGGGACCCCAAACAAAGGAACCCCTGGGCTTTTATACCCTCACAGTCCAAGGGCAAAAACATTGCTGTTCCTGCTGAGCCCTCCTCTCCTGCTGTGCCTGTGTCTGGCCTCCAGGCTGGTCCCTGTGCCCTTTCCTGTGCCAAGGGCTGGCAGTTCCTGGCCTCTTGCCTCGGGCTCCCACCCAGAACTGAACCTGCAGCTCCCAGCACAGCTGCACCTGAGCTGCCTGCACTGAAGGTGCTCCTCAACAAGACATCCTAGGTAAATGTTCCCCTCCACCAGTCCTAGGTAGTAGATATAAACCTTATCAATTTTTAAGAGCAGTAGTATTGGTGGTTAACCACCCTTTGTCTTCCAGGTGCTCTCCAAATACTTCCCTGTCTGCACCAGAAAGGAATTAAGAGTCATAAAATGACAGTTCCATATTTAAGGCTTCTTCAGTTATTTGATTACGGAAGTTCTTTTGGACTAAATAACAGTTTGACTAGTAGATCTGAACTTATAATTAAGTTGCACTGCTGCCTTCATTGATTTTATTTGCAAACAATAATAAATGTTAATTATATAGGAATGTAAAAATAGGTATGTTCACAATATTTAATTAATTTTTATGTGACCATTTACAAAAACTTAAAAAGCTTTTGCATTTAACTAACAACTAAAAAGTTGCTTCTGCACCTCTGAACCTTAAAGAAACAATATCCATTTAAATAGTTGTAGAGGAAAAGTCATGAGGAAATCTACTAAAATTTTCTCTGCAAGGCACATTTGGAGATGAAATTTCTTCCTCACTTTTGTATCTTTTTTTTAGCTTCTCTTTTTTCCTTCCATTTGCAAATACATAAATTTCTTTCCTCTGCTTAATTAAGCAAGGCAGAAAGGACAGATGATGCTGCATCTAATAATTAGTAGAGAAGGCAATAATTGGAAGGTTTTTGGGGTGTAACAAGAAAGAATCTTAAAAAAAAAATATGGATTAACATTATTACAGTTTGCAAAAAGGAATAGTCAAAAGGAAAGGTTAAGCTAAACAAACCAGCTTGCAAAAAGAAACTATAAATGCCCTTATTTACAGCTGTCTCAGCAAAGCTGCTGGCTACCAATGATCTAAGAGAAATCAGAATGACACACAGACTGCTGTTAGAAAGGCAGCTTCAGCAAAGGACCATGCAGCATATATATATATATATTTTTTTTTTTTTTCCACAGCCAGCCCTTCTAGGCAAAATGGAATAATGGCTGTGAATGGATTAAGAGTTCACAAAAGTGTATCATTTACACTCAGGAATGTTTCTGATCTCACTCCTTGTCTGCCAGTTTTCCTCTAGGGCTTTGGTTCAAGAGGAGGATCCATAGCGGGAATAAAACACATTGTCCCACAGGGGGCAAATTGCTACAGAAGTACAACAGAAATCCCCTCTTAGCTGCAAAAACCATTCCTGTCGACTTCTCACAGACAAATGAAATACAAACAAAGAAAAGTATAAAAGAAAGTGTATTTTAGATCCCAGTATGATAATTTAAAAAGCCATACTTATGCTATCTTCATAAAATGGCAGGATTTATACAAGGTTTAACTTTTACACAGTGGTCTTATTAAATGTACTATCTACTTAAAGCTGCTGTGCCAGTAAGATTGAATGTTATATTTGCCTGCTGTGTTGATATACAGATTAAAGTTGGGCATTATTTTGATTGCAGTTCAGTAGGGATTTATCCTGCAAAAGAAAATTCAAAAATATACAAAAAGCATATTTTTTTTGTCAAAGTGAACAGGATGATTCTGAAAAGTAGGTCATAAAAATAAACAAGGCTCCTGTGATCAAGAGACTTGGATCTTGTGATTTAAAATCAGACAGAGTAATGATATTAAAAAAAGAATCATATTACCAACATTTCATAATCAGTCCTGTGTTGCTACTACTGACTCTGTGTACTGGCAACTAAGCATATTCTATGTAATAATATAAGCAATGGAAAGAGTCAACAGATAATGGCTTTCAGGTACAGCCTGAAATCAGTAAATAATAAGTAGCAGCCAGTAAGCAAAAAATGTAATTTTAAAATTAAATTTAAAAATTTTAGCACTAACCCATGAAAAATCCCAAACTTATTACACAGTTATTAAACAAAGACAAAAATTTTATTCTCTTCCAGTGGCCATTGATGCATGAATCTCTTCACTGGAGTATGTTTAGGATGTAAAATATTTTTGCTTTCAAAAGAAAATAGAACAAAAGTTACTTTAAAATTACTGTAAATTGCTGTTAACATATTAAGTTGGAAAACTGAGCTATGTCATAGGTGTTGGAGGAATATGCTTTTAATGTTTTTACACAGCTGTAGGTATCTGATCATGTGTACTATTTTACATCTTACATCAACAATTCCAGAAACTGAAATATTTCTTCCTTCCAAAAATCCTGCAGCTGAGATAGAACTTGGCAAAACTGTCTTGTGGATGCAAAGTACCTCCCTTACCAGATCCAACATATTCTTGTGAAACAGGTCCATTTTTCAAAGCAGGATTTGGACACATGTTGGAAGAGTAGGGGCAACCTCTTATTTTTGTGACAGGATTTCTGACAACCATGCCAAAGAAGTCTTGTGCAGATGATATAACCAAGACTTCCGCACTTAAGGAAATTTCAGCAAATTTAAAACTGAGGGTTGAATTTTACAGGGAAAATTGCAGTCCTGGAGTATCCCTTCAGAGCAGGACACAGGACAACAGAGATGCTTGGTCTGAATTCCCTTAGAAGTCCTATTCTGCACACTATTATTCCAGGCACAGGAATGTAAAAATGCAAGACTGTAGGTAGGTACACAATTATATAAGAAAGGATATTAGACAAAACAATGAACTTGGACTTCCTGGACATAAGGTCTTTGTTTCAAAACCATAAAACATCTAAAATGGGGTCAGGAACAGCTTCTACCATTAATCTCTGTTCTCTGTAACTATTACAGCAATTAACTGTAGCTATTTGCAACTTTTTACATTATTTGGTGTTCTTTTATAAGCATCACCAACTACTTTTTTTTTTTTCTGTAGGAAAGAGATAGAAAAAGTTATTCCTATCTTTCTCAGATACTTTGATACTTACTTTTGAAAATATATAGTCTGTTCTATACGAAGAACTTCAAGTGTTAATTTAAATAAAAGGGATGAACACTAGAAAGCCATTTAAAAGCAGCAACTGTCGCTGGACTGGAGTATCAGAAATGTATCTTTTATGGGGAACCTTATTTCCAACCTTCCTGCAAGCCTGCAGGAGGCTCTGAAACAGTATTGAAGACTTCCAGCTTCAGATACACATCAGGAAAAAATGCAAAATCCTCCCTGCACATGCACATGCAATACATAAAAAATAAACTATTACTATGAAATAGAAATGGAAGGAATATGATTTCCCTACTTTCTCATCCTGTATAATCAATACAGCAGTGCATGGGAAGAATATGCTTTTATAACTGAAGTTTTAGAACAAAGCTAGTCTACTTATAATACAACATGGATTAACTGCTCTTAATTCTACCTAAACTTATACTACAGGTCACAGCAAAATCTCTAATTGTTATGTATTACCCCAAATCACAATGCAAGAGTGTATATAAAACCCCACATCAGATGTGAAACTATGTGCCAGGAATCTCTTTCTATTGAAAAACTGTCTATGAAATTAGCTTTGCCTTTAAATATCATCCTCTATCTTTCTCTCCCTTCAAATGTTAAGTTTTATGATATAATTTCTGTCTTGTTGAAAAAGACTACTGAAAAGCGGGATGAGTTCAGATCTTGCAAAAAGTTCCATAGAAATAAATTTTTGTCAAAAAAACCAAATGTTAGAATATTACATAAAGGAAGTAACTGATCTCCTGAGCTGGTCATGGACTAGTTTTAAAAAGGTAAAAAAGTCCTTGTATTTTGACAGAAAAAATAAGGTAACGAGTATTGAAAAATAAATAAAGTCTTCATTGATGCTTTTCATATGAATAAGGCCTTTTGCATTCAGCTTGGAAAGCTTGGGCTAGACTAGACCTGTATTGCACAGAGAGAAATGGATGTTGCCACAAAGAGGTGAGCAGACAGTTATACTAAAAATACTGCATTGACAACAGCACTGATGGAGGAAAAGATTACCTCAGTACATTCACAGATAATTATTCTTTAAACAATGTATATGTATATATCAAAGTTTTTTAAAAGGCAACCTCTTGAGGAATAAAGAAATTTTCATAGAATTGGCATTAGTATATATTTTTACAGACTTCCAGCAAAGTGTAAAAGGTCACAGGGACATCATTCCAGACCCGTTTTCCCTCAGCTAATGCTGACAAATAACCAAAAATTACCATAGTATCAGAATTGATTCATTCAAATAGAGACAACTGAGAAAGGAGCTCATCAATGTCCACAGGTATCTGAAGGAGAAGTGCCATGAGGGTGGAGCCAGGCTCTGGGTGCAAAGCAACGGGACAAGAAGCAATGAGCAGACACATGCACAGGAAGCTCCACCTGAATATGAAGAAGAACCTTTTCATGCACAAGTGACCATCTATTGGAACAGGTTGCCCAGAGGGATTGTTGCATCTCTCTCATTGGAGGCATTTAAGAGCTCTCTGGATGAAATCCTGTGCCAAATGCTCTGGGATGACCCTGCTTGAGCAGGGAGGTTGGAAGAGATGACCCACTGGATCCTTTCCACCATGATCCATTCTGTGCTTCTGTGAAAGCCTCTAGTACTCATCTGCGCTGGGGACACATAGGAAGGGGGGGGAGTGGCCCATCCCCCATGGAGGCCACATGGAACGCACATGCTCTTAAGACAAAGGGAGCAGTGTCCTCTCTGGGAGCCTCCCCTGAGGCTGCGAGGACCAGTCGGAGACCTGGGTTGGTGATTGACAGCCCAGGAAACCAATTAGAATGCTGTTTCACTTTTACGAATCACAGAGAAATAAAGTTAGTTGGGTCTGTTTTCTTTTCAGTCGTGGAGCTGAGCAGATCTCGGCCCAGCCCCGGCCCTGGCAGGGGGAAGGACCCGGCCCTGGGAAGGCCCCGGGGTGGACCTGGCCCAGCCCCGGCTCAGGCCCCGGCGGGCCCCGGTCCCGGATGCCCCCCAGCGGCGGGGGGAGACCCGGCCTAACCCGGCCCTGGGGGGAGCCCAGCTCGGCCCCACACGGCTCGGCTCGGCCCGGCCCGGCCCCCGGCCCCTCGTGGAGGCAGAAAGAAGTCCAGCCATCTCATCACCATGTGTAGCTGCATCTTTCCCAGATGGCTTCAGCCTGGCTTTTTACCGTTTTGGATACAAGT
This sequence comes from Muscicapa striata striata, assembly GCA_030060385.1. NCBI lineage: Eukaryota > Metazoa > Chordata > Aves > Passeriformes > Muscicapidae > Muscicapa > Muscicapa striata. The sequence goes on along the minus strand of JAREIS010000237.1, from coordinate 141,657 downwards.
TTAACTTTTAGTGCCTGAATGAAACTTCGGATTTCCTGAGCTCCCCAGAACAAAAAGCATGAAGCAAGAAGAATTACAGAAGTCAGCGGAATGGACACAAAGTTCTCATAGAAGGAGAGATGGAAAAGTTCGCCACTGATAAGTAGCTTAAAACGTTTTTTTTGTGGGCTTTAGAGGATCGTGACTTTACTTAAAATTCCTTTAAACTGTAGAATATACTTGGGGAGGTTAAAGTGCCTGAGATGAAGACTTTTTTTTTGCCTCGAGAAATGGAGCTCTCTGTCTTTGGGACTGGAATATTGGACAGAGACATTTGAGTGAAGAATGAGATAAAGAGACTTTTTGTGTTTCTCAGTGGCCTGCCTTTAAAATGACACCCCATGTGTTTTCAGCAACCCATATACAGCTCTGAAAAGACTGTGGAAATGGGAGGAAAAATCATAATTTGTAGGTTCCGGGTGGATGAGAGTTATGAAGGTGAGACACTCTCTAAGCCTAAACAAAAAGAAGGGGCTTTTCTCTCTTGAGTGAACTGAAATGATTATTTAAGTGAATAACTGACTGAAGTGTTTTTCTGTATGTTGCTGGTATGAGGAAAGGGGGAGGAGGGAATAATCTGGAAATCTCATTCTGAATTGTTTTATGTTGTTAATAAATTTCTTGTACCCTTTTTAAGCTTTAAGCCTGCTTTGTCTTTACTCCTAAATTCTATCCCCAAGAGAAATTAAATATATTAAAATTGGCAACCCCAGTCACACCATCCTTGACAGTTTTTGATGTGGAAGTTTTCTTTCATGATGAGATAATTGATCAGGTCTCTAACAACAAGCATACTTTTAAAGTTCCCGTATAATCATGAGAAATCCATCTATCCACTGAATCTTAAACCTCTTAATCCTCTTACTCATCAGTTTCTTGCTGATACAAATTAAAACACAATGAAAAACAATCTCCTTTTAAGTTCCCTGTTATGAGTATCTCTAGCAACACACTGATATTTAAGGGGATCAGTAAAGAAGTCCTTGGGCATGGAAAGTTCTCACCCCTCCCTCAGTTCCAGCAGGCAGAGGCAAGAAGGAATGAGCCCGTGCCTCCATTACATCATAGCTAGTACACATACTTAGGAGAAAAACTGCAATTAGCAGAGAACTCCAGGTGACAACAGCCTCTGCCAGAACATGGTGGAGGCTTGAAGATATCCCTCACACGTCGTTTTTCTCCTTTTTTCCTGTCCATCAACTGAGCCTTGGCAAACCTTAGTTTGGGCAATGAGGCTTCACAAACACCTGTGTACCTCCAGATGTTCCCCAGTTTTAGCGATCAGAGTCAGGAAGCAAAATAAGTTAGTAAATTAGGGCACAATTAGCTCCTGATAATACATTGAACACAAAATAACTCAGTTTGCTTATGACTTAAAGCACTCCTCCTTTTCAACCCTTTCATACACCTCGTACTTGCAAACTTAGAGTGGTCTCTGCATATTGGCTTTCTATATGAAAGAGAGCAGATAACTACTTTTGCTCATGGAAGTATTTATTATCAGGCTTTCTGCTGTTACAGGGGCCGTGCAGTAGAGTATGAAGGTTAAAATGAAATTAAAAGTAGACTACAGTTTTGCAAGTAACAGAACTTTTGCAGTGAAAGACTGCTAAAATAAGCAAACCCTGGCATAAAAATAATAAAAAGACTTGTTTCAGTCAATTTGTATTTATTTAGTACACCATTAAATCTTAAGTTTTTGTACTTAGCTAGGAGAATCTTTGCCAGCTTTAGGTTAAATAAAGTGAATTTTCATACCTTTTCTGTAGCATAGAAAATATTTTGTACTTTTAATACATTACTTAACTTACAATAACCCTCTTAGTGTAACAAATTACTGACATTTTCTAATTTACTCGTGACTACTCTCTAGAGCAGGAAAAGAGATGCATGTTATGGAAGCAACAATAGATGAATTAAATAGTATTAAAAAGTTGAGGTGGCAGTATACTTCATGCAAGAAAAAATATTATTTAACATAATTTTTTAGTTTTGTTTTATAATACATTATTGGAATTAGCTGTTTTTCTGGCTATAATAAATGTAGGGCATGGCTAATAACATGTTCACCAGAAAAGTAGGAAAAAACTTGTCAAAATGTGCTGCAGCAAAAGTATTTATATTAGTTGAATATTGTGGTGGATTTTTGAATCTTGCTGAGCTAGTTCCCTAAAATACAGTAAATTAAATATACCTGTCCTTACCAAATGTGTGAAGACTACTTATTATTTCTGAGGCAAAAACAACTTTTGCTCAGGCAAATGCTGTTATTGGAGTTGTGAGTAATACAGTCATTAATAGAAATAATATAGAAACTACTACTGTCCTTGCAGTTCATTAGATTTTTTGATGTTTTGTGAAAATGGGGTAATAAGACAGCTGAAAAATAAAATTACGCCTTATTAGCTTGCATAATTATGTCCTTTTATAGATTTTAGAGATCTAAAGCAATGTCTTTCATAAATATCTTTCCCAAATCAGGATTTACTTTCAGACTTTCCATCTCAAAACATCTGCACAAAAATAGTGATGCCATTAGAACACTCTTTTAGTTATTCAGCTTCAGGCTGTTTGTTCTGAAGATTTCAGTCCAGATAGGATGATTCAAATTTCACTTCTGTCTATAGTAAATGAAGCTCATTGGTGTATTTTAGTTTCAAATAACAGAAGAAATTCCAGCATAATTGACAACATCAGCATCATCCTTATCATCATCATCATCAGCAGCATCAGAGAATAATAACAATAATAAAAAATACAAAAAACCAAATTATTATTATTATTATTATTAGTAGTAGTAGTAGTAGTAGTAGTAGTAGTGAGTAGTAGTAGTAGTAGTAGTAGTAGTAGTAGTAGTGGTAATTTGTGTCTTTTATCTTCTGTACCGACTCCTTTTTTCACCTGTTGTTCATTTGGCAGGTGTCAGAAAACACTGAACTATACACTACATGACACATGTTATTTTCAATCCAACACTCATAAAATAATGCTATGCATAAATTCAACTTAATTGGCTATTTTTGACAAAATTCAAGTTGTATGTATCTGAATGATTGTTTTAATAAGGAATTATAGCAGATATGTTTCATTTTACTGCAAAATTTATGTCTGAAAAAGTTACTGATTTATTGTCAATATATCCAATCCCACACTGCTGGTTTCAGTAATCTCTGTCTTCCTTTTCTGACTTTCCCAACATGGAAATAATGAACAATCAACACCATCATCAAGGAAATTTTGACCTGGAGTACCATACAATAATATCTGTGCAGACAACTTGCAATATTGAGCTCTTCTTTTTGCTAGAATCTTCTTTTGTAATAAGTATCCTTTATGGCCTCTTCATGAAGAAAGCAACCAGCCATTTAATTACTCACAGAGAAGAGGAAGCTCTGGGTTCACTTCTTATATGCTTTAATAAATAAAATATTATAAAATTACAAAAAACCACCCAGAAACAAACAAAAAACCCAAAACAAAACAAAAAACAAACAAACAAACAAATTTAGAATTTAGGCTGGAATTTCCAGACATTCTCAAGTAACTCTAGAGGCAAAAAAAATCACCAAATTTAATTGATATTTATACACAATCTCTTTTGGGAAGACTTCATTTTTATGGTTAAATGAGTAGAATGTGGAATTATACCTGAAAACTTGTGGAAGCAGGTAACCTGAATTGTTAATATTACTTAAGAATTCCAGTGCCACATTTATTCAGTCTTTAACAGCATTTCACTGACATTGAAAAGGAAAACAAAAGTTCTTTTCACTTCCTCTTCCTTTATCCTCCACTCTTCACTCCTTCCTCACCCACCTATGCCAGAATTATTTGCAAAAATGCAAAAAGAATGCATCTCTTTAGATTCTTTTAAGCTTTGACACCTGTCTTAATTACTGTAGAAACATTGGAATGTTAAGCACAAATATACCTAGTGTAAAAACTGTGATGTTCTACACGTGATTTTATCAATTGGCATTAAGGTAGCCTTGAAAGACATATTCAAAAATAGTCTCAATAATCCTCAAAAAGAAGTTATGCTTCACGTATTACTAGCACTTTTCTCCCTTCCCTGCTGCTCATTCCCTGCTATTCTCCTTCCCCTTCCAGGTTTTTTACTTTTCCTTTCCCATCTCAATTCTGTTGTGGTCTGAACTGCAAAATCTTGAATATTTAGAGATTTGGGGGTTTTTACCTGGTTTGTGTATCTACAAAAATGCTTGATCCTCTTTGAGCCATGTCTATATTAACCAACATTTCAATATACTTAGCATACATGAAAGACCGGAAAAGCTTTTCTAAACCTATGATTTTTTTTTCTTTTAATAATTCTAAATGAGAATAAGAAAATAGAAAGAACTATACTATAATTCTGAAAGATATCTGTTTTTTCATGTTAACTTTCATAGCGTTGCATAATATTAAATCATAAATCATTAGGAAAGTCATGAATTTTTCAGTGAACCAGATGGAAATGCCAGAGTATTTTAGAATTCAATAAATGCTCTGGAGTTTAGAATGATTGGAAAAAGAAATGCATTTGCTAAACAGAAAAGGATAGGTTATTGCATATGTTTGATGCTTGTATGAAACTCTCTAGAGTTCACAGCTCTGGTCATTTATGGTGTCTCAGAGATGCTGTCACAAAATGAGAAGAAACATAGAAGTAGCCTCAGTGACCTTTAACTCCTCTATCCCATAGCAATACATTTTAAACATTTAACTTTCCTGGTTAATTCCAAAGGTTTTGACAGCTGGGAATTCCAGACAAGGCTGTACTAGAGTAAAAAAGCAGTAGTTACAGTCTTCAAAAGTTGTCTTATTGCCATGCAGAGCCTAATTAGAAGTTTAGATTTAGCAAAAGGCATACAAAGTACAGGCAGAAAATGGACAGCTCTGTGTGAAGTTTCTTTTCTCGGCACAGAAAGTTCTCTGAACATGGAAGGAGTAAACCAGTAGTAGCTTTAGAGGGACTTTTCTCAGTGACAGAACAAATGGCATGTTCTTTACACGCAGTGTCTTTGCTTGGTGATATTATGGCTGAGTTTTCTTCATAGAGTGATGACTAGATTTCAGCTCCACAACTATTAGGGAAAATTCAAGTAATGAAGAAGTTAGACACTGTAAGTTTTCAAGTAATGAGACTTTCTTCCTGAAAGATGACACAAAGGAAAAATATTTCATGACAGAGAACTTTTACAATTTACACAATTTACAGTTGTAGTTTACTTTTAAATAGCTAGGACAAAGGCATATTAGACTCATCTATTAGGTTTTTAGAAACTGTAAATGTGAGTCTTCCTGTGGCTCTGTAAAATACCATAAAGGATAATTTGGTGAGCATGGATGAGTCATAATGTTTTTAATGTACTGCAATGGGTGATGATTTTCTCTACAGAAGAAAAGCATGATTTTAAATCAAAGAATTAGAGAATTGTAAAAATTTATTCTTTTGGGGGATTTGTATTGAAAAAAAATCTATTCATATTGATGAACTTCCATTCTTTTCTTCTGATGAGACTCTACATCTTGTTATACCATCTCAGAGGGTGTTCAATTGCTGTTTGAACTAGAAAGGACATAGCAGGATTTTTCAATAGAAAACCGTAAGTGTTTGGCATTTGGTGGGATGAGTTTAAAAAGAGTTCAGCATATGTACAAATATGACAATTTTTCAGTAAGGTATTGAAAATATGAATCTCTGACACATCACAAGAACATGTATTACTCGAAGTTTTTTTATCCAGCATTGGAGGCAGACCCAGAGAAGGCAAGTTAATGATTTCCTTAAAAGTGGTAGGAGCATGTCAAATCCAAGTGAGGGCTGTAACATGGACCCAAACTGGTGTGAGTGAGACTCTCTTCCCCAGGAAATATGAGTGTGCTGTCAATGTAATGAAGTAGCTGAAATAGGCATTATTTACCACTAACACAGATTTGTCACTGCAACTCCACACAGGCAACAACTCCAGAGAGAATAAGATCCGTGCAAGAAGTAGTACCAAGAAATGGATGAGAAGAAAAGAGGAAAACCAAGGTTTGGTGGAAAAGTAGACTATTACTACTGAGGAACCTGCGAGCAGTGCTATACTTGGCTGGTTTGAAACTGATATAGCAAAACCAATTCAGTGTAAGAAAGTTAACCATTGTAGATTGTTATATTTTTGCTAAATTTTAGATAGTATTTGAAACTGATCAAATTGGAACAGATAGCATTAAAAAAAACTATTAACAAAAGTAGTTTAACAAAATAGTGTCACAGAGCTGCACGTAAAAGGCTTCCATATCAATCTGGAACTTGGTACTCAAAGATTAAAGATAGAAACATTTATCAGAAATATTTGACAGCTATACAAATCTCCATATTTCTGATATAAGCATGCCTCATAATGTTTTAGCACTAAGAAAAAAATTTGTCAAATCCCCGAATTGAAGGTAAAATTAAATTTATACTTACCTTTAAATACAAATTAATCACTATAAACATGACCAATGTAATGCATTTTTAATTTTTTTTTTCTACCAAAGTAGAAACAAAAATATAAAGCATATTATTATGCTGTTATCTGTTACCATTTGTCTCCCCTGGAATTAGAAATAAATTTTAAAACACATTTCCTCAATCAGCAGATACATATAGAAGCAAAACTTTGAAATTTGTATTTTCATATTTATATTATTTATTATAGAAAAATATATTTAGTTTAAATTGCAGGTATTATTAACACCTGTAAGCACATTAGTACCATATTAACCTAATTAACACATAACTATTTTCTAGAATATTCTAATTTACTGTTACGATTACTTGACTTGGAGTAATACTCATTGCCAGGATAAAATTAAAGACTTCATGCTTTGTAGTGTATCACTAATGTATGGAAATTTTAGCATGCATGGGCTAATGAAACCATGTATATTAATACTTTAAAGATTAGAAATTTAGCACAAAAGTGACTAGTATAGATAGTTTGCAGGGTTATACAAATAAAATTCTGAAACAACTTAACATGGATCCAAGATTTTTTTACTAGAATTTTTAAATGAGTCACAAAGTCATAAAGTTAGTCTGTAAAATCCTTCTAAAAGCTCAGAGTTCAGCCATATGTTGCAATCAGAAAAAAAAAAATCATTAAAAACTCTGCATTTCAAATATAAATATCTCAATAAAGGAAATTCAGAATGCTTTTCACAATAAGTGAATATCCCTTCTATCACAATTTGGTTTAAAAAGTACAGTTAAGTTCCTATTTCAAGTAACTTGTACTATGTCACAAGAGGAGAATAAAAGGGGGGGAAATATTAGAGCTGGGAATCAGCCTCATGCTCTTGAACTAAAAAAACTAATTACAGTGTGCTAATTGTGCTAAACAGAGCAAGCAAGATTCAAAAGTTTTCAAAAGGTAATTTTTACAGAGACCAACTATGGAGACAGCTCCCAAATTTAATTCTCCTTACTCTGAAGGTCTGTGTGAATCTCACATTTTCAGTTATAGCTGAGAATAGGAAGAAAATTCTAGGAGATATGCTTCCTATTAAGAACAAGAGGTATGATGTATTTCTGAAACATGGAGCTGAATTAGTGGTTTGAAATCCTTCAAGTTTTACATAATGAGAAATTAATTAACATAACTACAAAGGCAGAACTTGTGAAAATAGAAATTGCGTCTTCATATTCATTCAAGATAGATATAAACCAGCATCATACCTCTGAGAGCAGACAGTGTTTTGGATGGGATTGAAGAAGGAAGTACAGGGCAATGCTTATGGGATTACTGGTTACAGCTGCATGGATACCTTAGCACTGCTGGAATTCATCACCCTCCAGTAAAAGAGTTCTGAATTTCTCTGATCTCCCTAACCCATTCAAGTTAATGCAACTGTTGATGTCTTCATCTCTAAAAGGATTTGCAGTCTTTGATTTTGATCCCAATATGCCCTCAGCCACAGTGATCACTAGTGCGAACGAATTAGTTTCACAAGTTTATTTCATACATGTATAGAAAGATATTTCTTTTCCCTGCTTTAAAGACACAGGCTTTCACTTCTTCAGTTTATCACTTTGTTGACTGAAAACTGCACTTTGAAAAAGCAGCCAATTAAGTGCTTTTCTGACTAAGCAACAAACTTAAATGGTATTAGGCAGATACAATTCAATGATACTATCTGTAGTCCTTTTCCTTATTTCCACAAACAGTTCAAGAGAACACTCCACCAAAAAATCTGCATTAGAGATTGACCTCAAGTTATTCTCAGGCGTACAGGCACTTGCCTTCTCTTGAAGGGGTCAAATGCACAGTTAAAATTACTACAACTTGCAGAGATGAAAAGATTCTCTTCTGCTCATAAGTGGTGATTACTCAGCACTTCAGTGATATGCACTGGAAATTCATTTTGTTAGTTATGTTCACAGGGTATCTTAGTTGTTTCCTCTGTAAAAGTTAGGGTTTTAAAAAGCTTGGAGTTTTTTTATATTTAAATCTACCAAAAACCTGAGATTATTTTTTTAGCATAGTTATGGCAAATATTGCCAACAAAGATGCAGTAGAAACTTTTGAAAAACAAAGTATTTTTGTTTTTTTCTAGCAGGTACTGAATTCAAAGTAAAGTCATTTAAATCACTTGCCTGGGTTAAAATACGAGTTAAGATATTCAATGTGAGAATAATATGCTAAAACTAGATCACTAGTATCTTGAAAATGTTAAAGTTTAGGGTGGTTTTTGTTGGGTTTTTGGGTTTCTTCCTAGGTAGTATGCATTAGCATTCTTTTCTTTGTAGTACTTTCATCTAAAAAGAGAGGAAACAGTTCAAAAGGATTTTGTTAAATTCCTCTTCACCTCTGAACAGATACATTACCTTGAGTAAGGTCATATCAGAAAAAGTGGTTCTGATTAGGTCTAATCAAGTGTTATTTCTAACATTTTGAAATGACAAATGGGCATCAGAGTATAAAAAGTGTATAAATATTGTTGACTAGTTAAATAAATCTGACTTAAAAAAAAAAAGAAAAATAAGTTGTTCTCTGAAAACCTACAGTCTGATATAAAAGTAAAAGTATTTTTTTTTAACAGGAGTTTACTTTCAACTAACATCTTAATAATTTTTGCAGACACAAAACCTAGAAACGGGTAAGGAAGCATGGACTGTAGAAAAATATTATCTTGCTTTTTAAAATTTTGGGGAAAAAAAAGCATCCTAAATTCAAGTCATTGTAAATCTCTTTATTGTGACAAAAAGTGAAGCAAAAAAGAAAAACTGCTGAAGCATCTTTTATGCATATATGAAGTATTTGTATACAAATATTGAACCATAATGGCCTAGTGTATGGAAAAAACAATAGGCAGTTTAGCCCTGGATGGTTTTTTTCTTAAAGACAAACAACCATCATTCACAGCAGATTTCTTTTTCTGTTTGTTTTGTGTCTTCTTGTAAGAGTGAAGTACATACTGAAGACTGCCTGGAATCTTGTTAATGTCACAATATTACTCTTGTATTTAATTCAGTTTTATATCTTTCCTGGCACGCCTTGATTAGAGCTTTTTAATCCACATCAAATTTTATATGTCTAAGCACATATACTCATTCTTGACCTCTTTGTCATCTGGTAGTTCCTCAGATCCTGAGTCATATACCTGGATACTTTTCAGAGTTTCCACATTTAAGCTGAGACACTGTTATAAATTCAAATGATTAAATTAAAAAGATTTCTAAAGACAATGGTTTTCTTAAAAGTCTCTTTTAAGATAGGGGATACAGCTTCAGAGATGGATATGAAATCTATAGCAGCAGCCTTTTAGGCCAGTATAAAAAATGTAAGACAAACCTTAAGGAAAAAAAAAAAATATGTATATATATATATTACTTGTTACATAATTTTCCTAACTGAAATTAAAACTATGTTATTATATATTATTTTAATATCATTATTATAAATTAATATTATATAATTTTTAAGATGGTTAGTAGGAAATATTTGGGGGGTTTTTGTTCAGTTTAGGTTTTTTTTTTTTTTTTTTTTTTGGTTTTTTTGTGGGGTTTTTTTGTTTTTTGTTTTTTTTTTTTTTTAGTAGTGCAAGTATTACTGTTGCTCTGGAGTTATAGAACTTACTGAGTTTTAAAATTCTGGGTCTCAAACCTGAGAACCAATCTGAAGAAACTAAAACAAACAAACAAAAAAATAGTCAGGAAAGAAAAAAATGCTATAACGCATGGTATTCACTTAAAGAATTCCTGAGACAACTGAGCAGAAAACTAATATGAAACTCTCTCATGAGACATAGAGACATGTGTGACACAACCCAGCAATGGATAGGTGGTTTTCAGGTTAGTTTCTTGATATGTATAAAAAGAAAGCAAGTGTCACACTTAAAAAGGAACAGAGAACTAGTCGTGCTGTCAGGTACAAGTCCACCAGATCTCCTATTCTGTATTTGAAATTGTACAGCAGAGGGATTCTCTGGATAGAGCTGCTAATGGTCTGCTATTGAGTTCAGTTCTTAGACCTCTCCTTATTTGGCAAGAAGCAATAAAAAAAGAAAAAGAATACAAAGTAAAAAACACAAGCAAAAAATGCTTACTGAAAAGGCATGTTTAAAGAATCTAGATTTTTTAATATATATAGAAAATTGTTAAAAGATAAGAAAATTAACTTCCAGCAAAGACGTATGTGATTTTATTTATAACTTCACTTCCTTCTGTTCGAAAGCTGAAGAAAAGACAGGAATTAACAGAAAATGGGACATGGTCAGGAAGCCCACAAATTATCTTGAGTCAGTCAGAGTTCTGAAGTAAAACTGGTAATTTACTGTGGATCTAAGATAGTGATATTGGTAAAAGTAAAGCATGAGGAGACACATAGGCAGGTGTAAGAAGAAAACTCTTTGTAGCACCCTGTTGTAAAGAGCAGTTGAATCAGAAGTTATGCAAAGAACTCATGCAATGAACACCAAAAAAAAAATATTATAACCGACCTGTGGCAATGGTATTTTTTTGCCATTCAGAAGTCCCTTAAGGAAGCTGACTGCAAAGAAATTTATCTGTGTTTCTGGAGTGTTAAAAGGTGGTCACTGCACTGAGCTAGTAGCATAATCCAAATGATGCAGTGTTTAGAATAGGATTCATGAGAGGCTGAATTGTTTATCCCCTGGCTGGGTTTGTCCCCAGAGGTGGAATAAACTATAGGTCTGGTAAGGTTTTCGTAATTTCTAACTGTAATAAATAATTGCAATAATCAGTGTTTGTAAATATTTTCTTTTAAAGAGAGTTGGTTAAAGATTTGAAGTGGAAAGTATTTACAAAATATTTACAAAATTGATATGAGTGAAAGAAAAAGATAAGAAAGAACTTGTGGCCTAAGTCAGTTCTAGAAAATGGAGTAAATGATTAATTGAAATGATACTGAATGGGAGGTACTGAACATGAAGTAGTGATGGCTAAAAATCTGAAGTATTTTCATAACAATGGAGAAATCCAAAAATTATCAGGCTCTTTCCCATTATACTAAATATTTTCAATATTCTTAATTAAATCTAAAATGTTTTAAACCTGTTACCTTTATAGGTCAATCATTGCATTTTTGGGGTAGATCTTGGTCAATGCATGATGCAAATACAGGACTTAATTGGCACATTTCTGAAGTCCTGCTGTCTGTGTGTACATACAAGCCATATTTCAATACAAAAAAAAATGTTATGTGAATCTTTTGGTTTGTGACATAATTTTCAGTATCTTCATAATCTTCAGTATCTTTTCATATCTTTTGGAACATAACATGTTTCAGTCTCTATTTTTCAGTATTAAAAAAAACATAGGATAGAATATCAGCCAGGCATGAACATGTGAGCTAAGATTTGGGAATAGAGAACTTTACATGGTGTTTGTGATTTCTTCAGTAGTGAGGCTTATATAGAAAAACAGCAATTTACATGAATCCAAGAGATGTCTAGACTGTGTCAACCCCCCACTGGAAGATGAATTTTAAAATCACTGTAAAGTCAGGGATAACCCATGCCATATGTGGAGCATATTCTCATATTCAAGGCAACGGATTGTTATGAAAATGAAGCTATGCTAAGTCAAAATGAAGAATCCTATGGGATTCTTTTTGCAACAAAATTAGAGACTTGGAAAGACTCAAGAACACCTAACGAAGATATTATGTATTCTAGTCATTTGAAAACAATGCAAAAATGTACATCCCCAAAGGCACTCTGTCAATATAGAGTAGAAAGCAGGGAGATCTGAGCTGAGTCATCCATTCTAATCAACACCATTCAGTATCCCATGTGCCATTTCTGCAAGTGTGTTTTACCTTATCAGTTCAGTACTTAATGAATGTACAATTCTTCATGAGACAAAGTAGCTGTGTCTTACAGACAAGGCATAAGCATAAAATTTAAAGATGTAAATGTTGGTTTAAATGTAAATATAGCTGAAGTAATGTCCAAGTTTTGGACAAACTAGGGGAAAGAAACCTCCCAAAGAACTTAGAAAGAATTCTCCCCCAGGGGAAAGTAGAAAAAACTTGTTTATTGGCAAAACACAAGAGAAAACACTTCCCAGTCAGACCCGGATGGAAAACAAAACGAATTTCATCGAGACAGAGAGACGAACTCGGAGATCTTCGCTGGGAAGGGCAGCAGAGCTTCTTTGGCAAGCTTCCAGCGGCACTCTCTGAGGTTCGGATGCGTTTCCTCTGGAAGCCGGTTCCGATCTTGGGGGAAAGAAGGGGGGAAAGAGGGGCAGCCGGGATAACCAGCAAGGCAGAAAAGGGGGGGGGGAAGGGAGCAAACAGCTGGGAGCAAAAGCAGCAGCAGGGGGGCAAAAAATAGCAGCGGGGGCAACAAGCCAGCGGCAAGCAGCAAGCGGCAGCCAAGCAGCGAAAGCCGAGAGCCCGGGGGAGGGGCCGCGACACGGCCGGCAGCTCCGTGGGGCGGGGAGCAGGGAGAGGAGCTAGTTTTAACATCAACATCAACCCAGAACAAGTAATTTAAACAAACCTTTTTACTTCAATTTACTTTTTCACAAGAATTTCCTTCAAGGAAAAGATGCCTTACAATATACCCAGCCTTGAGATTCGGAGTTCTGAGGCCTTTTCCTGACCGAAAGGTCAGAATTACATGTGAAAATTATGTAAGAGGTATGTGTTGCATGAATGTGATTTCAGCAGCTTGCTGTATGGTCTAACAAGATCTTGTCATGAAAAGATATGTGTCAAATTAACCTACCATGAACTTCTAACTGAAAGAGAGCAGGTGACGTAACCAAATTGTGTGAAGAAGAGTTGTAGAGAGAAGACTTTTGGCCAGGTGAGAAAAATATGACATTTACTATGCTGATAACTTTGATTAGATTAATTGCAATATAGTATCAAATATTAATGAAGTATTTATCAATGACTCAATCAGATGTAAAACATGAACAGGTCTAAAGGGTTATGGTGTAAGCAAGTTTAGCTAGAAACATACCACCTTAGAGTCTTTGGACTTGCAGAGCACAAAATTACAAGCAGTAAACCACCTATGGAACTACTTTAGGATTTTATCTCCATATGTGAGGAGATCTTAGTGCTTTTACTCACCCATTCAAAAGTGAGACTTCCTGTCTTGGGATACCTGATCTACCCCTGAAGATGTCCCTGCTGGAGTGGCAGTGGAGATTCACTTGGAAGCTGCCTGCAACCTTGGGAGACCAGTTTGTCCAGCTGTCCCAGCCTCCAGCAGCATTGAATACCATTTTTCAGGACAGTGTGTACCAAAGCCAATTGCAATCATCACAACTCCTCCACCCCTGGAATGCATCAATTGTGCAAGCATTAGGATAATTTCTTCTGCAATTCCCAAATAATTTTCATACCTCAGGACGATTCCCACCAGTTGTACTTGTCTTAGGACAAACCGTATTGCCTATGTGATGTAGGTGTGAGGGTTGGAGGAAAGATGCACAGAAAGATTTGACTATATTTTGTCACTGTCACATTAAGAATACCTTTTTAGAGGTAAAACTCAGCAGCTTCAGACAATTAATTTATTTGAAAATAATCCTAAGGACAAAAAAAAATGTCAATAAATTATTCCTAAAGTCACAAAGTTGATGAGGGTGGCAGGGACATTTATAGGACCTCCATAGGTCAAGTCTTCCAACCCTCAATCAAGAGCTCCTAGACTAGATTGGTCAGGTCTGTATCTAGTCAGTTTTTTAATATCTTGAACAAGGAAGACTTCACAAACACTCTGGGACACCTCTTCCAGTGGCCAAACATTTCACAGTAACACCTGACTAGTATTTCTTCCATTTAATTACTTCATGTCCTGTCCCTGAGCATGAATGAGAAGAGCTTGTCTCCACATTCTTTTCACCCTCCTATGAAATATCAATATAAATGGTAAAATCTCCTGGAACCTTCTCTTCTGTAAGATGAACAATATCAGCTCTCAGACTTCCCTCATAAGAGAGGATACTTCACCAACTTTAAGGCCCTTCACTGAACCCCCTTCTGTAAGTTCATGTCTTTCTATCCAGGGGTGCACAATGGTGCCCAGAACTACAGTTGTGTCTCACCAGAACTGAATAGGGAAGGACTGACTCCCTTAATTTGGTGGTGAAAGTCCTTCTTCTATAGACCAAAGGGCCATTGTTCTTTACAGTAATAGTATTGTGCTCAGTAGGAAGAGATACAATACCCAGATCTTTCTCTGCAGAGCTACTTTCCAGCATGTCCAGGGCCCCCAGCATGTCCCTAGAACTTTTCAACTTCTATGGCAGGCATTGGCATTTCCCTGTATTTCCCCAGCTTTCTGAATGGCAGGAAAAACATCTGCTGTGTCAACCAAATATTCCAATTTTATGTCTTACATAAACTTGCTGTGGGTGCACTAAGTCTCATCTTTCAGATCATTAACAAACATTTAAATTATAGTGGAGACAGCATCTACCCCTAGGGCACAATACTGGTGAATGGTTTGAGTGAACTTCATGCCACTCATCACAACCATTTCAGCCAATTAATATTTGAAAACATGTCTGATAGTTCTGTCAGTTTCCAGGCCACATCACTGTCTACTTACATTTCACGTACTCACTCAAGTGCTATGTCCTTGGGGATGTTCAAGATACCATCTCAAAACCTTTGAAAAGACAAGGTAAATAATACCCACTATTCTCTGCTCATCTGTGAAACAGTATCTCATCATAGACAGCTACCACACATGTTCTCATCTTCCTAAATCCATGTTGACTACTTCCAAGCACCTTTGTGTCCTTAATATACTTGCAAATGGCTTCCAGAATTTTTTGCTCCATTACCCACACCACAGCTGAAGTGAGGCTGTGTCCTGGTCTTGGCTGGGATATAGTTAATTTTCTCCTCTGCTGCAGGTACAGTGCTGTGTTTTGGATTCAATATGAGAGTAATGTTTGTAACACACTGATGTTTTGGCTGTTGCTCAGGAGTGCTCATTCTGAGTCAATGACTCTTCAGCCTCCCATGCTCTGCCGCTGAGCAGGTGCACATAAAGCCAGGACAGAGCATGGCCAGGATGACTGATCCAAAGGGTTATTCAAAGGGATGGCCAAAGGGTTATTCCACAGAAAGTCACATCCTGTATCTAGACTGGAGGGAGCTGGCCAGGACATGGGTCAATGGATGGTCAATTATATAGTGCATCATCTGTTTCTCTCAAGTTTTATTCCTTTTCAAAGTAGTAGCAATAACATTAGTAATAACAACAACAGCTATTACTGATGTTGTGAAATTAATATATTATTAATTATTAGTACTGCCGTATTAAATTAATAATTAAAATTATTAAACTGTTTTTGTCTCAAGTCAAAAGTTTTGTTTTTTCCTATTCTCTTCCCCACCCCACTGATGAAGACTTGTGGAGTAAGTGAGTGGCCATGTGGTATTCTAGCAGCCAGGTGGGATTAAACCAATGCAGGTTAATGGATTTATAATTCCCCAGGTGTTTCTTGACCTTTTTGAACATAAAGGTGATATTCACCATCCTTCAATCTTGAGAAATCTCCCCATCTCCATGACCTTTCACCAGTAATTCAGAGTGGCCTTGCAATGATATAAACCAGGTTCCTCAGAACTTGGGAGTGCAACTTGTCCACTCTCATGGGCTTAAGTATCTCCAGTTTGCTGATATGTTACTTAACTTAATCCCCTTCCTCAGCTGAGGTGGTGGATGGACTTTAATTTTCTTAATACTATCTGTAGAGGCACTGAACTTTACAAGAAGATGGAAAAATTTGAATTACAATAAATTATGTTAGTGTACTTTAAATCTTTCAAACAGTAATCTGGCTGTGGGGACCTTCTAAAATATGTCAAATCTGTCAAATCTAGGTATACAAATCGTAAAAATAGAGAAAATTGTATAAAAACCATTATCTTCAGTTAATATACAGGTAGCATTATTCACATATAACCTCACCACTGATGAATGAGAAGGGTCTCTCAGAAATAAGAAATTATATGAATAAGATTACAAAAATCTTTTTTTTATGTTATTTTAATATTTTTTCCCTGAAATCTATGACACATGTAATATCAATGATAATGTAATTAGAATGACAAGGAAAATTTTTGAAATATTTTTTACTTCTTACCATCACATTTTCTGCTTCTCTTGCATACCCTAGAAAAAATAAATGACAATAAATTACAAGATTAGATTATTATTTTCTTTCCATTCTGTGTCCTCACTCTTTTTAGAGAAAAATCACAAAGTAAGAAATATGATTCTTGTTAGGGTTGTTCCAATGCCAATGGACAATTAATCAATCCAACTAAAAGACTGAGAAAAAAAATAATTTCTTTTAAAAATGTGATCTGAAACAAAACCCAGAGAATGTATTGAGTGGACTTCACTCTTCTTATGAGCTGCATATTATTTTACTTTCTAATATTTCTTCATTATCTTTAATATAATTTTCCTGAACTGACAAATCTCACACATTATAACATAAATAAATGAAAGACCAATTAATTATTTTATTGTAGTTCTGCTGTTGCTTGGTCTTATACAGAACATCAGAGTCTTTTGTCTTTCATAAATCAAACATTACCCCCAATGTTTCCTATCAAATTCCTAAAAGCCACAACAAGCATTTAAATTTGGAAGCACAGGTTTTTTAATATTTTAAGTGAACAATGTCACAGTGCATATAAATATCGTGGAAGTAAACTAGAATATAAGGGCAAAGCTGAAGTGCAAGTGTTCAGTGAATATAGTGTTTCTCCTGAAGGAAAGTGAGACAAATTGGATTCAATGGATTGGTTTCCTGGTCCCAGGGCTCTCTCATTAGCAGAGAGGGCAGCACCAGTGTTTGTTAGAGAAAAAGTATGCACAAGCTGGCAATAACTGATCTACTTCAAATTTCTGATATGCCAAAGGTTGTCAACTTTACCTCTGGAAACATGTCTTTTACTGATGGGGAAAAGAATCTTCAGTGCAGTGGTACTGTACAAAACCATATTGAATAATGGTCACTCTTCAGTATATCCCTAAACAAATGAAACAAGAACAACATTACTTAGTTGACCTGAAACACTGGACAATATTCTCTTATTTCAATTTTTCGTACATAAATTTGCCTAGTAACTGTTCAGGAACACAGACAACTGACAAATACTTAGTTTTCATTTCATGCTTCATTCTGGACCCTGCTTTGTCCCCTCACAAAATGTTATTCAGCATCATATTTCACAGGAAGGCACTCAGTGTTTAAAGTTTATAATACCCAAATCATGAGGTTCTGACAGATCTCTCTGGTATTTTAAAGAAGAATCAACATGCTCACAGGTATCAGTACTGTCTCTCCTCTGCCTACACAAGTAGGGCCTTGACTGGCCTTGAGGTGAAGCCATATGAGGAACAGTGAGGTCCCTTGGTCTGTTCAGCCTGGAGGAGACTGAGGGGAGATCTCACTGCAGTTACAACATCCTTGTGAGGGGAACAGGAGGGGCAGGCACTGATCTCTGCTCTGTGGTGACAGTGACAGGACCTAAGGGAACGGCACAAAGTCGTGTCAGGAGAGGTTTAGGTTGGATGTCAGGAAAAGGTTCTTCACCCAGAGGGTGTTTGGGCACTGGAACAAGCTCCCCAGGGGAGTGGTCACAGCACCAAGCCTGACAGAGGTGGAGAAGCTTTTGAACAATACTCTCAGGCACAAAGAGTGACTCTTGGGGATGGTT
This sequence comes from Muscicapa striata striata, assembly GCA_030060385.1. Lineage (NCBI taxonomy): Eukaryota > Metazoa > Chordata > Aves > Passeriformes > Muscicapidae > Muscicapa > Muscicapa striata. The sequence goes on along the minus strand of JAREIS010000237.1, from coordinate 123,415 downwards.
CTGTTCCATGGCAAGAGCTGAACTCCATGATCCTGATGGGTCCCTGCCAGCTCAGTATATTCTGTGATTATGTAAAATAGAGATGTCAACAGATAGAGGCATATTAATTTGAAAAGTATCTCTCAGATGGTTTCTAAATAATCAGTTATACCTCCCTAAATTTTTTCCCACTTTACCTCTAGCAATTTAACTCCATGGATTGAGTCACATGATAAAAAAACCTTTATTTAAAACCTCAACTTCAGTACTTTGGCCATTTAAGTTTTTTTTATATTGAGTTTCTACATTTCCTCTCTTAGGTATCCTGATCAACAATGTGCAGGCATCAGCACTATACATATGCATGAACTTCAGCTTTAGAAATTTTCTTTTGTAGCAGTCAAATGCTCATGATACCAGAATTTTCAGAGATGGATGTTCAAGTGATTGTAACTCCATCACAGTAAATGTAGATACAGTGATTTACTGCAGTTGCTTCTGGTCTAGAGTTGTATTATTATAAATTTAGTACTTTCTTTCAAATAAGAAATTATACTTACTCCAAACAGGCACACTTTAAAGCAAATCAAGTTCCTTATTTCTCCATTTCTGATCAGTATCCTCTTGTGTCTTTCTCTGGGAAATGAGAAGGAGAGGACTGAGATCCACTTTCTCTCAAATTTGTTCTACTTTATAGAAAACTGCTAAATGTTCAGTAACTTGGGTGGCTGTCAGTTAATTGTGGTGAAAGAAGTTTTTTCCATGCATTACTCTGCTATTGACAAACAGTCCTAGCAGTAAAAGAGAGATTATAATTGATAGAAGAGCCAAAAAGTTGTTGATGAACATACTAAGTTAAAACAAGAAAGAAGGAACAAATACTTCATGTTATGGGTGCTTTCCTGGGGGCTGGAGCCCCCGCATATGTGAAGAAAAACTGATTCAGCCTGGAGAAGAGAAGGCTCCAGGGAGATCTTACAGCATCTTCCAATACCTAAACAGGGCCTACAGGAAAGTTGGAGAGGGACTTTTTAAAAGGGCATGAAGGCAGGAATGGTTTTATAAACTGACAAAGGGTAGGTTTTATTAGATACTAGGAAAAAGAAATTTTACCCTTGAACACTGAAAGGAATTTTCCAGAGAAGTGAATGCCCCATCCCTGGAAACCTTCAGGACCAGGTTGGATGGGGCTTTGGGCAACTTGGATCAGTGGAAGGTGACCCTGCCCACAGTAGGGGGGTTGCATCTACATGGCCTTTATAATTCCTTTCAAATACAGACCAGTCTGTTATTTCACAATGCTACATTTTTCAAGGTATCTCTTTAAAACAGAAAAACTGAGTAATATGTTATAAAAGAGGCTATAGAGAAGTAATTCTGGACTCAATTAATTGTGGAATCATGACTAATTTTCTGGTCTGTCATTGCATTTGTGCCCTTCTGAACTGTTCATGAGTTTTCAAGTCAGAAAGAGCAATCAGATATGATAAGATGTATTTTCACCTGCAGGAACAAAGCAAAAATGAATTGGAAGAATAGTCTCCTGGAAAGAGACAGTGGAAAGAAATATTTCTGTAAGGTGTTCCCTCTACAGTCTGGCAAAATTGCTTCTGCTTATGCAATCAGACTGCAGACACCCTGAAAACTAGAGTGGCACACAAAGCAATATTTTCATATCACAAAGCTGTTATGTTAGACTCTTCCTATTACATTCCAGGAGTCATAATTTTTATGACCAGTGCTGAAATGCTTTTTGAAGAGAGAACCAATGCACAACATCTGCTGGGTTTAACAGAGTGTCAAACTGGCAATCATCAGGAAACAGCAAAACACTTGTTTTGGGATTGCTTCTGAAAATGTGGTAGAAAATTTTAATAATTTTAAATTCCCTGCCACTTTTTAAAGCACAAACTGAGGCTTAATTGCCCATCATATTCATAGGATACTTATAAATTCTCATATGAAAAGCCAGGCTTATTTAATTATGTTATAAATCTGTGTTTCCTAGACTTATGTAAAAAGTCTTTAAGTTAAATACTGAATCTTAGTCCTGCATTCCCTATTACTTCTTAATTTTTAATACAGATGTCTTTGGGAGAAATTTCCAGGAGACCAGAATGCAGAGTCATGAGCTTGGATGATATACATTACTCATCTCAGAGATGAAGAGTTGTTTCCAAGGAAAAAAATAAAAAAACATACTAACCTTGTTTGCTTCTCACATGTTAGTAGTGAACTGAGTAGTTACTGACATTAGAACTGAGTTATTTCTAAACCAAGCCTCCAATATACTTCACTTTCTTGGTAAACATACTGAAATAAGGTATTTCCTACTAAACCTACTTGTATTCTATGTTTTCATTAAAATGGGTTTTTAAGGACATATTTCAAAAGAATATATATTTTTGTCTCCAAATACTTAATAGCATTTTTCAAGGAACTATATTATCCCTCTGATGTTACAGGTTAAAAACCTAATTACTATTGTCTGGGTATTGGCAGAGTAGCAGACATTGACATTTCTCTGTGCAGCTCTGGATTTTAGCTCTTCATATATCTAGTGCATGATCTACCAGAAATAAGAAGTTATTTTTCATCAAAATTGAGCAAAAATGTAAAGAAATCTTTAAAATTCTCATGCTGCTGTATTTAATTGAGCAATATTTCTTCCATTCAGTAGTTCTGCAGCCATGGATTTAAAAAAAGATTTCCAGAATGAAAAACACATGTATACAATTATTATGCAGTTTCTCAGAATGTTCAAACAATTCCTCCTTTGATGTATGTTTCAAATTAAGCTTGGAAATACATAAATTATTTCAAACAGTTCTAAATTACTTTGAAAGAAAAAGAAAAAACAAATCTCCAACAAAAAACTACGGAAATTAAAAAATATCCTAAAAAGGAATCAAAAAGGCAAGAATTACTCAGGTCTTTCTTTTCTTAACTGACAGGTGATCATAATGTGTTATTTTGGTACTCCCCTCCCCTCCCTTCCCCTCCCCTCCCTTCCCCTCTCCTCCTTTTCCTTTTCCTTTTCCTTTTCCTTTTCCTTTTCCTTTTCCTTTTCCTTTTCCTTTTCCTTTTCCTTTTCCTTTTCCTTTTCCTTTTCCTTTTCCTTTTCCTTTTCCTTTTTTTTATTTTCTCTTATTTTATTTTATTTTAATTTTTTACCTTAAATTAAATACTTAAATATTTAAAGTAAATACTATTAAAACTTATTTCATCTATTTTGGCTAATATTTCAAATTTAGAAGTCTCTATATAGTTTGGCATTACTAAGAACCTAACACTGATGATACATTAAAAATATATTATTTCAAATGTGAACATAATAAATAAAATTCCCACTTTCATGAAACCCATTTCTAAAAGAATTTTTTAAAACAAGATTGTAATTAATTTTTTTAAATTATTTTTGTCAAGACTGATATGGTTTCATTACCGTACTGAACCAAAACGAATTAAACTAAACCAGTGTTTCAGTAAGTGCTAAGTACCAATTGTCCCTTATAATTTAAAGTAATTTAAATTCCATGAAAAGTGGACTTTCATCTATCATTTTAAAAATGTTTTTTAATTAATTAAAAATAATCTCAATTAATATTTGATTTGATTTGATTTGATTTGATTTGACTTGATTTTGGTCAAATTAATTGAAATCAAAATATAATAGTGTAAATTGCTAAAGCAGAAATCAAACATTTGAGATTTTAATACATAAGGGAATTTTAAATGTAGCGTATTTTTCTCTTAATTAATTTTCTATTTTGCAGGAGGCATTGGTAGAGCTTTTCTTCATTTGCTTCAATATCCTTGAACTACAGACACGGTAGTGAAAAAAAATAAATTGTTTGGAAATAAAAAGAAAATGCCTTGAATAATTTCTCAGTTCAAAATCTCTTTTTATTAACTTTGTCTTTCCAAACAAAAAGCATATTTTCCAGATGTCCTGATACCTGAAGTGTATGTGAATTACTTTTAGAAAGACACTAATGTGGTTAATGTGGCATGGAACAAAAAAAGCACAGTGAGAAAACATATTAAAAAAAGACCAGCTAAAACTTTTTAATATTTAAGTTAGTGATGCAATGTCAGTGTCCCAAAACTTCAGAGTTTGAATTGCTTTATAAAAGGTCGTGATCTTTCTCTGATTTACAATCTTTTCAGCTGCAGAGTTCAGTCTTAAATATGTCCTGCATTGTCAACACAGTGTCTGTAGCAAACTAGCACATGGCTTTGTTTGTAAACCTTGCATTGAGGCAATGGGCACAGTTTTCAACATCTTACAGAGGCTTTCTCTTATTTTTCCTTGGTCTTGAACAATAAAGATAAAGTAGAGCTGAAAGACAAATACATAGATCTTGCAAGAATTTGCTTTTAGAGTTTTATTGTAACAGGCTTGAATATATGCATTTTCGGTGGCACTTTTTAAATGTAAGTAATTTTTGGATAATTTTACATTCCACAATCACCTGATCTATTTTGGTTTCAAAGTGTTATGGTGGATTTATCCTGCTGGATACCTGGCACACACAAAAACTGTTGTCTTATTCATTCCTCTTCTCAGCAGGACAGGGGAAAGAAAATATAATGAAAGGCTCGTGTCATGGGTGGAGATAGGGACAGGGAGGAATCACTCACCAGTTACTGTTATGGGCAAAACAGACTTAATTTTGTGAAACCAATTCAATTTGCTGTCAAGAAAATCAGAGTAATGCAATGAAAATAAAGCCAAACCATAAAATCAACTTCCCTCCACCCCCCCTTCTTGGCTTAAACTTCACCCCTTGTTTTTTCTACCTAACCCTGCAGCAGTACAAGGGATGGAGAATGAACACTGTGTCAGTTCTTTACATGCTGCTTCTTCCTCCCTAGGGGAAGGACTATTCACACTCCCCATCTCTTCCCATGTGGATTCCTTCTGCAGGATACAGTCCTCTATGAACTTCTCCAGTGTGAGTGCTTCCCAGTTATTATTGCAGTTATTCACAACTTTGTCAGCATGGACCTATTTCATGGGGTTTATTTCACATGGATCTATTTCACAGGAACAGAGTGCTTCAGTGCAGGCTTTCCACTGAGTCTCAGGCTCCTTTGGACATCCTCTGGTTCTAATCTGCAGTCATTCACCAGCTGCAGGTGGGTTTCTGCTCCCACACTTCACCAGGGGCTGTGGAGGCTTCACCATGGTCGGCACTACAGACAGCAGGGGAATCTCTGCCTCAACTGCTGGAGCATCTCCTGCCCCTCCTCTACTAACCTTGGTGTCTGCAGAGCTATTCCTCTTTCATCCAGCAGCTTTTGTGGAGCAGTTTTTTTCCTTCTCTTCTTAAATCTGTCATCCCATATGCTCTTCCATCATTGCTGAGTGGTTTGCCTTGCCCTGTGGCAATGCTGTCTTGGAGTCAGCTGGAATTTACTCCCTCGGACATGGGGGCAATTTCTGCCTTCTTCTTGCAGAAGTCACTACTGCATCCTCCCTGCCACCAAAATCTTGCCTTGAAAACACAATATTGCCACTTTAGATTAGTTTGGGTGTCATAAAAGTTTACAACTAGCCCCTACTGTTGGCTGTTATCTTCTGCTTGAAAGGCCAAATTTCAAATTTTGACCTTTACCCTGCAATCTTGCAGTTAGCTTTAACAATTCAAGCCAATTTGGCCTCAGATACAGGAATGCTTTTTTATTTGTTTAAATAATAGTATCACAGGTAGTATTTTCTCTGTACAGACTCCTACACATAGCTCATTTCTTATGCTCAAAAGGTGCTAGAATAACAGAATTTTTCATCTACTTTCTTTTTGCTTAACAGAGCACTGAATTTTCAGTATTGCAGGAGCAGGATTCCATGATTTTCTTAGACTGTGTCTCATTATGAACTGTGGTTGCCAGAAGATTACAGCCTCTGATGCTAGACATAATGAACAACACCATCTGCGTTTACCATCTGGCCTATGAAAACTTCTGATAAGTTCAGGAACAGTTTGAGACAAGGAGAGACCTTCTTCCATGTCTGATCTCACCATAACAATAAATATAACACGACTGATGAATAAACACCATGGGTTATGGATAATAACACCCATGAGAACATAATGGCAGTGATGTTTACATCCTCTGAGGATTAAAGCAATGCATTCAGGAGAATTTAGCTTTGTCTTTCAGGTGAGGAAGAAGAAAGCAAAATAAATAAGTGGTGGAATATGGAGAATTACTTTTTCTCTCATGCATTTCCTCATGGAATTTCTCAATCTCAAGTTGACTTACAGGATTGATTGTTGAAGAGATCAGAAGGAGACAGAGTAAAATTTGTTAGTGAAATACAAATCTAATAAGAAGATTGGCTAAAAACTAACTGCAGAGTCCTAAAATGACATTGTTACAGTTATTGCTCCACACAAAGCAGCTCCTTAAAATATATAATCCCCAAAATATATTTTACTTAAAATTGAGATCCCTATTTCTAACTATTATTGATTTTAAGATTAGATGATAATAGTAAAAAGAAGCCAGCAGTAAGTAAACTAAGTAGCATGTCAAATTACAGTAGCTTTTAAAATCTTCCAAATTGCAAAGGCAGCTGCATGATGTTCAGAATCCATTAAAGTTATATCATGGCATAGGTGTGTTACTCCCCAGTTTAGTTCACCCACTGAGACTTTTCAAGCCACACTGGTGCTCATTCTGTCCCCCATTCACCCTCTCTCTGCAGCAGGATGGAGAGGAGAATTGGAGGCACAAAAGGTGAAGATCCTGAGTCAAGAAAAGAGCAATTTACTGGAAACAGCAATGAGAAAATTAAGAGAAGCAACAACAATACTAATGACAGAAGGTACAAGAAAGAAGCAAGTGATTCACACAGAAACAATAACACCTGATGTCACCTCATGTCCCCTGAAAGACACCCTTTCCCCCACTGCCAGGTGGAGTATAGGATAACCTCTGTGTGTTGATCATACCCCCTCCTGGCTGCTGCAAAATTGAACCAGGACACGTTAGAAATCAATTGTATGTGTAATTAGAGCTCATTTAAAATGTTTCCTATTTTTTGTTTTGTGTTTTATAGTCTGTTCCTGGTATCACCTCTCTGTCATGAAGGATACAGCAAAACTGATACAGCATCACCAACAGAAAGTTCCCAAAGTCACAAACAATTCCCTCTAAGATCAGCTAGAGGGAACAGAACCCCACAGATCATCATCAATTAAAATATGTGACGAATAACAAAACCTGGCAAAAAAACCAAAAAAACAAAAAACAAAAAACCCCCAAACCAAACCAAAAACAAACAAACAAACAAACAAAACAAAAAAAAACCAAAAACAAACAAGCAAACAACCAAAAAAACCCCCAAACAAACAAACAAACAAACAAACAAACAAAAAAAACCTACCATGAAATGGAGGGTAAAAGAGAAAAAGAAACCCAAAGAAAACACTGGAAGTTGAACTGAGAAGGACACCTCCAAAAGAAATATTGAAAAAATGGGGACCTATCCAGTCATTTCGCAAAATATCGATCATGATATAAACATTAGCCAGAAAAGAAAAAAAAAAAAGGTGGAGAAGAAACACCATGAAAGCAAACAGGTGCCCTTGCTAACTGCCAAAATCCCTGTAAGTTGCCTTTATTTGCTGCATTGCTGCCTATCAGCAGAGTAAATAGGTGTTCCCAGAGCATCTGAGCAGGAGCCATCTGCGAAACATCTGCAGTTGCAGACATTTACAAGCTGAAGAAAAATAGCTTGTTTTTTCATGCTTCTGTCAAAAATATGGAACTAAAAAAGGAAATCTGATTTTAATTAAGTACGTTAATGCTTCAAAGTCTACCATTTGCAAATGAATGAGGAAATAAGCGACTTTTTCTCTTTTGTTGTTTTACTGTTAACCTCAAGTCCAAATAGACTACTGAAATTTTGAGCAGTACATTTTTCTTCAGTAGGGAATATTTTGAAAATCACAATTCTCTTGTGTCATATAGCTCTGATACAGAATCAGATAATGAGTTTCATTTCCCTGGGTGTCAGATTGCCTATTATCTGTACAGGAGTTTGACTCATATGTCAGCTAATTCACTGACACCAAATATCTGAAAATGCCAGAGCAAACTGGATGGAAGACCTGAAGATACAACAGAATTAAACTGTCTTAGAGAATATATATATTGTCCTTGTATTCCACCTCAGAATCAATGGGTTTTTGGTTTTGGTTTTTTTTTTTGTTTTGTTTTGTTTTTTGTTTTTTGTGTGTGTGTTGGCTACCATCACTTCTGAATAATTACTTTATTAATTTTAAGCTTTATTTTCAGATATGGGGCAACCTTGACATTGCTCCTAATGGAAAAATTAAAATTTCTGTGACATTCTCTGCTTGGTGTCCATAGGAAAATTCACTTCACACCAGCTCTCCTCTGCTTCATTCAGTACTTCCCAGAGACTGTAGATTGCTGTTGGTCAAGCTGCATAGACCCAAGTCACAGTCCATTCCCTCCTCTTTTGGAGGAATAATTTTGGCCCTATTTTTTCCATACAGACACTTGTTCTAATATAGTAAAGAAAGGGGCATCTTTGAGCTACACTAACACAAAAGAATTGGAGAGCTGGCCCTTTTCCTCCTTTTTGTTTGTTTTCCTAATGTGCAAATCACAGCTCTGCTAAAAAACAACACCTGCACTAAATTTAAGAAAATTTTGTCAGGGAAGAATTTGGGCTACAGTATTTTATAGATCAAAAATTTAAATGAATGTTGGAGCATTCTGAATATGATGCTAACAGTTCAATTTGGAGCAGGGTATGAAATAAGGAGTATTAAATCAGTTATTTCATACTGGGGAAATCTTTTTGTATCTATGGATGTTCCTACTAAAAGACATGCTAAAATGGTTCTCTGGTTCTCCAGATTTTCACACTATACTGACATTTTTACTTTTTTTTTTTTTTTTTTTTTTTTTTTTCTTACAGAACAGATAATAACCCCAGTTTTAGCAGGTTTAGGAGACTGCATATCAGAATTTTCATCAAGATTACTATCACTTCTTAATAGCCTACCTTCAGTGCATTACATGCCTGTTTCTGTGTTTAAATGGACTAGACTGGTGCTTCAGCGCTGTACAAGTCTTTCCACAGTTCATCTGTTATCAGCTACAGGCACAGAACAGACATTCTCTGCAAATAGAATGGCAAAAAGGAATAACTCAAAAAATTCTGCTATTGCTGTTCTGTCTTATTCATGAAGAGAAATAAAATTATATTTCTGGTTAGCTTGGGAAGTCCTAGTGGAGATGGGAGTTGTGAATAAAAGGTAGCTAGCTCCTATAAACCATTTTTTTCACTTGTTTTATTCTTAATTTATGTCAACAGCAAGGAAAAAGAAATATATATAGGGTATTTTTCTATTCAAATAAAAGTGCTAACTCAAATAGTCTGGCCTTTTTCTGACAGACTTTAATTTAAAAGCATCATCTTCAAGGCTCTAAGAGGTTGTAAAAAGCAGCTTGTAATGTCCACAGTAATTCTGAATAATTGTAGGTAATGAGTGATCAGAATATTTATGGGAAAAAAACTTTCTCAATTTAATTAAATTTCCAAATTAAGTACTTGGCCGCTTGTTGCTCTATTGTCCACAATTTTCTGCATGGGTATTAGGGCTATAAGAGTTGGATTTGTGGTGAGGAAAGAAAAGGATGCAGGCTATATCTCAAATTGTTAGTTTTTACTAAAAATATAATATTAACGATGAATTGTAAACTAGTGCAGTATCATGAGTAAGTAAAAATATTTTAGCCTCATTCAGTATTTTTACCTGCACTTATCAAGGAACTGAACTGAAAAATACTTGGTACGCAGATAATATCAACAGTAGAAGATGAAAGTTAAGTACTTATTGTTAAGTGAAATCCTCCCCATCAATTATCTTGATATTATGATGGCAAAACTGGATATTATCCACTGGCAAAACACAATAAAATGTATATGACAATATGATATTAAAGTGCTATAAGTAGATATTTATTGTATTTGTTTAAATTATGCTGGCCTATATGTACATGTGAAAACATGATGTGAAAGGTTCCATCAAGGTATAGGAGATGGGAGGTTTACTAATTTTATGCAAAGTGAATTTAATACACCTGTGATGTAATTATTATTTTAATAACATATGTTGTATATCACCTAAAAGTATTAATGTATCTGCAATGGCAAATATATATTATCTGAGCCCATGTACATTATTTTCTCTTAATCTTTATTCTCAGTGTATTTCCCTAGGGTAATTTTCCCATGAAAAGTGAAAAGTTATTGGGTTGTCTCCTCTGCTGGTAGATTTGCACTTTCTACATGTGTTTGCTTCCATGTTATCCTAATCCAGAAGTACAATTTACAACTCTCAGAAGTAGATAGGAAATTTTCAGTGAAAGAAAGTCAACATTTTTGACAGATCTAGACAGTTCCAATAAATGCGGTTCAATAACACTGTAATTATGGATATCCACTTCAAGCACAGAGTTGAACCAAAATTATTTTAAATGTACAATTAATGAGTAAAACTAAGGCCTAGTTACCTTTAGCAAAAGAATTTTTCCAACAGATAATTAAGCATTTGAATATTATTGGTTATAACAGTATCTAATATTGAAGATTTAATAAGGGTCATGTTTAAGATGTGTATTCTCAGAAAGCCTGTTTTATTCCACAGAAGGAGAAATTCTGTTATGCAAGAAAATGTGATGAAAGTGTAAAGTGAAAAAGTAGCAGGACAAAGGCTTAATTAGAATACTGAGCAAAACTCAGTAACAACAAACCCTGTAAAAGCCGTAACAGATTCAGGAACAAACATCTGCAAATACTGAAAAGTTAAATGAAAGAAGAGAAAGTCCTTCCTGACACTGAAAAATCCTAACTAATTTTGTCAGTTACTAGCCCAGTAGCTCCCAGGCAATTGTTGCACATCTCCAAATAAGCCTTACAAATATTCACATGTCCAATTGGAAAAAAAAGTCATAAAAATATTTTCCTTTAGATTTTTTTTTAATGGCCTTTACCAGAAAAAGATGAGAGTGGAAGAAGTTCGTAGGGCTTATAACAGAACATGCATATTCATGCTTAGGTAAAGTTTCTGTTATCACTGTTGACCCCAGCTAGGATCACCTCTGGATCTTATTATCACTGCCAATTAATGAGCTGCAAAAGGCACAAATTTTCTCGGTTTAGCCATTGCTACAGATTTTCTTTTTTTTCCTTAATTAATTCATGAAGTATCTACAAATCCCTTGTGATTTCCAAAAGGCTTAATTCTATTTTTACTGTTGTGCAATAATAAAGCATAATTAGAATGCCAAGATGGATCTGTCAAAATCAACATAATTACCAGTAACACTTTTGCTCTGGTGAGTTTTGGTTTTTACCAGTTCAATAGAAAAAATCCCACCTCACTATGAGCAGAGGAGAAAAAGGGTCAATATAAACAACTGTTTACACATGAGGGCTTACATCTACTACCTCAAATGCTAAGCTTTCATTACTTTTTTTTTCTAGAATTTTAAGGTGAGTCTCTTCCCAGACCTGCAGGTGACAAATATGACTAGAGCAGCAGAGATCTCTTGCTGTCCCCGAGGTGCAGGTGTGTAAAGCCAGGCACATAATTTTGCCCCCTCGCACAGGTCAGGTTTTGGGGGCTGCAGCACATGTCCCTCCCTGCCTCGCTGCCAGCTCGCTCTGCAGGCTGCCGGACAAGCCTCAGGTGCCAGGGCTCGGTGGCCTCATCTGCTTGCTAAAACTGTATTTCCTACAGAAAGTGCACTGACTTAGTGCAAGAGTCCTCTAGAAGCACACTGAGGATGAGGGAGTTCACATACCCAGGTACAAGCTTTTCCAGAAAACGGACTATGTGACAGGCTGGGGGCACACTGTTTCAGAGGCTCATTGTGATTACAAGTGCAATAAAGGCCCTTCCTGAAACAAAATTTCTGCTCTACCATATATATGATTTTTAAAACTTAAAGCAGGACTCTAGACTCATAGAACCAGAATATGCTGAGTGGAAAGGGACTCATGAGAGTCGAGTAGGACCTATCATCCTGCACAGGCTTTCCCCAAAAGTCACAGCATGTACCTGAGAGCTTTGTCCAAATTCTTTTCCAGGCTTGGTTTTGTGACTACTTCCCTGGAGAGCCTGTTCCAGTGCCCGACCACACTTTGGGTGAAGAGCATTCTTCTGATAGCCAATCCAAACCTCCCATGACACAACTTCAGGCCATTCCCTTGGGTCCTGTCACTGTCACAGCAGAGCAGAGATCAGTGCCTGCCCCTCCTGTTCCCCTGACAAAGATGTAACTACAGTGAGATCTCCCCTCAGTCTCCTCCAGGCTGAACAGACCAAGTGACCTCAGCCACTCCTCATATGGTTTCCCCTTAAGGCCCTTCACCATCTTCATGATCCCCTCTACAGACAAACTCTAATAATTCTGCGTCCTTATTGTGTGTCACCCATTTCTGCCCCCAGCACTGGAGGTGAGGCTGCCCCAGCTCAGAGCAGAGCAGGACAATCCCCTCCCTTGCCCAGCTGTGATGCTGTGCCTGATAAACCCCAGGACAGGGCTGGCTCTCCTGGCTGCCAGGGCACTGCTGACTCATGTTCAACTTGCCACAGACCAGGTCCTCAACCTCCTTCCTCTGGTATTGATCTCCAGCTGCTTTTTCCCCAGACTAGTATGAACATCTGGGTTTGACCTGTCCAAAGCTACATAGTCTAGCACTTTCTTTATCAAACTTCATATGGCCACTGACTAATGTTCTATTTTCCTTCTGTATTCATGGGATGAAGCAGCAGTTTATTCTTAATTAGCAGTGGAGTCTGTATGACAAAATGGAAGCTGCATGATATGCACCAGAAAATTCCCTTCCAATAGACAGTCACAGCTAATAATTGCTTCAAATCACGCAAAATTAGAACATCATTTTCCTTATAAATGAATCATATTTCCTACACAGCTCTTCCTACTATTAAATAAAAACAAGTTTCAATCTCATCATACAAATAAAAATAAAAGACTGATCTCCTTTCCTTCAAGAAGAAGAAGGTAACCCAAGGTTGCCTTCAAGGTAACCCAGTGTGCTAGGAGAGGGCTCTGTGTTTTTTATGACACGTGAATATTTACTTCATTTCCATTTGCAACTATTTCAATAGTTTTAATCTATTTGTAGGTTCTTTAGTCCTATAGGTCATTGAATATTTTGACAATATAATTTGTATATTGTCAAATATACATATTGTCATGATATATGACCATTTTTTAATACAAATCTACTATTCAGAATATGTTTTTCCAGGTTTCCATTAAAAATCTAAGAGTGACAGGGAAAGTTTCCATATGACATATTTATTTCCAGAATTCATTTTAATATTTATTTTCCCTGTTCGTTTACCTCACTTATCATCCTAGCACGATAAGAAAAGCACAACAGCTCTTTTGGTTACATCACAATCTTTTTATAGATGAGGAAGTAACTGGAAGGAATATTCTTCTAGGAAAACAGATACTCTGTGGTTCAGAGATGAAAGGTTGCCTTTTGTTTTGTTTTGGGTTTTTTGTTTTGTTTTGTTTTGAAGACTGCACTGAAAATAAACCCAGGAAGTAAAGCTGTTTGACACAAACTTTGATTGGTAAGACAAAAACATGTGTATTGACAAGTGTTAAAATCCTTGCTTCCTATAGAGTTATGCACAAGACATGTGGCAAAGAAATTTAGTTCAACATTATTACACCATCGTATTCAGGTAATACCTGACATATTTTATTTAGGTTTTTTAAAGAGCTAAATGCATACTTACTATAATTCAGGGTAATAATTTTTGAAACAAGAAAACTGCCTCTTTATATTTTTTTAAAGTTCAGCTCTTGGAAAATTATTTTCTGTATTTCAGAAATGCACCTGGTTTTGATTATGATTCCCAATAAGCAGTCTGTTAAGATACCAAGACCTCAAGAATAGTAGGAAAGACAAACGGTATCCTGCATGAACTTGTCAGTCAATGACGAGTACAGCAGAAAAATCTCTTCACTAGCAGAAAAATCTTAGCTAAAGACAACAGCCCAGTGAATTCTGCATGGTCTGTGAGAATCATTCCAAGGTTCACTCTGACAGTGCGGAATTCAGCATTTTCATTAAAGGAATTGCTCAGAAATTCTACTGCTCCCTCTCTCACATTTTTTTAAATCATTTTTTGCTTTAACCTGCATATGAGCTTTAATCCTCACTCCAAGAAGTGCAGAAATGGTAGATTAAAAGAAAAAAAATTATATATGACAATAAATAGTAACAGACAACTGGAGTTTCATAGCTCCTCCTGGAAGTTAGGCTGAATTTTGAATTATTAGGAAAAAAATTATTATTAGAACATGTGTAGAATTAAAAGAATTGGTAATCTGATAAATGATACAGTGCATGGGTTTCCTATATGAACAGTCTTACGAAAAATTTGTGATTAACAACTGAGATTCATAGTTCTTGCTGCATTGACTAGCTGTACAAATTATACCCTTACTCCCTTTTTCTCACTGACAACTGAATTTGTTGCAATTAACAACTGCCACCAGATCTCAAACTGGACTCTACTAATGTGGTCATTATACACACAAAATCTTCAAAGATTTCACCACCTGCTTGTGCAAAATCACAGGTCAAAAAAGAAAGAGAACACTAAAATGAAAGCTTTTCCTTAAAGCCAAAGATGTTCAGGATTTAAATAATGTTAGATCCCCCCATTCTAACATTTACTTATGTTGTGTCTTTATTTTACTGTTACTGACATACTATTACATATTCTTTGCTTTCAGGTTTTTTTTTATCTTTTTCATTTTTTTAGTTGAATATTAATAAATGTTGCAGAAGAGAAAAAAAAGGTTCTTGCTTTTAAGAGTGCAGACATGGAACAAGCATGAATATAGTGAAGTTTGAGGTTTAATTTGGCTTTGGGAACAGTAAGCAGCATTTAAGAGTAAAAAGTACTTCTCACTGATTTTACAGGGAGACATATTGCATAGGAGGAACCAGGCCTGTAACTTACATAATGTATATCATGATGTTGATATGCATCTATTGAATATTTGACTCAATGTCTTTAAGTGTCAAATGAGAGCTAAAACAAAGTTAAAGTATTTTGTCAGTATGTCTCTGTGAAAACATGGTAGCTATGCCTTATAGTGATCCCCACAGTTCTGTTTTCCAAGATATCAGAACTGAAGACTTTTTAGACAACACATTTTCTGCTCCATCACCCTTCCTTTCTCTCCTTCACAAGAAAATCTGCTTACAGGAAGTCAGTATGTGTATATCCAGGTGTCAAGACTGTTCTCCTTCAGTGTACAATCAGTCGTTGTCTCCAAATTTGTGTTGTGTAGGTATTAATACTACTGCAAGAAGCAACATTTTGATTGGACCCTAAATCCTGAAATAATACATTAAGAGTCCATATATTTTTTCATCTTTCTTCATTCACGTTCATCGGGCATACAAACTAGCAGAGAGAAACCAACAGAGAAAGAATTGTTGTGTATTAACATTTTTTTCCTCCCAAATTTACAGTTTCTTTCTTTTGTACTGAACCAAACTGTTCTATTTTTTTTTTTTTCTGTAAATTATCACTTAGGTAGCAATGACAGATGGTATATCCACCTGCTTCTTGTTCCCTTTCTAACATCAATAATATTATACAACTCTATAAACCAGCTTACACTAAGGGATTGCTGTCATCAGCCATCAATGTTTACAAGGCCAGAATACTAATGATGTTTTACTATGGACACTAACACACTCACTAAATGAGTGTTTTTCAGTATGATATGTTTTTCAGCAACAGAAAAATGCCACTTAGAAAAAAAAATACTATAAACTAAAGGGATTACTTTACCCAATTCTAATTTTTGCTGTCCAATATGTGTGATGTACTCTAGCAGTCAGGTCTGTGTCACTTTAATTTCTAACCAGGGACCTTGGAAAAGAATATTATCTTTTTTCTGTTTGGTTTTCTTGCTAGATTTTCATCTTGAATGCTTTCAAGTTTAGGTATTTGGATTACCAATACAGATTTATGTAGAGGGGTGTCACCTGGGATATGTGACTGGCTAGAAAAATATTCAGAAATCAGTTTAACCATTTAGAAACATTATCTTCCCTGAGTCATTCTCATTTGGCTCTTAATGAAGTGTCTAGTGTGCAGCATAGGTCAGCATATTGTACAGAAATGCTCTTCTGGCTTTCTATGCATCTGGTTTTCAAAACTGCAGTAGATTGTGGGTGTGAGATTTATAGTAGGCCCCTCTTGCTTAAATAGGAGAGTGTCTATTATTGCATAACCTGTGTGTTTTTGTCCTGCATCCTGGTCACTGTCTTCCTGTAAGACAAACCTGTTTCCACACAGGCTCATTGCAGGGGCCAGCCTGAGTGGCCCCACCTCTGTATCATCACGTGCCCCCTTGCCACCCTCTCCTCATTTTCGTCTTCCCAGCATGTAGATTCATAAACCACTAGTGTGTGCCTTCAGTGTGCTTCTGCTTCACAGAGCACCATGCAGATTTACAAAGTGACGCAGTGGTGAGCTGCAAAACAGCCTTTAGTCTCAATAACACATGGATGTGTGTTTTAGCTAATTGGTGTGACTGCGCTTTGGCGGGGATGAGCACATGTCCTGCAGGAACCTGAGTGGACCATGGTGGCCATGACTATTTTTGCTTTCTGCAACAAATCTGCTGAAAGGGGACCATCCTCTTTTCTTTCCGAGTATTTTGTTCTGGACCTTTTGGTCTCAGCCTGCAAGTGCTTCGCTCACAGACCTTCTGGACTGATGTTAACAGTCCTTCTTTTGCAATCTGAAGGCAGGGAGAACATAACCTGCCCTCCAAAAAGCAGAACCAGAGTAACCAAACCCCAAACACTGAGAAGAGTACAAGAAAATCATCTTGTAGTGTGTTTGAAATGATAATCAGAAAATTGATTGTTCTCACTGTATGTGTTTAATTAGAACATCTCCATAATCAGCTGCACCACTTTGCATTTCAGTATGAACACCAGGTCCTATGGTTGTCTCTACTTCCATCATTTTGTGCACAGAATACTAAAGAAATGTAATGAACACAAGGTATTTACCTTTTTCTCCTATATCTCCTTCAAAACCGAAGTGGTTAAAAGAGTGTCAGGAAATTAATTACACTACAGTGTGTCGATATATCTGGAATACTGTAGTCTTAGAAAACAGTCCCACATGCCCAAATTCTTCTTAAGAAGTTTAATTCAATTCAGTTACAATTTAGTCCACCATATTTGTCTTACCAGTAGTATTCCAAAAGTGCACAAAATCAAAGAGATGCAGGAACATAAAGGAAATAATCTCTTAAAGATATATTTTAAAAATAAAAATATCTTTAAATTACTGCTTTTTTTTTTTTTTTTTGAGGTGTGTTTGTCAGACTCATGTTCAAATGGCAAAAATTGGATTTATCAGTCACACTCCATCACTGCAACAAGGACTCTTATGAAGTATCACGGATAAAGAATTTTCTTATTGTATCAACCAGCTCTGAAGAAGGTTTTAAATAGCATGTTATCTCATAAGGTACATTTATATTTTTTTATCCCAAAGGTTATTTGCAGAATAAACTTTTTAAAAATAGCTTTAGCCAATCAAAATAACAAAAAAGTTTCTATTCCTTAGACATTACATATTTTATTACTTAGACAAGATATTTTCTTAAGGTTAAATACCTAAGGTTTTATATAAATAATATCCCTACATTTCTGATTGAAGCTTCTTTAACATCAATAATGACATGACAAGCAAAGAGATCATAGGAGTCAATTAATATATATATTTTTATCCTCTTACCTCTAACATTTTTTTTGACAGAAGTTCATGGTAGATTTAGAGAAACAAAGAAATTATAGTAAAATCAAATCTTAGCATCCATTTTTGCTCATAGATAGATGGTTCTCTTTTTTATTGTGTATATATATTTACTTAAATGAAACTCAGCTGTCAGCTCCAAATTGCAACATGGGTACTACTATGTCTTCATGAAAATCATCCACAGTTCATTACAGGGCTATTAATATTTTTATTTTAAATGACACACTGATTACACCTAGTCAGAATTTTACAATGCTGTAGAAAGGGTTATTTTTTGTCCCTGCCTTCTTTTAAAAAAGTTCTGTTTCTAACATTTAAAAATATGCCAAATTCCAGTTTTATGTAAATTATTTTTAATTTCAAGAAACCTCACAGCTGAGGGAAAGTGAAACTATCTTTGGAACTTTATTTTACAAGCAACTCCTAAATCATTAGAAAATAAGATTGACAAATAAAAAAAATAATCTATTCTGTTACAACATATGTTAAATATATTCTTTAGTATACCCAGGCCATGTATAAGCTATTTTCTTGTGCTCTGAACAGCTCACAGTCCATGTGAACCTGTTATGATCCTTAACTAATCAACAATGCTTTCATAGGTACACAGTCTTGAGCTGAGCTCCTGACTGTCTTGACCACAGGGCTTTTAGTTATCTCAGAGAAGAAACAAGACATGCTAGCACTCCTGTGAAGAGATCTTTACCTCTGCAAGGCATCAAGGGCAGTAAAATTCATAAAAAAGAAAATTTTTATTCTTATAGGATGATATGCTTTAGGATAGAGTAAGACATGATGAGTGGGAAAAAAAGTAAAAGATTTAGTCTTGCATGTCTGAAATATTGAAAATGGAAATTGGTAGCATATAGTATTTTCATTTACCTGTAGACCTCATGAAAATTCTGGTTGGTGATATAATAAGGCTTACTTGAGATGATCTAAAGAAAACCATTTCTTCTCATCAAGATTACATCCTCATAAAAGGATCACAATCACAAAAGAGTAAAAGCATGTACAGATGTTATACATGTAAGGGAAAAGGGCATAAAAGTTGTACTGGGAATAATAAAGTGCTGATGTTTGCCACTGTTTTTGGTGTCAGTTATGTGTCCACTGTCAATTGGTGTTCTGTGTGAGGAGATAGCACAGCGATAGTCAGTCACTATTTTCTTCTCAGGAAAGCATCCTACATTTCACAAACCCAATGAACAGATTTGTTTTAAAAATTCACAAACAAAATGATCCAACTCTTCATTGTTCTCCTTTCAGTTTATTTCATATAACCGGTAGGATGGTGTGATTAGGGATGAATATAGGATGAAGGAAATAATTATTTTGTCTCCCCAGACATCTTGAATTTAAATTAAGTTGGTTTTTTTCTTGACACAAGGCTGTATCCTAAAAGTCCAAAAGACACTGAAAGTGTGAAGAATTCCTCAAAAGTAATTTTTCAGTTTTCATGTAACTAAAGAAGTAATGTAAAAAAAATCAAGTTGTCTCTAGAGAAGGTGAGTGAGAGGATAAGGGATGTGAGTAGGACAGGGAACTGAAGAACTTTTCCTTTGTTTGCTTGAAGAATAAAATACTTCTGCCCTCAGCATAATTTCAGATCAGATTCACATTTTCATTTCATTCACATTTTTCACATATTCACAATATTTTGATAACTGTCCAAAATGTAAAATAAGAGGTACAGGTCAATGGATAAATTCTGCTTGTAATAGAGTGACATAGGTTAAATTTCCTCCATGTGTTGTTATAAATTTCAAGTAATAAAAAAATGCCACAACTCATTTCACAAATTCCTTCTTATTAAATCATTAACATTGGGTTGATTGTGTTCACTCTATGTATTGTTGGGTTGACAGATCTATGAGCAATAAACACTGGACAGCTTTTTTATGTTTGGTGAAGATTATTAAAATGCCAATGAAAGTGTACTATTTTAGTGAAAAACAACACCCTAAATAATAATTAAATTAATTTGCAAGAAACAATGTATTTAACAGAGTTCAGAACACAGAAAGTTGTGCAAAAGGGTCTTGTCTGATCCTGTGTGATTTCCTATGAAACTGAAAAGATGAAAAATAAATACATAGGAAACAAATCTGACTAAAGTAAATAATTTTTGTAATGCTATAGGGACAAAAAAATTGTGTTTAATAGAGTCTATTAAATGTTTCTTGCCCTTTTGCAGCAGTTTTACTTTTGGCTCCAACCATTATTCCAACCTTTTCTGTTTAGTATAAGCTTTCGTTCTTCATGCCTCATGTATTCTAGTCTTGATTCTCTTTCTGCTAGCCCCAAGAGGTACTTGCTAAAAAAGAGTCAACATTAATGTTCTGTTTATTGTGCTCCAGAAAATACCATTATTTCTACAACACCTTTTTTTCCATCTTTCTTGACAGGGAAGACTTCTCTGGTCTGTCAGTTCCTGGGATCAAGCAGAATATTGTCTGCAGCAATTTCAAGTGTATTTCTCACTCCACAGCTTCAGAAGACGGTTGGTATAAATCATCCTGTGTATCTGAGCAAATAATAAATAAAAATTTGAAAATTATTTTTCAGGACCTCACATTTTCATAAGCAGGACTCCCACAGGATGTTTTTGCACTCATTGCTTCTGCAATTCACCTGAATGATGACGTTTCCTGTGATTTAGCATAAGTCACAGTTTATACTGTTCAGTTCCCAGCCTGCCCCACCATGAAAAAGCACATCATTATTTCAAGGTCCTTCTGAAGGGCTGCACAGCCCTCTGGGGTATCAGCCACTCCTCCCAGCTTTGTGTTGTCAGTGAAATTGCTGAGGAGGCCTCTGCCCATTCATCCAAGTCATTGATGGATAAGTTTAACATGCCTGGGCCCACTATTGGACCTTGGGAGGAACCACCACAGACAGGCTTCCTACTGGACCCTGTGCCACTGATTATGACCCTCTGGGATCTGCTGTTCAGGCAGTTCTCAGTCCACCTTAGTAAAAAAGAATCTTTAGCTAATGCAATCTGTGTTCTATAGATGTTTTTTGATTGTTTAGGTCTAAGTTATTTCCTCAGTTTAGGTCAGACAAACAATGGCAATATGAATCTTACATGAGTTTTCAAAGGAAAATCAATACAAGCTCAAATCATTAGGACAGTACTTTGTCTGCTTAAACTTCTGTAATAGCTACTTTTAGTATGTTTTCAAAATAAAATGATAGCAGCATGAATGCAGAGTATTATTTGATAAGTCTGTCCTTAGTACATAACTTCAGAAAACTTGGGGTAAAATAAATATCCCATTTTTTTCTGTAAAAGATCAAGGTAAAGTCGAACAAGGTATTTTTCCAGCTATACATCTTTTCTTAAATAAAATATGACTGCAATAAATGGCATAATAGGAAAATTGATGGAAATCCATGTGCACTTAAGATAGATTATTTACAGAGAAAAGTGAAAGCCTTCAGCAGCCATAAAAGTATACAATTGATTGCTATGTTGTATCAAATTTTTATTTCATAAATTTTTTTCAGGATTCATTGCTTGGCCATTGCAATAGAAACAAATGAATGGTTATTTTGAGGGTCTCTGGCAGTGTAGGAAATGTGTCATGAACTGCATTTTTCAGAAGCAATTTGGAACTCAAGTTAAAACCAGAAATGCATGAGTTTATATGTTGAGTGCTGGAACAAGCTTCAGGAAAAATATTCTTGAGGTTTCGAAAGGTAATGGAACAAGATTTCAATATATTTTCTATGTAGTAGTAAAAACAGTAAATTTCAGATCAAGCAAAAGGGAGCACTTTGTGCATGAATTACTTTTTCCTTTCTTCTCTCCCTGTCCTTCTTTTGAAAATCACAACTATTGTGTGTGTGAGTTTTATTCTCAAAAGTACTGAAAGCTTCTGCTCCCACTTAACAGCAATAGAAAAAAGGTTTATGACAGACTTGAAAGAGGCACTTCCCATACTCTGCTCATATGCAGCATCTTATAGTATCAAGACTCATACTTCCCTTCTTTCTCAGCATTTCTCAAAAGTAAAGTGCTACACAAAGTGAGGGTGATACTGGTTCAGGTAGATAGGGCAAAATGCAGGTCTGACTCCTGTTTTCCTGGCACTGCATGTCAGAAACAAGATATAGTGCAAATAAAGCATTTACAGATGGAACAAAGAGACAGGGAGGGGAAAGAAGAGCAGCGCATTCAGAATCAGATATGATATGCTTGATGATCTCAGAGTGAAAACACATTTCGAGGTAAAATTTAGTGCACAAGTGATTCAGATTTGGTGGTAAACAATGCCTGAAATAGCTTCACTCTTTAGGAATAATTAAATGTCTCCAATTACCAGAATTTAACAATCAGTGGAGCAGTCAGACCTGTGTGGAAGCTGTTTGTCAGTTTCATAACTGACAATTTCATAACTTCATGTAGAGACAAACAAGAGGGGGGAAAAGATGTGCATTCTTACAAATTTGCACTACAATGCCTTTTACCCCTTTTCCAGCTTTTATAGCATGCACTGCCTGTGCCCTGTTCGATGAAACTCCACTTTCTGATCATGCTAAAAAGATAAATATGCCAATATTGACCTGGCTTGTCAAAAACCTAACAACTGTGCCTCTGCCACACTTAACCATACTTGCAGATGGGCATATGAGCTGCCTTTTGATTATTCAGGCTTCGTATGTCCCTATACCACCAAGGTTCAAACATCTCTAGGCAAAGTGCAAACTCTTGGAAAGCTTAAAAGGGAGATAGCTCTCCACATCCTCTCTGTTAAAAGTCTTCCTTTACCAAGCTCTTGAAATATATAGTTTAAGTCTTGTAGTGACTGTTTCTTCCCTGGTTTGACCTCAGTGAGCCATTCTGCAGGATATATGGAAAGGGAGCTGGAAGTTGACCATATTAAATAGCAGACAAGCAGAGAATACATCTCTAGGTAGGTAGAAATCAGGACCATAATTACTTCTGCTGTTTATTTTCAATGCAGTGAAGCTGTCAAATAATATTTTACTTCTTTGTTGTTTTGCTATTAATCAAAAGTAGCGGAAACAAAAGCTATAACACAATAAATTGATTTTCTCACATTACATTCAGTAGCAGAGGTGTTATATAGTCCTACTATCAAGCACACATCTGACAGAATTTTCAGGAATTGTTTAGAAAATCAGTTAAATTCTCAGATAATACTGTCCCTGAAAAGATATGACATGTTACTCTTATTTGCACCTCTATGTGACAATAAAAGTATGCTTATTTAAGAGATGTAATCACAGGACTTAATAAAACAGGGGTAAGAAAAAGAAAGGGAGAGTATGAAGCAAACTGTTTGGCCTGTATGGCTCTTGCTTTGCCCTTCAAGCAGGGTTAGGAGATGAAGATCCAGATTCTTGATTTAGAAATGTAATTTCAATTCTGAGGGAAATCAACAAAGCTTCAGTTTTACTGAAGTCTTCCTTCTACAAGATAGCAATTGAGGATTTTTTATTCATAACAGGAAGAAAGAAATAAATATAGTGCTTATAGTCAGAACTGTAAGCAGCAGGTGAATTAGCTGTCTAAGAAACCAAAACAATACTATGTTTACTATAAAATGGTTTTGTGGGGTTCTTTTTACATTTTTCACATTGTTTTGAAAATAAAATTATCAAATATTAAACAGTTTCCACAGTCTTGCCTTAAAGTTGCTGCAGCATTGTACACTGAAATGAAAAATATCTTTTAAAACAACAGTTTCAGAGCCCTCACATTACTATTTCTATGTGCTGGTTCTGACCGGGACAGAGTTAAGTTTTTGCAGTAGCTGGAAGGGGGATGTTGCTAAGCAGGCATGGCTAGGACATTATTCTATACCACCTCAAGTCATTGCTGGGAGCAGGAGTAAGGGACACTCACTCTGGAGACAAAAGGTGTGGTTTGCAATTGAAAAAATGCATGGGAGGGGGACAAAACCATTTTTCATTGTCTCAGGTTCATTTTTGTATGTAAATCACCTTCTCTTTTGTATAATTTTATAATTAATGTTGCTGCTGGTACTGCTTTTTTTCTATTTTGCATAATTTTTTATACTTTTGTATATTTTTTATTATTAGTATTGTTGCTGTTACTGTTCACTTCCTTCTCACACTGCTGTTTCCAGTAAATTGCTCTTATCTCAACCTGTGATCTTTGCCTTTTGTGCCTCCAATTCTCAGCTTCATTCTGCTGCAGCAGGAAGGTGAGGGAAAGGTGAGGGAAAGTCTCAGTGGGGGCACAGAACTGGGGAGTACTATTCTTAAACCACAGCACTCTTCTCTTAGTATGTTCAAGAACTTAAATGCACAGGAAAGTTTAATACCATATCCCAAAAGCAGATTGGTCCTAAGAAACTGTGCCCTGGAATCACACACATGTAGAACTGACATCTGAGCACTTCTTCAGCAACACTAGAAGTTCTTTATAATTTAAAAGCAACATTCTAGAAGTAGAAAATATAAGGAAAACATAGTTGGTAGCTTTTGCTAAAAATTTTATTTTCTGTTTGTATTGCAAGTCATATGAGTAGCGCAATACCAAAACAAAAGGAAACCAATAGCAAGAAAAAAATTCACAGCAAAACAAAGTGTTCATTTGGTGAAAGAACACCACCATTTGTGGCTACATCAAACAGGTTTAATTTAAGACCATATATTAAAGAAAAAAAAGAAAAGAAAAAAGCTTCACTTGTTTCTTAGTAGAAGATTTCCACTTGTTTCTTAGTAGAAGATTTCTTTGATTCCTCTCAGAAAAAGTGCAGACACATCTGATAAATAATTGTATATCTGTCTGACTTTAAGATGCACATGAACTCTGTCAGTCTCAAATAACTTCACCCTACAAAATGATTTGCTAGAAATTTATATAAAGGGTAAGGCTAACATGCAAATCCTTTATTATGCTACAGCTACTGTCTCCATGAAGTGCATTAATTCAAGGAGCTCTCCCAGAAAACCTGTTTCTATAAGGAGCTAGTCACCTCTGCTTTCAGTGGCTGCTACTGAGAGCACACAACAGGACGTGAAAGGGAGAAAACAATTCAAAAAAATGAGAGAATCCACAAAGCAGAAGTGATGAAAACTGTAGTTCTCATTTCAGTCTATTTCAAACTGCAAAATAGAAGATACATTACATGTATATCAAATAGGAACTGTGGATCAAAGGAGATGATATGAAAGGAGATGGAAACTCCAAACTTTGAGAAAAGATCCTAAGAAAGGAACTAGAAGCTACTGGAAACTGTGACGATAGGCATAGTTTCAGAAATTTGTTTGGAAAAACACAATAGAAGCTACCAGCATGAAAATTGAGAAACAACAAAAACAGCTGAAAAAAAAGGGCTTTTTTTTGGTTGATAACTGATATTTTCAGATAACTTCAGATAAGTTGAAGAGACTATAATAGCCCTGCAAAAAAATATGGAAGTCAGTAATCAAACAGAAAGGTGTAAAAGTTTTCCCTACAGCTAAGATAATGCTTCTGAGGGACTCTTCACCTCCACCAGCCTCTAATTTAGCAGTGCTTGGACACATCTAAACACAAGGTGCCTTTCAACATAGAGTTCAAGAAACAAGGAACTCTACAGGCCAGTTCAATCTCTTGTCCAGAGCAGGCTCTGCTGTGCAGTCAGCTCAGACTGCTTAGAGCTCCATCCTGCAGGTCAGGAAACTCTCCAAGGAGATGATACACCATTGCCCTGAGGCCCTGTCACATTCTCCAGCTGTTCTAGCATGAGAAAAGCTTTTCATTGTCCCCAGCTTCTCTAATTTTTATACTTTTTCTAAGGATATAAAGTACCTCAGTTATAACTTCATCTGTTGAGGTATGTTTCTCAAATTACATGAACACTCAGGTTTAGTTTGGTAATCCTAACACTGCTGATTTTATCAGACCTCTTGACTGCTATGTATAAACGTAGGAATTATACCTACTGTATACCATTTAACATCAACTCCCTTGTCTTATTAGTAGTTCTAAGTTAAAACACATAACTGAATTGATACTGTGTTTATGTCAGACGCAGTGCATTAGTCCTGTCTGACCCACCAAAACTGTCAGACCAATTTGAATGATCCTATGCTTTGAGTCATGCAGCTTAAGAGCCATAGACATCAATGTATCAATAAATTACAACTGTCACAGTACAGAAACTGTAATCACTTTTGCTTTGATGCTGATGTAAGAGCATAGGACAAGAACACCAAGCAAGTTATGCTGAGGCAGTAGATTTTTCCCTTAGCTACACTGGGTGGCTATAATTGTTTGAAGAAATGGGTTAGAGGAGACACAAGATAGCTGAGGAGGCCTTGGTAGCCCCATTCTATTCCCTTGCTACACCCCATTATTTTAAGACACATAGGAACATCATGTGTAGCTCAGGTAATTGCCCCAAAGCCCATATTTTACTTAGGTTATTCTTTCCTCAACTGTTCCACACATTTCAGGCCTATTAATTAATTTCAGCCATTTAGCTATAATAGAATAGCGTAATCCATGTGTTACATCTTGAGAAAAGAGCTCCTGGAAAAGAAATTACATTGTTATTATTATCTTAACAGCACTGCATTTCTGGCTACCCTTGAATAGATTAAAGCTACTGTAGTCAAATTTTGTTTGAGATCCACAGTTATATTATCGTTGCTGTCAAATAAAATGCAGAGTAGTGGTACAGTTAATTATTAACATAATCACATTTAAAATGTAGTGGGATGTCGTTACAATAGCCTGCAGTTTGCAATACACCAATCTGCCTGAAGTACTTAGCTTCTTTCCACACAACAGGGGACTCATATTCCAGTTTCATTGATTTCCTTAGGTAAAAACGGATGCTGCTCCACAGATAACTTCAGATGGTGTCCATAAATAATTTTATGACATTTTGTCTTTAAAAACTGAGGAAGAAAGTTCTCATTGCAGATAAACTTCAGACTTCTAGACAGAAAATTATTTTGCAAACAAAAATTAGGGACATCCTTGCACCATTAAAAAAAAAAAATAGTTTGTTGTTAGAGTTATTTAAATGTTACAGAGGGAATTCGAAGCTTTATCTGTCATAGCATAAGACTCCACATGCATTTTGCAATTATAAGCAATCAATACCTGTAGCCACTGCTGAGCAATTTCCTATCTCTGAGGATTAAATTTTTTTTTTTCAGCACTGGAATGTCATGTGGAGAGGTTGCATGGTTATATCAAAATTGCTGATATATTTTCTAAATTGTATAAATCAAACTTAATCAGTAGTAACTCCTGCAACTGTAGGTCCTGAAATGAAACATAATTACAATGAATAATTTAACATAATTTAATTGGATCTTGGGAATACTTTTATATAAAGCAAGTATGTATTACTTTACTATGTAAAAATTACATTGTCACTCATTAATTACAGAGATGTATGACTTTTGCTCTGTCATAATTGTCAGAGTAGCAGAAATTCAAATACAGCAAAAAAACTCACAAAATCTTGATATCTTACCTATAAAGACCCAATTCTCTGTTTGAATCTAGTTGATCTAGAGAAAAATTAATGAAGAACTGAATTTGTAATTTTCATTTTCCTTGGTTACAATGGAAGAACCATTTTCTTAGATCTTCTGCTGAAACTCATTGTCTATCATGTTGAAACTAAGTGTTTTCTTAAAGGAAAACATTCCCTGTGGGGAGAAAAAAAACCCGTGAGATTGCCTAAACCAAACAAAATAAACATGCTATCTTTGGTAAAATGATGTTCAACTTGGGCACAAAGGACCTAGTCTAAGTTCAGGACATTACTAAAGCTTTATGAGCAATGTTGTAAATGATACAAACCAGAATGGGAAATGTTGAATAAACCCTGATATTAGCAAAACTGGATACAGGTCAGGAGATGGCTAAAGGAACCTAAGAATAGACAGCAATACAAACAGTAGTACCAAATTAGTGGGAGGTCACTGGTCAAGTACTTTAAAAATTAGTTAAGATGCACCTGTTCAGCATTTACCTTTTTACCCATAGTGCCAATTAGTTAAATGCTCTCATCTTACAAGGCTGAGATGCATCAGCAACCCAACAAAAAATACGGGAGATTGGAACAATAAATGTGAAATAAAATGAAGGGTCTTTAAATGACAGCTCACTTTTTCAGTGTCTTAATTAACAACAGTACTTCCTTCAAAAAAAACAAAATATTCCCCTCTTGTTGTGTTTCCTTACAACCACTAGAATGGCCAAATGGCATGAAGGGAGTAGACTAAAGGCAGGTATGGTGAACAATTCAACTGGCTTTGGGAACAAGGATCCCAAAACCCACTGCATACTTTGGGCAAGAGAGAGTGCAGTTCCAGAGCCTACAACTCACACTGGAAGAGACAACTCTGCCTCAAAGGAAGAAAAACAAAATGCTATGGAAGGAACATAGTAGAGTACAGTGGTTTTTGAGCCTCAGAAAAGAATAATTGATTTTACTAAAATGGAGACTGGATGTAAGAACTACCAGCAAGGACACCATGCAAAGATGGAGAGAGGCAAATAAACATCTATTTATAGTTAGGTTTTTTCTCTCACTTTATGCTTTCTCTATTCAAAAAGTTTAAACAATTTCATTTAACTCAAGTAAAGGAGTGGTTTAGTTTAGTTCAAAACCACTTAAAAATGGGGGCAGGCCTAAGTGTGGGAAATTATAAAGGTAATCTTTATCAGTCATCCAAAGCAGTGGTTGACTCAGATTTCTTTCTGCATGTGAAGAGCAAACTAAAGAGAGAGAGCAAAAAAAATCCCAACCGCCTAAAAGTTATTCAGTTAGAAAATCAATGATATTACACAAATAAATGGGGTGTTTGCCAGCTGGAGTAGTCTTTCTGAAGAAAACCACCCTTCACACTGTGAAACTTAACAAAAAGTAATTTAAGGCATTGAAGAGCAAATATACCTTCAGATCTTCTCACATACAAGCTGTACTCTATGGGTAACTGTACCCATAACTTTAATCTGTTATTGCACCTACCTAATCTAAACTTTACCTTGATTTACTTCATGTTCTCCTGCTTGTATTTTTCTATTCTCTCATGGCAACTTTCAAGAGGGAGACAAGTATATGCTAACAAGTGTACTTACATACACATTAAATTAAAATCAGAAATACTTTATCATATATCATATAAGTCTATGCTCAAAATGAACACAGTTTTCCAAGGTTTTTTGCTTGTATTCCTGGTCTAGCAAAGGCTTACTTTTAGAAATAGCTGAGGTTATATATCTGGGTGTTTTTTGATATGCCTTTCCTAATAATTTTTAAGCACAGATACTTTACAATAATTGGGGAAAACAATTAATTCTATTAGCAACTTTAGCGACATGAAAGCTACTAATTCATTTAATGTCTGTTAACTTTACTGGTTTACAAGATATTTACTTGCCAGTCTGTAAACACATTTGTGCAAACATGATGCTCCAAACATAGATTTGGATGAGTAGCTGTTGTGGCAGGTTCAGATGAAGAAAGAAGTCAGCACTGACAGCAAGCTGAATGTGAAATGGCTTCC
This sequence comes from Muscicapa striata striata, assembly GCA_030060385.1. NCBI lineage: Eukaryota > Metazoa > Chordata > Aves > Passeriformes > Muscicapidae > Muscicapa > Muscicapa striata. Next base: position 94,013 of record JAREIS010000237.1, on the reverse strand, counting down.
TCCCCATCTTTTCCTCTCAAAGAAAATGTTAATGAATGTTAACTCTACTCAGAAATTACTATCTGAGTAGTTTTCAAAAAATCAATTAAAAATAAATATGAACTCTTACTTGACATTTCGAGCTAACAAATAGACATTTCTGCCAGTTTAATACAATGTTAACTTGCCTGACAATAACTTTACCCTAAAATCAAAGTGTATATAGATCTTGGTTTGTTATAGGTCACTGCTCTTCCTACAAAACCTTGGTTTCAGGGCAAACCTTTAAGGAAATATCTGATAATTGGCAAAAAAAAAGACCTAGAGTGATGTACTGGCTTTGGCTGGATTAGAGTTAGTTTTCCTCCTACAAGCTATTATGGGGCTGTGTCTTTGATTTGTGCTGGAAACAGGGATGGTAATACAAGGATTGATTACACAGAGCCAAGACCTTTGCTACTCCTCACCCCACTGCACCAACAAGGAGTTGAGAGGGGGCAGAGGCAGGACAGCTGACCTCAACTTGCCCAAGGGATATCCCATACATGGGGCCATGCTTCACATAGGAACTTGGGGATAGAAGGAGGAAGGAGGTATGTTTGGAGTGATAATGATGTTTGTCTTCACAAGTAATAGTTTGGTGTGTTGCACCTGCCTGTTCCTGGAAGCGGTGGAATTAATTCTTAGATTCATTTTCCTTGTGTTTCAGCTTTGCTTTACCTGTGAAACCACCTTTATGCCAGCCCAGAGTGTTTTAGATTTTTACCCTTCTGATATTCTCCCCCATTCCACTGAGTGTGTGCAGCTCACTGGGATTAAACCACAGCATTATGTAGTCAGAAAACGTGTGTGGAAAAAGGTCTGAAAATTAAAGTATTAAATTCTGAAGTAGTATTTGCTTCTCAGAGACTCAGCTGCTTGGAACTTGGTGCTGAGTCACTGAGTCTTGCGCTTGTAAACTGAGGGCTTTGAAACACATATGGCAAACAGAAAAATATTTCTAGCCTGCCTAGAGTGGAGTTATTGCTAGTGGGAGAGACAAATTTTTGTTCCTTACATTAGCTATTATTAAAATGATTTAAAACAAAACTTGGGAGGTAAGTGGAGTGTCACAGTAAAGCACAATGATTCCAACAATTATTAAACATTCTTACAGTATGAATGCTTCTGAAATACTTCTTATCTGTGAAACCTGATATGTAATCTGTCCCAGATGCATAAAACAGAGGGCTTCTTCGACTATAGAGGTTCACCAAATTATTTTTCCTACAGTTTGTGATAGACATCAGCTCTTTACACTTTAAATACAGAAGCATGATTTTTGGCAAAGGGAAAACTTTCAATTTTGTCTAAGCTGTTGTCTTCAGTGATATCAAAAGACAGCAGCAGGAGGCCAAATCTAGCAGCCCAACAGAGATGAGGCTCAGACAGCCCTGAGCACAGGTCCAGCTAGTAGCAAGCCTTATCACACATTTATCAGTAGACACATGCACACAAATACCTGTTTATACGTATATGCACATGCATACATTGCTGACCAGACAATTCAGCACAAGCTGACACATGTAATACTCACATGAAGACAAACAGCACAAGTGGCCTCATCCTATTTCTCTGTCTTGTTGAGGAGGATGGAGATCTGTTGAGGTGAACATATACACATTTATGTATACACATATAAACACTGGCAAATACTGTCCACACACAGCCTGACCATTTTAACCCTTTCCCCTTTCTATTTTCCCATGTTTGTTCCTCCACAGACAGCTTTGTACCCTGCTTTGGTTCTTCTCAAAATTGTCCTCTAATCAGCCTTGTGTATTTCTGAAACAGTCTTCCCCTGTATCTCATAACATGATCTCCTGCCCCTGACCCAGTGACACTCTGGATGTCACCTGAAAATGTGACTGCTAGTGATTGGCCTGGAATAAGTGTGCCCCTGACATGGGTCTGGAGCAATCCTAGGGAAGCCTGGGGAGACTGAGACAGAAGCTCATTCCCTTGGCTCTTGGGGTGCCTCCTCCTGCCATGGGTAGTGACCTCTGGGCTCACTCAAGCTTGTGGAGAGGTCTTTGTTAGACTGGCAGCTCCTGTGATGCCTGGCAGTAGCTGGGAATAGCACTATTTAGGCTCCTCCAGCTGCTCCACCCTAACTCTGCCTGTGGTGCAGACGCAGTTTTTATCACAGAACATAAAATGCATTAGTACTAGCAGGGTTACAGAATGTGCAGCCTTATGGGTAGAATTTGGTAGTGGGTAATAGCTTTCTGCTGTCTGGAATACAAACAAGCAGACAGCTCTACTGACCTACTTTTGAAGGATGTTTTATTCTGAAGGTCAACAAGTAAGTGATAACCTTAATATGAACAACATAAGTCAAGTAAAAGTTATTCTAAGCACTTTTCAATTAAGCAAAATATGTCTTTCATATTTTTACTTTATTGTTTTTCTGTGATTTGTAAGATACACCTAATGTTGTGAATAATTGGGTAACCTAGAAATATCTTCATGACATCAGGCACAAGCTGTCTAATAAAAAAAATATTTTGAGGCTTACTCCATTTATCTTGGTTTCTGAGGGGCTCCAAAATCCTCAGTAATTCAGAAAACAACAGCTTCTATGAATAAACATACAGCATTTCACAGTAGTATATTTAAATTTTGTTTTCCAACATAACACCTCACTAGTAGATCAAGCCATCTTCAGAGCCATCAAAATCAAAGCAACAACTGAGCTGACTAACAACCATTTTAACAAACTGATCATCAACCTCTGCTACTACCCAGGTTATCTCACCAATAAATATAGACAGGTAGGCACTACAACAAATTTCAAGTAAGAAAAATTCTGTCTGTATCTTGTAACGAGCTCACTGATGACAGCTGAAGGATTTGCTTGGACTTGGTAGGCTTTGCATTTTAACTGGCAGAACCATGAACATAAAATATCAACCAGCAGGAGCAATGCATCCATCCTGATCCTCACATAAATGACTGAACTGTAGCCAGAGACTGCATTAACAGACTACCATGAAAGGTCACTGTTTAAGGGAACCTCAACTTGTTGAAAGTTTTGCCTTTATGTCAAACCAGTCTCTACAAACTGGTCTGTGTCAAAACTTAGCTTCAAAGTTCCTATCACTTCAACTTCTGCAGCCACTGCCATGGAAGAGCAACTGGTCTCTAACTCAAGGCATTTTTGGTATTTAAATTGTTTCAATTCCATAGTGTTTATACATAAAAGTAGTCTCTCCGTAAGGACATGCGATGTATGTTATTTGCTCTGTTCCTTCAAAAAACCCATCACTCATCTTTAAATAGAGAAAATTTATGCCAAGACAATATATCTACCTCTATGTTCTTAAAATTATTTGTGCTGAAGTATATTCTAGAAATAAGTAGTACCCTTAATGTAAGTTACTCAACATTGTGCTAGTAAACGCAGGAGGAAGAGAAAAGCACAAAATTGAGAGAGAAGAGATAAAAAGCACAGAAATACTAATGGCAAGCAGACTGACTTAACAGTATATACTTGTGCTTTTCTCTGCACAACTTTTTGTGAAGTAGACAAAATATTTATATCAAATACTATATTGTGGAAAAACAAGTGTATCACAGTATATCCTGAGACTTTTATTCCACAAGATGTCCTAGAACTTCATCTTGCACAGCTGGTTTTATCTTCATAGTGGTTTACATATCTGTGTCTTAGTTACTACTTTAATTTTACGTCCCTTTACTCTGATAGGGAATAAAATGAACCAATAAAGCCCACCAGCAAAGCAACTGCACACAAGAGAAAAAAAAGCTAAACAGCTAAGAGACATATCATGTCCCACCTACTCCTAACTGAAAACACTTCCTTAACATCAGAGCTAAGGTATTTATCTTAATTACTCTGGTTCACCTTCCCATTTTCCTCTTCCTTGGCATAAGTCAGCAAAAGGTGCACCTCCTTCCCTTCATAGACTGGCAGGAGAGGATGACACTGAGAACAAGGAAAAGGGTTGAGGAGCTGCCTTTTGGTCTTGGTAAATAGGGAAAGTTGTTTTTTTTCACCTTGCCATTTCTTTTGGCAACATGAGCCACACACAAAGCTGGTTAAGTGTGGCAGAAAATAATACAGAGATGATCTTCTAAGAGTTGAAGAACAATCTAATGTGACAAAGAAGTTAATCCACACAAAGTTTCCTCAAAATTTTCTTCTACTACTACATGAAAAATGGCAGTTACATACAGCTACTTATGCTTAGATCTCAAATGGGCAACCAAAGACAACAAAATAACACACAAAATGGCAATCATTGCTGAAAATTATATTTAATGGTCAATACTGCAGATAAAATACAGAATTTATTTTTTTTACCTCTTTCAGGCTGTGTAAATATTTGATATCATCAAATTCAGAACATAAGTGTCTCCAATAAAAGATTGCAGAACTTGCTCTGCAAGTTTCATAAAACCTGAATGAAGTCATAGTGTCATTCACTCTGTCCTCTCTTTTTTTTTTCCCCTGAGGATCTAATACAGAAGAATTTACTCCGATTTAACATTATGGTTGATATAAATGGGAGATTTAATTAAAAAAAAAGGTGCTTGCAGTTTAAATGCAAACTTGCAGCTAGAGTACTTGCATGAATTTTATCCTAAATAATTTGTGATATTTCGGAGGAGCTTGCTGGAATGAGAAAGCATAAATATATAATTTTGATATATAGTCTTGACTAAAACTCCTGATATTGTTTCCATTGCAACAATTTATAGCATGGAAAATTATTTTCATATTTCACTTAGTATAACCCTATGCACTTCTCACAACTCATTCCAGCCTTTGGTTTTTTGGTTCCTATCTTTTTCTAAGTGTAGCACATTTCCTTTTCTAAAATTTATGGAGTCACAACAGGAATACTGCACCCAGAGCTGCAAAAAAATAGATTTTTATTCTTTGCAGTACAGACTTCTCCCTAAAGTAGGCTCTTTGTGTCTTCTTCAAAGCTCAGCTCATAAAAATAAATATAACAAAGAAAATCTTGCATGACAAGAGCAAAAGCTGATTTATGTTAGCCTTACTAGATAGTTTTCACCATAAGCTAAGCAAAGTAGATGGCATTCTGTAGGACATAGCCTCTGTAATGATGCTGGCAGAGTCCTGCTAAAACTATCTGTGCACCAGCTTCACATGCTGCATAGGAAAAGAAAAAGTGGGATGACTGCTGGATTTCAGTGAGTGCTTTTCTATCACAGGCAAAGATCCAGTCATCAGGGCCAGAGAAGTCACTTTGAATCAGCACAGCAGACATCTATTTAGACCCCACCTATTTAGTAATTCTCTTCCCTCTATCCTCTTCCGATTCTTTCACTGCACCAGATGTATAATTTTTTTTGTAATGCAAATTTTGTTTATTCAATGTTTGGTGCTATCAACTATGAACCTCTAAATTCCATTTAAAATTTTAACTACTTCACTGGAGTTATGCAAGAAAATAATCTGTTTTAAACCTATTTTATCTAGTCTGATAAAGGAATTACCATAAAAGCATGAAACAGAATATAGTGGCAGATCCGGCTTGCAATCTCATTAAAGCAGTGCACATCTGTGTCTACTTCTGGTTCTAAACAAAACAGCTGAGTGATACAGATACACAGCCAAGAATTTGAATGGGATTTAGTTTCACAAAGATAAAGAAGACTTGAAAAAATCCCATTCAACACACTGATGCTTACCTTCCAGTGATGGTCAATAAGTAGAAAGAGGAATTCTGGCTTCCTAAAAAAAAACCTTAAAAACTTTGATCATTAATAGCTTGGTTTCAACAACGCAAGCTTAGGACCTCAATATCCTTACCTATCAGTTTATTTTCCCTTCAAAAAGACAATAGCCCCTTCCTGATTTAAAATGTATAGCTGAATCATTATCTACTATTTTATGCCACTAAACACCCTTCACATGAGTGACCATGATGCTATTTCTATCCTATCTATTATATGTTTACATATATCATCCAAATACTTTCAGTATTTCCGTACATCAGCACAAAAATAATTCAGAAATGGGATCCAAACCCAAACTTTGAAATATCCAGATTTGCAGAGAAAAACCAAATTTTGTAACCTTAATTGAAACAAATTTTTCATTTATTCAATGGGAATTTATATTAGCAAACACAGAAAGATAATGATAAAAGTTTCAAGGAGGAAGACAAGTGTTTTCCCAACCTATAGGTTCAAAGTATGCAAGTAATTTTCATCCCTGGTGTCATCTGGTTATTAATTCTAGTCTATTATTTGTGAATCAGTATATTTTGCACTCTGTCACCCAGTAGGATTGTGATCCCCAGCTGTGGAATATCAAAACATAGCAAATGACAGGAAAAAAAAATTAAACTTGGATTACAATGGGAAAAATCTAAGAAATAATCCACAGAAAATCAATACTTTTCTAGTATTTAATAGATAACTGGATTTATTACTAATATGTGTGTTATTTTAAAGGTATTGGTAAAAAATATTTAAAAGCTTTAAAAGCAATTGATATTATAGGGAATTATGGACTGTAAGGTAAAAATTCTCTGTTATTTCCGCTTTACATTATTGTTATTTGTAGCTCAGTTAGAGGTGTTCAAACATATAAACTCCTTTTAAAGAAATTATTTTTTGTATTGATTTAATTACCTTATTGATTTTATTACCTTATTGATTTTATTACCTTATCTAATATCCCATATTATATATTGTATTATCCCCAAGCAGAATTATACTATTCACTGATCTTGAATACTATGGTCAACAAAATACAATAGCAGAGGCAACCTTTCCATACACTCAGTCATTCTGTTTTTAGTTGGTAAAATGCAGTTAAGAAATGTTACGTACATAAAAAAAGTTGGTAGGAAACTCTAGTGTCTTGTTTTTTTTCTCAGTTTTTCCTGTATTATAATTGCCTTTCATGGTCTAGGAAAGCATTTTTCTCAAAATCCATTTCCATTAGAAATCCTGATGAATACATAGAGATAATTTGAATTGTGCAGTATCACTCTTTACAATACTTATAGAAACAAGAAACACAGATACACACAAAGTAATTTCCTTAACTATAATCACTTGTGTAGTTCTTCAATACAATCCACTGCATGCTATGTGACACACTAGGAGTACATTTAGATTGAAGAGTTTATTATCCATTCCTATGTATAATTAATAGTTATTGCTAAAAATTTATGTTGCTCAGCCCAGTATGCCATAAAGATATAATTGTTTAGCAGTCTGAGCTAATGAGTATTAAAATTCAATATTTTCTTGTCACTGTGTACTACACTTTTCCTTCCACTGTCAATATTTCTTAGCTAATTATCTTCTCCAAACATTTGGGAGGAAAACATCTTTAGGCAGGTTTAAGGCATATGAGTGTACAGGTAATATGCATTTTGCACATATAGAAGAGGAAACTTTGTGGACCTAATAGTTTACTTATAAGTAGGTCTAACTAGCAGTTTAAATTGAAGGAGGTACCCACACCAAACTGAGGCACTTTTCCATCTTGGCCTAAGACCTTTTCTGATCTGGCCAATGTGGTAAATGCAATGCTACTAGACTGTTGAAAGTGTTTTACTGCTGATCCACAATTTATGATGTGTAACACAAGTAACAAAGTAAGTAAGGAAAAGGTATTGCATAGATAAAATAGCCAAGAAATTTACTTATAACTCAAAAGCCAAAAAACTGTATAGACCCAGAAAAGGGCATTCTGCTAGTGGTAAATGCAATGGAGAAATGGTTAGTATTACTTTTGTTCATCCTGGCCTGAAGAAATAAAAAACTTCACAAGGGAAGAATATTTTAAACAGGAACTGCAGGCACAATGAATTTTTACTTGAGTTTCATTACAGCAACATTCTTATTAACAAGAAATTATTAATAAAATCTGTGTATTACTAGGGAAGAGATATCTTTTATAGAGATTGCAAACAAATATATTTTAAAAATTTTTAAAGAAGCAAGTTCAGAAAATTAAGGTTTACCTTGCACTTGGAAAGTGCAGAAAAAGTAAAGAAAAAGAAGAAAGATCTATATTTTGTCAAACTAGGGCAGAAATATGAAAGACAAAAAAAAAAAAAAAAAAAATCACACAATAATCAAGAAAATAACTTTTATGGAAAAAGACTGCTCAAAACTAAAAATTTCATATTCATTTGTGGTCAACAAGAACCAGAAAAGTTAAAATTGTTAATATTAAAAAAAAAAAGCACTTAAAAAACAAACAACTACAAAATTATTCCCATAAATGTAATGGGTTTAGAAATCTTTCCAAGCTACTTTTGTTACCTTTTTTTAAGTAAATAGTGATGCCTTAACTTTTAGGTTTTTATATTTTTCAGATCCTGTAGTGCATTAATGTATAACTCTAAACTCCATATAGAGTATTAGTAAGATCACTCCACATTTTGGTTAGACAAAACAGCCCTTGCAGGCCTCAGAACCAAGGTCACCAACTCCCTCAGGCCCCATGAAAAGTATTAACAAAAGTGAATTGGGGGAAGAAGCAAACCAGGGGAAAATTACTTCATTACCTGAAGCTATACCTAGACAATCAACCTCTGATATGCAAATAGATCAAACTTTTAACCTGTCTGAGAAACTCATGACCATTGTCCATCCTGAGTGTAGTGTCTGTGAGGGTTTTGCACTGCCCAAGGTGTATCTATTGAAGGGCTTTAATAAATACTTACTTTATTCTTTTAACTCTGTTCTAGGTAGCCACTCCTAGGCATCTACAGTATTAAATATGATATTTTTTTCTCCTCTAAGTGTTAACAATATCTTCAAAGCAATATGGACATTCGTTAATTGAATTAACTAATTATTTGAATTAAATTATTAACTTTTTTCCTCTGGGGTATCATTCTAATTCTGTCCTAATTGGCCAGGAGGGTGCATCAGGCACAGCATCACAGCCAGGCAAGGGAGGTGATTGTCCCACTTGGCTGTGCACTTGAGCAGCCTCACTTAAAGTGCTGGGGGCAGTTTTGGGTGACACAGTATAAGGAAGATATAAAGTTATTAGAGAGTGCCCAAAGGAGAGCTAGGAAAATGTTGAAGGGTCTAGATGGGAAGCCATTTGAAAAGCAACAGAGGTCACTTGGTCTGTTCAGTCTGGAGACAAGGAAACTGAGGGGAGACCTCACTGCAATTACAACATCCTTGTGAGGGGAAGAGGAGGAGCAGGCACTGATCTCTGCTCTGTGGTGACAGTGACAGGACCCAAGGGAATGGCATAAATATCTGTCAGGAGAGGTTTAAGTTGGATATTAGGGAAAAATTCTTTACCAGAGAGTGGGATGGAGACTGGAACAGGCTTCCCAGGGAAACGATCATGACACCAACTTGGAAGAGTTCTAGAAGCATCTGGACAATACTCTCACATGGCACAATGAATGACTCTTGGGAGTGTCATGAGCAGGGTCAGGAGCTGGGCTTCAATGACCATTGTGGATCCCTTCCAGCTCAGGGTAGTCTAAGACTCTGAAAGATCACCATTTTTCCATTGCACTTTGGCTTACAGAAGTCAGAGACTCAGAACTTTCACTCAAAGTATTCCCTTATTCCCATCTCAGAATAAGCCTCAAGCACACAATTATCTTCAAATTTTTGCACCAATATATACTTAGGGGCACCATTGTATTTCTGACTTGGGACAGCATTTGTTAAAAAAGGTAGATTTCTTTTAGAGATTAAATTCCTGTTCTCCAGATTTTAAGGGCTTATGAGAGTCATATGAGGGTCTAGAGATCAAATTACCTTTGTTTGAGTTTAATATGTAGAAGAATTTGTTGCACATTTTAGGGTTTCTTATGATGACACAGACAGAAGAAAAGTTTTACAGTTGTCAGACATATGGTCAAATGTCTTAATATTATTAATGTGTTAATCAAAAAAAGCCTATTAGTCTTAGCCAGAAAGAAAAAAAGCAAAAAAAAAAAAAAAAAAAGCACAAAAAGATTAAAAGTTACTGAAAATAAATAAGAAAAGGTTTTGTATAAAAAATTTGCATTCTTTGTGGCTTCTTGTAAATTTTTCCAGATTTGTACACATAACAAGTTTCTTTAATAACTTCACTTTCCTTCTACTGACCAGCAAGTCAAGCTTCCTCTGGCTATTGAAATTATGTTAGAAAAAACCACATCTATTATTGAAAAGGATGATTGCTCTTGTTGGTTTTTATTTGCTTGTTTCAGCAAATAAATGGAGACTCTTAACAGGTATTTGAATTTCATTGGGATGGTACTGTACAGAAAAATTAGTGCCTCTGCACAGTAAACTTCTATTTCCATACATCTAGAAGGACTTGACAAGCCAAAGGACAGAAAACAAGTGAACAGAAAATCACATGTGTCATGAAACTCATCCATAGTCAACAACCATGATAGTTAGAGCTGGTTTCTTAGATAATGCCAAGAACATCATGGCTTTAAATGACATATTTATAGGTGGATATATATAGACATTATAATAGATATATATATGTATGTATATACATGTCTGTGTGTGTGTGTATATATATATATGCATAGTTATATGTGTATATGTGTGTGTATACACATACATGGTATATACATATACATTTCTTAGTTACTAGTGGTCTTATAATTTCTATCAGAAATTATGATATATCTCAAAAAATTTTCACTATATTCTGTGGAATCAAAGACTGTGTGGCAAGCAGATCCGTAAATATATAAAAAGATGGGAATTTATCACATTCAGTTTATTCCTTGTTTAAGGAATGTTAGAATTTGGAAGTCACCTCTAGAGGTCATCTTGTCTAACTCCCCTGCTCAAGCAAACTGTGTTCAGATGGCTTTTTAATATCTCCAAGAAAGAAGACTCCAGAAGATCTCTGAGAAACCTGTACTAGTGAGACTCAGAGAACAGATTAAACTTTTTTTTCTTCCAAAGTGTTTGTTGCAACTATTCTTCTATTTGAATAAACCACTCTAAAAGAGTAATCTTTTATCTGAACAAATATTTCTGGAAAGCAATCAAAACAAAAGGGAAATAATGTATACAAGATTAATTGCATTGATACACATTTCCATTAAAATATTGTAGTCCCACACATATAAAATGTTTGACTGATTATATATCTGCAGTTGTTTGGTGCTTTTTTTTTTTTTTTTTTTTTTTAATATGACAGACAAAATAATTATTAATGTAGTTTTTAATCTTATTTTTAATATTTCCTCTTATATTTATTATTGTATCAGTAAAGATACAAACAACTTCTAGAGTACCTGTGCAGGTTGAATTCAAGAAGGGCTAAATTGAGAGCTGCTACTGATTTATGGAATGAACTGGACTTGCATTTTGAGCAGAAAACATAATTATAGGAGCTGAAATAAAACTGGATCTACCATATGGTATTTTCCTGTTTCCATTTCTATTACAAAAATACCATTAGAAGTCGAAATTTAATTCATTTGAGATTCTGCTTCATGTGACCAAGTGTAGAAATTCAAAACAACTACAACTAAGACTGTTTATTATGATGTGATTTTTAGCCATATATCTGCAAAGCAAGTGTTTCAGCAATGCAGCAGAGGTTTAAAAGTCATGATAGTATAAAGCAGTTATTCTGCCATGGAATGGTCAAGACTAGAAGACACCTTTCAAATTCATCTGGTCCAATCCATCATGCCTAGAAGAGGGTCCCCTTGAGCAGGTTGCCCAGGCCAATGTCCAATCTGAGTCTGAGCATTTCCAGGAATAGAGACAGCAGAACTCATCTTGATAAACTGTGAATGTTTGATGGCTTTAAAAAATTTTCTCCTTTTCAGCTTGTGCACATTACCTCTTGTCTTATCACTGGGCCTCACTGTCAGGAGTCTGACTCCACCTTCTTCACTTCCCCCATAAAATTCCTCTGAGCAATCTCTTTCTCAGACTAAGCAAGCCCACATTTGTGACCCTCTTATTTATCTAAGCATTTCCTGACAATGTTATATTTCCTCTACAAAGCTCTTCCCTGTTCCAGATTTCCTCTCTAGTCTCAGGGTCCTGGGACTGTTAAATGTTGGTCTTACAGATATTCTTATCAGGCAAGACTGAGGAAAAAAAAGAAAGTAATACATTTATTCTGTTCCAAAGAGTGTACTGAAGTAAAGCTGTGTTTCCTTTTGTGGAAAAATATGTTTTCTATATTCTGTTTTCCCTCTCATTTCCCATCTATTGATATATTCCAGGAATACTTGACATTATAAAATTAAAGAGATCACTCATTTGACTAGTAAATGTTAAGCAGAATTCTTTTTGTCAGTTCATTGTCTGCTTTGAGTAGCAAATAAAAACCAGGAACAGAAATATTCAATCAAAGATGATTCTTGCTGTTTAAATTAGCCATCTTCAATATATAAAGGTTTTTTGTAGGTTTGTTTGCTTGTTTTAGTTTTAGGGTTTTGGCTAAAAAATTATATTTTTGTGTCTTCAAAAGAGTAGTTGAGAATTCAGATGATACCTCTGATTAGACAAAAACCATGATCATATCAATGGCATCCATACAGTTCGTGTTTACATGGGTACTGATAAATGCATACCTATCCTTCATTTTGTGGCTGACATTGTGTTGTTTTTTCATAGGTGTGGGTCTGCTCTTTGGAACAAGTTTCACTGGGGATAGGAAACTGCATCAGTCCCACACATACTAGACCAGGACAGCAGAAATCCACCAGGATACTAAAGCCAAACCTATTCTGTTACAACTAATACAGCTTACTTATTTTCACAATTCAAATGAAACTCCAATGATTTCAAAGGCCTTTAAGATTCCCCCTGAAGACATTCTGTTACAGAGAGTAAATCTTCTGATTTTAAAGCTGGGCTTTTCAGAACCAGAACATGATGTTAGAAGTAAGGAAGAATTTGCTTGCCCTGCCTGGAGCATTTCCATATGGTGGCCCACAAGAAGAAACTGAGGATGACTTCAAAAACTTCCTCAGTTTCCATCTTGCTCAGACTACCTAAAGATGTGATGCTAAGAATATATTTTCTCTCCAAGCATATCTCATATATATGCTATATAATATATTCAAAGTCTATAGAAAATACATGCCCCATATCCCACAACATACCACAGTTCTGCAGTTTTCAGGCAGTGGTTCAGTCCTCTCTGAGCCTGGCTGGCTGCTCCATCCTGACCAGTGCACTGTCTTGGACCCTATTCATGCCCTGATCTCATGCTGTACCTCTTTCCCCATCAGATCCCACAATTTTCGAAATGTTTTCTTCCATCTGTGTATCCATGGCTTCTCCAGAGCAGGAGTGATCTTAGAGGAGATCCATCTGACACAGTCCCCTCCCACTACCAGCTGTAAACAGACAATGCTGGAGGCCTAGTGAAGGATATATGACATCAACAGCTCCCCTGTATCAATACAATCAGTCATCTCAGCTCTATGATTAATCAAGGTGGTCAGGCAAGATTTGGCTTTGGTAAAACCAGTGGTTGTTCCTAACAGCGTATTCCTGGGTTTGGAAACTGCTCTTAGGAGGATTTTTTTTTTCATTTCCTCCCTGGATGAGGTTGAGAAGAGGCTGATAAACTTGTGGCTTTTGCCCTTCTTTAATATGACGCTATCTTTTCCCAGTTGTGTTGCCACAACCTTTTAGAAGGCATTCCCACAGTGACCCCAGACACCTCTTTCATCATCCTTGAGTGTATCCTCTGTGGTCCCATGGATCTATGTGTTTCTACGTGAGCTTAGTGCTCTCTGCATTGAATTCCTTTCATATAAACACTGCCTTCACCCCACAGACCCTGAGAGGAGGCTCAGAGACTGAGGTGCTGGAGGGCAGCTCTTGGCAGTGAAAGGGCACTGAGTACCCTGTAAGTTCCTTGTTAGTAGCCCCCTCTTCCAGTGTGTCACAAGCTCACCTTTTCCTCAGCCTACTCTTTGCTCCTAATGGAAATCCATCTGGTTGACCTCCTTTGCTTATTTGAGCTCTAGCTGAGTTTTGGACTTTTGACATGGGGAGATGCTCAAGACCTTTCTTTCTTGGGCCACTCATAGAACTATAGGGATGTTTATCATCTCCAGTTCCACCTGTGTATGCTATTTGTTTTGTCTGAGCCCATGGTATTCGCAATTTTTATTGATTTTATTGTCCACTGATTGTGGATTGTTTATGTGATGTGATGGTTGGCATCTTCTTCCTTCCATGACAGTTTCCAGAGGTCCTGTCAAAGAGATTCCCAAACAAGATGAATTTCTCTGTCCTTTCCCATGTTCCTCTCTTCCTACCCCAAACATCTTGCTAGTTTGTGGAAGTAAAACAGAAAATGTAAGGGGATTCAGATCTGTCAATAGGAGAAATTTCCAAAGTGGATTAATAATAACACTTCTGATAATAAGACACTATCACATTCTAGCTTTTAGCTATAAACCTTCAAACTCCACTTGAAACTCATACATAGGTAGAAAATTAAACCTGTGATAGATAAAAAAGCCTATAGCCAAGGAGAATAACTCCTGATGTAGCTGGTGAGCTTATTGCTGAAGATAAGACTATAATAGTTTCTAAAAATGTAAATGATGAGGATGTATCATTTTAGATTTCAGAAATAACAAAAAATATTTTTTCAAATATAGCTGCTCAAAAGGGCAGTTCCAGCTCCAAGGCCAATCTCATTAGCTAGAAATTGAATGAACAATAAGATGAAGGTTACTTCTTTACAATTTTAATAAGAGGTCAATGGAAGGCCAACCTAATTTCCTGCAGTCATTGCTCAACAGCATTAGTTAGTAAAATCAACCTTTATTTAATCTTGAATTCAGTTATTTCAAGCTTTATTTTTTTTTCTGATTTCAATGAACAAATCCATCAGAGAAAAGCATATTAATTTCACCAAGATCATTTTGTAATTCAGAGACCTACCAAATTACCAAGTTACATGCTTTCAAATTCACAGATACTGATACTGAAATTTTCGCTTTGCTTTTTTCAACCTTAAAAAGGGTAAGAAAAAAAAATCGGATCAATTTCTTGGTTCCCTATAAATGGCAGATAATATCTGACAAGTCCTTAAAAAGATTTAAGTGAAAAAGTAGAATGTAGCTCTTGGAATAAAGGCATATCAATCCCAGTTGTGTAGTCTGAATTTCTAGACCAAAAGCCAAACCAAATTATCTGCTTCAGTGCCTTGTCAGCAAAATAGCATTTACTCTCTTAATATTTTGCAAGCCAGACATTTCATTGCTGTGTCCCTGAGAGTGAAATTCTGTTAGGCAATGTTTTGCTTGGAGAAGTCAAAGTGAGAAGTGAGCTTTTCATCTTCACTTTTTAGGCAACGGCCTTCTAACTTGCATATGTGGCTTGCTTAAAGAAAGGTCTCAAGACATAATGATGCCTTAAGTTTTAGCTTTCATATTTTTTTCAGATTCTGTACTTAGTGTGCAATTCTGAACTTCATACAAAGTTAGCAAGTTAGCAAGTTCTCTTCACAGTTTAGTTAGACAAAATAATAATTTTCCGGCCTGAGAACCTAAAAAGTATAAGTAGCAGCAGACTGAGGAGAGCAATCTAGGAGGATGAGACTTCATAACCTGAAGCTGTAATTGCACAATTAACCCCAATATGTAAATGGACCAAAACATATAAAAGGGTCATGACACACTGTCCATCTTGGGTCCATCTAGGGCAGAGCCATGGCTGGGCTCTTGTACTGCCCAAGGTGTATCCTTCAAAGGCCTTTTAATAAATAGCTACTTTGTTCCTTTAACACTGTTTAGACTCTGTTCCAGGTCAGTCTCTTTAGGCATCAACAGAAGCCAATGAATGACTCTGCCTGCCTACTAATACAGTGCCTTGAACTGTTAATCATTCTTGGGAGAAGGAAAAACCTTTGAAACTGCCATAGATTTGGAAATGCCAAAACTGTATTTAGGTCTGGTCTCTGATTTGAAGTCTACAAATCATCAACAATCCTGTTTGTAAACTATTTTATGTTTCATTTCCATACTTAATTTATTCCCATACACACATACAATTTATTTCTACCTCAAAAAGTGAAGGTAAATCTGACCTTAAAATACATGGTTTCTAAATCTTGTCTGAGTAATTGAAAAAATTAAAAGAGAAATCTGTACTTGATTTTTTCACTTCTCTCACTGCCAGCATTTTGTGAGAAATTGCACACTAAGTATCTAGACAGCAAGTAGTCTGTATAGAAGGATAAGAAGAGAGATAGAAATAGAAAAAAATGAATACTTTAAGATTATAAAACAGCTGCTCAGATAGGATGAAAAGAAGGACTTCTTTTCAAATGACAATAATAGGAAAAGGAATAAAGTAGAAGCAAGAGGTGAAACAAAGGAGAAACAAGAAAAAAAAGAGAACAGATAAACATTACTAGTTTTTCACCTGGTGCTAATCACCAAAAAAAAGTATTATCTCTGTAACATAAGACCATTAAAATCCCCATCATAATAAAAAATTAAGCTGGAGGGACTATGTTGATAGAGAAGACCACTAAATGCTAGTACAACAGAATAAGTCACCCCAATTTGTAGTTAAAACCAACATTTCTGTGAATTCATTTTCAGTGGAATATTCGTAATATAATTCACATCCACAACATTCTTAGAAGGCAAAATTCCTGGCCCACCAAAATGTCAGCTAGAGGAAGCAAAGATATCTGCAGTAAAACAGCTAAAGCTCTTTAAGACACAAATGAAACGTGAGATGCTTGAGCCACAGAAGACTTATAGTGGCATCTCAAAGGTTTTTGTAGATTTTGTCACTTGTGTATGTGTCCATTTGCACCAATTTTACAGTTCCTACAGTGTCAAAAAAGAAGGTGAAACAAACAGAGACAGGAAATAGTTCCCTTCTCTTTACCTTGTCTTCCCAGGAGCTACTGAAACAAAGAAAAAAGACTGAATCTTCCTAGAGGCAACAATTTTAATTGTCTCCAGTGAATAATGGGAGTTGCTGGCTCCTGGAATACCTCTTGAGGTATACGATACTGTTCCAAATATTGGTTTGAAATACTCCTGTCCTGAGGGTACAGTACTTCTTGGGTGCTTTTGTATTGTAGCTGTTAACCTGTAATTCCAGAAGATACAATTTGGTTGTTGGTTCTCAGCCACGCAGGCGCAGGGCAGGGCTCTCCTCCAGTGAGCAGCAGGGTCATTAAAAGAGGCCTCTGGGGAGTGTGTCAAACAGGAGCAGGCAAACAGGAGCAGGCAAAGAGGGACATGGCACATCTCTGAGGGTGCGGCACATTCCTGAGGGCGTGGCATGTCTCCGAGGGCGTGGCACATCCCTGAGGGCGTGGCACACCTCTGAGGGCGTGGCACATCCCTGAGGGCATGGCACATCCCTGAGGGCGTGGCACATCCCTGAGGGTGTGGCACACCTCTGAGGGTGTGGCACGTCTCTGAGGGTGTGGCACGGAAGTTTGTCTGGCAGTTCACACAGGCAGGGCAAGAGGGAAGGGTTGCAGTTTTCCTCCTGATAATGGGGCTTTTAGTTTGTTGATTTTCAGTTGGTTGGTTGGTTGGTTTGTAGTTTTTTTATTAGTAATGGTTTTTACATGATCAAAAACAGCAATTAGTACAAGTGTATGTAACCAAATAGTACCATCCAAAAAAGGATGAATCTGTCCAGCCTGCTTCCTGTGCAGAGTGTTTGAGCTTATCAGTAGTACCAGAGGGTGTTTCAGAAGAAGCCTGCTTGTGGTGTCAACAGGTGAATGATCTCCTTCTGTTGGTGGCTGAGCTTAGAGAAGAAGTTGAAGGACTAAGGATTATTAGGGAAAGTGAAAGGGAAATAGACTGGTGGAGTTCTGTATAGGATATGGTGTGATAATTGTTCCAGTGGTTAAGACTTATGCTCACCGGAAGGCCCTGTGGGGAGGGCACAGCCACAGGCTGGAGGGTTGGAAGTCGGCTGAAGGGTGAGAGGCAGCTGCGAGCCAGGAGAGAGTCAGTTAGTGACAGCCAGGAGTGAGACTGCGATTGGCTGGAGGAGCAAGTGGATGGCATGTGAGCAGGAAACTGATTGGTTGGGGGAATGTGTGGCCTGTGTATGAGCAGGAAGCTGATTGGATGGTGGAATGCATGGACAGTGTATGAGCGGGAAACTGATTGGATGGTAGGATGCATGGTCAACAGCACTGTGGCTGTGCCAGCCAATGGGTGCCCTCTTTCAGTTAAGTTCTGTGAGGCTTTGGTTTGGTTTCTGTTGAGTAGGGATTAAAGGTATAAAAAAGCAAGATTTTTACAATAAAGTGACCTCCTTCTGATGCATAAGGTGGTCCATATTGCTTTGTTCCCCATTGCTACGGTTCCACCCTTCCATCTTTCAGGGAGGCCCATCAGGAGACAGAGGACTCCCATGCCTCCCACTGTCAGGCAATAGCACTCGTGGATGAAGGAGAGTGGAAATGGGTCCCTGCTCAGGGAGGTAATAAATATTCCACCCAACCCACATCACCTACTCAGGTGCTACTCCAGCATAGGTATGAGGATGATGGTGAGCCAGATGATTTGGAAGAAAACTATTTGCCTAATGGGCCCAATTACACTTCACCTGTGAGACCACCACCTCTGACATCAAAAGAAAAGAAGGGTAATAGTAGTGGATGACTCTCTTCTGAGGGGATCAGAGGGCCCCATGTGTCGACCGGACCCATCCCACAGGGAGGTGTGCAGCCTCCCTGGGGCCCAGGTGCGGGATATCCCTGGGCTGATCCGGCCTTCTGATTATTATCCACTGCTGATACTCCAAGCTAGCAGTGATGAGACTGAAAAGAAGCATGTCAGGGCTATAAAAAGTGTTCTGCTTAGTCCCTTTGGTGGCAGAGAAAAACAATGAAAGGAATAGGAGAGCTCACATTGTCAACAAGCGCCCCAATGGTTGGTGTCATCAGCAGAATTTTTGACGTCTTTGATCAGGGGGCAACTTCTACAGCACCTGGCCTGCTGGAATGGATGGCTGCACCTCTCAGTTAAGGGCAGAAGGATTTTAGCTCATGAACTGGCAGAACTCATTGAAAGGGCTTTGAACTACATTTGAAGGGGTAAGGGGATGCAGCTGTGCTCTCTGGAAGCAGGCCCAAGGTGGTAATCCTGAGTTAGGGATGGAATCAGTAGCCCAGCTGAGGTGCCTGTCACCAATGCACGCAGCATGGGTAATAAACGAGAAGAGCTGGAAGCCATGGTGCAACAGCAGAGCTGTGATGTAGCTTCCATTGCAGAAACATGGTGTAATGACTCACAGACCTGGAGCACTGCACTGTATGGCTACAAGCTCTTCAGAAGAGACGAAAAGGAGAAGACACAAAGGGGTGGCTTTCTATATGAGGGAGGCTTGTGATGCCACGGGTATTGAAACTAATGACAATGAGGTTGAATGATTATGGGTAAGAATTAAGGGCAAGATTAGCAAGGCTGACATCCTACAGGGAGTCTGTTATCATCCACCCAACCTGGAAGAAGAGGTAGACAATTTACTATATAAGCAGCTAGAGAATGTTTCAGGATCACCAGCTCTTGTTCTCGTAGGTGACTTCAACCTACAAGATGTCTTCTCGGAATTTAATACAACAGAAAAGAGGAAGTCCGGGAAGTTCTTAGACTGTATGGAGGATAACTTTTTGTCCCAGCTGGTGAGTGAGCCCACCAGGGCAGGGACTATGTTAGATCTGTTGTTTGCAAATAGAGATGGGCTGATGAGAGATGTGGTGGTTGGAGGATGCTTGGGGTAGAGTGATCATGAACTTATAGAGTTCTCCATATTTAATGAAATCAGGAGAATCATCAATAAGACTTTTACATTGGACTTCTGGAGGCAAGACTTTGGCCTATTTAGGAGATTTATTCAGAGAATTCCTTGATGATCTGGACGAGGGGATCAAGTTCACTATCAGTAAATTTGCAGATGACACTAAGCTGGGAGAGTGTGTCAATCTGTTTGAAGGTAGGAGGGCTCTGTAGAGAGACCTGGATTGTTTGGATGGATGGACAGAGTCCAATAGGATGAAGTTTAGCAAGTCCAAGTGCCAGGTCCTGCATTTTGGCCACAATAACCCCCTGCAGTGTTATAGGCTGGGGACAGAGTGGTTGGACAGTGCCCAGGCAGGGAGGGACCTGGGCATGCTGGTTGACAGCCACTGAACATGAGCCAGCAGTGTGCCCTGGTGGCCACAAAGTGGCCTTGGCCTGGATCAGGAATGGTGTGGCAAGCAGGAGCAGGGAGGTCATTCTTCCCCTGTACTCAGCACTGGTGAGGTCACACCCTGAGTGCTGTGTCCAGTTCTGTCCCCTCAGTTCAGGGAGGACCTTGAGATGCTTGAGTGTGTCCAGAGGAGGCAACAAGGCTGGTGAGGGGCTTGGAACACAAGTCCTGTGAGGAATGGCTAAGGGAGCTGGGGTTGTTTAGCCTGGAGAAAAGGAGACTCAGGGGGGACCTTATCATTCTCTACAGCTCCCTGAAAGGTGTCTGTGGTCAGGTGGGGATTGGTCTCTTTCTCCAGGTAGCAACTGACAGAACCAGAGGACACAGCCTCAAGCTGTGTCAAGGGAAACATAGGTTGGATATTAGGAAAAGACTTTTACACAAAGAGTGATAAAGTATTGAAATTGTCTGCCCAGGGAAGTGGTGGAGTCACCATCCCTGGATGTGTCTTAAAAAAGATTGGATGTGGCACTTGGTGCCAAGGTTTAATTGAAATGTTAGGGAATGGGTTGGACTCAATGATCTTGGATGTCTCTTATAACCTAGTGATAATGTGATCTTAAAAATTATTCTCCCTCTCCTCTCCTGAAACTTCCCTTCCCTTCCCTTCCCTTCCCTTCCCTTCCCTTCCCTTCCCTTCCCTTCCCTTCCCTTCCTTCCTTCCCTTCCTTCCCTTCCTTCCCTTCCCTTCCCTTCCTTCCCTTCCTTTCCCTTCCCTTCCCTTCTTCCTTCCCTTCCTTCCCTTCCCTTCCCTTCCCTTCCCTTCCCTTCCTTCCTTCCCTTCCCTTCCCTTCCCTTCCCTTCCCTTCCTTCCCTTCCTTTCCTTCCCTTCCCTTCCCTTCCCTTCCCTTCCCTTCCTTCCTTCCCTTCCCTTCCCTTCCTTCCTGAAACTTCCCTTCCTGAAACTTCCTTCCCTGAAACTTCCCCTGAAACTTCCTGAAACTTCCCTTCCTTCCTTCCCTGAAACTTCCCTTCCTGAAACTTCCCTTCCTGAAACTTCCTTCCCCTGAAACTTCCTTCCCTGAAACTTCCCTTTCCTGAAACTTCCTTCCTGAAACTTCCTGAAACTTCCCTGAAACTTCCTTCCCTTCCTGAAACTTCCCTTCCTGAAACTTCCTTCCCTGAAACTTCCTTCCTGAACTTCCTTCCCTTCCCTTCCCTTCCCTTCCTTCCCTGAAACTTCCCTTCCCCTTCCTTCCTGAAACTTCCCTTCCCTGAAACTTCCTTCCCTTCCCTTCCCTGAAACTTCCTTCCCTGAAACTTCCTTCCCTTCCCTTTTCCCTTCCTTCCTTCCCTTTCCCTTCCTGAAACTTCCCTTCCCTTCCTTCTTCCTTCCCTTCCTTCCCTTCCCTTCCTTCCCTTCCCTTCCTCTCCTTCCTTCCTGACTTCCCTTCCTTCCTTCCTCCTTCCTCCCCCTTCCCTTCCTCCTTCCTTCCTTCCCTTCCCTTCCCTTCCCTTCCCTTCCTTCCCTTCCCTTCCCCCTTCCCTTCCCTTCCCCCTCCCCTCCCTTCCTTCCTTCCTTCCCTCCTTCCCTTCCTTCCCTTCCCTTCCTTCCCTTCCCTTCCCTTCCTTCCCTTCCCTTCCTTCCTTCCCTTCCCTTCCTTCTTTCCTTCCTTCCCTTCCCTTCCCTTCCTTCCTTCCCTTCCCTTCCCTTCCCTTCCTTCCCTTCCCTTCCTTCCCTTCCCTTCCCCTTCCCTTCCCTTCCCTTCCCTTTCCTTCCCTTCCCTTCCCTGAAACTTCCCTTCCTTTCCTTTCCTTTCCTTTCCTTTCCTTTCCTTTCCTTTCCTTTTCCTTTCCTTTTTCCTTTCCTTTCCTTTCCTTTCCTTTCCTTTCCTTTCCTTTCCTTTCCTTTCCTTTCCTTTCCTTTCCTTTCCCTTTCCTTTCCTTTCTTTCCCTTTCCTTTCCTTTCCTTTCCTTTCCTTTCCTTTCCTTTCCTTTCCTTTCCTTTCCTTTCCTTTCCTTTCCTTTCCTTTCCTTTCCTTTCCTTCCCTTCCCTTTCCTTTCCTTTCCTTTCCTTTCCTTTCCTTTCCTTTCCTTTCCTTTTCCTTTTTCCTTTCCTTTCCTTCCCTTCCTTTTCCTTTCCTTTCCTTTCCTTCCTTTCCTTTCCTTTCCTTTCCTTTCCTTTTCCTTTCCTTTCCTTTCTCTCCTCGAGTCTCCTCTCCTCAAGTCACTTCTCCTCTCCTTATCTTTTCTTTCCTTATAATTTCTTTCTCTCCTTTTTATTTTGCTCTCTCCTTCCTTTTGTCATTCGTTTTACCTTTTTCTTCCTTGTATTTTGTTTGTTAGTTTATCTTGTCTGGTTATTTTTTGAACCTCATTTTTCTGTTTCTCTGTGGCTTTATCACCCTAGCAGAGGCCTCAACTCTGTAACTGAAGAAATAATAACAACATTGTTGCATTTCCCTTCTTATGTGAAAATAGATGATGACAAGTTCGTGTGCCAGTCTTAAAGTTTGTCTTTTCTGAGATGCAAGGGTCAAAGTTTTATCAGCTTGGGGTCATCAGCCCATTATAACTGATTAATGGAGCACTCACCAGAAGAACAAGGACATTGTGGATGCTCTGTTACAGATGCTGTGCTATATTAAATTTCTAAAAGCCTTCCAAGATGTGCATTAGAAGTTGACTAATAACAAATTACAAGCTTACAGGAAAATCACCTTTTCTCCATTAGACCAAAATAAAAGCAGGTATCTGGAAAAAAGATGAAAGAAGAACTACACTACCTTATTACACCTTTTAGAGGATACCAATTTCACAGTGCCTGAAGCCTAACAAGCTACTGAGATAGATGGTCAAAATCATAAGGGGAAGCAAGAGAGAAGATGCTTGCAATGCCTTCCTTTAATCTACTTCTTTCAAACAAAGGCAAAAAGAGTATTTGAGGGAAACTGAGGAAGACATGAAATAGGAGGAAGGACAGCAACGAGAGATATGTTCCTCTTCTGCTACCCTCAAGCTTCCATCTTAGTGCTTCATACAGCAAAGAAAAAATAGATAGTTCTTGCTGCCTCTGATGTATACTATCATTTAGTCTTGCCTTTGAAGAGAGAACAGAAAGGGTGTGCATTCCAAGAGAGACTGCAAGCCAGGCCACAGCAGTATGTGTTAGAAGACCACAATCCTTTGACAAGAATTCTCCTATCATTGCTCTGCTGTCTCATCCACCACAATCCTCTGACTGGCTTATTTCTGCTAGACCGATTGAGGCTTGAGAAAGGCTGCATATGTAGCTGTGCCAATAGGTCTGGAAAAAAAAGCAATCTTAATTGTCACCAGCATGAAACTCTTTCTCAGCTCAGGACCACTGGTGCTGCTGTCAGATGCAAATTCACAGTTCCTCCTCTTCTTCCTCTTTGGACTCAGAAAGCCATATACAAGTTTGACAGACACAAAGAAAATTCCACACTCAGCTAAGTTAACCAGCAAGCAGCAAGTTGTTGAGACAAAGTCTCTCTCTCTCTCTCTCTGAAATACTTTGTGTAAAGCTTAAAGGATCTAGGTAAATTCTAAGTATCCAATATGTGAAAATAAAAAACCCAGATTTTTTAAAAATTCACATACAAAATTAATATAAAAACAATAATTGATCTCTGGCTTTTAATTTGATACCAGTTTTATTTATCTCACTTGCACTTTACTTCAGAAAGATCCTTTGGTGTTATACTCTGAAAAACAGGAGAGTATGTTCTTCTGGTTCCTAGTTTGTCATAGTAGAATAATTTTGATCTTCCCAGCCTAATCTTGACAGCATAAGTCTTCACAAATGCCTGATTTAGAACGAATTTGAATTTTGCATCCAGTAGAACACAATAAAGCAATTCAAGTAGTAAATATGAAATAATTTAAAATAAAAAAGAAGAAGAGGGTGAAAAGGAGATATCCTGAGTGCTTTTAGCTATTTCTTCTGACAATGCTTACTGAGATTTCACATCAGTAGTCTGGAATCTGAGTTGGTTAAATTGGTTCAAAACCCACTGCAATCTACATAAGAGTGTCAGCTTGCAGATATCCTACAGTAAATCAAGAGCACTGACCTTGCTTGCACCTTTGCAACTTAGTGAGAAATAGGTGGTAGGTGAGAAATTGCCGATAAACAGTTCTGCAGATCTGTGTAAAATACAGAATTGCTACTTAGTGCATGCAATAACACACTGTGAAGAATATTGCCTGATATTGGGAGTTCCAACCTGAGCTTTTCTTGATTAAATGCCTAAATGGATGATACGTGAGCAGAATCAGGATTTTCCTGTTATCATCCTTCCATTTTGATTTTCAGGTTGATAGTGATCTCTTCCCTATTTTGAAAAACATATATAGGTCTTTGTATTTGAAATAGAATATAATTGAAAGAAATATCCTGACATCACACATAGGTCATAGCACTAGGGAAACAAAAACTTGCAGGTTTGTGATTTTTTTATCTCTGTTAGGAGAGTTCATTAAATACTGAATACTGTCTTTTCCCGTTTGCTGCTCAGTAATGACAGAAGACTATGTAGCTTTGGTTTGTTGTTTTGGGATTTTTTTTTGTACTGCATAAGCTTTTCTTGCTTGTTTTATGCTCCTGCAGCAACGAGTTTCAGGAAGTTGTTTAAAAAAGCAAAAATTGTTTTCAATATTGTCTTTTACTTGTCTTTTTCTAGATGAGAACAAACATTGATTTGAAAAGCTAACTGATTTGATGTAATCTTTAATTAAAGTAAACTCTATTGGTAATTTGCTGCAGGCTAGTTATTTCTGTGACAGGTATACCTTTGTCTTTGTCCTTTAGGCCATCCCATCAAAGAAAAAAATTGACTCATTTTTCAGAAGATTTCGAAATGGAGAAGTTATATTCATTCTTCTCCTTCCACTACATTCTTATTCATTATCTCTTAGGTCTTATAACTTATCTGACACAGGCTGCCTGAAACATCCTACATCTACAGATCAAGGAGCATTTTCAGTAAAACTCATGAGGTCTTAATTCCACCAGATGGAAAATCTACTCAGATAATACAGGAAAGAGGCACAAATCCATCCAAGTTATAGAAAGAACAGAGACTTTGCTTTCTAAGACCCTTTTACATTTCATTTGTGTATTTTAAATTCAGATGTAATTCATCCTATTAATTTGTCTTCTGTCCTTTGAATGGTAGAAAAATGTCTCTCCAAGGTGGTTCAGAAGTTTGCCAGTCAATGTTTTTCTTAGTTTTTGGAAAATAATTGAATACCAAAAAGATTAAGAATTTTTGCATACATGTATGACAAATATATTATATACATATACCTTAATGTCGCATTTCAGTACTTGAAATGTTGACAAAGACTATTTTCCTGTTTATATGGAAATTCTGCCCATATTTTTTAAAAACACGCAGAATGAGTATGTTAGACTACAACCTGAGTCCTCATTGTCACTCAGTAACTACATGCTCAAAGTGTCTGTAGATAACTTATTTTGCACATTTTGTGCAAATGGCATTTGCACTCGGTTCAAGTTTTATTGGTCTCTGAATGAATAAAAATTTGCCAAGTTACAGCTAAGTGGTTTACAGTCAGGTAGAGATAAAGAAATGAGATGAGTAATTTACCTACAACGGTCCTCAGTCATTCCAAAATTTTGCTTTCCATATCAACCACTGCTCTAGATGTTCATTATGCAAAATTCTTCATTAAATAATTTCTGCTAATGACTTTGAAACTGGAACTCTTCAGAGAATAAATAACTGAAATTCTGTAAATGTTAAATGTGTTGCCTAGTTCTGGTTGGACAACAAGATCACTCAGGATTATATATTTTACTTTAACTTGGGTAAGATTTAAATCTAGAATTTGACATGTTTGCATTGAAATATCTTATCAGTTCTTCCATTTGTATCAGCTGTCCACCAGTTCTTCCTTCTTTAGCTTTATTGCTGATATCAGAAGCACTTGGTGAATTCCTTTCACACTTTTGTTGTTGAGGCTCATTTCCACAGCTACCCAAAGATATCCAGGCTGAGACAAAGAAAATCGTGGGGTAATTTTTCTTTGCAGAGCTTCCCTATGCAGCTAGAGGCCTCTGCCTGTTTTTCCTGCCAGGGCCCACACTTTAGCACCACGAGTTAAAAACACCAGAAGGTTTGTCTAATAATGGGTCTACAAGGAATTATTAATTCAAGAGAAGATCAAACCCTTGCCCAGGTCTGGATACTTGGATTTCTGTTAGGGCAAAAAGAGAGAATTTGGTATCATAGACAGCATTTATTACTTTATACAGTTCTTAGTGGCAGCAGGGAAAATGCTCTTTCACTGCAGACAGACATGTCCAGCTTATTCCTATTTCAATGAGAGAGCATCACACACTACTGATTCAGACACTAAAACTATTCTGTTTTTATTTGTTGTTTTTTTTTTTTAATAAGTTTGAAATAAAATACAAAAATTTTGCACCACAAGTGAGTTTAGTAGACCAGTTTTAGAAAGGGGAGGAAATTCCTTTCATTATTCCAAGAGAATATGTCTTAAAAAGCAAAAGGTAAGGCTTTGTTCAGTTTAGACTCAAATCCACAAAAATCCCCAGCTGGATTAATTCTGTGATTTTCAAGAATGTTCTGTACACACCTATTGACCTAACTTATCTACTAAACACGACTTTGAATAAAGCTGTAACATCTTTTGACCGATGGACTTTTTACACATTCCTGGACATTCCTGTGCTTTTTCTACCAACACTGGTGGAAAAACCTTGAAGTTCTTCAGCTTTATGCACAAAGTTTCTCATACTGACTTTATCACTTATCTGGAATTTGTAATCTTCTAGCTCTTTTGGGAAGCTGTGCTGCATTTTTTTGTGTGAGGCTGTCCAGCCCAGCTCTTTTCACTATGGCACAGTGACTCATCCACTTGTAACACAACTTGGCACATTAAGTTAGTGAGTTGTATCATTTTCCACTTAACTGACATAGAGAATGGATTTTCTTTGGGGATGTGTATACTTCAGATGGTGAAAAGTGGTTCATTTAACCAGGCCTGGGTGAAAACAAATGCCCGTTAATTGCTCCATCTGTAAAAGCAATACTGTTCCTGTCATTGCTCCAAAATTACTTCAATAAGACCAGATAGGAAGGAATAAATTACATAGACACTAGAAATATACAAGCAAACAAAAACTATAATTGTTTCCATGGTGTCAGGGAGAACATAGTGAACTAAATAAGTCTAGTCTCACAATGGATGGAGGGCTGATGGACCAAGAGAGATGCCAAAACACTCAAACTGGAGCACATAAAGATCAGGAAACAAGCTGCCAAATCATCTGATTTTTAGTAGCAAAGCTACACCCAGGATACAAGACAAAGTGCAAACACCCATACAAGAAGCAAAGTTTGACACAAAAGCCATTTGTCACAGTCAGTATCTATTCAAAGAACACATGCAAGTTAAAGTTGCTCCTGCTGATCCCAATAAACATTTTCCCTGAGCACAAGCAGATGAGATTACTGAAGCTCAGGGAATATGTTTACTGGAAGTAACTTCTAGGATACTTAGCTGAAGGGCCATTAGAGAAAATCCCATACATTTTGACTAACCCAAATTTCAGTACAGTGGTACTAGATGGAGAGAGGTAGTGATGTTTATTGGACATAAAACTCAATTTGACCACAGATAGGTAGGCAAGTACCACGGAAACTACCAGAGAAAAGCTGAGATAAAATGCAAAATTAAGTACCAAATTATACTGACCAATACAGAAGCTTGCTGAAATAATTCTAGATAATGATAAAGCAAAAATATGTACACTTCTGTAAAATGAAACAAGCTTCATAGTTATTTCATCTTGGATATAAAAAAACACAGAGTTTTAAGATCTCTGAAAGACAGCTGACAATCTAGTATTTTACTGTGTTCCCAGCCTGATGAGTAATGCCAGTAGGATCTTTTTCTTGAACAATAGTATCAATTCTAATAGAACTCTGGGTAGAAAAAAATGTTAGGAAGTTACAGAAATTCTTTTTTCAGCATAAATAAAAAGAAAAACCTGTAAAAATAGAGCAGTGACCTAGTCATGTCATTGAAGGCTTCCTTGAAAACTGTGATCCTAAGAAACATAGAGTGGACTCAGAAGAAAAAAAAAAATTTAAAAGTTGGTGGATTAGCCTTCAGTTGACGTGAAAATAAACTAGAATCTGGAGGAGTACTGCTCCAGTCATATTTACTGATCTGTAGGCAGCAAAGTAAACCTTCAGTAAAACAAAATCCCTGGTAGTGACAAAACAAGAGCAATACATCACCTCACATTTTAGATGAGAATATGAGTGAATCATAGAATATGAAACTGCAAAATACACTCTAAGGGGAAAAAACCCAAAAAAAAACCAAAACAAAACAAAGACAAACAACAACAACAAAAAAAACAACTACAAAAAAAAAAAAAAACCCCGAAGCTCTCGTTAATGCATTAATGTGAGAAAAATTAGATACTTAAAAAATTTCAGATATTTAGGAGAAGACAATTAAATGTGCAGTAGTCATAAATAGTTCTGTGACAACAGGCAAGTCACTGAAGGCAAAAACCCTTTGTGAGAACTGGAAAAAAAGAAAATAAAGAAAATAAACAGCATATTAAAAATTAGCAGAAATCACTGTGGTTCTCACTCACCATTTCCCAAGATGAATAGCTATTTCAAGGCAAAAAAAATTTAAAAAAATTTTTGTGTGATTAAAACCTAATTACACTAAAATTTAAGCAATTTAAGATGACTCTTCTGCAACTAATGGCACAGAAGATACACATAGAAAGAGTTATCAAAGTATCCTCTATAGGAAGTGTGACAGGGTTTTGTGTTTTCCTTTTTTTCCTTTTTAAGTAAAATCAATTGAAACTTTCAATATACACACTTAAAAAAAAAAAAAAAAAAAGAACATATCATGGGTTTCATTTTAGTGTATAATTTTTTCCCATTTAATTCCTTTCCCATCTCCCAAGGCAGTTCAAATAGCAATTAATCTTTAGCTTTACAAGAAGCAGGAAAGTTGGGGAAAAAGGAATAAGACTGCTTACACGTTTTGTAATTTGATATGTAACTGCCCGGTGGGGCTTTTATTACAATGCATGCAATAGATAAAATTAATCCCTACAAGTACGCCATGTTATTTGTTCAAGCTAGGCAAATTGAGCTCAGCCCTCTGGAGGCAGACCAGAATTAGTGTAGTGAAAGCTCATTCTGCAGTGAAGATATCCTGACAGTACTCTTCCCCTTTTCTGTTACTTGTGCCTCTGGGCACAGGGCTCTTGATCAGCCTTTGCTGCTTTACCACAAGCTCTGGCTGCAATCTCATTGCAAACTGCTCACGTTCCTCCTCACACTGCTTCTCTCTCCAGCCCCTTTGGGATGAGAAGCTGACAGAGCCTGGCACACTGTGCCTGTACATGGCTCCCTGTTAATTTTTCTCAGTGATCTTGTTCCCAGCTCCTTCATAACTACTTCATATCCTCCTCTTCCACATCAGTACAGGATCATGCTTCGATGCATCTATAGGTGCAGAGACAATGAGTGGAGAAAAATAAAGATTTTCTGTAATTTACCACGCTTATTCTCTGAAGCTTTTAAATCTCATCACGTGAAGAGTCCTGACCAAACCTACATCACTCACAGTGTTTATAGGAATATTTGCTGATCTAAGGCTTCAAGAATGCTGGGTAGTATTTTTATATGGTTGTAAAATATATAAGGATATAAACTGCTTATAGTAAAGCAGTAAAGTTAAAAAGTTAAATTCTTGTTTCTTAGTATCATTTTACAAGATTCATTTTACTCATTTGTGAAAACCACAATCAAGCATAGATGTCAAGGAAAAATTAAAACTTTCCTCCAAGGGTAAGAGACAGCTATCTTAAAAGAGAAACTTCCTGGCACAATTTCCATTAAATATAGCAGACAACAGGGTCAAAACAGACACCTGGATTTGTACCATGCCTTGATCAGCTAGTGTCAACGGCACAATATTAACTTCACTACTGCTCTATTGCAATTAAACTTGGTATATCAGTTGTAGAAGGAACACAATTAGATATTGTCACCCTCTAGTGCGTGAGCCATTTTCTCCTTTGAGCACAAACCCAAGCATAAAATAGATAAACTTTGTAAATTTGTAATTAATACTGAAACTTTTTATTACAAAAGAACTAATATGACATGTCTTCAATTTTAATTTGAGTAATTTGTGTCACTCACTGACATTAACCATTAAGGAACACTCATTCCTCTCTGTATTTGTGGAAGTTTGTCTTTCCCATTTAACATTTCCTATGACACTGAAAGAGTCTTGATGCAATTTTACCTTAATTTAGAGGGAGCTGCAAAATTATTGATTTGGTTTTCCCTTCTTACTGCATTCAGAAGAGGTTAGAAAAACAGTGCCTCAGAATTCAGGAGATCCAAATGCTAAGGAAAAAACAGTGGAATCTGCAATTGAATTTCATCCACAGAATCTGAGATTCACAGAATGGGTGTGGTTGAAAGGGACCACAGTGGGTGAGCTGGTCCAACCTTCCTGCTCAGGCAGGGTCATCCTACACCATACGGCACAGGATTGCATCGACAGTTCTGAAAATCTCTGAATATCAGTGAGGAAGATTCTACAGCCTCTCTGAACAATCTGTTCTAGTGCTCAGTCATCCACACTGTAAAATTCTTTCTCATGTTCAGGTGGAATTTCCTGTGCAACAGTTTCTTCTCATTGCCTCTTGTCCTATTGCTCAGCACCACTGAGAAGAGCCTGGCTCCATCCTTTCAGCCCCCTCCTTCAGACGCTTAAAGACAATGATGAGGTCCCCTCTCAGTAATCTCTTCTCCAGGCTGCACAGTCCCCTCAGCCATTCTTCATAGGTGAGGTGTTCTTGTACCCTAACCTATATTAACCACTGCTGGGATTGGTCCAGAAGCTCCATGTGTCTCTTGTGCTGAGGACCCCAAAACTGGACACAGCACTCCAGACTTGCCTCTCTGTGGCTGACTAGAAGGGCAGAATCACCTCCCTCGAACTTCAATGTTCTTGCTTACGCATCTTCCTTATGCTCCTAAGACAATGCTTTTCCTAACGCGCCCAGGATCCCATTGGTCTCTTGGCCACCAGGACACACTGCTGGCTCAGGGACAGCTTGCTGTCCACCAGGGCCCCCAGGTCCTTCTCCACAGAGCTGCTTTCCAGCAGGTCACCCCCAGCCTGTGCTGGTGCCTGGGGTTGTCCCTCCCCAGGTGCAGGACCCTGCATTTGCCTTTGCTGAATTCCTGAGTTCCTCTCTGCCCATCTCTTCAGCCTGTTGAGCTCCTTCTGAAGGGCTGCACAGCCCTCTGGGCTTTGGACACTCCTCCCAGCTTTGTGTTGTCAGTGAAATTGCTGAGGAGGTGTCTGCGCCTTCATCCAAGTCATTGATGGATAAGTTAAACACGCCTGGGCCCACTATTGGACCTTGGGAGGAACCACTGTAGACACATCTCGAACTAGACCCTGTGCCACTGATTATGACCCTCTGGAATCCTCTGTTCAGCCAGTTCTCAACCCACCTCATTGTCCACACTTCCTGAGTTTGGATGTTGTGAGAGAGGGTGTTGAAATCCTTGCTTGAAGTCAAAGCAGAAAATACCCTCTGCTGTCTTGTCATCAATTGAGGTAGTTGTTTCCTCATAGAAAGCAGTCAGGTTTGTCAAGTGTGCAAGTGAATGCAGGCAAGCAGCCAAAACAACCATAAGATTGTGACTACAGCACAAAGACTAAATTTAGTTCCCTTAGCTTCTAAAGAGAACATCTCCAAAACAGCATCCAGGTACGGAGATGCAGGCACTGTTAAACTCTGTACCTGCTGCAGGATCACTGTCCTACTATTCCAACAGGTTTATCAAAAGTTATTGCCAGCTGCCAGGTCACTTGAGTGATATACAATTGTTTTTGCCAATCTTTAATCTATTCCTCCCAACAGATCCCCAAATTACAGAAAGATTGCCTGGAGATTAAACCAAAGGACACAGAAATTATTTCAGATCATTAGCATATTTTTCTTATAGTGTTCCATTAACTCCAAACTGTTTCATTATCTTGGTGCAATTTTCTTCTTCTTTTTTTTTTTTAATTCCTGAACATTATGGTATTGTTTAATTTAGTTTCCTGGCAATCATTTAAAATCTCAAGCTCCAATTTTCACTATTTATTGGTCTACTTTCCTGTAAAGTTCTGCCTTAAATATTATCTGGCCCAAATATTCTGAATTTCAGGTTTGCAAATAAAGGATCAGGAGCTCATCAATCTGCTGTGTACATCCTGAAATAAATGATTGAGGTAATCTTGGGGAGAACTTGCCAATCACATTACTATCAATAGCATATTACATGGACTAAATCCATCTTATTAGAGAAAACAGAAGTCAAATATTTATCATTATAAATATCAATGCATGATGTGGATTTAATATTAGAGTAAATTTCTCATTTATGAAAATCAATCCTTCATTTCTCTCCCTTATAATACCATTGTACAAAAAGAAGCATTTAAAATTAGAGGTGAATAAGATTTCTTGGTCTTTTTAATATATTACTCCATAAGTGTGGTACCACCAAGATTTTGAAAGTTTTTGAAAAGCAGGGAAATAATTTAGAAGATAGGTCCTATTGACTATTTCA
The DNA here is from genome assembly GCA_030060385.1 of Muscicapa striata striata. Taxonomy (NCBI): domain Eukaryota; kingdom Metazoa; phylum Chordata; class Aves; order Passeriformes; family Muscicapidae; genus Muscicapa; species Muscicapa striata. Next base: position 61,161 of record JAREIS010000237.1, on the reverse strand, counting down.
TAGAAATATACAGGGGAATCAGTGAGGTATTTTTGTATATTTTCTTATGGTTACCAATCTTTAGAAGTTTATTCTTGTGTACGTCATATTACACCAGTGCTCCAAATATGAACCAAGTATAAAAGACACATAGAATAGCATATCATCTCTTGTCATGGGTTCCTTCCACTAAACTCTAATAAAGCAGCACTTTAAAATTTTCCTTTTTTTTTTTTTTTTTTTTTTTTTAATAGATAAATACATTTATCATAGATCCATTTGACCATCAGTGCACAGTACATAGAAATATGAATATTAATCTCCACATTGAATTGTGGTTTGCTTTTTAAAATATGTTTGTAAGTTTTTACAGCAAGTATGTTTCTTTGATTGATGCACTAAACAGCAGCATAATTAAGCAGCAGTAATAATAAAGATGTAGAAAAAATAAAATTTTATATTAATAAGTACTGCTTATATATATGTCCTCTTTTAAAGGATATTGATAAGAACGAATTTCACCAACTCGACCAAGTTTTAATTGTTTCATACAACTTAGTTATGTGTATAATAGATTTAAGAACAGTAGTCTTTCTGTCTATGCTTTAAAGACTGTGTAGCTATCCAGCATTATGCCAGCCCACATGTGTTCTTCCTGCATAGCACATTGTTGTACACTTCAAGATATCATAAATGGCTTCAGAATGTATTAAAAGAATTTGAGCTTACCTTTGTCACAAGGTTGAGTCAAATACACACATTTGTACTTCACCGTTGTACATTATCTGTGACATTACAATGACTTGCAGTCATGTAAAGATAACAGTGGCTATGGAAATCCCATTGGATATGGACAACATGAGTATCTGGAGAAATTAAAAATAAAAAATTGTCATTTCTAAGTAGAACAAAAAACAGTGATTCTGTACCCTCTTTAAAATATTTTATGTATAAAAGATCACCCCAAATAAGCTCTATTTCTTATTGAAAGGCCCTTCATGAAAGTAATCTACATCTTCTGGAATAAAGTCTAAATGGAATATATCAGGTAGGGAATAGAGATAACCATTTTTATATTTGCAGTCACATTTGCAGCAGACTCCAATATAGAGTCTTCAGTAAGAGAAGGATTTTAGATATATTTTAGGTCTGATACATATTTACATTTTTTAATTGATCTTTCACAAATTGTAAAATAATAAGGAATATAATTCTAAGAAAACCAAATTCTCAAGAGAAAAATAATACCTAGTGGAAGATTTTGTGTCCTCTTTTATGGCTACTATATTGGACACAAATGATTAGTAGTGAAATTAACAGAATAAGAGAAAGAGGAATTACATTTGAGAACCATGTTTATATACATACACATTCATATTTCTCAAGTCTTCAGAATCTAAACATTTAAAAATAAAAATATATATTTTTTTAAATTTAAATCTACTGTATGCTATTTCTTGTTGCATTTCTCTTTATATTGCTTTTTAGTCCTTCAATTTCTTAAATCAAAGGTCTTTATTTCATAGCTAAATGTTTACAGGACTAATTTGAACTTCATTATGTTCCTTAAATATCAACGTTTTTAGACTTTTGTGGGTTTACTACAAAACCACTTGATATTTTCTACCTCAGAGCAACAGTCACTAAAAAATTGGACAATGCAGTTGAAGTAATTGCCATATTGATCAAGTAGCATCAGTACAGGAAGTAAAAATATAAATTTTTATATTTCATCCTATGCAGAAGCCCAAGCTACTTTAAAAAAAAATAAATTAATACCTAGGAGAGACATTATTCAATTTTCAGGATTTCCTTAAGAGGCATTTTAGTTAGGACACCTCTTAGTGCATAATTTAAGGGCTATGGCACTTTGGTTTTGTTCACTACAAAAAGGTGCACATTTTCTAGTGTTAATTGTCCCAAGTTAATTGCTTATGAAGCAGGCTTTAAATATGCGTAAGAACAGGAAAACATACTAAAAATTTTTTCTTAGCAACATTTTTTCTGAAGACTACTTGCTTTCAGATGTAAAATATATTGAATTTGACTGGCCTGATTTTCTATTATCAATTTATCCCCAGCAGCTCACAGGATATATTTTGCTTTTGCAGTTCTTGTTTGGAGTATGTTGGAAGAAACAAAGATGTTGTAACTTTGCTTCTAAGTTAGTCTTACACTCCTTATATATCACAATGAGCAATAAATGACACAAATACTTTGTTATAGAATGCAAATCCTGTTTGTAGACTTCATATTAATCCTCATAAATAACAGGTTGGTCATCTCCAGTTATCAACAGTGGATTAACTGTGCTGTAAAGACTTTTTTAGAAGAACAGAAATGGACCTGAACTACTTCAAGGAAATATTATGCCAGCTGTTTCTCTGCAGCATGGTGCTTGAGGAAATAATGATCTTGATATCTGCAGAGATGTAGCTCTCAATGGGTGCTGTGGGCCATCCCCTCCGTGGGGTGATGGTTTTCTGGATTCCATTTCGTTTAGCACAGCCACAATTGCCTCTGGGGCTGGAAAACCTGCTTCACATAGCCTGGCATGTGCAGACCCCTGGGGCATGGCACCTCTGTGCTCACCAAAAGTCTGGATTCAGATACAACCACAAACCAAAACTGACTCGTGATGCATACATATTCAGAAAAGAAAATGGGTTGTTCCTGAAGGAGAATATACTCTAATATTCGAATCTCCCTTCTTATGGGTACACTGAGGTTACAGTATTTCAGTTTTTATCACCCACAGTTTCTGGAATACTTTCACACAATAAAATATTTTTAATATAAGAAGGAAAAACAATACCAAATTTATTTTGTTTTTACCCTACATAGTAAATTGTGTTGTATTTTAAATGTATTTAAAATATGATATATACCTGTATATAAATACACATGTGGAGATAAACATATATATATGTATGTGTGTATGTATGTATGCATGTATAAATTGGCCAGATTTTTGAAATTTCATTTGCCATATATTATTGGAACTTTCTAAAGAAACAGTTGATGTCTTTCAATATTACTGGGAGACAGTAACAAAACAAAAGAAGCAGAACAAAATTACAAGCAGCTAAAGGCAGGCTTGTTTCAGACATAATGAACCACTTCTTTAAACTGTAAGCCCCAAACTTCCCTGGAGATTATAAATTAAATTTTGAGGAAAATTTTCTCCATGTGATTAAACAAAGATAAGATGTTGCCAGACACAGTATTTCAGTGGGCTTCAGCCTGACCTCTTTAAGGGTGACAAAGATAGTTGTAGGTTGGTTTTGATAACATTAGAAGAGTGGCTAAGTCAGATATCTGGAAAGAAAATACAAAGGGTCAGTGAAGAAAAAACAAATGAAAGAATCCCCCTGCTACAAGGAGAAGTATTGATATAAAATGTTAAAATTTAGATATATCACAGAATCATTTAGGTTTGAAAATAACTCCAAATAATCGAGTCAAGTTACCATGTCATCAATTAGCACTCCTCAAAGGCACTGTGTGCCACATCTAGTCATTTTTAGATTAAAAATATCTATTTTCCACACATACAAAATCTTGAGTCCTCCTCCTATTTTATTTTTTCATGATCCACTTGCAGGGGAAGAATAGAACAAGACTTTTCCAGTTTCTGCCCTTAACTTTTAAACACAGGTAATTTCTGGTAATTTTTTTTTTTCTCTATTGTTTGATTGCTTCCTGAATTGCAGCATGACAGCATAAATCTCCTACTCAGAAAAGCAAACTCCAAAGCTGACAACATCATCATGTCTAAGCACAAATAGAAATAATATTATAGTAACAGCCGGGCAGTTTCTATATAACAGGTTAGTAGCAGAGTGCTGGAGTGATATGTCCTCCTACAGTGTGAAGGATTTGCTGTATTTGAAATAATTTTATGGAAATTATTTTGCCTATGTTTTATTTATGGCAGTGCTACTTTATGAAGGCAGCTCTCTTCCTACCTTTGTGTGAGTTAGATGAGTAGCTGAGTCTGAGTTTTAATGAACCAGTGCAATAGCACAATCAAAACACCTTCTAGGGATGACTTAGAAGGATCTCCTCAAATTCAAGAACTGTTCAACCATGCCAAAATTAATTTCCCTTCCCCTAGAGTGTCTGAACTTTCTTTCTCTTCTTATGACTGAGGTTTACACGATTTAATTTTGTTTCAAGGAATATCCAGACTGAGCTAGGTTGTAGCATGACTGTGTAAGGCATGTCAAGGTTATACAAATGTGCCAGAGATGTCCCTGTAATTATTGTGGTGCCTACTGAGGAAGTATGGTTTTGCCTCTTACAGTGCTTCCTCTACCAGATGTTTGTCCCTTCTTGGTTGAGAAGCAGGACACAGCATGGCAACATTTGCATTAGAAAGGGCTCCTTATATAGAATCTGTGCTTTCATTCACACCATTTATGATGTTGTTTGGCCATAGCCATACCTATCTTCTCACTAAAATTTTTTGGTGAAACCCTTTTCTTCTTGTCAATGCTATTCATCCCAATCCCTTTTTGCTTGCACAGAAATTAATCTAGAAATAAAGGATCATGGATTGACACAGAATACTTGCAGTATATTCCCATCTCTATCTCTTTTTAGATGATGCTTAGGAAATATTTCCATTTATTCACTTTTTTGAAAATACTGAAGTGAAGAAAAGAAACTAGACAGAGGTGCCTTGACAAACATCAATGAGTGACAATGATTGCAGTGTCATTTCAAAAATTTAAAAACAAATTTAAATAGTGTTTCTTACTAAACCTTAAGCCAGAATTGGTGACAGCTTTTCCTAGTAAGGCTAAAAAAGGCTAGATTTCTTGTTGGATTGACTAAGTATTCAAAACTTGGCTTTTTTTTTTAAATTTCAGCTGTATTTGAAACACATAGGCACATGCCAGTCTATGTGGATTCTGGAGCAGCAGCGAAAATAAATCATAAATCTTAATCTGTACCTTTGTCCTTTTTAAAGTCCATTTAAAAATAAATATTATACCCCCCTACACAAATAAAACAATAAACTCTATTTTTCTTTGAAAACTGTTCTCAAAAGGTCAGTGTTCTGTCACATCTCGTTTAGCTCTCACTGAGATAGATGATTTTTTGTTTGTTTTATGTTTTTTTTCGTTTTATGGTTTTTTTCTTCTTTCTCAGCACAGAATGGCATGCACAGAGTTTTCAGTAAAATTTGAGGTAAGAAAATTATTACTGTAATTTCATGTGATCCAGTATCTTTACTATGAGAACTAGAATTTCTGTTGCAATCAAATTATCATAACAGACATTAATTTTTCTTTCTTCTGCAAGCTCTTGCCCTTCTGATACAAGTAGATTTATCCCAAGAAAATGTATAAAAAGAATAAATTATGCATTTTAAGATAAATCTAATTGGTTTGATACAAAGTACTTATTTGTAACAAAGAATCACAAACCTCCTGATCTTTACAGACTGTCTTCTAAGAAGCAGAAAGAAACAGTAAAATATGTTAGCTTTTTGCATAGACAAAATACACTCTACCAGTACTGTTCATTTTTGAAAAAATATTTTTAAATTTCACATCAAAATCTGCTTTGGAAAATAAATGAAGTAATCTCCCTCTGCTTCATTTTGGTTTGATTTGGTAAGTTTGTTTGTTTTCTTGTTTTTTTCTTTTTTTGTTTTTCCCTGAATACTGTATGAACTATCAGGCTTTTTACTAAAAATGTCCCCAACATAGAAATTTGCTAAATAAGTACACATAAATTTTGCTTTTGATGTTTATTCAATTTTTTAAGTTATATTCTTTATTTAGATGAAAAGTTTTTTAAATGCAAAATATTCTTATTAGTTGTTTTGTTTGTTTGCTTTCTTTGTCCCTATGTAGATTATTACTTTGAGGCAATAATATTCTATTAGTACTTTTCCTGAGAATACCCTACACAGCACTAGTAATGTTTTTACATTTCCCCAAAACACCTTTCAAGCAATGTTTAAAAAGTTTTCATCTAATTGAATAGTATAGCAAAGGAAATTTAATAGACTTATTCTTGTAAATATTTCTTTGGGTAGATGGGGACCAAATAAGGCACCCAGAAATGTTAATGGAAAAGTTGTCCAGGCTAGGAAGTCTTTATTAAGTTTTTGCCTACCTAGGAGGAAATCCATAATAATTTTGTGGGTAACTATAGCAAGAAAAAAATCGATTGACTTGAAGGAATGCTGGGGGGAGAGGGGAGAGGAAGGGAGGAAGAAGAGAGGAGCAAAAATAGATATATTATATATTGATTTATATTATTATATTAATATATACATTATATTATAATATTATTATATTAAATGACAATATATAATATATATATAGTATATATACTATATATGATACATTATATATAATATAACATAATACATAATAATATAATTAATATCTATTTTATATATTATACTATTGTATTATTATACATTGATATTGTTTCCATTCCTGCTTGACACTTATGTTGGTGCATTAAATTTAGGTAAGCTGATTAACCTGAAATCGGTAGGCCACTCTTTATATGAGAAGCACTTCCATGAATTTATCACAGTGGAACTTCTTTTCAGTACATTTTCTTCCCATGTTGCTCATGTATAATTTGCTCCCATCATCTTCTTCTTCTCCCTTGTCCTTGTTCTTTTTCATCTTGAGACTTCAAATCAGTAATCAGTGAAATTGATCAATTTACTCTGCACCCGATTTCCATGTGACCATCTTGCTTTAGACACTCGCAAAGCTCTATAGTTACAGATTACATTTTGCTGTGTGCAAACACACCTTGAATTAGGAAGAACAATTTGAACCATAATTTTGGATGTACCTAGCCTAAAGTAACTGCAGTCTGCGCAAACAATACAAGTACACTATTTACTCCTACTACAGGATAGTGATAGCACATCTGCAAGATGATCCACACAGCAAACACCCACATTTTTATTTTGCAGTGTATTCTGAGCCCTGTCTTATCACAACTATAACACCATCCCATGAGCCTGCTTCTTCAAGGGTGGTTTCATCATGTCTTGGCATGAAATAATCAGTGACTGCAATACAAGTTCACCATCAATAATGAACACACTACAACTAGGGATTTGTGTTGAGGTGCATAGTGTTTTAGACGTATCAGAGAGAATAACTGATGTCAGAGAGAACAGCTGCTCCTAGGGGTCAAGAGAGGCATAGAGAAGAATTTTTTAAAAGTGCTGCTATGAAATAAATATTGGGGGGAAAAAAAATTCTTTTCACAGCAGGGTTGCTTTCTTGGAGCTTGAAAGCCTTTAACAGGTAAAAGACCATCAAGAGGACTGAATATTTAAACACAGAAATTATCACTTCACATGGTTATTTTCTGAAGGGAAGTTAAAGCAGTATTCCATCACATTAAACTTCTGCTCTGAGCTTTTTAGAACTTTCAAGACAGTGGAGAATTTGAAAGAAGAGAGTGATGTTATCATCTCTTAAGGTCTCAGGGGCAAAAAAAGAGGGTTAGCATGAGGATCTGGAATCTGATGAAAATCTAAGCACTGATACAATATTATTTTTGAAGATGCTCTGGAAAACCCACTTCTGACTCCTCTACCCACTTCTTAACCATGTAAGTAGGATAATGCTAGTTAAAACACCTGGCATCTGTAGAATTCCATTCCCAAAACCACAATAAATCTGCAAAACCTTTTCTTTCTCTTCCCATAGACTTCTTCCTATCTATAGAAATATTACTGTTCTCAGAAAATACACCCAGATGAGATTTTGATGAAATTACGAAAGAAATTGTAGCAATTTTTTAGAAGTTCCAAGGACTTCTCTGTTTCCTGTGGCTTTCATTTTTGTCTTCTAGCATTTCATTCTTTCCCCTTATAAATTCTCACAAATTTGAATATGTCTGAAATTATTTCTTTACTCTTGTGAAGTAGAGTTAACATATTGCTGAGGTCATAGTTTGTGAGGGCTTGTACTGAGTAAATATTTTATTAAATTATTGTTATTTCGCTAACAGAAATGGAAAAAAAAGTAGGAACAAACTCATTTTTTTCTGGCCTTGAAAGCAAACACCTCAGTGATTTTAAACAACAGCTATTACTTTACTCAGCTTCATCCTGGTCCCCAAGAAAAGCTCTGCATTTCTTGACAACTACAGATCCTGGCTCATAGCAAAACCAATATGTTTCCTGTATCTTTGGATTTCCTGATTTCTGAAATTCAGTATTAATATTTTATATTTTATCAAAATTGGGAGTGAGGAAAAAAAAAGTCTTCTTCTGCAGAAACCATCAAGACTGCCCAGGAAGGATTTGGAACATAGCCTCTGTCAGGAGAGCTATAATCCCAAAAGAGTCCAGGCAAAATAAAGGTGTCAGTGAACATTTCTGCACATAAAGCTGCAGCACAATACCTATTAAGAGCTCCTTACTTGCCCATCTAAGTACCTCCACAAATTTCAATGGAATTATCTTCACAAGCTGGGACTGAACTACAGATGAACTACTTCCTTCCTTCTACAAGTGAGAAATTTTGGGGGCTGAGCTGCGTTACTTGATAGGAAAGCACAACATCATTAAGCCAGTGCAGGGAACCAGATGATGCTGATCAAATGTTGTCTACTTCATATGAGTTTAGGATGATGTGATCCATTCAGAACATCTCTAATCTCATGTCATCTGATGATTATCCCGATATGCACAGCACATAACTCTAATATGTTTTCAACTGTGGGGATAGAGCTCCACTCTCCTACAAAAATCAGAGGGGAAGATCAGAATACTTACTCCGAAACTCTTTCGCATCCAAAACTTTTATGATCAATACTAATTCTTCACCCAGAACATTTAAATCCCTTTCATCATAGCAGATCTCATTCCACTGTGTCAGAATAAGAGTTAAACTTGTTTAAGCAGAACAAAACCATATTGAATCACACCAGAATTTGCAAAAGTCTATAGTATTTGGACTCTTATTACAGAAAAATTGTGATGACTTTTTTTTTTTTTGGGGGGGTGCGCCTGGGTGGGGAGGAAGAAGCTGTAGTTTTCTTTGCAGACTGTGAGCATGAATACTTTTTGGTCAGGTGGAAAATGCACATCCATTTTACAGAAAGTAAACAGCACACTATAAACAAAACAGTTACTATAATAATAATATAGTATAGTATATATAGTATAGTATAGTATAGTATAGTATAGTATAGTATAGTATAGTATAGTATAGTATAGTATAGTATAGTGTATAGTATATTTACTATAGTATAGTAAATAATAATTAATAGCCAATCAATACCAAAAAAATTTTTCTCAACGCTGCCTGGAAGCTGTCAATGATGTGAACAACCTGTGACTGATCTGAAGTTCTATCTCTGAGTTCTGCAGATCCTGAGTAATTTATCTTCATTTAGTGACCTCACTGCATTTGGAACAAGCCAAAATTCCATGGAGTTGTTCTCGCCACCTATTCACAGTTTAGAGCATCACTGAATCTTCTTTCAGCTTTTGATGTTTGTAGTAAAAACATAGTAGGAGGTTACCTCAACAGTTACTGCTGACCACACAGTTACCACAACAGAAGAAAATTTATAGTTGCCATATTCAAAGTAGCAAGAGTGAAAAGTTCCAATTATAACTGCCTATCTCTCAAAAGCAACCTGTACATTAGCAACTTATTTATAAATCCAGGACTGGCTTGGAATATTTCTTTCACTCTGAACAAGATTTTAGTCTACTTCTTCAGTTAGGAACTGTAGAAGAAATATTTATTGTCACGGTTTTCTTAAGTACTTTAAGATTTAACTTGCTGCAGCAGCAGTGTCGCTACAAAACCTTCCTGGTTACTGTGTGGATCTAGGAGACCTGAAGACCACAAACCAGCAAAAAGTGACTCTTTGTGAACTTTTCTTGACTCTTGACTTTGTAATAAGCAAACCTGTGTGAGAGTAATGTTTATCTGACTTCTTACCACTCTTTGGGAAGAATAAGTTTTTTCAGTAAAATAACCACAGAACCTCTGTAATGCTGTCTGGCTCATGGTGACCATTCACCTGACTATTTGTTAACTGCTGAGACAAGGCAACAGGATCTGGCCGGACAAGAACAAGAAGTGTGTGAAACACTACTATTCCCATTTACAATAAATCCAATTTACAATAAAAGTGCCAATTTAAACAGGGGACTACTTGAGAAACTTGGTGAACGACATATGAAGCAAGATTTTTTGGAAAGCTTGGAAGCCCAGAGGAAAGTTTATGCAAGATAAAGACAGGAGACTCTTTCCACCTCAAAGCAAATGATGTTATAACAAATAAATCAGGTGGAGCTTTGTTTATTTGTTTGGTGGTTGTTGTTTTCTCTTTTGTCTGAAGAAAGTCAAAATTAAGAAAAAAGAGGAAGAGAAAAATATTATTAGTATTACTAAAGGAAAAGGTACTAAATTATAAGAGAAAATAGGTTTTCACAAGACAGCAAAAGAAATGATGAGTGAATATTGGAAATTTCAAGAAAGATGATAAAGCACAGGGAATGAGAAAAGCCAGTTATTAAAGAGTGATAATTGATGGCTCAGAGCTGAAATGTAGTATCTTACAGTGTGAATCAGTGCTGCTTCAAATAAAATCTATGGAGGAAACATAGCATAAAATTCAAACTCATCCAGAAAAAAAAATAAAGAAAGTGTGCAGGGATAGTGATCAAGGAGAGCAAAGCAAATAACAAGAGACTGCAAATATATTCATATTAAGTATTTTAAACACAATTAAAGAAATTATCAGGAAAGGCAAATAAAAAATATAGAAATGAAAAAGAAAGCAAAGGTTCACTGAAGGATAAAGGATAGACTGACCTAAATTAAAAGGAGAGAGTGCTACCACCCACCCCTAAGGTGGAGTAGTTGAGGTTTGTGTTAATAATTCCCTTGGAGTGGGTTAGAGTGAAACAATGCTGAATAACTGGTGTTTATACACACACACGCACATATATATATATTTAAAGATAGATAGATAGATAGATAGATAGATAGATAGATAGATAGATAGATAGATAGAGATGTAGTTATATGTAGACATAAATATAAATAGATAAATAGTTAAATTAATATATACATATATACATATATACGGCATGTCTGTTTTAGAACAATTTGCAACAGAAAGGACGTATATAGTCATGTTGATTATTCTCTCTATAAATATAACAATATAAAAGTATAAAGAAAATATATATGTAAGGAAATGTACATATATAAGGAAAAGTAAGAAAGCGAAACAAAGGACAAGAGTAGATAGTAGAGAGGAAATCCAGATCACATCCCATGGATCATACAATAAAATTTGATTGTTACTGTTTTGATGTCAGCTGGTCAAAGTGGTGGTCACAGTCTTGATCCATCAGGGGTGAGGTAAGCCCATGAAACAAAGAGTTCAATGTGTTAATACATGTTTGGGTTCAGGTGGAAATACCCAGATACCTGCCCTGGGGTGTAGTTTTTGACTGTCTGATACAACTCTATGGATCATGTACAGTCCTCTCGGGCAAGGCCCTAGAAATGAGCCTGGGAATGCTTTGAGGACCTGTGATGGTGGCATGCCATCTGTCCCATAACTTGGAGTGACCTTTGTTTTAACAGTGATATACATAAAAACAGTTTCTTCCCCTTACACAATTTGCCAGAGTGGGATTTTTTGTCAGGATCTGTTAAAGCAGAATGCAGTAACCACATCTTGTGTTCACCAGGCCTGGAATCAGTGCCATCCCATCTCAAATTGTTCCCTTTTGTGCTTATCTCGAGCTCCTGCTGTGGTAGCTTATCTTATGGCTTATTTTCCATCAGTTTGGAGACAGACAACTGTGCTCTTTAACTTTTAGGGCTAGAAAATTGAACATAGGAGAAGAGAAAAAAAAAAGTAGAAGTCAAGGGTCTGAAAACCCTAAGATTTTAAAACAATGGAGTTGAAAAAGCTGCTTCTACAAAAAAACCAAAAACCAGCTCTGCACCATGTAGGCAAGGTTGTTGACATTCCCAATAACCCATGTGTCAAGTGCGGTTGAGGACTAACTACTATTGAAGACTGAGAGTAGTTAGTGTGGGCAGGATAGAATTTCCTACAGACTTTTGTTTCTGGCTGAATATCTATGTGTCTTTCTTGGCAAGTACATAGAAGCCACCTTCTCTTCTGTTCAGATAAACAGAATTTGCTATCCCACATTCTTCATATCACTTATCTGAGAAAAAAACTAAGTTTCTGTGCTATTCTCTATCTGTATTATGCTGCTGCTCTTAGCAGTAACACTAACAATATTTAAAGTGACAATGCTGTGCAGTAATGAGTACAAAGCAGGTATTCACTTGCTTGAATACTAGTTTTCCTTCAGTTTTAAATTCTTCAGTATACCCTCTCTTGGCTTGAATCACACTTCCATCTCACACAAACAACTTCACAAGTCATGAAAACTGTTTTATTCAGTTCTTTAGCAAGGAGGGGCGGGAATCCTCACTGCTTTCAGAAATCAATTTTGGAAACAAATATTTCCTAAAGCTTTCCCATGTGGAAGAATTGAAGAGTGAACAATCATCCTTGCAGGAAAGTGTATGACTAAGTCACTACCGAGTAATAATGCAAGAGGGAAACAGATGGAGATCTAATACTTTATTTTTGTCCTTAGAATTTTTAAGTGGGTGTGTAAGCCAAATGCTTTTTCCATAACAGAATGAAGTTGAGGGCTCTTGTCATGAGCTGCATGGTCTGACTAGTTCCAGTCCAATTTTTTCTCCTGCCCTCACTTTTTAATGTGTTCTGTTTTGTAGCAACTCCCAGTGGTCCCGTAGAAGGGACTGTTTCTTAGAGGTGCATAAGACACAGTTTGGTAATGAATTTTAAAAACAAGTGCTCTGCACACGGTTGTTTAGCGGAGGAACAGCATGTGATTTCAGAGGGCTTTTAGTATTTTTCTAGGAATCAAGGATCACCATCAAAAAATTATAGCTACCTTATGATTTGCCCTTTTCTATCTCCCAACGCCAACTTCCATAGGGACCAGTGAATCATAAATTAACATTCTTCTGCCAAGAAAAGAGTTTATTGTACAACTTAATATTTCTGTGACACTGAGATGTGGCACTATTCATCTAAAATATCTTGTGCAATTCTTGCATAGCTGAATTTTATGAGGGGAAAGATGATTTACAAAGCACAAATTATTCCATAGGCCAAGAAAGGACTTTCACAGCATCCTAATTCTGTGAGTTGCATAAAGTCAGTGATCACCACACAATTCCATCCTCCTCTGTTGCTTTTGCTTCATGTGTTTTAATGGTTATAAAGACAATTCTGAGGACATGATTATTGTAATTCATTAGTGCACTGTGTTGTATGCCTGCAGTCACTTTTAAACAGCAGTACTGGGAAATATGAAAGAAATGAAAGAAATATGAAATTTATATGAAATATAAATTCAGTGCCTATGAATTTATTGTTATATGTCTGGTTTAACTACAAGCATTCATAACTGTTACAATGCTGAACCATCAGCACTGATAAATGTTCCACTACGAATTCTTCCTCCACTCTCTTCTCCAAGTGAAAAAAAACCCAGCTCTTTTTCAATATACCAAATCCTTTGAGTTGTATTGCGACAAAGATAGCTGAGTTCAAAATTTGCTTTCTGCAGAGGTTTACTAGGAAAACGTTAACCTACAAATAAATAGAAAATAATCAATAAATTCTGGATTGAAATAATTAGATAACTCACAAATATATTGAACTACTTTCAGAGTTCCAATGAAGTAAAAAAAGCCAGTTTAATTATTAGTACAATAATTTGTATTTTATTTTACTGGTACCAAGGATCATAAAGATGTAGGAGCTCAGTTTGGTGTTTGGAACCTAAACAACATTGAAGTCTCATTTTGCTACTTGTTCTCATACATACATAATGCTAAAGCAACAAATCTCCACAGTTCTTCTTTTCTAGAAACTCGAATATTATAAGTGGCATTTTCTATTCTCTCAGAATCTCATGTTTAAAAAGGAAACTAGGTTATTGCTAAATCTGATTTTTGTGAATGGAAGATAAAAGGGGTGTGGGACAGAAAGACTTACCTTTTACTGCTGTGGGATAAAGTACATCCAACTGGTTTGTTTCTGCTGTGTTAACAACACTGATAAAGTATCTGAGGCTTTTTATGAATATATTTCTAAAAGACTTAAGCCTCTCCCAGGAAAAAAAAAAAGGTATATTTAAATTTACATTTCTTATGTATCAGCATCACTATTGCTCCTGTCTGTTGCAATACACAAAGTAATCAGTAAGTCAGGATGATGGGACATTATTCAAGGAGGAATTCTAAGGTCCAGGAGCAGGCTGTACTGAAAGATGAGCTTTTGCTTATAACGGAATAGTACAAGTTATTATGAATGGTCTTGAGTAATAAAATTCATTAGAAAATAAGGTATTTGTACATGGAGTTGCTAACTGTTTGCAGAATCAAATGTTACTGTTGTTATTACTAGCATTAGTACTAATACTAGTATTGATATAATAAAAATATGGAGAAAGAAGATGTCTCCACTTCTTTAGTTTTCCACTCTAAGCATTTGAAGCTCTGCTATTACAGCTCTGCCCCAAGTGCTTTCAGATTTATAGAAAACAATGTATTAGATTTATGTGCTGTAGCAGATTTGCGAGTAGAATAGTTAGAGATACAATGAAGTCTGAAATTTGGACATCCTACTACTCAGTGAAAACTGGTAGTAAATTCTCTTAGGCATTTTTGAAAGCCACATCTACAACTGTGTACTGATTACTTTAGTTGCTTTGTACAGTTTCTAATAAGAAAATAAATTTTATTTTTTATTTTCTTTGCCTTGCTTCTTAGCTCTATTTATATTGTGCTTTCATTAGCAGTTATTACCTATAATGGTTATTATGCATAATTCACATGGTGTTATTTTCATCCCCTAACAGGATAAATGATGCCATACAAGGAAGCATGAGGATGTGATGAAGCCTTATAAAGAAGGAATGGTCATATCAAGTGTATGTTTCCCACTCCACAGATAATACTTCCTTCCTGACAAAATATATTTTAAAAAATAAATAAATAAAAAGAAAATCTGAACCATAGAAGTTCTGGAAGTTCATGTCTATACAGATTTTCCTTCCACAATAACTATTAAATTCAGTCTGTGAACATAATTTAATTACCTTTTTTTTACTTTTCCAAATTACTGAATTTGATACATATTGATCCCTACACCGTGATAAATGACAAGAAAATCAAATGGAACTGGCAGTGATCCTTGAGTACACAGGACCATGAAATAGCTTCTTAAACTTTTTTTAAAAAGATTATCTGGGATTCCTTTTTTGCACACCAGCTCGATAAGAGTGAATTAAACTCTAACATATGTAATTCCAATTCCCTCAATAACAGTATGAGAAGATATTTATAATACTTCAAATTTAGTACAGCAGTAGGAAATATGTATTAGTTTAGCACTAAATAATAGCTTTTGCAAAAGGACAGAGTTTCCTTTTTTACACAAGGCCAGTGCTCGCGAACACTCTAGTTTATGAATGCAGAAATGACAAAAAGTAATTATTGGATCCAGATGTAGTTTTCTCTGTCTGCGTGTTCTTACTTGTAAAGATTGACCTACTTCTGCAGACTGAGGGAGGCAGAGCTGGAAGTGATTCACAATCCTTCAATCGAGAAGGATATATTGGCCAGGGGAGAACTAGGAGAAGCAATTTGGAAGTTGTAGAATTTCAGAGCATCTTTTTTTGCTACTTGTCCTGATGGTGAATTGTGCTTGACTAGACATCACAAAGACATATCAGCAGAAAGAACTTAGGTCTTATATTCATCTCTACCTTTCAATAAATCTATAGAACCCAGAAAAGCAAACAGTTAACAAACATATGTGCAAATGAGGCAACTTACATCCACTACACAAAGATGATTATGTCAGCTCTGAGATTTTGGAGGTATAAAGAATACAGAATTCACAGTTAAAACACCAAAACCACACATACACAAAACCAACAAAAACAATGAAAAAAACACCCTCTCCCATAAAAACTAAATCAAAACCTGCAGTCCCTGGAGGTAATTGGTGTGTCTTTTCATTACCATTTACTTGCTTGCTTTGCTGCTTTGTGTTATTTTCAATATTATCTGAATCATCAATCATAAAGTAGATGATGTGTCCTCTTTATTTTCTGCCTTTGCTCTTGTTGAAATACTGTCATTTCCTAAAACGAAGACATAGTAAACTTTCTGTGTTTTGTCTCTGTAATTCAGAGAGATATCTATTCCTTTGAAATCAATTTCCAAACTATAAGCTCAAGGTCACTGTTGGCTCTCTCCCACACATTCATTTACATATTAAAGATGCCAAATAGACTTTAATTCCTTTTCAGAGAACTGTAACATATGGAAGAGCAATCTGGCACACAAATTGTTAAGTCTGCATGAAAACACTAGGACTGCTGAAAAAGGAATTTGCAAATCACCTTTTTTGTACTGTATTGTCTGTTTATGACGTTATGCAAGATGACCATTCTGGCTTTCTGACGGCGGTGGTAATGAAGAGACGGGGTCTTCACGAAATGCCATGAAGCCGTTTATTGATTCACAAAGCAAAGTTTATATACTTTTTTACTTATTACTAAAAATAGCGCACCAATCATATTCGTGTTGTTAAGTTATATAACTACATAACATTGCTCAATCTATGCCTTGTTTAAGCTAGCCAGGTATATACCCCGTACCAAGCACTTTCTTATCTCTTACATTCCTTCTCCAAAATCGCGCTTACTCTTGCCAAGGCTTGCGTCCTACTCTTGCTAACACATCCATGTCAGTTGTGACAAGCTGAGCAGTGCTTGCAGTCCTGCTCTCTAGTTGTATTCCTACAGCTTTCATATCTTGATAGGTTGTTCCAGAAATCAGGAGTTTGTTATTTGCATAAATTTACTGAATTCATAGTAAATCCGGTGATGGTATAAAACAGCTTCAGGGATTTGCAAGATCACAGATGAATTCCAGCCGTTAAATTATTGCCTCAGTCATCATATGGATTTCTGTCCTCTGGTGATTCAACTATTTCAGAAAGAGAGAATGAAAGAAAAGAAAGAAAAGAGAGATAGAAGGAGAGAGAGAAGAAGCAGAGAGAGAAGAAGGAGGGAGGAGAGAGAGAGAGAGAAGGAGGGAGAGGGAGAAAGAAATTGCTATTATTTTCCTCATCTAAAAACCCATTAAATTCTAGAGAAGTATTTTGGAATTTGAAGCTCAAAGGCAAAAAGAAATGTGTTTAACAGTAAAAAAAAGGGAAAGACTCTTGATTTCTTTTTCTGAAATAACTTGGGAAAAGTACTGAGGATCTTATTTCAAGCTATGCTATTTCTCAATAATGACACAATCTGTCACATGTCATGGAGATAAAAGTTCTCTACTTTTGTTCCAGAATAATTAAAAATCCAGAAGTCATAAAATCTTTTTGCCAGGATCCACCACCAAACAGCAGAAACCACAAAGCCAAAGAGATATTTAGACACATTAGTAAACACTTGACCAGCATTTCACACACATCTGAGTCTTCTGAAGCACGGTTTTTGGTCAGAAAACAAAGTATATTCTTATCTAACAGTTCAGGCATTCAAGAGCTTTGTTGTAATGAAATTGTAGGAATAATTTAAGCAATGTGCACAGTATTTCTTCCTCTGTTATTCACCTAGAGCTAATAATGAAAGATCTGAAATGAGCTCTGCATTTTACAAAAACAAGTGCGCAGAATTATTTCTATTAACACAAATCCACCTGCATCAGTCATATCTGGGCAAATATGAGGAGAGGAAAGTGAAGAACAGTGAAGGATTACTGTCTGAAACTAATTTCTTGACATGATAAAGTAAGTGAATTTTCATTAGATACAGAGTTTCAATAGAAGAAAAACAAACTTAGTTTATTCTTTCAATGTTAACATGAGCATCATACCGATTATTTTATTTATTAGCATAATTGCCTATTATTAAAAAAATCTTACATCCTTGAAACATAGTCTGTAATCAGATTTGAATATACATTGAAATAATTACATGCTTGGTATAGCATAAATAATTTTGAACCCCAGCCTAAACAATGCTGCAAATTAAGAATTAGGCTTGATGTCGCTACTAGTAACCATTAAAATTTGTATATGCAATAGAAAATTAGCATTTGCTACATGCTGGCACCTTGATTAAATATGGTTTCTCTTGGTTCCCCTCTGTCCCACAGCAGGGAACAGGAGCTAGGTGAACTTTTTAATTCACTTCCAACCTGAGTCATTCTGTGATTCTAAGACTTTAAAATTAGTCTCTCTTGATGTAGTCATTCTACCTTGATGGAGCCACACAAATAATTAAAACATTCATTAGAGCAAGACTCAAACAGTGGGCACTCAGACATTAGGTGAAGTCTGTCTGATGGCCTCTGAGAGAGTCCCTGGTTTTAATCTTTGGTTCAGTGCATTTGGTTCAGTCTTTTAGTTTAAAGACAAACAGATAGAGAAATTTACCTCCAACCAAACTGTAATCTTGTGGTTTTGGGTATTCATTGCATAAGTGAAAAGGAGAAACCTGAATACTGGATTTCCATACCTGAGGTAAGTTTTCAGCTCTTTAGAGTGTACAGTCAGATATATTTCACATTTTCCTCTACAATGATGAGAAGTCCATTTCAATAACTGGAATCTTTTGCTGATGACAGTGATAGCAAAGTTTTTAGAACCAGTGAGGTGAACACTGGCTCTCAAAACATATGGATTTACCAGGAGTATTGTTTTCCTTCTGCTATTTCATTTAATGTTGAACCAACAAAGTTAAAGAATATGTTAGAAAAGTTCCAGAAAAACACTAGAAACAAAATTAATTATCCTTGTCGAAATGAAATTCATCATCCTTATTTATGAAAGCATGTTTCTGCATTAATATCACCATCTAAGATTCAAATAGATTGGATACTCATTAACAAAAGAGTGAACATGGTTTGGTACCTTGCAAAGATATCTACAAAGAGCATCTACTGCTTATGAAGAACCTCAAAAATGGATGAAGGAAGAAAGGGAATAAAAAAAGGGAAGAGAGGGAGGGAAGAAAGAAAGAAGAAGGAAGGAAGAGAAGGAATGGAGGGAAGGAAGAGAGAGAAGGAAAGGAAGAGGAGGAAGAGCCACCATAGAAAACTTACCCCTATCCGCCTACTTTCATATTCATCAAAACAGTCCACATTTCAGATCAGTGATTTAAGCCAGCAGCAGGAATAAGGATGCATTACAGAAGCAAATGTTCGCAGACTAAAGCTCCATTATATCTGCATCACTGCAACCTATTTTTCAACATTCAAAAAATTCCTGAGCCTTACCACAGACCCATACTAGCTAATGGAGACTCTTTGTGCTTCAGATATTAGAATTATATGCTTTTGAAGCAAAAGATACATCTTTCATAAATGAATATGAAAGTTTTAAAGAAATAATATGCATAATAAAATAAACACTGTAGGATAATGATTTTCAAGGGAGTTTTTTTTGGGAGGAAGGGCAGTTTTGTGGAGACACTGAACACATACTTGCTAAAAGCAAACAAAGAAACATAAGGACTTTTGTCAAAGACAAGACAGGCTCTCTGAATAACAAATACCTCTGTTTTGCAACAGATTATTGTTGTGTATTGCTTAATATATACCATCTTGAAAGCTACACAGATATGTTGCATATTTTTCATTTTATAAGACATTCATTTTCTCAGAACAATTAATTCTGTGTATTCTAAACATGAGATACTGGCAGAGCAACACATCAAATTCATTTTTAAAGGCAAAAATCCCCTGTTTATGTTCTTATAATGGAGTCAGGAGTTCTAAATTGCATCTTTTTATGAATATTAAGTCACACTATAAAGACAGAAAACTTCTGAGTTTAACACAGCAATTTGATTCTAAATTTCTACTTAAACTTCCTTTTGTTTTTTACTCAATTTCTGAAATACCTTGGCTTCCAAATGAGAAAGATGAAACCATTTAGGCACCATATCTCAAATGCTTACTGGCATTTGAGGATGGAAGGGCTCAGCTGAGGAAGACCTACCTATAGAATTCCAGACACATTCCCTTGAAGATATAACATAAGTGAAAGAAAATATTTAGTACAACATTAAATTAACTGGACTTTCACAAATGGCAGAGATTTTGAATAGCCAGCTAGCTACTTATATATAAAGTAGGACATATCTAAAACACCTCAAGATTAGAGAGATCCGTGCTCAGGTGGAACCAGGTTGGTGCTTTTTTTTTTCCAATTGTTATCTCACTTTCACAGTTAATCATAGTTCAGCAATCAAAACCTGAGCCATCAAATGCCATTAGTGAGTTGAGGAAATGCAGGTGAACCTTCATTGGAAAGCCTTAATTCTAACAGCCTCATTGAAGGAAAAGACAGCAGTAAGAGAACAGATTTGACCATATCTGAGTGAAGGCTGATACTCAAGTTAATAAAAAAACCTGTTTGATTTTATTTTGCAGGGTTTTCACAAATTTTTTTTTTTTTTAATCTAAAATTTAAATTTAAATTAATTAAAAGCACAGAGGCTTAACTTCTCTCTTCCCTTTATTTATTCAGCAGTTTTAAGAACATCTCAGAACTCTCTTCCTAATTTCTGTTTTCAATTGTTAAAATTAAATCTGTAGACGGTCCACATGCAAGTGTTTAGGGTTATTTTGTTTGTATTTTGTTTTCTTCTTTCTTTAAACAATTCACATTAGTATTCTATATCTCATTGCTTGCCTCCTAAGGACAAACATACTATAAAATGTTCTCATAAATCAAATTTAAGTGCACTATAGAGGTAAAAGTGATAGCAAAAATGTCATGCTTTGTCAGTGGGTTAGTGGAGAATGACCCATTTTCATATTAAAGTGATAAAATCCGTATGATAAAGCACATAAAAAATTGTGACGTTTATACTGCTGAGACTCCAGGGAGATTTAGATCATACCTGTTCACCTATTCATTCTGAGTAATCTGGAAAAGAAATGTATTCCTGGAGAAAAAGGTAAAAACAGATATGCCTATTTCTTCTCCTTTGGGACCTGGATACCTAATTCAAATGAGAAAATTTTGACATAGTAAAAGTAATAGATCATATATAAAATAAATCTTTTTTCCTTTTATTTTTACTTTCTTCTTTTCTTATGGGAAAGCACACTAGGGACAATATTGCAATTCAAAATAGGTAATCTTGGAAGTCTACCATTAGCTACACCCACAAATAATAGTCAGGCACCCTCAACTCCAGTAGGAAGCTGTGCTCACTTAGTTTAGATGGGACACTTGAAATTTTGTTATCATATCATAAGGAGATGAAAGCAAAATCACAACTTTAAAACTATCTCAAAGGTTAACTTCTTTATAGTTCACTGTAGTGTTCATCACTATCTAATTATATTAATATTTTGGGTACCAAAATGGCAGCAACTACACTGTTGATTCCACAAGACTTTGGAAAGTGGCAGTGATCTTTAGAGAAAATAATTGAAAGGCACAGTGTTCATTTTTCAAATCCATAGTTAATTACAGTATGCACACACAAAGACAGGAAAATTTGTCTCAGATAGTTCTGAGATATCTAATTGGTTAGAAAGAGTGATTTGTAGCTAACAGAGTGAAAACTAACAATGAAAAGTCATAATTGAATTCTAGCAGTGGTCAGCTTTCTCTAATTCTTCCCACAGATATTTACTATATCATTAAATATCTTATTATTTTCAGCTGGCATTTTTGGACAGTTTCTGAGATAAATATCTGGATCATCATTAATTTCAATCCATGTCCGTCTATGCTCAATTCTGCTTTATGCAACGTACACAGTAAATTCTACAATTAAGTTTGAAGCTGTGCTTTTAGTTGTTAAAGCGCAAAAATTTGATATTAGTGATTATATATCCCAGATTCATGGAATTTGCTGAGCTGGAAGGGGTCACATGTATGTATGTGTATACGCATGGATGCAGACTTTTATACAAGTGGATATGTATGAACATGTGTTTACAAAAACGATTTTTTTCTGTATTTCTGTATATGAAAAAGCATAGACACATTTGTACTCTTAAATTTTTCAACTCAAATGTTCATTTGAGGCTCCTAGAAGGAAACGGATTGATAAAGAGACATAAACGTTTTTGAAAGAGTTGCTGCACAATATTGCTTTCTCACAGACTTGAGCTTTATGAACACACGTTATTAAGTGACAGCTTTCAAAACAATTTCCAAAGAAAATAGTAAGACAGGATTTTTTTCTTCTGAGAAACCTGCAGGTCAGTGATGAAAATTAAATATAAAAAAGCTTTTGAAACAAGAGTTTCTACATTTTCTGTGGTTTACCTACTGTAACATTTTTCTGCTTCACAGAGATCTCACATTTCTATTTACAAGTTAAATATGCATAACAGGGTTTTCCATAACGTCCACTATACCATAAAAAGAAAGCTAAACAAGTAATACTTTATTCTGCATTTTTGTTGCTGGTTGTTGTCACGGTGTGACTGGGGTTGCCAATTTTAATATATTTAATTTCTTTTGGGGATCGAGTTTAGAAGTAAAGACAAAGCAGGCTCAAAGCTTAAGAAGGGAACTAGAAATTTATTAACAACACAAAACAATTCAGAATGAGATTTCCAGATTATTTCTTCCTCCCCCAGCAACACACAGAAAAAAAACCTTTGGTCAGTTATTCACTTAAGTAATCATTTCAGTTCAATCAAGAGAGAAAAGCCCCTTCTTTTTGTTTAGGCCTAGAGGGTGTTTCACTCTCATAATCTGCACCCACCTGGAAACTACAAATTATGATTTTTCCTCCCATTTTCACAGTCCTTCTAGAGCTGTGTATGGGTTGCTGAAAACACATGGGGTGTCATTTTAAAGGCAGGCTGCTGAGAACACAAAAAGACTCTTCATCTCACTCTCCACTCAAATATCTCTGTCCAATTCCAGTCCCAAAGACAGAGAGCTCCACTTCCCGAGGCCCATTTCTCAGGGCAAAAAAGGTCTTCTTCTCAGGCACTTTTAACCTCCCCAAGTATATTCTACAGTTTAAAGGAATTTTAAGTAAAGTCACGATCCTCTAAAGCCCACAAGAAAAAGGTTTTAAGCTACTTATCAGTGGCGACTCCTCCATCTCTCCTTCTATAAGACCTTGTCTTCTTTCTGCTGACTTCTGTAATTCCTCCTGCTTCATGCTTTCCGTTCTGGGGAGCTCAGGAAAATCCGAAGTCCCACTCAGGCACTAAAGTTAAACTTGTATCCGAAACGGTAAAGATCCAGGCTGATGCCATGCTGGGAAAGACGCAGCCACGCGAAATGATGAAAATGGCTGGACTTCTTTCTGCCGCTCTGCGAGGCCTGGAGCCAGGCCGGGCCGGGCAGGGCCAAGCCGAGCCGAGCCGAGCCGAGCCGGGCTGGGCTCCCCCACGGGTCCGAAGCCGCTCCGGGGCATTCCCGAGTCCAGGCTCTCCTCGCCCCGTGCCGGGGCCGGGGCCAGAGCCGAGTCCACCCCGGGGCCTTCCCGGGGCCGGGAGTCATCCCGGGGCTGGGCCCTTCCTCCTCCCGAGGCTCAGCCCGGGCCGGGCCCCGTGCTGGGACCCGGAGCTCCTGCCAGCTCCTCTCCTGCCCCACCGAAAGCAAAAGACACAAACTAACTTCTTTCCTGTGATTCGTAAAAGCGAAACAGCGTTCTAATTGGTTTTCTGGGCTGTCAATCACCAACCCAGGTCTCTGATTGGTCTCCGCAGCCTCAGGGGAGGCTCCCAGAGAAGACGCCTGCTCCTTTGTCCTCCAGAGCATGTGCGTTCCATGTGGCCTCCATGGGGGATGGGCCACCACCCCCCCCCCCCTCCCTTTCCAGGTGTCCCAACACAGTTGTCGTTTTTTTATTATTTTTTATTAGTAAGAACACTCAAAGCTGCTGTGAGGACATAAGAATTTGCATTATAGCAAGCCTATGAGCATAGATTATGTTACCAAACAAATTTAAGCTCTGCATTCCTATTTCCTAACAGCTATGAAAAGCAATCTCAAGACTGTTCCAATTATCAATTAGACTCTGTCACAGGTGGACATAGTGCTTTGTTCTTATACTGTGGGTTTGATCAAAACTTTTTCTCCTGCTGCTAATGATAAACATTCCTTCTCTCATTTCTCAAAAGTAGGAGCCTCCACAATTTATCACAGAGGTGAACCTGTCTCACATTGTTTGCTTTTAAGGTGTCAAAGGATTGTATGCATCAAAACATGGCTGTAAACACATGACTCACAAAAAACCTGGCTGGGTTGAGATATCTTAATTTTGCCACTCAACAGTCTGGGTGATATTTTTCAAAACACCAAAAAAAGTTTATGATAAAATTAGAAAGATTTTATATTTCCAGAGTGCAAACAATAAACCCATAAGACAGTCAAAAGAAAAATAAAGAGCTATTTTGACTTTAATAGTATATGATTTATGAAGGTACAAATCTTATTCAGATTGCATGAGGGAGAGTTTCTGACACTATAAAATTCTGTTTTCATAGTACACTACTACCAGATTTACCTGTCCCACCTTTCAGCTATGACACAGAGCATATTTTTTTCAAGATGCACTTTCAAAATACTTTTTGAGAATTTTATATGATGCCAAAGTAGTGGTCAAAAAGCACTTCCAAATAGCATGTTCAATAGTAGTGTGTATTAAAATGTATGGAGAAAAAACTAAGCAAGGATTTCTTGGATTAGTTTTTAATAGTCATAAATTACACATTTTTATCACTTACCAATATTTATTTATAAAATAAAGATTAGTCTTAATTTGTATCATTTCATGGTGAATGGTGAACCTTCTGAATAAGATTGGTACTTTTTGCCGCATGGGAAAAACATACTGATACAGATGAGGGCACACACTTTCAGCCTAGAGGAGTGAAAGAGTTGTGCTTAACTGAACCCTTGTGCCCACACTGCTCCCAGATGGCAGGAAATCCATCCTGAACAGACCTTACACAACAGTAAACTTATATCTCTCCCTGGCTAATGAACCAGGGTGACGTGTTACAGTATAGTCTTACGAGAAAAGAAGGAGGAGATGGACATATGGAGAGGTGTGCTGTCTTGTTCCTGGAATATAGCTAGTTTTCTCCATAGTAGCTAGTATTGGACGATATTTTGGACTTTGGAAACAGGACTGAAAATACTGGGATGTTCTTGTAACGAAGACAGCCTAGGCCTCTGCTGCTCCTTTTCCCATTCCATCCCAGCAAGGATGCTGGGGATATACAAGGAACTGGGAGGAGATATAATCGGGACAGGTGATGCCAACTGGCCCAGGGGTTATCCCACACCATATGGTGTCATGCTCAGTATATAAATCTTGAGGAAGAAGGAAAAAGAGGGGGATGTTTGGAGTGGTGGTGGTTGTCAGCCCAAGTGTTAGGT
Organism: Muscicapa striata striata; assembly: GCA_030060385.1. Taxonomy (NCBI): domain Eukaryota; kingdom Metazoa; phylum Chordata; class Aves; order Passeriformes; family Muscicapidae; genus Muscicapa; species Muscicapa striata. The sequence continues at coordinate 35,685 of JAREIS010000237.1, read as the reverse complement.
GTGATGGAGTTCTGCTTTCCTGTGGTGATTAAACACCTACCTTCCATGGGAAGCAGGAATCAATACCCTGTTTGCTCTGCTCACAAACATGGCTTTTGCTTTAAAACTAACCTTTGAAACTATCCTTTAAAGCTATAAAACTCTCCTTGTATCAACCCACGAGTTTTCTCCTACACACCAGAGAAGGTGGATGTCCAAAGGAGGTTGTGAACCCCAGGGGAAGATCCCACTGGAACAGGCTCCCAGCAGGACCTGTGACCCCTTGGGGAGAGGAGCCCATGCTGGAGCAGCTTTGCTGGCAGGATTTGTGTCTTTGTGGAGGTACAACACTGAAAGGGATGCACCCATAGAGGAGACCCACGCTGGAGCAGTTTGTGAAGAACTGCAGCCTGTGGGAAATGCCAATGTTGGAGAAGTTTATGGAGGACTGTCTCAGGTGGGAGTGTCCCTGTGCTGGAGCACGAAGACTATGAAGGGTTCTCACCCTTAGGGAGAAGTGAGGGAGAAACAACAAACTGAACTGCATATTCCTTGTCTGCCTGCACCCTGGAGAAAATCGGGATTAAAGTTAGTCCTACTAAAAAGGGAGGGGTTGACGGACAGGGTTTTAATAATTTCATTTCACATAATTAGGTTTGTTCATCAATAAATTAATTTCCCTAAGTTGAGTATATTTTTCCAATGTGGTTGCTGAGTGATGTCTCTCTGTCTTGACCCATGAGACTTTCTTTATTTTCTCTCCCCTGTCCTTCAGAGGAGGGGAGTGATAAAGCGGGTCAACCCACTACACTGGAGTTAAACCATGGCAAGCTAGTATAATAGTAAAAAGAGAACTCTGTGACCAGAGTAATTAACAAGTAAAGCGAAAATGTGACAGAGCATTTAGTAGCAATTTTACCAACATTTTTTTGACGTTTTATTCATTCACTGTTCCCTTGCTTCATTGTCTAAATCTCAAGATATTCTGTTAACAACAGACTGCATATGTCTCTGACCCATCTTAGCTTTGGGTCTAGTGAATTCTGAGGTATCAGATTTAGGCTCTTTGTCCTTCTCCCCCAGCTTCTTCATTAGAGTAAGAAGAGCTGGAGGACCTTAGCCCAAATCAGGAGGGAATGATTATATGTATTACATTACTTATTTTTTGTAAACTGTTGTATGATTCTTGCTACAAAGTCATCTAGTTGAAATAGCAGAGAGCCTTCTCATTTTTTTGAAATGTAAGGCAGCATCTTAGTCAGACTTCCTATGGGCTTTGGAAGAAAGAAACTTACTTGCTGTGATAGTCTTTGAAGAATGCAATGTAAATTTTACGTGATCTTTTCCTTGCATATTATCTTCTAGAATAGTAATGTGCTTCTTTGTTTTATTGCAAAAGATTTTTTGTAGCCTATAAAAACTCTAGAAAGTTATACATCAAACAAAAGAAATTTAATTTCTTGTTGAATAAAAATATTGTTTTAAATCCACTAAATTCACAGATAGTTGATAAATTAATTTGGTGTTAAGTTACATTAATCTTGATTTTTTGGATTTAGATTAATTTGAAGTAAAGATATCACAGCTTAGCATCTGTTACCAATAATATTCTGGTTCTAATTAAAAGGCATTGAAATGTCAAATTTTTCTTTCTGCCAGAAAATGTGTCAGGGCTCTGAAGTAGGCCTTAGTCAGATTCCTGACAACCTGAAGCTTTAGACCTGTGACTCTGAGGTGACCTGAGTCAGGAAAAGGAGTCAGAGGAGTTACCACAGCATTTAGTGTTTAAGGCTACCCTCTATCAAGATATATTTGCCTCTTGAGCTAAGCAGTTTTTCTGCTCTACAGGTTTGCAATTTCCCAGTTCTGTATGAAGATAGCAAAAATCAAAATCACAAAGGTCAAACATGAGGTAAATTACAGGCACTGTCTTCACCAGGCTAGTAATATTTAAAAAAAAAAAAAAAAAAAAAAAAAAAATCACATTGGATACTTCTGTAACCAGAAATTATGTAGCGATTTTATGTCCAATAGATGAACACTGCTGCTAGTCTTTCAGAGAACCATCAATACACCAATCATTCCCAAGGACCACCCCCTTTCGGTTCACCAGTATGTACTAAAAGAAATTTTGAAGAATATAAAGGAGTTGTTCAGGCATTCAAGCACTGAAAGTGAAAGAGTGAAGGAAAGCAATACCTTTTTATATACGTGTTATATATTTTTTATTAGTGCTATAGTGAGTGCCACTATACTGAATTTTAGACTTAATGAAAGGAGATTATCGCTGCATAAACCCAACTAAACATACACAAATACACCCTTGCAAGATGTGAAAGATTATCTAGGACACTTCCTTTCTTTTTCCCTCCCCATATCTTTCCTGCAGGACTGGTCACATCAGGTAACACAGAATTAATTTTTATGCCTGCTTTAATGGATCTTTTTTTCAGCAAAGGAGAAGATAATTTTATTTTGATCATTTTCATGTTCCAAATTATTTAATCTTTTTTATGTGAAAATATTTCCTTTCTGTTTTACATTATGAAAAACTTTCAGGTTCTACTCAGAGAATATCTGAACACTTACATTCACTATACACTGGATACACATATCTCTCCTAAGACAACAGTTTTTATCTTTCACATTTTTTGTGGAAAATTAGCATATTTCTATTCACCTATATATTAAAAGTCACTGAATTTTGATTTTTATGCTTTTTAAAATGCTATGTTACATGATATTTGACTTGTTTTTGTGAAGTAGTTATCTTTTTAATAAGTTTTGCAGTTTTAAAAAACATAAAAAGCACATAATTGTAGAAGAAACAAATCATGTAAGACACACATTTATGCACACATATAAAATCTAATGGCTTGCAAAGGGAAGCATCCTCTACTAAAATATCTGACATGATATTCTATACTCCCAAAACTTGTGAATATTTTTCTCTTAAAAAAAAAAATTTAAAAAAAAAGAAAATCTGTGGCACCAAAAAAATCTATTGATGAGTAAAATAACAAGTTAACTAGGATTCTATTTTTTTAACAATTCTTATTTGCAAGGAGTAGAAGTACATAGAAAAACAATTCCAATCATTAATAATCCTCACTTTTGTGTATTTCCTTTCTTTTGAATATGTTGAATAGCAACTGAATGCTTGTACAGTATAAAATGACTCAAATTTTTGATGTGTGTACCTGATACATTTTTCAATCTTTCCTTCAATTTTAGCTAAACCTTCTTTTTCATTCATTATGTGGTTTTACATATGACTCGGGAAGATAAAAAATTCCTTTCCTTGCCTAATATTTAACTGCTTGAGCTGTATATAGATTGTGTTGCTTTATATATACATTCTGTACTTTTTGCCAAAGTATAGGTCTTAAAATCCTGAATCACTTCAGCCCCTGCTTCCAGCATATCTTTTTCATTGTCTCCTCATAGTTTTTGACAATAAGTAAAAGAGAAATGAACTGTAAATTCAGAAATCAAGCAATATAATATTTCATCATTTTCCAGACATATATTGTGCTTTCTGTACTGTCTGCAGCCCACATTTGCATACTTGGGGAAGCTTCATCTCACTGCAAACTGATGACTAAGCTGCTATTCACCTTCACTTTATGTCCCTCAATGATGCTTAAATTCTGCTGCCTAAATGTATAGTTCTGACTATCCTTACTAATTTCATTCTCTGTCTTAGGATAAATAATTATTTCCCCAAGACAGCCCCATTTTTTCCCAGTTTTAATGTGAGTTTTGATAAGAGAATTCCTTGTTAATTTATGGAATTCAGGAGAAATGCTTCTTTTGACATTAATCTACCTTTTCATGAGTTACTTCTCTTTCTTCTTTGATGTTTTACAATTGAAAGAAGCTGAGAAAGTTCCCCACTAGCACTGAATATTGCAATATCAAAGGCCTATGGGTTTTGGAAGATGGGGAACTATGGGGGGAAAAAAAAGAATCTTGAGGATTCAAAGACTTCTGCAACCAGAGGGTAGGTGTAAGCCACAGGCGATTTCTAGGTTTCATTCCCTTTTATCTCCATAGTTTCCTAAATTTTAAATCTTCTAGCAGAGACAAACAGAAGAAATTCCAAAATCTCCTTATGTTTCTTTGAAGCCTTTTCCTTTTTCACATAGTGCTACTCCCCTTAATAAATAATTTTTTATCAGTTTTATAGTCATGGAGCAGTCTTATGCACAATTAAAAGAAGAAGGATGTAGCATTTCCATGTTACACTGCATCTCTTCTGAAAGCAGTTTAGCTGGGCAAAGAAAGCATTTTATTCTTGCCAGCAAAATAATTCCCTTTCACAACAAATGTGATGCAGCCCTGTCCTAACACCTTTATGATTTCCATGTCTTCTGCATTGAGCCTTCCTGTTTCAGGTGATCCTGACTCTGTCTTTCACAGTTAACAAATAGGAAGATGTGGACCTACTGTAGATGTGATATCAAAATATAGGTGTCAAAGATAGAAGATGTCAAATGGTTCTCGGCCAAATGGTCCCATTTGGGTCACACACAGGTAATTGAGCATGCTCCTCATATGCTATATGAAGAAAATGGAATGCACTAGAGCTATATCCAAATTTTGAACCCAAACTATTTTCTGTGCAGGAGCTACTGTGATTCAGAATCATTGAGCTTCTTTCCATACTTGATTATCACAGATGAGGCAAAAGGAAGATCATTATTTAAACCAAATTTTCTCTTCTGTGACATGTTACAATGCTAGTCGCTCTTTAGAATTCTTTAGATGTTTAAAGAGTAGTGTTGTCAAAAAACTTTTGCCCTGAAGAGAGAAAACTATGTCTTTTCTTTCATGGAAGATGGAACCGATGTGATAAAATTCGAAAAAAAAATCAGAAAATTCATGGTGTTGGGATTTTTATTTTTTATTTTTTGCTACAGTGTGCTCCTTGGTGTGTGTATGTGCAAAAGCATTTCATGTGGTCTCTATGGAAAGTTGTTGTTGCCAGTTTCTTAGCTTTATGAAGTTTGAAGAGCTCATTTTCTGTACAGTAACTGACATTGGCAAAATATTAGTCTTGGTGGAATTAGGGATTCTGAATAATTCAGGTTGAGTTGAGACATTTAGCCAGTAGCCAAAGAAAACATAAGAACTATAGCATTTAAGTATGGAACTTCAGACCTGTCACAACATGATTTAAGACTAATGAGCAAGATGATACCATTCAGCCATAATACTATGGGTATTTCCAGGAAACTCTTCCTAAATTGTTTTAAGACATTGTAAGAACTGAGGATAACACAGGAAGAAAAAGTCTTGCAGTAAATTCTAAAATTATAGCCATATTCTTGGATGCATCTTGGGAATTCTAGCCAAAGTGTATACAGAGAGAAAAAGATGGACTCTTAAGTTTAATTCAGAGGTCACATTTTGAGATTGTTTATTTGGAAGACTTTGATTGCAAACTATTTCTCTAAGCCTGACCAGGCTACTTTGCTGTATCTTCCATACCGTAGGAGTAAGGTAAGTCTGGGTGACAATGATGATTTTAAGACTATCTGTCTTCCCAAAATTACACTCTCATTAAAAGTCCCTGTAGATAATCTGACCCTTAGGCCACTTATTATTCATCAAGCTGCAGTAAGTTATCCATGGGTTTGGTATTGCAAAATATTAAGTTAGGGTAACAATGTCCCCACGACAGAGACAAGTCAGTATTATGCAATCTAATATACCTATTGCCCACTAGACAATGTCTTGAAAAAAAATAAAGATTCTGACAAGGGTAATTTAATAAGTTGTGGAAGATTTTGTTAACATATCTTCAAAAGGATGATGGAAAAAAAGAGCAGCACAAAGTCATATATGGTAAATAAAGAAAAAATGGAGAAACAAGAAAGAGGGGGAAAAACATGTAATTTTGCCACAGAGCCACATGTTGACCATCTCATGGGTAAAGACAAATTTTTGTATGCCACAAGTCATTCTGGTGGCCAACAACAACCAGCAGAGCTCTGTGGCATATCATCAAGAGGCAGAAGCTTATCTGAAATTCAAGATTTATGTGAGTAGATGTCCTAAGCACCTATGAAAAGGAATGCCATTTATAGTGAGCACAATGCTCACCTTGTATAACTTTGAACAGAATAGGATATCTGTCAGTATGAAAAATAATACCAATAGCTGCACTATTAGTGATTACTAATGCAAAATAGACCTCCTAGAAAATAATTTCATTAATTTTGTGTTGCACGGAAATATTTAGCACAGTTGAAAAACAGAACTAGTCTTTTAACTATTTTACTAGTGACTGAAAGTGCTCAGCTTGCAGCACACTAGCTCCAATGGATCTTTTAGAAGATAATAGTATCTTTTTAGAGTATTTATAATGGTGTAAGTTAGTACAGAATTTATGCAGCACACAGAGCAATGTGAGCCTTTGTACTAGTTCTTAGTTGTTCTGTATGGTAGCTATACCTGTTCAAAATTTTGGATAAATTCCATCTGTCAGAATTATGGTAAAACCAAACATCAGTTAAAAAAATGGAAATAAAGGCATCATCAACTTGACCGTTTGACAAGGAGATCTGTCTATCCTCAGTTCATTTCACTGTGTGCCTTTCCTACTGAATTTGGAAATCAAGCTGAAATCCTCTCTTATATCTACTGTTTCCCAGGGTTTTACATCCCCTGACATCTGCTGCCTTCTGTTTTAAAGGAATGATGGTGGAAGATGTCACTGCTTGTGAAGAAAACAATTTAGAAAAACTGGGACTGATTTCTGAGAAAATGAAAAAAATTATACATTTTTGGTTTTCAACAAAGCCCAGTGATAAAACAGAGAGTAGTGATGTTTATAAGAAAGATCCATAGCTTCCTCCTTTTAAATTATATTTCTTATTTTAGGATTGGAAGGGCTCAAACAACAGCTGATCTGGGCACACACATATAGTAACAAAGGAGTGAGAACAGATAGAGCAATCTGTATCTTAACAAAAGACATTTACATGCTTTACAGTAAGTATCCTTAAAATTGGAATTTTAAAATGTATAAGAGAAGACAATACTTCAATGAAACAGAAATCTTTTTCTTAGCAGATGTTATTAGTAAGAACTGATTCACTTAATGACTTAATATTTGTTGAATCATGTGAAATAGGCCCATCTTCATGTCTGAAGTCACCACAGTTGGTGAGGACACCTCAGTTGAGGGGACAAAGTGCTCCCTAGCCCAGGTGTGTTGTACACCTGTACTTCTGGCTAGCCCTGGAGAAAGGACCTGTGGCAGCCTCTCTTCCTTATTTTGAGCCACAGAGTTCAGCAACCTCCTGGCTCTACCACTCTGTGGTTCATCCTGTTAAAGTCACTTAGCTAATGAATTACTGACAGCTTATGCAGCTCTAAATTGTCCCATCAAGTTCTTTCACATTTCACCCATTTTCTGTTAAAAAAAGGGATGTCGTAGTACATGAAATGCTAGCCAAAACTATCATGGAAATTTTTATCTTCCCTATTCATATGTAGATACACACAGCTGTAGATGGCCTGCAACCAAAAATATTATGAAAACTTAGTATGCAACTACTATATTTTTATTAGAAAATCAGAAAGGTTTTGCAGGGAAAAATTGTAGCTGGCACTGTGATTTTAGTGGATGCAGAAAATTAAATTATACCTGCACCTGCCTGAAATCAAACCAGACTCCTTCACTTACTTTACACTGCTCACATTTCTGTCAAAGATGGTACAATGACTTTTATGATATCTTAATGACCGCTGATGTTGTTCAGTTCAGTACAGAATTCAAATCTGATTATATCTCAGTTTCTCTGAAAAAAATCCTAGATTTGGCAATGCAGAGTCTTTTACAATGCAAGCTGTTGAGCAAGGTCATTTAAGCTGAAAAACTCCCAACACCTCGCAGAGAGAGATTTAGTACAGAATGGAAAATATCTATCATTATTTGAGTTCTGGTTTTATGCTTCATCTTGTCTAAGCAGAACATGCAGAATCTCCGTAAGGATGTAAAAAATACAGTAATTTGAAAACAGATCAATCAGATCTTTTGATATGCATTTTTAAAATTCTGTTTGAAGCAGAGTCAAATTTCTTTTTTTTGGTGAAGCCCAACATAGTCAATAGAAAAATAAATAAAAGCTGCACAAGGGGAAAAAAATAAAGAGACTAAGAACAGTTTAAGATTTAGTTTGTTTCTTTAAGTCTTTAACATCAAAATATCACCAAACATACATTATAGAATAAGAATATAATTTTTAATGGGCTTTTAGGTAGAAAAATAGTAAAAAACTAAGTATAAAATTTTAACCTGTCTTACTTATCCAGCACTTTATTTTAATGCTGACAAGTAAGATAGGACATGCTTATTTGCAACAGCATTCTTAAATACAAAAAAAACCAAAAAACAAAAAAAATCTGAAAAATAACTTGTATTTATTTGGACTCTTGTATTTATTTGTCTGTCACAATTCAAATAATGCTGGTGTAAGTTGTTAATTCCGAGAGAAAGTGAAAACAAAACAAAAACAAAAACAACAACAACAAAAAAACCCCACAAAGACAAAACAAAACAAAACAAAAAAAGTCTGAGAGCAATCCCAATCATTACCAGTGTTACTGCAAAAAGATATTATATATCTGTTCTACTGTGAGAAGTATTTCCTAACACACTACAATCAGGCAAGTATTAACTCCTTGATTTTTTGGGGGAAGTTGATTTGAGGAGAAGAGATGTCACAGAACCTTGCAAATTATAAACCTTAGAATGAAGAAGCCCCATTTTTACCAGTACTGTGAAGTCTGGTCATAGCTCTGTTGTAAAGGTGGTATTGCATCACTTAATAAGTGGCTTGTCGGCAGTTTTCTTCTGTCATCATTCAGAGTCAGGATTAAAAACACAAAGGAGATGAATTTTCTCGCGTTCAGGCTTGGTTGTTTATTAAATCTTACCTAAAGTACAGAGAGTTCAGCAACACTTCCAGCTACCAGCTAAAAGCGAGCAAAATGGAGGTGAATTTAGCTAGTTACAAGGTCTTTTAAAGCTAAACAGTTCGATAGAGAATTAATACCTATATTATTTATACTTTTGATCCAAAAACCAAACTCCTGTGACCCGCAGTGCAGCACTGACTGTCCAACCAGAAACTACTGCCCGAAATCATGAAGAAGGAAGATAAACGCTGAAAAATCCTCCAGCTTTCCCATACTGATATTATACTATATTACAAAAGCCTCAGACCTAAAGCTTTTCACAATATGAAATCACACACTTCTATTTTAACTCCACCACTCAAACTTGGGAACCTTCTGACGCAATGGCCAGAGCTGTACTCACTTTGCCATTACAGTCCCGTGCCTAGAGTGGGTCACACTCTGGGAACAGGAGGCCTTAGGTGTGGCTCAAGTTGTGGCTCCATGGCCTTTTGGCTGTTGGAATGAGTTTGAAGGAGGCAAGGAGGAGGAAGAGGCCTTCTGCTTAGGATAAAAAGGATTTATTCCAAGCAGGGGACTGGAACAATGTAGGACTGACAGGTAATTCAGGATAGATTAACAAAGTGGGTGGGAGGGTATAATCTTGGACTAAACCATTAACTTGGGCAATAACAGAACATACCATTAACAAGAAACACACTGCAACAGCCTTCTCCAAGACCTCAGGTCAAAAGCAGTGCTCTCCAGGGGGTTGGTGCTAGAAAACACAGAAAGCTCAAAAATACCAGGTCTCTGGGATCCAACACTCTGTCACTTTTGAAATTTCTCTAGAAGTTCTTCACACTTTTATTGCATGCTGAACCTGATTGCAATTCCTTCTTTTTATATTAAACCATTTGTTTGAATGTTACCAGTATGACATCAAAGAGCCTTTGAAGTTCAGAGGAAGTCTAAATTCTGGCGTGTACTTTGTATATGTGTGGTAGCCCTACTTTAAATTTGATTAAGTTTCCTGTTTTTTTATATTGCAAGCTTGGTTGAGGAAGTAATTTCTGTTCCTGAGGTTCCCAGCTCATTGTTATCACTAGAACAAAACCTAGAATTGGATTGATACAAATCGGTGATCCAGAACTTTTAAGAATAATTGAACTAATAATAGATTTCTAAAGGCTTATTAAAGTATTTTAGTATTAAAATTAAGGGAAAGATTTCAGTAGAAAGTACCTTAAGATTTCAAGAACAGCCAATGTTTTATTTAAATGAGATTACTCCTACTCCTCTTTCTTACATAGAAAGAAATCCAACAACTGGTATCAGACATATTTCTGAATTTTTTATAATAATAATAGAGTAAGGCTTCTGGGATTGGATTGCAAATCAATATCCAAGTACCTGACAGAACAAAATAGTTCAGCTGTTCTTTTACTCTGTTCTGTCAGCACAGAGTCTCATTCAAATAATTTATTGGAAAATTCATGAAGTATGCTCATTTTTCTTGCTACGCAGAACAGCTATATTTATTTCCATCAGCACACCAAGCCAGAGTATATGTGATCATTCCCCCAAAGTTCCTTACCTCCCAGTGAGCTCTGAAAAATGCAATTGAATTGGTTCTGGCTATGATGTTTCTTAATTTGCCAGCCACATATAATGTTCCCTATACCACAGAAAACAAATTAGTGTATCAGGAGTATAGTTGGTCATCACCTGAAGGAAGCCATGAGGGAAAAGGGGAAAAAAATCAGACAGAATCTCAAGAAAAATAATTCAGGTTTTGAATAAAAAAGCATAGTGTCCTCCTGCTAGTGAAGAGGAAGCAATACTTAGTTATAGTTGAGCAGTTTTGTGTCTTTCTTAATTATGTTGAATAGCGTAATTCCCTTTAGCAGCAAAGGATTACTCTCTGTGACAAAACAGAGGGATCTAGAAGAGATTATTAATTGCTCTACATAACAGCATCCAATAAACTCATTCCTATGCAAAACACTTTCCTGCTTCTTAAAGGGTAAATAAGATAACAAAATAAATTTTAAAACATCCTTCAAAATGAAAATTTTGCAAGAGTATTTTGCAGGAGTACCTGCCAAATCTAGAATCCATAGCCATGTCCTTCCCTGGTTTGTATACATAATCCAACAAAAAAATGCATCTTGATTTGCATTTTCCTGTATGAAAAAAATCTGAAAATACATCCAGTTTTTCCTTATTCTAAATAAATTCCGTTATTTTACTATAATAACAAGTGCTTTTAAAACACTTATCAGCTCAGTAGGATACAATAACCAAGTACTTAAAATGAGGATTTGTTATCCTAATTCTGGTTGCTGGTATTTCCCCCGTATTTTTACATGTCTTTTCTTCAACAGTTTCAAAAGGTCTTTTTGTTTGTTTTTGTTTGTTTTTCTTTCCCCAGTGAGTTTTTTCTTCAGTAATCTTTTCCAGAAAATTCTCCCTCCAAATAAATATGATTTTTTGTTTAATATTCATAGGACTTAAGCATTCACATCACATGGTGATCACAAAAATTATCAGTCATGAAAAAACGTGTTTAAAGATGCTAGCATATATTTTTAAGTTTGGCCACCCTCATGTAAATACAAAAGACTGAATGCATTTTTACAGCTGTTCACCTTGCATTGATCTTCAGAGATGTGTGTTTCATTGGGAGAAGTGAATAAAAAAGAATTACAGACCTCCTTGACACCAAAAGTTTTATCTCGCAGAGGACTGAGCAGAGAAAATGTCGGTTTAATGAACCTGTATTTTTCTGTTTTTTTAGTTGTAATTTCTGTCAGTCAAATAGTTTGTAAATGCATGGCAAATTGAAAGAATACAGGATGCGTACTAAAAAGCCAACATGACTCTTAGAAAATTAATATGTGAGACCTACAATTTCAGTTTGTTCCCTAAAATTTCACTCTTATTTGGCCTATATAATGAGAGGATTTATTTCTGATGTTCTAAGGTATTAGAATATTATAGGGATTGGAACTCAGAACTACATGAAAATTCACATTGGTATGGTGACTGAGAGCTGTTTTCTCATTTACAATAAACTCAGGGATCATTTATAAGCAAACATGTACTCCATATTATTCAATATGTGCATATATCATTCCATAAATGGACAAAGCTGCTGGTGATCTATTCAACATTATGTATTATACATATATATATACATATGTATGTCCACTCTATTGACAGCAGCCTGAGTTCTGTAAGTACCTTTTCAATGATTTCAGGTGGGTTCAGTTCTGTGAGCACCAAAATATCTGTAGGGTCAGGTCAGCTGCTAAAAACAGAAAGGGTAAATTTTACAGCTTCATTTGACTTAGGAGAGACAGGAGCAAATGTCTGTGGAGCTGTGGAAGAAATTATCAATACAGATTTAATTGATAACTCACATGAAGTACAAAACTCTTCTGCTCTTTGTCTTCCTTCTTACCCCCTCCTAACAGTCGGGGAGGCAAGGCAGCCTTCCTGTTAATCTATCAATCCCTCCTATGCAAACCCACTTCATCTTCTGAATATTTCCTTTGCATTCCCTCCTGACTTTATTACACATTTCTTCCCTTTCTTAAACTTCTGCCTCACACCATGACAGAATCTGCCTTTAAATCTGCCTTGACATTTGTGCTTGTCTCTTCAGTTTCTGTTCCTTAATGTCTTCTCTGCCGTAAATCAGCCTTTTGTCTATGTGCTCATGACAGTTGAAGATTTAGCAATAACTTCTTGAAAAAAGGCAAGACTGCTTCCACTATTTCCTCCAAAAGCTTTTAATTCCTTCACTACCACCCTCTCTGCCTAGCACAGGCTTTAGAGCTGGAATTCTGAAACTATTAGCCTGGTTCCATTGGTTTTGAGGCAACTAGAGAGTATTGAAGGAAGTTGAGGGTTCTACGTGGGTAGAATCATTTTTTATCTCTCAGTCTGAAAAAGACTGTGCAGCACAAGCACACCACCCTCCGCTACCATTTTTTTCTCTCCTTTGTTTTTTGTTTAATGAAAATTAACTTTGGGCAAAACTGAATCAAAAATTAAATTAGGTCTCATTTCATTTAAAGGGATTAAAAACCCCTCATATGTCAAAAATAACTCAAGTGTCAAAAGAAACCCACCAAAAAAACACAGAAATTTAGTCTCTCCTAATTTGCTGTTAAAAATGATGAAGTAAAAGATAATTATTTTACATAGTAAAAGTGTTTGGCTAAAAGTTTTCAGGTAATTGGTAACGGTATTCTAGTTTTCAGTTCCTGACACCTCAATTTATGTCCATTTCATGAATAAAAAAAATATATCAGAAAGATGGATCTCCTTCTGTATGAAAAAATTTCAGCAAATTGGAATTCTTCATTTTAGGAAGTCTGTTAGGAGATTGAAAACAGAGATTGACAAAAATGTAAATTCAGTGGAAACAGGGTAAGTAGGTTTATCCATTATTTCTCACTGCGGAAAAGAAAAAGAAGAACCTGGACCATTTCAGAGCAGCAAACATTGACCAAACCCAGAGAAATTTTCCTCAACTTCCAACACCAGCATCTATAGTGGCAATGGATGGCTATGCTACACAGGTGCTGTAGGGGCAAGAAAGTAATCAGACTTGAAGAATTCTTGGAGAATGTAATTCCTGAATATTATGGTAGATAACAGTCCAGATACAGCCTTCAGGTAAGAAAGTTCCAATACTTATTATTACTGGAAAAATATGATGCATTTCTCTCCTCATTCAATAATTTCTCTTGTTAAGGATGGTGTACACATTAAAGCATATTTTCTTTATCCACTATGTTAGCACTTACATGCCTTTTATAGGTAGTAAGCACCTCTTGGTTTCACTTGTTTCTATAGAAAGAAAAAAAGTGTCCTTCATTTTGGGAAAAAAACACGTTTCTCAGATATTTGTTTCATTTTCAAAGTGCATTTCAAAGCAAGAATTATTTATTACTTCCTTACTGACAGAAGTGGCAGTGATCACTACATATATTTCTGTTTGCTTTCTTGGATTTTTAGTTTTTTTTTAAATTATTAATGGTTTCCAACATGTATACTCGAGAATGGGTATTTATAGACACACAGCTGAAATAACCAGACATGCTGAGAATTTTAAAAACTTGAGAAGGGAGGATTAAAAACAACCAACCACCCACTATTTCAGAAAACAGTTAATTAGTGAAATTAAAGCTTGATGAATGATGTATTCTACAGTCACATTACTGAAGAAGAAATACTCGTATTTGGAAGATAGCACAATATTAAAATTGCACAAACCTGAAGTGAGCTTAGGTCACTGAAGCTCATCAAAGGCCTTGGTTATCATACATAATTATTAATCTTCCATTTGCTGCATCCTCTTGGGAAAAAGAAGCCCTCACATAACAATAATATCAGAATAAGTTTACAAGAAAAAAAAAATTACTTTCTCCTTAAGAAGATGTTAATATACTTATGACCAAGCTACAGTGGGTTCATCCTGTGTCTCTGCCAGGTGCTTGATGAACTATTCTCTCATCTCCTCTCCTCATTAAGGCAGGGTGAAAAAATAGTATGAAAATGTAGGTTGACAAGACGACAAGGAAGACCACTCACCAATTACCATCATGATCAAAACAGATTTGACATGGGGAAAATTGTTCAGCTCATTGCCTATAAAAAAAAAATAGAGTAGGATAGTGAGAAACAAAGACATAGGCAGGGGACTCAACAAGTCATCACATCTCTGCTTCACTGCCTGGAGCACCTCCTCCCACTCCTTCGTCACTGGCCTTGGTGGCTGCTGAGTTGTTGCTCTTATGTATTCTCAGTCTTCTCTCATACATCTTCTGTGCAGCAATATTTGCACTTCTTAAGTGTGTTTTTGCAGAAGCATCAGCAGCAAGACTAATGGACTCAGCTTGGCTTAGCAGTGTGTTTATTTTGGAGCCAGCTGAAAATATCTGTAGAGTTCTGTCTCTTCATAGAGGCCACACCTGTACATTGGTACATGAACCCCTATACACACCAACTTTTATGTTCAACAGTTTTAATTGAACCTAGCAAAATGGTGGTCTAGACATAGTCTTGATCTATTAAAAAAAAAAAAAAAAAGTGTTACCTTCTTTTTGGCGAAAAATGTCAAGTAGCATTTACTATTAGAATAAGTGTGCAAAAAGATAAAAAAATCCTTGCTTTGTCTCGTTTGGTTTAGGAAAACTAAACAAACTTTGGGATGGGGTTATTTCAAATCTGTTTTCGGAATTTCACATTCTCTTAGATGTGTTGCAGAGTTTAACTGCCTTAGGATAGACTTCTGGTGTCAGTTAACATTTTTGTATCACAGATAAACAGATTCAGTCATAGTTATTTGTGTTTAAAGAGCTTAGAAGATAACTGAGGGTAGAAATTCAATTCTTCCTCCACACCTGTCACAGATAACATTCAGCGTAATTCCTAGAAGAAAAAACTGTCCTAGAGACCACAAGGACATCTGGCTAGAGGTGTGTGGTAGCTCACCTGCCTCCTGGCCTGAGAGGAGACAATTGAAGTCCAGCCTTACCTTGCAAAGCTATGTAAAATTATACAGCATCTGTACTTCACACCAAACAATACTGGAGACCTGCAGGTCAGCACTCATTTGAAGTTAGGACAAGGATTTGATCCCCTAAAATCCTCAAAATGACAGAAAACTTTTTCAGATTACTGAAACCTCTCCTGCAGAGAGACAACTAAATACCAAAAGTGGTCTCAGCAGTCTCTCCTACATGTAGAGGTTTTATTTGATCCAGTAGTCTGGACCTCTGATCACTGCAGGTGCAGGCTAAATGGACACGTGATTTAGGTCTTCAGCCTGACAAAAGTTGAATTAGCATTACAATTTTCCTCTAAACACTAGACATCTTTATTCCAGGATTTGGAGTTGGCTCATGATGTGTTTTACATCATTATCTGTTAATTTATGTTAAAGAAGGACCTGACCTCAACTTGTCACAGAAAACCTAACAGCAAACTCTGCACAGGAGATTACAGTGGGCACCATTATTGTCTTCTTTCACTGTCACACAGCATTGCAAGAAACTTCAAGTAGAAAGTTTGTCATATATGTGGTGGAAGTGTCACTGCTCATCTTTTTTACAAAAGTTGAAGAAAACAGCTTTTTAAATTTAATATCAATGTAAAAAGACAGAAATCAAAAATAGAGGAAAAGTTGGGAGGAAAGCAACATCTGGGATACAAATTCATAAGATGAGCAGATGAATATTTGTGCCCTGCCACACCTAAGGGATTGTGGTAGCAAAAGAGACTTGGGGAATCAACTGCAGCACAGTGAAGTAGAACTGATCACTGTCCACACTGATGGACAACGCAGAAATACATTAGCAGCTGATAGGTCACTTGGAAAAAATGCAGTAAATACTACCAATAATGCTCTGTTTTGGACATTTAAATGTACAAATAGAAAATTGTCATGAATGAAAGCAATGAAAATGGACATTAAATTTGCTCATTGGCTAAACTTATTTTTCATGTACCTTGGAGAGTAGAAAAGAAAATTACCTAGGCTCCAGATAAATTTGCAACCATATAAAGTGGAAAGTATGTGTGTGTCTGTTTCTAAATTCCACAGGAATTTCTCATTCCTAAATCTTTGCTGCCACTTTACACACTTTATAGTACTGTACTTGCAAAGCTATTATGCTAAGAACATACAGTTCATAATACAATCAGTTGTTAGAGATTATCCTGAAAGCATATGCAAAGCAAAAGCATGAGCAGAAATATCCATTAAAACTAGTAAGACATTGTTATTAAACAGCAGTGAGTGAATATGGTTCTTTAAACAATTGTTAAGTGTCAGAGAGACGTTTGAATTTTTCTTAATGATTTACTAATATCTGCTAGGGTTTGGAAAGCCTTTTTTTCTTTCCTCTGGCATTACCTTACATACAGACACCAAATTTCAACCATTTTTCTTCTTAAATGATTTAAGTTTATGTCTTGGTTTGAAAGACAGGTATTTGCCAAGAAAGGCAGGAGCTCCTCCCAAGATGGAGGATGGCGACCGCCCTCCCTCCTGATTATTATAATTCTGGAATCAGGAAGTCTCAGGCAGAGATATGGGGGTAGGAATAACAGCTCTTTAATAATATATCTAACCAGACAAACAAAAACAACAGCAGCTATGACTGTTAACAACAAAACAGAACAGTAGCTCAGTTCCAGTCCTTTTTCTGCTGCAGACACCCTTTTCCTGTGCTCAGTACTATTGGTGAGGGCAGGGCAGGTCCTGCACAGCTGCAGAGGGCTGGGGTGATGGCAGCAGCATCCCAGGTGGGAGAAGGGTGGAGGAAGGACTCCCCATTCTTAAATGAGCAAGATGCAGGGTGGGCAGGAGTGAAATAAATAAATGAAAGAGAATGGTTTAGACATTTTATAGATAAGAACAAGTCTTAAAACTGTGGATCAAAGAGATCAAAGCAAGATCAACTATGTGCTGAGGTAAATTGACTAAATACTGCAGTAGATAAAGCCTTCTATATCTATATTCCCACAACTTTAAAACTCCTAAAAATTGCAGTTAAAATACATTTTGTGGTTTCTGAGGTCTTGCACTATGGAATTGCAATTTCAGTGTTCCACTGTTCCATTCTGATTTAAGCCCATAGATTCTAAGGCACCTTAAGTTAGGAGCTTTTTAAAAAAAAAAAGACTTAAAAAGACTTAAGCAAACTTTTAAGGATTTGATGTGAGGTATGAAATCCAAACAAACTCAAAGACCGATATTAAGTCTGTGTATGTTACCTTCAAGTATGTCTTTATGTAGGTAGTATATGACAGTTGGTGGCTATTCAGGTGCTTAAATGCCAGCAGTCACTACTAGGTATCCAAGAATACTTTGAGCAGAAATTATTTAAATAGATTTACTTTGAAAACAGTAGCCAGCACTCCTGCTGTTCACGAAAAACTAGTCTAGATTCACCCTTGTATGCAGCTTGTGTTTTCAATTGGGAAGGTTGTTACATGGCTAGAAGGAAGGAACTGAACTCCCTCACATGAAACCCCTAGTGCTGCACAGCTGGAAGAATGAATGAGGGCATTTGTTCTTCCTGCTCTTTTCTGTTTTTCTAAAAAAGACTAATCCGACAGAGATCAGTGTGTTCTGTGACCTGTGTTTAACCTTTCTCCTGTGAACTGGACAGAAAACACAATGAGGAAAGTAACAGATCTGGATAAGGTGGCTATGAAGAAAAGGGGCTTAGAGAAATGAACAATTTTGAGTCCTGCATTTTCTAAAGTAGAGGGAAAAGTTATGTGATTAGATAGTATGAGTAACTTAAAACATGACTGGAAATACTTCTCACTTGAGTTTTTTTATTTATACCATGTAGAAAAAAGTGATTATATATGTCCTTATTGAAAGAATTTCTATGGATTTTTAATAGCTTTCAATTTTTTTTAAAGTTTGTGCTTATGTGTTAGTTTTTATCTTCCTTAATTCCCTTAAGAAGTCTGTTTTGACTGCCTCATTTCCAATTTTCAGAACTGTGCTATATTTTGCACTTACAGATTTTGTCTGCCTAGTTTTCCAAGTTGTCTTTAAAAGCAGTCTGGTTTTTATGGTTTGAATTAGTTTGACTAATTCAAATTTTTCTCTTTGTTTTTCTTTTTGTTTATGAAGTCACTAGATATCTTCATGTTAGTCTGCTTTGTATTGATAGATATGATTTGGAAAGACTGTAAGATAGTAGCTTCTGCTTCTTTATGCATACAATATTGTTTTATTTGATATTCCAAAAATCACCAAACTCCATAGGGTGAAATGGCTAAATACATTTCAAATGCAAGATGCAAAGAAATATAAAATAATAAATGGGTATGACTTTCTGAGAAAGTCTGGGAAAATTCTCTTTTGGCAGGAATACATTGCAAGAAATAAATATATGTATGACAGAGTACCAGTTAATTTATAACTCCACTTTCAATAAAGATTGAAGTTAGAGTACAGCAGGAATGCTGTGCTCTCCCAAAAGAAGGAATAAATAGAACTTTCTGCATTTTTCCTCTCTGACAAATTTTGATTCCTATAATTAAAACTAAATTCAGGTTAAATCTAGAGAGTTGTCAGCTGGCTAATTAGGGTACTTAAAGAAATATCTTTTCAGTTTGCATTTTTTTATCCATACATATCAGACTATAGAACAGAATAATTTATACTAAAAATCACCTGTAAGATCTTTAAGTGATCCCAACACTGTCCAGTCCTCCACTGAGCTATGTCCCAAAGCACCATGCCTACATGTCTTTTAAAGACTTTCAGGGATAGTGACTCAACTACAGCCCTGGTTTGCTCCAGTTCCTGACAACCCTTAAGCTGAATAATTTTTTTTCTAGTATGCAATCTAAACCTTGTCCAATCTCTTTTTATTTGGAAAGAGAGGCTGACACCCATCTCATCCATCTCATTTCAGGTAGTTGTAGAACTCAATGAGATCTTCTCAGCCTTCTTTCCTTGAATAAACCCAGCTCCTTCAACTGCTTGTCACAAGAATTCTAGTCTAGACTCTTTATCATCTCTTTAGCCTTTCTCTGGACAAGCTCCATCACCTCAACTTCTTTCTTGTTGTGGGCAGCTCAGAATAGGACACAGAACTCAAGGGGTGAACTCACCAGTGCCCAGTACAGAGGGACAATCCCTGCCATGGTCCTGCTGATACAGGGCAGGATGCCATCAGCCTTCTTGGCCACCTGGGCACACCCTGGCTCATGTTTAGTCCTCTCTCAACCAACATCCCCAAGTCCTTTTCCACTCTGCAGCTTTCCAGGCACTCTGCCCCAGCCTGTAGCACTGCACAGTGTTGTTGTGACCCAAGGGCGGGATTGGATACTTGGTCTTATTGAATCTCAAAGAGCTGGTCTCAGCCCATCAATCCAGCCTGTCCAGATCCCTCTGCAGAGCCTTCCTGCCCTCCAGCACAGCAACACTCCCACTCAGTGAGCACTCACTGAGCTTACTGAGGATGCACTGTATTCCTTCATCCAAATGAAAGATATTAAACAGAATGCCCCGAGAAAATGAAGTTCTACCATCATAACAGCAAACAAATTAAATGATTCTGAAGTAACTTGTAGGTAAAAATCCCACCTCACAGTGAAAAACTGAGTTCATCATAAATGGACACTAATCACAATTGTTGCATGTTTTCCTGTAAGATTAATTCAATTTGAAAAACATTGTAATTGTAATATTCATATTCTTTAAAATGCTTTGATATTCAGACTGTTCAGTGTAAAATGTTTGCTCATCAGTTTACATGATACATCCAGAATTTCTTCTTGAATCTTCTGGGACTAAAGTTTATAGTCTAATTGCAGTATTTAATGGAGACAATAATATTTGTCTTAATGATTTTTAAAATGCATTTTTTTATTTTATATGTCATTTGTTTCATAGGGACTGGATTTTTTTTTTTTTTTTTAATTTTTTAGTTGTTTATTGTTGGGTTTTTTTTCCACAAGAGAAGCAGTGCTGAAATAGGTTCATTTTCATTAACAAAATCTCAGGATGAAGGTTAGAAAATCTAAGATGGAATGATTTAAAATCAGAATAGGATGAGGGAATTCCCATAAGCACTCAATTGTATAAAATATTTCAGTGTCTTATCCTCTTATTACATCTTCAAATTGCTGGAGGATAAAAGATATCTATCTTGCTATGGACATACTGCTTTTCATACATGAACATAGGGGTACTGTCATTACTAAACAAAACTGTATTATCTTTAATTTGAGCATGTTAAGGTGCTTAAAAGTCCATTAAGCACATAATTTTTCCTGAACTCTTAAAGAAACTGATAATTGCCATATAGTCTAGTAAAGAAGAAGGGGAGAAAAGAGGATGCAGGGAAGAAATGTGTTGGTATTCTACTAAGCAACCATTTAGCAATTACATTCAACTCTGAACATATTGTATTTCCCATTGTTGAGCGTTCATTATTTCATGTCAGTGTGAAATGCCAAGGTGGTTTGTGAGTCTGGACAAACTTTTTTTTGCCTATGTCCCCAGAAATAACTTTCAAAGAAAGTCATAGTCTGCAAATAGTGACAACTTCTGCTTCATGTAGAGTGCAGGCAATTAAACAAATTTCTTGAAAATTTATAGTCACAACTATATAGGAATGTTGTTATTGTTAAATACTGAGAAACAAAAGAGACCTGAAGTCATCTACTTCATATGTAACCCCTACAATTTATTTTGGTTTCATTTCAGTAACACATGTAGTTACTAATAATAAGGAAAGACGTAATTATGGCTTCTCCTACAAAACGTAATTTAGCAGTCAGACTTTTGGCATGATATATTTCATTCATATATTTAAACTGAACAGAACCAATATAGGTAAAGTGTAAATATTTACTGTATAAAATTTTCTTTCACTAAATTAATTGCTGTGAAAGGCTTTATATTTTTTCACAACTTTAAAAATCTCTAAAAATAAGCACCTTAATTAAATACATGCTATCTCTGCCTTCTCTATTTGTACAGTAAAACCAAAATTATTAGGAACATTTCACAATTCTTTTCTATAAAATAAATATTTATATGAAGTGAATGATGTGTCTTTTATTATAGAACCACTGTCTCTTAATTAGACTTAAAACCAAGTTTCTAAGCAGATGTTACAATGAGACAAGGGACTGGCCTGCAAAGACGGGTGGAAACCTTGCAGATAAATACTAGTTTCCATGACATACCTCAACACTTTCTTTCTGAAATATTGGAGGCTTCTATAATGTTGCCAAACTGCATATATCAATTATAAGCCTGAATTTAACACAGAGAATTAATCAAAATCTCTTTCCCTTCAGATGAGACTTCATCTACTATGAATTCTTTGTGACGTATGTTGGGTTGACCATCCTATGTGAATTTTTTTCCTTCCTCATATATTTTAAGGCTACACCTAATTATTTTGGAATTTTTTTCTCTTTTTAGTCACTGATGTGCACTTTTACAAAATCTATTTCCCAGACTTTCACAGAAAAATAAATCAGATTTAATTTTATATTTAAGTATGGATGTGATAAGAAGGAAGAATTTAGAATTAAATGTAGGATTTCACATTATGACAAGATATCTTGTGCTTCTCCTCTTACATCTGATATACATTGACCTGGTTCCTTCCAATTATCGTTGGACTATGTACCTGAGATGAAGAAGGACCCTTTATACCTTGTTTTCTAATGGCAGTAATGAACCATATCTCCCCCTCCTTTCCTGAGTGATGGCCCAAAGGGGCACCAGAAGGATCATTACACAGAAGCATCTTGTTCTTTATTTCTTTTGTACTCTGGTAAAGTAGCTCTTTTAACTCCCTTTGATATAGGAAATGCTAAGGATCAAAATCCTTGCACAACCACATGGAATTGAATATAATAATCTGGGGTTTTAAAATCCCCTTATTTTAGTTAATTTGTTACTTAAGATTAGCTTGAATTTACAATAGGTTTTACCTGTAGTTTCATCTCCCTACAATCAAAAGAATTATCACCCCCATAAAAAGAGACCTATGTGGGAAAGTAAATGCAATGATTTACTGCAGGAGATAACCCTTCTATGTCATTGATAGAAATCTGTTCATAGAGGACACTTGTTTGACAATTCTGCACAAAATAAGTATTGCTTCAATATTTATACCTGTCTCTCCTTATGTATGATTTAATGACCCATTTGACATGTTCATAATTCCCTAGGTAATGCTAGAAATCTGTTTCATAAATAAGCCTTCATTTTTAATTATTATTTAAACTGTAAAACACAGGATGGCTTTGCTTATCTGAGGTTACTTTGTTCAGATGAACTACATGTAAAGTGGAAAAGTTATGTTTGAGAGAAATAGTAATGAATCTTTGGTCTAAAACCACCTGCTGAATAAGCTAAGGCTGAGGTTATTTAATAGAAATTGCTTAGACTCACAGCGGAATTAGAAAAATTAGAAAAATAGAACTGAAAAATTACAGTTTATTCAGTTTGCCTTGTGCAACCCACCTAACTCCCAAGCAACATTTACTAGAGAAAGACAATCTAAATTGTAACTCTCTATGGCAACCACTGAGATTACTGGAGAAAACCTGTCATTGTAAACATTAGCCAGTAAATTAAAAAAGAATCTGCTTAGTAACTTTTTCTAGTATGGAGTATGATCAGGCATCAGGCAAAATCAAACTATAGTTTCTCTTGAAGGAAACTTCTGGACATCCATGATCCAATCCCTCACTGAAAGCTGTGTCAGCTGAGATCTGGCCCAGGGCCTTGTCCAATCTAGATTTTATTCCAAATATATTATCAAATTAAATTATAATATTATCAAGATCAAACTGATATAGTTAACCTCTGTTCCATTGTGTTATGGCACTGCAAAACTCCAAGGAAATGTATAAATATTTGGTGAAATATACTCCACCAGGGACCATTTGTGGTTACATCACATTGAAGTGCAGAGGTTACACCAGGATTTGCCTATCAGTGTCCTTATAATCAAGTGATATTCCATCTTTCTGAATACTATATCTAATACAGGTGGAATAATATTTCTTAAACTAAGTGCCAGAATACAACAGAGGCACATTCTGTTTTATGCTTAATGTGTTTATTCATAGTCAATGAGGCAGAGTTCCAGAACAGTGCAGGTATTTGAAAGCTTAAAAAATGTCCTGCTTGTGCAGGAGTGGAGTGGCTGTATGTGAGGCTGTGCCTGGAAACAAGACAGACAAATGACAAAGATGCAGTGATGAGAACCAAGTCTGGTCAGTGTGGGAGAGATTGAGGATGATTGTTTCAAGATCTTGTAGGGAT
Source organism: Muscicapa striata striata (assembly GCA_030060385.1). Taxonomy (NCBI): domain Eukaryota; kingdom Metazoa; phylum Chordata; class Aves; order Passeriformes; family Muscicapidae; genus Muscicapa; species Muscicapa striata. Next base: position 11,948 of record JAREIS010000237.1, on the reverse strand, counting down.
CTCAGGCAACTGGGAAATAAGGGCAAAAACATGAAACCAAAACCAAAACAAGCAGAGACTTCACAAAACATATATGGAACCTATGGCAATAAACAAACCTTGCTATGGACACTAGATGTGTGCCTATTGAGAAACTTCAGGAGGAGGAGGAGGCTGTCTGTGTGTCTGTTTTATGTGAGTCCTGTATCTGTGTGCTGCTGAAGGCTCGCCATGCCATGTTGGTCAACCTCTGTGCATCTCTCCAGGGCACTGGTGCACTTTGAATCCACACAGAAAAGGGGCAGCCGTGTTCCACAGCTGGAGTGAGTGAGGGGTTACCCAGGCTGGAGTGGCTGGTGAAGGTGGCCATGCTTCTGACATCCCTTAGCTCTCTAGATATTGAGCTACTATTGAAAAATGGCTTTTAAATTAGTGCTGTCCTTTAACCTCATTCTATTAAAGTAAAGATGAAAAGCTAAAGAAAACTGAAGTCAGTTACTTCTATAAAAACATTTACATTTTTTCTTCTTTTGCCTTACTAAACTTTGTCAATATTAATGCTCATTGAGCAAGTTTATTTTTCGTTCAAATCAATGTATGTCTGTTATTATTACATTGTTACTGATGGTAGTAATCTGTGCACATATTTTCCAGTGAAAATATCACCTTTTAAAATGGACGCTGCTTTTCTCAACATTAGTAGAGAGTTATGAGGTGAATCATGGTGTATCTGTCTTTGATTATGATTTATCTTCTTGTCTTGCTTTAGAAGTGAATAAATATAAACATCAGAAACATTCAGTTCCTGCATTCTCACCATGGTTTTGAACAATATAACTATTGTAAATTTTGCTTTTATGTTCTACTTTTGTTTATTTGTCAACCTTTCAGCTATTCACAATCTGATGCCTACTGAGTGGCATGATGCCTCTCAGGGTTTCCATTTATTTTTCTTGTTTTTATTACTATTTACTTTTTCTACTAATTTTAAGCTTAGACCTCTGTGTGTTGTCACACAAACATTGGTTTTCATTTTTAAAAGAACTTCATGTCCTATCACACCTGATTTGAAAAAATCCTCCTGTCAAAAAGACCATCTGTTCCTAGGGAAAAATAGTTTCAAAACACGGTTTTCTGTGTAAAAATAACTTCATTTTTTTATCAAATATTTTCATTATTTGATTTGCCTAAATGTGAGAAGGTTGAAGTTTGTGTTTCATGAGAGAGAGGTTTTGCCCTAGACATGTGGAGCCTATAATTACTGTAAAACTCTCAAACAAACCACATGAAAAGCTGAAGTGAAACATAACAGTCTAGCGGTTTTTGTTGTTGTTTTCTGATGTCTTTTGGGAAATCAGATTAACAAAAATTCAAATATCTTTCTATGTGCTTGTGTATATGTACATATATGTGTTTCATTGTGTTTTCTTTTTTGCAACTCTATATATGCTATTCTTTTGCCTTGCCTTACCTCACCATTCCTTTCCTCCTTTCCCTTTTCTCCTTTCCTTTTCCACTTTCCCCTTTCTCATTTCTTCTTTCTCTTTTCCTTGATTCTGCTGGAGTATCTGACAATTGAGATGAAGTGGTTTTTTTTTTTCCCTTTTGGTATCTTAAGTTCGTGATGCTAATAATCAGCGACATGTCTTTTAAATGATTTTAAAATATTTTAAAAATAGTTACACTTGTTCAAAAATTTCTCCTTAAGCATAAGTAACTTTTGAAAGAGGAAAAAGCTCAGGTGATAGAAAAAATCTATCACTGGAGCAGTTTTGTTGTTATTGGTTTTGAAAGGAAGGTAACAAAATGAAGACACATCCTCAGAGAATATTAATTTATTTCACTGCGATTCTCTAAGAAAAAGATATCCATACATCCTTCAATACCTATTTGGTTTGTGGCTGAGAAGAAGAAAGAAAATAATAGTCCAGCTGAAAGCATTTTTTTATATTGCAACAAAAATATCAGTGAAAATAGGACAAAAGTAATAGCATTTTTCCAGAGAAAATTATTTATACATTTGATGATTCTACACAAAAGCCATTGCAGCCATCAGTGACTGCAGATGAATTGAATGTTTTACCTAAAGTAGAAATGTTTTAATTATGATGCCATAAACTTTCTGTTCTCAAGTTACACAAAGGAAATACTGAAGAAAGGATTCTAAATGCATTCATAGAATACATATAGACACACATGAAATAGGAATTTTTATATATATATATATATATATATATATGTGTGTGTGTGTGTGTGTGTGTGTGCGCATGTATATATATATATATATATATATAGGAAATCTGTCTGGTTTTAAATGCCTTGTAAATTTCAGCTAAAGAGTGTAGTTTTGTTTTTAAAAAGAGATCAAAATTTTTAAAAAACCAAACCCTTAAAACATCCTGTGAGAGTGAATTGCTTCCTTCAGGTGTTCTTGGAAGATTTGACCATACCTAAGAAATGGTTAGGATGGAGGGTCATAGTGTAGACTTTGCAATGGCATTTCAAGCTTTGAAGATCACATACAGGAAAGCAAATCCCATGTCTGCAAGTGATATGTTATTTGACTTCAAATCAGCTCAGATGCTGGTAGACCCTGATGGGGCTAATCCAGGTCTCCACAGCTGTTCCCCCAAAAGGCATCCACCATGGAGGCATTGGATTAGGCTATGGACAACAAGGCAGAATGGATTAGGCTATGGACAACAAGGCAGAACAGGGCTGCTCATTAGGCTGCTGTATGACAAGGTGTTACTAGATCAGGTCCATGGCAAGGCAGGGGCAGAATTCAAGCTGACATTATGATTTCATAGTAAAGTATTCAGACAGACAAGGAGACTTCAAGTAAAGAATTTAATAGGTAAAAATCAGAACCAAATAAAGTGAAGTTGACCCAAAAATGCCAAAAAATTTTGTAAATCTTTGCAAACCAGTAGGAAATACAGATTTTGGAAGATGATAGGGGAGAATGATTTTACTTCAAGTAGTAAATGCTGTGTTATGCATTTCTGTACTAATTAAAATGCATATATAGAAAAAAATAGAATTGTTTCTGAATACCACCTTCTAAAAATGTACTATTACCTAGTGTATGTTGTTTGGAAAGCCTTTCAAGAATATTTAGCATGAAAATATTATATGGAAGCAAACTGTGTCATTAGACTATCTATTGTGTTGAAAAGAGGAATATCTCAGGTTTGAAGCATTATTATTATTGTTCCCATCATTAATATCTAGTGACTAGCCTTCTAATTAAAATGATTTGCTGTCTATTTATATATGATTTCATGCTGCTGAAGTCTTTTTCAATGACTGTAAAATGACTTTTTTTGAGTCTGCAGTAGATCCTACCAGCCTTCACAGCAGTGCTAGCTCCCCTGAGACTTTTTTTTTTCACCATGTGTTGTTACTAATTCAGCTAATCTTCAGGTCAGTTACTGACCCAGGGGATGTTCTTTTTGGATATTTTATGTTAAACTGCACACAGTTATATTGAGTACTCTGATTAATATTGTGCAGACCTTTGCTTTAACTGCTGATGAGTATAGGTGCAGGCAGAAGAAAATTAGAGTTAAGGGAATAGAATTAAAAGGATAATAAACTTTGTTGTACTTAATTAATTGCCTAACAGCTGCAGTTTTCTCTGTCACTTCCTCCTTTAGGAATATTACATGTAACTCTAGGGAATTAGAAACTTGCTGTATTCTTAAAAGAAGAAGTAAATGTAAATTTGAGATCTGTAAAGCAAAGATATTAGTTTAAAATTTTATGCTCTCATTCAAAATTAAATGACTGGGAATTTATTACCCCTCTGATTATGCAATACAGGTTATCACACACAGTAAGCAGTGAGGTCCTCAGACACTATCATGCCATCTCCAGCACTGTTTTTCACATGACATTTTTGCTAATTAATTATCTGTGGTTTTTTGTGTAAAAGCATTATAATAAGATCACAGGGGGATGTTAGGGCTGATTATTACCTGCAATGTGTTTTGATTATCAAGTTATGAAATATGATTTAACATTATAACTAAAATGAATATATTTTTATTTGTATATTTAGCCCTGTAGCTATCTAACTCTCCTTCCTGCAATGAGAATTTTTTCTGGTACTGATAATCTGGAGGAGAATATGAAAAGTTGGCTTTGTAAATTTAACTTTTCCCAATTCTAGAATTGCTAAGTTATTGGAGAAAGACAAAAACTTAAAATAAAACCATTAGGATAGTTTCAGAAAACAATTATACAAAAGAAACATCAGAAAACTCTGTGAACTGCATACTGGTTTGCTGTCAATAGCTTTGGGTTTAACTTTCTGAGGAAAAAGATGTTCAGAGAATTTCTACTTATTTTATGCTGAAGTGATTTTTTTTTGGTAAACACACAAAAAACCTTACAGATTGGGGAGAATAATATAACTAGAGAATTTTTTTATTATTTTTTTCTTTCACTCTTTTTCTTCTTTCTTTTTTCCTTAAATATTTTCAAATCCAAATCTTTTAATTTTAAGGAAACTTTTGTTTTGCATAATTAAGCATATGATTAAGGAACACATGGAACTTTACAAAATGTCTATTGTAAAATGCTCTGCTTGCTGAAAAAGTAATTTGATGTTTAGGTATAATAAATTAGTAAAAGAATGGGTAATGAAGGCTACAGATTCTTTACAGTGCTATATTTTGGCTGCAAATTTGCGATATGTACTAAAATTGTGCAAATATAATTGCAGATTTTGAAAACCTACATTGACATTTGCTTAAATCTTGTTGTAGCTATTTTTACTTTAAACTACAGAGCTTTTTTTAGTGACAAGATTTATTGAACATAATTGTGGTGCAGTGAACTAGAGCAATTTCATTAAGGGAAAACACCCTTCTGTAAAGAGCAAGTATTGTGCGCCTTACGTGTATCTTACGCACATCCACGTAAGTATGTTCAGTCAGTTCAGCTCCCATATATCCTGCCATAGTTAGTGTTTGAATAACAAACCAAGGGAATGTGCAAATGCCAGTTTCATTATGCTTTTGATTTTAAAAAAAGGGTCTGCAAATCAGATATGAGCAAAAGGGAAGTCAGGAAAGAGAACTGGAAGATCGTGTTTTAATCAGAGATGTTGAGTCTGAAACATTTTGCTAATTCTACTGCCCCTGTTTAGTTCATCAGCATCATGCAGTGTTCTTCCCTTCCCCTCTCCCTTTGCCCATGTGCAGCAGTCACCTCAAGAAAACACTTTCCCTGTTACTGTAGTGTCCCAGATGCTGATGAGACTATAGAGATGAAAAAAATGTTAATTTGAGAACTGGTTTGTTGTATGCTATGAATTTTGTGGTTTTATTTTTTTTTGTTTTCCCTCTTGACTACAACACAATTTTTCGTGTGCTAGTATAATCTAATTGAAAACTTCTACATTCTGTTCTTCAAAAAAAAGGAATTCTTTAAAATCGGCCAAGACATCAGCAAAACCACTAAATTTTTAGAAGCAAAAGGCATTGTTTTTACCCTTATTAGCCTTTAAAAAGAAATCAGAATCTAGAATTTAACCGTAAGAGATTTAAAACTCTCAGTTATCTTAAACATGGTTAAAATTCCTAAAGGACTTCTATTTGTAAATTATTCAAAGAAGCAACTGCTTATCTGTACCACTGATGCCCAAATTCTTCCCTCTCCTTCCTTCTCCCTCCTCTAAATATGCCTCCTGGATTCCAGGACTTTGGATCATGAGTTAAGCCACTTGACAGGAACGTGAGTTAAGGTAAAAGTGGTACTGTTATCTCAAAGGTGTTCCAGTTATCTCAGGTCCAAGGAAAAATAAACAAGGCTTGGGGGGAGAAAAATGTATCCATGTGGAAAGCCAACTCAGCAGCTGTATTGAAAAAATCTCTGGCTGGGTTCAGTGAGGGGAACCCATAGCCCCCAGATTAATTTGCTGACCTTCCAGCAGAAGACTGCATGTGATCCACAGTGTTGCAGTAAAAGACACTGTAAAATGTCCCCCTCATAGGGAAGGTGCTTTGGGGTTCCCACATATAGCTGAGCATATGTTTGGCCCATTGAACTCTATGTTTCACAGGACCCCCACCACGGAGAAGCCCAGAATGAGCAGGACAAACAGGATTCTTCTGGATCCAGAGGTAGTAGCCTGCCTTTCTATTTAATCTGTCTCTCTCTCACTCTCTTCACTCTCTAATCTTCCCTTTCCTATGTCTATCTCTCTTTACCACCATATTTACTGTAAAACAAAATCTTTACTTTGACTTTGGTATGTGGCCTTGTTTGCACCCTAATTTGGGGAAAGGCATCTCTCTGATAATTGTAATATTGAGATCATAACTTTATTTTTCTCTAGTCTGGGTACAGACAGTATCTGTGCCCCAAAGTGCCTTTGAAAATAACACAGTTCTCACTGTGGGAGGTGGGTGGTTCATGTGTATGAACTCTTGGAAATTTTGCCACAGCTACCCCTTGAAAGGTGCTGTATAAGATCTTTTGGGGATTATGGCTCTTCTGGGTGGCCAGAATAAAGAAAATATTTTGTTGACCTTCCTGGAAAAATTTCTAATTAGCCCTACATTCTTGGAGTGAAGTTGGCATGAAAAGACTTGGGATAATAAGCAATTGGTTTTGCAAAAAATCTGAAGTTGAGATAATGCTACTTTTTCAAGATCTGTGAATGCTTGTTCCTTCTGTTAAATGAGGAAAACAAAAAAAAAAAAAAAAAAAAAAGGCTTCAGGAAGAGGCACTGTTTGCTGCAAAATGTGATCATGTCCAAAACTTCTGGCAGATTTTTGGAATATGGTGAGAATGGATTTTACAGGAAGAATTGTAGGATGTAGAACACATAAAACACTTCTGAAACAGGGTCAAGCAATTCAGACCTTTTGTTGTGCTTAGTGGAGGAGTTGAGACTAGAACAAACCTCTTGCTCTGATAAAGAGCAAAACATAACATTTGTATTGATATCTGATGATGGGGAAGTAGCATGTCAACGTTTAATTAAAACTGAAACCACAAATGACTGGGTTAACAAAACTGCTACTAAAACAGTGCTGTGTACAACTTCCATGATCAAAATCTGATCATAAATCAGTCAAGATTGAAATCCAGTCAATATTAATGCAGAGGGATGCCAGACAGCAAAGAGTTAAAATCACTGGAGTAAGTGAAGCAAGGGTTATCTGCCAAACTGATAAGGTTAATTCATGGCTGCAGAGTGAGAACTAAAAGTGTGCTAAAAAGTCTAAAAGTAACCCAGTTCAAGCAGTTAAAACATTCCCTAATTCACAAGCTGCAGTGCTTGTCGAATTTTTAGGGGCAGTATCACTCCCTCTAGACATGAAATTAAGCAGAGAAGACCTCCTGAAAATATCAGGAAAACAACAAGCACTTCATGTAATAGAAGTTGAAACTACACCTAAGAGATATCAAGTTCATGCAGTTAAAAAACTTGATTCACTAAGGAGTAATGTGTCGGGAAGTTTGTATTGTTTTCTTTTCCTGGGAGTGCCAGCACCCCACCACTAGAGATCAAAGGCAGAGAGGTGAAACTGTCAGCAGATTTACAAGAAAAAGGCTCACAGAGAACTTTTAAGATGTAGTAATAATTTTTGTCTTAGGCCCTTTTAGCTTTTTTATTGCTTTTGAGATAGATAAAGGAGTGCCAGCATTTCAAACTGGAGTAGGATTATACCAGACAATAAATTTTTCCTTCCTTTTAATAATTGGTCTATATTAGGCCAAAATTTCATTTTTCTTTATGTAGGAGCCTGTCAACAGATGAAATATGTGGGACCAATGGGACTTTCAATTGCTGCCATAATTGCTTGTACTATTAGTTTATTAATGTTTGTAATTTGTTTGTGTTTTCATGATAATGACTAAATGTTAGCCATATGTGCTGGCGACACATGGAGCAGGGAGGGGGAGGGGAGCCCCGCCCCCAAGAGAGCCTCTTGAAGAGTGGGAGGGCCTGAAACAGGAGAACAGTCCCCTCTCTGGGAGCCTCCCCTGAGGCTGCGGGGACCAATCAGAGACCTGGGTTGGTGATTGACAGTCCCAGGAAGCCAATTGGAAGGTTGTTTCGCATTCACAAATCACAGGGGGAAAAGGTTACCTCTTTTTGGCTTCTGGCCTCTGGGGAGGAGAGGTCGGGTCTGGGCGGGGCCCTGGCGGGGCCAGCTCCGGCCTTAGCCTCGGCCCGGCGGCGGGCGGGGGCCGGGGGCCTGGCTTGGCACCTCGTCCCTGCTCGGGGAAGCTCCAGCTCGGCACGGTTTTCTTTCTCCATGCAGCATGGCTGAGCAAGAGATAGGGGAGGCACCGAAGGCTCTCCTTTCCCCCCTGGTCTTGGAGAAAGAAGCCCTCCAGCTGAACACATGGCCAACCATCTCCACGTGGTCCCCACGTTTTTCCCAGCGTGGCTTCAGCCTGGCTCCGTACTTTCTGGATACAAGTTTAACTCTCAGTGCCTGGATGAGACTCTAGATTTTCTTTTTTTTTTTTTTTTTTCCCCTGAGCTCCCCGAAACAAAAAGAATAAAGCAAGAAGAATTACAGAAGTCTGCGGAATGAAGACAAAGTTCTTGATGGAGAGATTGAAAAAAACGCCACTGATAAGTGGTTTTTTCGTGAGCTATAAGGGGACTGTGACTGCACTAAAATTCCTTTAAACTGTGAAACATACTTGGGGAGGTTGTGTGCTTGAGAGGAAAACCTTTGGCCTCGAGGAAATGGGGCTCTCTGTTTATAGGACTGGAATATAGACAGAGACTTTTAATAGGAAAAGAGATTAAGAGAATTTTGTCCTTCAGCAGCTTGCCTTTAAAAGTAGTACCCCAAGTGTGCATCATAACCCATAACACGGCTCTGCAAAAACTGTGGGAATAGGAAGAAAAATCATAGTTTGCAGTTGTTCTCCGGGCGGACGCAGATTGTGAGTGAAGACATCCCCTAAGCCTAAACTTAAAAAAAGACTTTTTCTCTCTAGAGCAAACTGAAATGATTGTTTAAGTAGATAACTGACTGAAGTGTTCTCTGTATGTTGCTGGTATGAAGAAAGGGGGAGGAGGGAATAATCTAGAAATCTTATTCTGAATTGTTTTGTGTTATTAATAAATTTCTTCTTACACCCTTTTAAATTTTAAGCCTGCTTTGTCTTTACTCCTAAATCCTATCCCCAAAAGAAATTAAATATATTAAAATTGGCAAACCCCAGTTTATCATATATCATATTGTGATATCATACTATTTTATGGACTGTTTGATTTTGCTAAGTTTATTTTGTCTTTTAAAAAAAGAAAAAAAAAGTATAGGAAAAGGTTTTACTTTTTTCTTATGGTTGTATATTTTGTCTACACCAAATTTAGCCTGGGTTTTAGTACAAGTACATGTTCATATTTGTTATCACACAAATACATGTTAATTTTCCCAGTTATGCCTCTTCAGACTTTAGATTTTTTTATGATTTCACTAAATTTGTCAGAGTTATTAATGAATGAACTAAATAATCTTAAGAAAACAGAAGAAAATATTAAATGGGAAAATGTGTATTCTCCCTTCCTAAACCAGGACAGACTTCAAATACGACAAGGTTAAAATGCAAAAAAGCCTTTTAGCAGCTCTGAAGCAACTCTTCCTGTGACCATTTCTTTGAACCAAATATGTTATTGATCATTAGACATTCTAAGTAAATCACAGATTTGTATTCCCACCTGAGCTTCTCTATGTGCTATTTGGTTTCCTTCCATATCTCCTAAGATATTTTAACTTTACCTCACTTCTTTTATTTATGTTAATCAATATGGCAACTATAATACATTCTGCACCACACATGCATCTCAGTTTTGGGTGCAACTTACTGTGGTCGCAATTGATGGGAAAAAAAAAAGAAAAGAGAAAGCTACATGGGATAATACAACTCAGTTTGAAAGGGAATTAATTTCACTTACCACTTTTCAACAATAAAGCTACAGTTTTTGGTTTTGTATCAGGATTAAATTGCAATGGAGCTGTACTTTATCCCCTGGACAACAGAGTAAGGGCTTGTTACAAAGATGTGTTTGCATAAGAGTTTTTTGTATGAATATTGGACTTTATCCCCTGGACAATAGAGTAAGGGCTTGATGTAAAGATGTGTTTGGATACGAGTTTTTTGTACGATCATTGGAATTGAAGCCAGTGATTTTATTAGTCTGTAAAGTAAAAGACTAGTTGATTACAAGACAAAATAACTGTCATAACTAATAGAATAATAAGTATTTAATGCAGGCAAAGCTAGACTCCACTCTAAACTATCTTTCTAGAAGCCTGGTCATGTTTTTTATTCTTCAAAATCATTCTTCCTGTTTTGATTTTCTCTTGTACTATTACTAAAACAGGCTTTCTACATTAAGACAAATATGAAAACAGGGATATTTTTATTACTCTCTTCATTGTGAGGTATCTGTACTGACTTACAAGATTTAGGTGGCATTTTAAAACACAGTAACACCAACAACTCTGGCTGTCACTTCACACAGTCATTGGGGCTGCCAGTGTAGAATGAACTGGAGGGACAGTGACATTCTCTATATCCTAATAAAAAACAGGATTTAGTTTATAAACTAAGTTGAATCCAGAATGATGTCAAAATTTCTAGAAAATTTTCCTTTTGAATTTTTTAAAATATTGACTGTACTCTGGAAAATAGTTGCCTATGCTGACTGAACAAGTAAAAGGAGTAACTATAGAACGCTTGTAATTAAGTTAAATAAGTGCAATATATGTTTCTTTCTTTCTAATTGGTAGGTTTTGATCCTGTTGACCTGGGAACCAAAATGTGGGACAAATTTCCCAGGTGAGATCCTCTACCATCAACAAAATTAGGAATCTTCATATGGAATAGAGACATTTACATATTGCTGCTGAATTAGTTTTAGCTGCTGGATTCTGAGGGTTCAGTCAAAGACCTTCCATATGGGAAAAATCCCCATTCACAGATAGAATCGGTTTCAAGTTACATATTTACTGAGAGCTGGATAAATAGTGCTTTGCCATCCCAATGTTAGTATCTTTTTCTATTGCATTTCCAATGCAGGGATAGGCCTCTTACATTTTGAACTCTCTCTTATGCCTTAGCTTGTTTCTGAAAAAAAAAAAAAAGAAAGTAATTTTATGTAACATTAATTGTATATTGCAAAATTTATATGGGAAATTATTCTGGAAGCAATTTTTTACAATAATTATCAGAAAAAAAAAGTCTGAAGGGAAATTAATAGACCATAAATGCTTTATTTAGTGTTTCAGAGTTTGAAACTGATGGACTGACACAGCTGCCGCAGAAAGCAAGGAAGTGTTGGCTTACCAATTAAAGTTTGATGTAACTGGAACTAATTGTTATGCAACATGAGAGAACAGTCATGTCAGATGTCCAATAAATGGAACAGCTGGGTATCTCATGGGAACCAAAAAAGTCCAGAATATTATTAGAAATTATAACATTCCAAAATTTTATACTAAACATGCTTATTACAACATGTATTGTTTTCTACTACCAATTCCATAATGTATGCTTGCTGCTTTTGCAAATTTTCACTGTCGTTTCTTCTATATCTACACATGGAGCTTTGTCCGCTTTGAAACAACTCCAAATGCCCCAGAGTTTTCCTTGAGGGTTGGTATCAGGACTGGCAAAGCTGTTAAACATCCTGGTCAGTGACATGGACAGTGGGATGGAGGCACCTTCAGCATGTTTGCCGCAGACACCAAGCTGTGTGATGCAGCCAACACACTGGAGGGGGATTGTCATCCAGAGGGACCTGGGCAGGCATGAGAAACCTTTGTACGTGAAGTTTAACAAGGTCCAGCATGTGGGCAGGGCAGCCCCAGGCACAAGTACAGGCTGGCCAGAGAATGAAAAGCAGGCAGCCCTAAGGAGAAGCACTTGGGGTGTTGGTAAACAGTAATCTCAATTTGACCCTTGCGTCTACAGTCCAAAA